>CM061142.1:353606007-354202311 GCA_030789695.1 Scilla litardierei | reverse complement strand
AGATTTATAACGCATTGACTAGATATAGTCCAGGGTGTCATACAATCATGATTCGCGACATTGCGGTCCAGCGGAACACAGCCAGGGAATTGACTAAGCCATGATCACTACCCCTTAGACTAGTAAGGGTTGATCCAGAACTCTTAGCCAAGCACATTGACTGGATCATGGTCCATTGAATGAAGCTTGTCATTTTTGCATGTGTGCCATAGACTAAACAGTTTTTATTAACAACTAATTAATCCTATCAACTAGTTGCATCCTTAAATTCAAAATTTTAGGATTTGTTTAATAACCTTTATTAAGACCTTATCAACTATAAGGTTCACGTGCAATCCTAATCGTTATTAGGATTTTAATAAACTTTATTAACAACGCCAAAAGCGAAGTCCTTTAATGAGAATTAATTATAACCATTAGAATTAAGATTCATTAAAAGGACTACCCTAATCATGAATTAGGTCTTAAAGGGTTGTTAAAAGTTTTATTAAAACATAGCATGTCATTAAAATTCAAGTAATAAATTTTAATCATTTTTAATGGCTAACCTAAGGGGTTGTCTTGTGTTATCAAATAAGGGACAAGAAGAAGTAGCCATTAAAATAAAGCTACACTAATTTATCGCATAAAGATAGTGCACAACTATTTAACAATTAAATAGATTAAGTTTATCGCATAAACAATTTTAGCATGCATACATAAATTTAACATTTAAATTTAAAATATGATTTTAAAATCTTTTATTTTTATCTCATAAAAACTTGTTTTTAAAATCACAAATTTGCATGCTACTTTAAAAAATTTATCGCATAAAAATTTTAACCTTTAAAACCAGTTTTAAAATATCTCATAAAATTAAAACATCATTTTAAAAAACTTTCATGCTTAAAAATTTATCATATAAAATTTTAGGCACTTTAAACTTATCACATAAATTTTAAAAGATTTAAATTTAATTTAAAAAATTATCACATAAATTTTAAAACGTCATTTAAACATTTCCATGTTCAAAATTTATCAAATAGAATATTTGAACATCTAAAACATATTTGAAAATTATCTCATAACTTTAAAAACATTTTTAAAAGCATTTAAAAGCATTTTAAAGTTTAATAATAATCGCAGGCTAGATCGTTACGCAGACCTATGCTCTGATACAACTGTAGGGGTATCACTCTGATATCATTACGACGCTGTTAAGGCCCATCATCCATGGCACCCTAGACCCGTCACAAGATACATCAGAAACTTGTTTTACGGCATGCCTCTCGACAATGCCCAACCCATTATAAGATCACCATCTTATCGGGACTTGGTACGGTAAGAGCGATTACTTCGGGTCGGCTCATAACCTGAGAACCCGTACTCAAGCTCAACAAGCACTGATGCCACTGTAGGGTTTTCTGGGAACCTTAGGGCACAAAAACTCTATGCCCGTCCTAAGTCGGACGGAACATAGACAGAAAAGCAGCGGAAAAATAAACATGTTAATCTAATTAACATTTAACCCTAAGGTCCAAGACCCTATTCCAAGATCTATGCCGACTTGGGATGAGTCTGACCATCCCAAGAAGGATATAGCCTACTGCGATTAAATTAAACTAATGCTAATAAACACATACCCGGAATCTCAACCCTCGAGCAGACAAGATGTTCCGCACCGTCTTCCGAGCCGCTCCTGTCCCACGCCGAGCCGCTCCTCGAACCGCTCCCCGAACCGCTCCGCATCCCGAGGCGATCAATCCCCGTGTCGCCGAGCCAACCACGCGCCAAAGAAAGTTTCACGCGAGTGAAACCTCCGCCTAGATTTCGGATCCGAATCCGAACTCCGTTGCGGCTTTACTAAAGCCCTCAAGAGTAAGACAGAAATTTAGGGAGATAGAAAATATTTAATTTAAGCTTAGATCCGAGCGTGCTCCAACATTTACGAGAGCTGCTCAGATCTAGAGCTTGGGACGAGTTATGAGGAAGGGGGAGGGCCTCTATTTTTAGAGGCGGCTGACTCTCCCCTTTTCTCCACAACCGAGGTGGGACTATTAATTTGGGATTAATTAAATCAAGTTAGTTTGCCTTTCACAAAGGGCAAACTTCCTCGAATTTTAACTCCCTCACCGTTGAGCTTCAATGTTGGTACAACCTACCAAATCAAAGAGGGTTCAACGGTGAACGCGTAGGAAAAAACGGCTCGTCAATCCGAGTCCGTTTGACCCTTCAAACAATTCTCCAAAGTTAGCCAAAAGTCATGCTTCTCTTAGAAACGTAGCCGTCAAGAAAAAAACAGGTTTGAAAAAACCCTAACCAGAAAATTCGGGTTTGGTGGGACTCCATTTTCGCTGGTTTCAGCCCAACAGTTTGGGCTGACTTGTTTTGGCTATAACTTGTGCATTTGGACTCCGTTTTTGACGCGGTTTGAACCTGCGTTTAGAGCGGAACGATCCCGTCATCTAGGTAACCTTTTCAATGCATTTATTTAATTAAATATAGTCTTAAACAATTTAAGACACATTTAATCTCTTTTGCATCATATGCAAATTAGTCCATATCTAGGCTTAAATTTTCATTTGCATCAAATACAAATGATCCGAGGGCATATTCCTCTACAGTGTTTGGGCCTTAGACCCTCAGAACTGTTAGCATGTAAAAAAAGAGAACCGGATGTGAAATGATAGCGTCTGGGACCCCCTTGACAGCTTAGACTTGACGACGAAGTCTAAGCTCAACAACAACAATTGACACCTTAGGATTTTCCTGTGTGTGCGTGTGTGTGGAACCCCTAGAAGAACACTTCCTTTATTGTCATGTCGTGTCTTGTTATACACAGCCTGCGGGCAATAGGGCACTCATCGAGTGATCCCTTGTACGGATACACAGCCTGCGGGCAATAGGGCACTCACCGAGTGATCCCTTGTATGGATACACAGCCGGCGGGCAATAAGGCCCTCACCGAGTGATCCCTTGTACAGATACACAGCCTACAGGTAATAGGGCACTCACTCGACAGAGTGAGTGATCCCTTTTACGGACTTGTCTTGTGCACTTGGGTTGGGGTAGGGTTGAGCGTGCGCACGGGGAGAGGGTCTGATCCCACTCGAACCGTAAGGCGTGAACCCTTTGAGTAACACGTGTCTTATCTTGTCTTGTCTTGTCTTATCATGTCTTGTCTTGACCCGTTTAGCTTAGCCCCGTAGTCGGTAGCACACGCTACGGCTACTGCTTGACGTGTTTACTTTTCCTGCTCCGTTTACTTTCTATAACTGCCAGGTATAACCTCAGCATGCTAATCCACCAGTAAAATGTTGCTTTAAATTAAAATACACTTGCAGTAGAGTCTAACATTTCTGTGTAGACTTTACCTGACGTACAGTTCCTTTTCTATTGGGTGCTGTACGTCAGGTGTTGAGCCGGAGTTCGTGGACGAGGCAGACTTACCGGAGTACATGGAGCCCAAGGACGTCGACCCAGAGTACGTGCCTGAGGAGGACCAGAGCTAAAGGCTCCTCATTATTCCTTTTCAGTACTTTTGTTGTTCCGTACTTTTCTGTAGGGACCAGTTCCTTCGTCTTGGAGTACCACACATATGCTTATTGGGTCCGAGCCTCACGGCTCCAGCCTAAGCGGGCCCTAGTCACAATTTGCCTCCGTAGTTTTGGGAAGCGGGGCGTGACAGGTTTTAGTGGTGGCCCATGCAGGTGTCTTTCTGCAAAAAGTTCGAAACGATAGAAGTATTAACATTCTTTTTATTATTACCCAGTAATATGTGCGAGTCTAAGTTGTGTCTTTCCTGTCGTTAGGATGGCGGGAGGACGTGAAGCTCGAGTTGGACCTTCAGCTGACGGGATCATGGATGGACGCAATGACGAGCTTCGCCAATTACTGGACGTTATGAGAGATATGTTAGATGTTCAGTATCAGTTGGTTGATCAGGCACATCAGATTGCCCGTGCTGCCAAGGCTCCTCTGACTGCTCCACCATCGCCACTGCAAGAGAACCAACCAGCAGAGCAGTTCAGGCCAGCAGCTAGGACCCGTTCAGACAGTGCCTTTCAAGAGGCCTGGATCACTTGTGCCGGGTCAGAGCAAGGGACCGTATCATTATTGTGGCAAGCCGAGACATCATTCGAGCACTTGCAGGAAGAAGCTGGGATTGTGTCTGGTATGTGGAGATTCCACGCATGCGGTTAAAGATTGCCCGAGGTATCTCCATGTGGAGAGCGGAGCACCAGTTCCAGTGCAGATTAGAGCGCCTACCACAGTTTATAGAGGAGCTGCTGTCCGTGGAACACCCTTGGCCCCACAGGAGCAGATGTTTCGGTAGTCAATGCAACTCCGAAGGCCGGCGTACACCATGATAGCTGGCGAGGCTGAAGACTTGGATGGTGTTATTGCAGGTATGTTCTTTTAAGATCTAGTCTTTTCTTTTATGGCTTAGACTGTTTTGCTTGCATAGGTGTGTTGTCCTTGCTAGTTGTTGGGTAGTGGGTTGGCCATAGTTCTTTTATACCTTAGGCACCTTTCTAGTGTCCTCTCACCCGGCCTTGGCCTTGTTCGACTCCGATGCATCCATGTGCATCTTATCCTGGAGGTTTGTAATAAGACACTCTATTCCCATCCATACACTTCCAAAGTGTTGGGCTATCACTACAGGGAACAGAGTGGTGACAGTGAATCTGGATTGTAAATCGATCCCCTTGGCGGTCAGTGGACATGAACTATTGCAGATTTCATTATCCATGATCTGTCGCTTTTCGATGTCGTTCTTGGCATCAAATTGCTGGGAGACTTCCACGCTCTGTTAGAATGCCATAGTGAGAAGGTGGTATTGAGGATTCCAGGCCATCTTAAGTTCGAGTTCTCGAGGAATACAGAGCCGATGACGAAGCTGAAGAGGAAGGACATAGAGTTTCATTGGTCAAAAGCTTGTAAGGAGGCCTTCAGTATCTTGAAGGCGAGGTTGACTTCAGCACCGGTTTTGGCGGTACTGGATCAGAGCGGAGGCTTTGAGGTATATTGTGATACATCGGGAAAGGGCCTAGGATGCGTCTTGCATCAGCATGGCCACGTGGTCACGTACGCTTCTCGTCAGTTGAGGACTCATGAGAAGAATTACCCGACGCACGATCTGGAGTTGGCAGCGGTGATATTTGCGCTGAAGATCGAGAGACACTTCTTGCTGAGTAAGAGCGTGAAGATCTTCACCGATCACCCAAAGATTGAAGTGTATCTTCACGTGGAAGAGCTCAACACGCGTCAGAGACGATGGTTGGAGCTTATGGCAGACTATGAGATAGATCTGTAGTATCACCCGGGGAAGGTGACTGTAGCGACAGATGCTTTGAGTAGGCTCCCCACCGCGATGATGCATACTACCGACTGGAGGATACAGTAGGAGCTGAGGGAGATGGATTTAGAGGTCGTCCTACCTGGTGTGGTTCTTTCATTCATGAATTTACAGATTCAGTCCATGATCGTGGATCGTGTCAAGGCAGCACAGGTAGGAGATCCGAAGCTGCAGAGGATCAGGAGGCAGGTCGAAGTTGGACTACGGACGGAGTTCATGATTTATGAGGATGGTTCACTGAGGTACGGCAGTAGGCTCTGCGTACCTGCAGGTGATATTCGAGAGGATCTGTTGAGCGAGGCTCAGATCTTGCCATGAGGTAGACCGTGTACGTGTAGGAGATTGTACGCTTACATAGAGTCCCCGTGAGCATCGTGTCTGATAGAGACTCGAGGTTCACGTCTCAGTTCTGGAGAAGTCTGCAGGAGAATTTGGGTACGAGTCTGAGCTTCAGCAGGGCGTACCACCTGCAGACCGATGGCCAGTCCGAGAGGACTATTCAGATTCTGGAGGATATGCTGCGAGCTTGTACGCTCGATCTGAAGGGTTCGTGGGAGGACCATCTTCACTTGGTGGATTTTTCGTATAACAACAGCTACCTGGCAAGCATTGGCATGGCCCCATTTGCTGCCTTAGATGGGAGGAAATGTCGATCACCACTGAGCTGGGATGACATCGGAGATCGGGAGCTGTTGGGTCCAGAGATGATAATAGAAGTTGTGGATGTCGTGAGAGACATCAGGGAGAAGCTCAGGATTGCACAGGACCGCTTCAAACATTGGGCAGATGCCAAGAGGAGACCTTTGGAGTTTCAGCCTGGAGATCACGTCTTCCTGAAGATTTCTCCGATTTGTTTCGGGAAGAATGGAATGCTTAGTCCAAGGTATATTGGACCATTCGATGTGCTGGAGCGTGTGGGAGCAGTGGCCTACCTCCTTGCTCGGCCACTATCTTTGGAGGGAGTTCACAACGTATTCCACGTATCTCAGCTACGTCGGTACATCGGTGATCCGTCACACACGGTTGATTTCTCAGAGATCACGGTCCACCCAGACCTGACATATGACCAGCAGCCTGTGCAAATTTTGGACAGTCGACAGAAGCATTTGAGGAATAAGGTAGTCGACCTGGTGAGAGTGATGTGGCGTCACGGATCACCCGAAGAGTCCACTTGGGAGCGCAAGGAGGAGATGAGAGAGCATTTCCCATTCTTGTTTTTTCTGATTGGTGTTGTTGATTCCGAGGACGGAATCTTTATTTTAGTGGGGTAGAATGTAACTGTCGCTTTCCGACCTTATGGATTTCTATGTGCACGTACTTTTTCGTGCATGTAGTTTATTTGGCTCTTTCTTGGTTTCGATATATACGATGTGATATATCGTTGTGACTGTATGGAAGTGTAGAATTTTATAGTAATTTTTGGAAACATCATTTCACGGCTCGTTTTCTCGCAAAACAGCTTGAATGGAAGGGCGTTTTGGTCTTTTGGCTTCAACGCTCAGTTCTCGATTTTACAATAATTCTCGATAGGTGTAGCACGCGGCCAGATCCCGTAGCCCCATACTTCTTGTCTCTACGATCGTCCCGGTATTTTCGGATTATTTTTCCTATGCCCGTAGCGAAACTTATCCCCCAATCAAATTCCAACCCTTGATTAGCCCGTAATCAATCAATTTGAATTTCAAATTGAAATCAAATCCAATTAAATCCCTAAATATTATCATGCATATCTTTCCAATTATCCTCCCTCTATTGTTCCCTAAACTTTCCCCTCTTTCTACACCCTCTATCTCTATATCTCCCCCCTTTTAACCTATAAACCGAAGCTATTTAGCAAATAATATCATTTTATAAACCAAAACCCAATCAAACCCTATTCACGTGAACATACCCTAGGGCTGAATTTGTTCACAGCCGCCACCAAACAAAAGCCCCATGATATCTCTCTCTCCCCATCTTGCAACTTTCTCTCTCTCTCACTTAACCAACACCGATGTTTCCTTCAACCTCACCGCCGAAAAACCCTTCCACACCACCGCCCCGACCACCTTCAGACCCTCACCGCCGGCAACACCCCACCGCCGACCGTCGGCGGTCTTCTTCTTCGCACAAACAGTAGCACAACAGTAGCGGCTGCCGCTGCTATTTTTCGGCGCCGCTCTGCCTTCGGGAGGCCACCGTACACCTCCCTTGACTGCCCTCGATCACCATCGCCTCCCACAGCCGCCCTCGATTACAGGAACAGCCCCGTCGACGGGTTTTTGTAGCAGCAGCGACAGCAGCAGCCACAAGTTGCTGCTGATCGTTTTTCCGACCATCGCTCGACAACCAAGTGCCAGCGATCACCGGCGAAGACCCCTGCTGCCACACTGCACTTGCTACCACTACCGACCAGCATCCCGAAGGTCCCGATAGCCCGTGCTTCTCTTCTCGAGCGTGTTCTGTCCTTGACTCGTCGTTTCGACGTCGAAATTTCCGTTGCTCGCTGTTTCACCGTCGATCTGACCTTGATCACTGTCCACACTTGTCGTTTGTTGTCCGGACATATCTTACTACGTCAACCGTAGCCGAGACGCCATAGACGATGAGGAGATCCCACCGCTCAGACTCTATTCCATTCTACGTCAAACACCGGAGAGGTTGGTTTCTATAACATATAGCGAACCCACACCATAACTCATCAAAACCTAATTAAAATCAGTGGCTTAATTTAACTAAGTTTAATTTCAGCATCTGTTAAACGTTGCCCACCGTAGGAAAGATCGACGAACGGACAAATTTTTCTATGCACATATGGTAGACGTCGATCTAGACTGAACAAAACATCAAAAACGTGAATTTTTGACTGTTTGGGTAGTCCTGCCAATTTTAGAGACAAAACGTAATAGGTTTGACAAAAAACCACGATTTGACATCGCCGTGATCCTATTTCAGACGGACCATCGCCGACGCAACTTTACGATGGGATGCTCCGGATAGACGACGCACTCGCCACCGCAGGCAAGTGTACTCACTTGTAATTTCGGCCGTATTTGGGCCTTAGACCCTTAGAAATGTTAGAATGTAAACAAAGAGAACCTGATGTGAAATGCTAGCGTCCGGGACCCCCTTGACAGCTAAGACTTGACGACGAAGTCTAAGCGCAACAACAACAATTGACACCTTAGGATTTTCATGTGTTTGCGTGCGTGTGGACCCCCTAGAAGAACACTTCCTTTCTTGTCATGTCGTGTCTTGTTATACACAGCCTGCGAGCAATAGGGCACTCATCGAGTGATCCCGTGTACGGATACACAGCCTGCGGGCAATAGGGCACTCACCGAGTGATCACTTGTATGAATACACAGCCTGCGGGCAATAGGGCACTCACCGAATGATCACTTGTATGGATACACAGCCTGCGGGTAAAGGGCACTCACCGAGTGATTCCTTGTATGGATACACAGCCTGCGGGTAAAGGGCACTCACTGAGTGATCCCTTATACGGATACATAGCCTACGGGCAAAGAGCACTCACCGAGTGATCCCTTGTACGGATACACAGCCTGCAGGCAATAGGGCACTCACCGAGTGATCCCTTGTATAGAGTCACAGCCTGCGGGCAATAGGGCACTCATCGAGTGATCCCTTGTACGGATACCCAGCTTGTGGGTAATATGGCACTCACTCGACAGAGTGAGTGATCCCTTGTACGAACTTGTCTTGTGCACTTGGGTTGGGGTAAGGTTGAGCGTGCACATGGGGAGAGGGTCTGATCCCCCTCGAACCGTAATGCGTGAACCCTTCGAGTCACACGTGTCTTGTCTTGTCTTGTCTTGTCTTGTCACGTCTTGTCTTGACCCGTTTAGGTTAGTCCCGTAGTCGGTAGCACACGCTACGGCCACAGATTGACGTGTTTACTTTCCCTGCTCCGTTTACGTTCTATAACTGCCAAGTATAACCTCAGCATGCTAATCAACCAGTAAAATGTTGCTTTAAATTAAAATACACGTGCAGTAGAGTCTAACATTTCTGTGTAGACTTTACCTGACGTACAGTTCCTTTTCTGTTGGGTGCTGTACGTCAGGTGTTGAGCCGGAGTTCGTGGACGAGGTAGACTCGCTGGAGTACGTGGAGCCCGAGGACGTCAACCCTGGGTATGGACCGAGGAGGACCAGAGCCAGAGGCTCCTCATTATTGTTGTTCCAGAGTTCTCCTGCTTACTAGGTTGGGTGCGTAGCACCGGTTACTTTTTCTGTCTAGGTCGGGTGCTTGCACCGGTAGTTTACTTTCAGTTATTGTAGCCGTATCAGGCTTTTGTTTAGACTCCCGGTACTTTCTGGATGTTGGTTTGGAATAAAATGAATGTTTCCTTTTCAGTATTTTTGTTGTTCCGTACTTTTCTGCAGGGACATGTTCCTTCGTCTTGGAGTACCACACAGACGCTTATTTGGTCTGAGCCTCACGGCTCCGGCCTAAGCGGGCATTAGTCACGCTTCGCCTCCGTCGTTTTGGGAAGCGGGGCGTGACAATCAGTCAGTTGTGTGACAAAAACATTATGATTATATTTAAGAATCATGCTTGCATTATTTATAATTCTGATATGTCTTCTATTTTATTTCGTTGCAATCGTAGGTATAATATTTATATCATATGCATGTCCATTGTAACACATAATCGAAATTTTTGATGGCTTCATCAAACAATTCACTATTATGGCACATGCATTTTGGACACACTAATTTTAAAAATCTTGCACGTATTTCAAAACGCAAGTTGGTTGCTGGAATGTCAATCATCTCATTCAATCACACTCATTTATGTGATACTTGTTAACAGGGAAAGATGCATAAATCTTCTTTCAAATCAAAGGATGTTATCTCAACAAACTGACCATTAGAACTCTTACACTTGGACTTATTTGGTCTTTCGATAGTAACTTCTTTGAATGGATGAAAATTTCATTGTTAATAACTTCTCATAATACACTTGGATTTTGTTCTGATGACATAAGAACCGTGCTTTTCAAGAATTCTCTATATTTTGTATAAAAATTCAGATGATCAAATCCTCAACCATTTTTAGTATTAGTAGGGATCATGTGTGAGAATTTGATAATGGATCTTTCTCCAAGTTTTATGATTATAATGGCATTACGCACAATTTTTCCTTTCCCAGCGCGACTCCTCAGAACGGAGTATTCGAGAGGAAAAATAGAACACTTTATGAATGTGTTAAAGCAATGCTTTGTGACAGTAACTTACCAAAATATTTTTGGACAAAAGCTATCGCAACCACTTATTACATCTTGACTAGCATTCTAGTAAGACCATTGCTTTACAAAACTTGTTTTGAATTATTCTTCAATCGCATTTCTTGTGTATCATATTTTCGTGAGTTTAGATATCGATGTTTCATTTAAAACACTAGAGATGCACTTGACAAGTTTGATTGAAAATCAGACGAAGGGATCTATGATGGATACTCAACACGTAGCAAAGCTTATAAAGTTTACAATAAAAGAACTTCATTAATTAAAGAATCATTACAAGTCACTTTTGATGAGACTCTTTCATCTTGCACTCTTGATGATGATGATGAGTATTCATTACCTATGTCTACTTTTTTTCATGACATTAATCTTGATATTATTGATGCTACTCTGCCCACTGTTGAGTCTATTTCAGACAATGCAATTATTCCAAAGGCATATACAGAATTTTCCTACCATCGTCATTACTTAGTGATTAGAGACATTTCAGATGGTGTGAAAATGCGATCATAAATTGAACAGATTGCACATTGGGCATTCATTTCATCCATTGAACTAAAGAACATCACTGATGCATGTGAAGACAGTTCATGGATTATTTCCATGCACGAAGAACTTAAACAATTCAAGAGGAATAATTTTTGGGAATTAGTTCCTAGACCCACAGATCATCCAGTTATTGGTACCAAATGGTTATTCAAGAATAAGTTAGATGAATCTGGACATGTAATTAGAAGTAAGGCACAATTGGTTGCACAAGGTTATAATCAAGAAAAAGGAATCAATTTTGATGAAACCAATGCACTAGTTGCTCGTCTTGAATCTATCAGAATGCTATTATCTTATGCATATTACAAGGACTTCAAGTTATTTCAAATGGACATCAAAAGTGCATTTCTCAACGAATTCATCAAAGAAGAAGTCTACATCGAACAACCACTGGGATTCCAACATGAAGTACTATATAACCTTATTTTCAAACATAAAAAGGCTTTATATGGTCTGAAACAATTACCTCATGCTTGGTACGAAGGACTTAAAAGTTTTCTTTTGAATTCTGGTTATTTTATTGGAAAGGTTGACTCTACACATTTTATTGGACACATTGGTTTTGACATTATTATCATACAAGTATATGTTGATGGTATTATATTTGGTTCTACTAATGGATCTATTTGTCAAGTATTTTCTAAGAATATGCAGAAAGAGTTCGAGATGAGTCACATGGGCAAACTCAATTACATTCTTTGACTTTAAACCAAACAATTGAAGGCATCTTCATTCATCAAAGCAAATACTCAAAATATCTTATCAAGCACTTTGGATTAGAGAATTTTACTTTGAAACGTACTCCCATGAGTACATCAACATCTCTACATAATTATGATCAGATCTCAACTTTATCTTATTGCAAGTAGACCAGATATTGTGTTCGCTGTTTGCATGTGTGCTAGATATGAGGCAGACCCTAAGGTTTTTCACCTTACTACGGTGAAAAGGATACTAAGATATGTTAAACACACATTAGGTTTTGGCTTATTATACCCTAAGAGTAGCACAATGTATTAACATATAGTGATGCAGACTTTACTGGATGAAAATCAGATAGCAAAAGCACCAGTGGCACTTGTCACTTTCTTGGTCATGCTTTGCTTGCATGGTTTAGCAAAAAGCAAAACTTAGTTTCACTATTAACTACTGATGCAGAATATATTACCGTAGGACTTGCATGTGCTCAGGTCTTATGGATGAAACAGACCATATCAGAATATGGCATTCAGTGTTCCACATGTCCCATTATGTGTGACAATACTAGTGCTATTAACTTATAATCAGGTTCACCATTCACGAACCAAACATATTAACATCCATCACCACTTTTTAGATGATCATGTCCAAGAAGGTGATATTGTATTAAAATTCATTTCCATTGAACACCAGATTGCTGATATCTTGACTAAGTATTGGAAGGAAGAATCTTTGATAAGACTTAGAAGAGAATTGGGAATCGTCAGTGAATCTGAAATATAATACAAGTATTTGTTTTATTATTTCATGCATATTTTTTTATGTATTTTTATCTCATTCTTTTAGTTTTCTAGTCGACTAACAAAAGTTGCTAGTCGACTAGACATTTCTTTAGCTTTTATCTTTTCGTCAGAAATCAGCCGACCAGAAATTTCTTCTAGTCGACTAATCTGATGACTCATCATTTTTTGCACTCTCTCATGCCATGATTTGATTATCTTGAAATTCTTTCTATTTTATCTTTTGATATATGATCTATCAATATCAATTTGTACTCTCTATGTACTTTTCTTTTGATGTGACTTAAACACCTTTTATCTAATCAAGTCTAGTCTATTCTCATTTGAATTCTTGTCCTTATCCTTTTGAATTCTTATCATTTAACTCATGTTGTTTGATTTGACAAATCAACACTACCCACCTTTTCACTTCTTCAATAATTTTTATCTGATTGTTTGGCCTAGTCAACCAATAGAATTCACTGATCGACTAACCGCATGTAAGAATTCTTTGAACTGCCATTTTCGATTGAATTTTTGAAATTTTTTCAAATCTTCTGTTTTCAAGATGATTCTTGGGAAGTTATTTATGGTTTTTGAACTTCAAATTCAAACTTCAAACTTCCTTTTGATTCCCTAATTAAGAGGAGTTATACCTCTTTCCATTCTCATTCAAGAGAAAACATTCTTCCTCCTCCTCCTGGTAATTCAATTTTTCCATGGCTTCCTACTCCCAATGCTGCCCTTGATCTGGTTCGCGATGCTCCATCAGATTCATTTCTCCTCAGGCATGGCTGAAGTATGAAACCACGTCTAAAACACCAATTCAATTTGAAAGGTTCATAAACTACCACGATCTTGTCCACTTTGATATATTTCACCTTTTCTTTATTGCTTCACTTCTTGATGTCTGGAATTTGGCAAACAAATTTCCATATTATCCCAATCTTACTTCGGAATTCTATGCTAGCCTTCAAGAGACTCTTGATGAATGTCACTTCTATATTGACACCATGGTCAAGGGAGTTGAAATTCATCTCACTCCTAGCACACATATACCAACTCTCTCGTATCATTGGCATCCCCAATACCAATACGCGTGAACTTAATTTCTCTATAGATGACCCCCATATCCTAAGGAGAATGTGTTCTATTTTCTATTGGCATGAGTGCAATTAGACTTCCTCCAACCCACTATTGATACTTAAAATTTTCACATGCAACCTCATTCCCAAATTTAGTAGCAACCATTATGTTAGTGATGCTTTAGGAAAGTGTCTCTATGCGATTATGGGAGGATTTTTGATCAATTGGGGGGTGTCTTGCTTGCTTTCATGACCAAACCCATAGTGAATAATATCTATCTTCCTTGCACCGTCACCCTCATTTTGAAGAACTTCAACATCGATCTCGAGCATGAACCATCAGTGATCAAGAACATCGACTTTGATCACGATGTGATTTCCTGCATGGACCTTCAACCCCCTCCTGTCGCAGAAGAAGATCAAAAAGGAGATGATGATGAAGAATGACAACATTCGGATTCCTCTCCTCCGAGCCATCAATGCCGTAAATTTTGTGTGAACCCCAACTCACCACCATCACATGAGACTCTAACCACTCACGCCATTCGTCTCTAGAAAGAAATCCCATGATTACGTACAGAGATTCATGATGGTTTTGAAGGGATTCAAACCTACTTTATCAGTATTGACATTTGGTTTTAGCAGAAAGCTCAGACTATGGACCAAATCCAGGTGACTCAGGCACACATTATTAGTCGCCTTGAGTCTTGGTATCCATATACGGCGTCGTCATATTTTCCGTCGTCGTCACCTCCTTCGAGTTATTAGGTGTTTGGGCTATCTAGTTATGTTGTTTGGATATGATGTTAGTCTAATCTTACTTTGTTATGATTCTGTTTCTGTTTCTGTTTTTATTTCTATGTAATGCTATTTGGGACATTTATTTGGTTGATTGTTTTGTTAGTTAACTGTTTCGGTGTATTATTTGATTATCTCTATGAACTTTATTTATGCATTTGGTTATGTACAACTTTATTTGTGCCTGTTTTGATTCTCTCTCGTACTGTACTGTTTTGTTCTGGTCAACTAGAACTTTTTCCTACTCAACTATCATATTTTCCCCTCTTTTTGAGGCTGTCAAAGGTAGAGAAAATTAACACACACAGAGGCACACATCATGATCTCTGCATTTTATGCTTTTATTACTAATATACAGATTGAGATATGAAGCACATCCTCAAAATGAGTATATTATTTTTATGCATTTTTTATTATTTTAGTTTGTCATCATCAAAAAGGGAGAGAATGTTGGAAAATAATAACATTTGAATCTCTTTCCCATAAAGTTTTGATGATACAAACACATATATTATCTATGCATACTAACTCTCAGATAGTCTATTTCAACATCATGGCTCTACTCTACTCAATTATCAGGTATTTTGCAAGAATTATTACAATCAAGATGAAGTCCAGCGTTTTGCCATACTATGTATATTCACTCTTGTTCTAAAATGTATCATGTTGTATTTTTCTTCTTTTTACTTCTTGCATTTAGATTGTTAAAACTATTATGATGAATCATCTTAGAATCTAAAGATTCCTTCCACAATTCTAAGTCCTACCCTTTTTTGGTCGACTAGAACTTTTTCCTGGTCGACTAGCTTCTTTGCATAACTTATGTTTCTTAGTCCAAGTAGACTAACATTTTCTCATGGTCAACTAAAGCATTTTTAGAACTTGAAATTTTGGTCCTAGTTGACTAAACATTTTTTCCAATTCGACTAATGCATTTGCAGAACTTGGACTTTTGGTCCTAGTTAACTAACATTTTTTCCTGGTCGACTTATGTATTTGCGTATATTTTCTAGTTGACCAACATATTTTCCTGGTCGACTAGAGTCAGTTTGAAATGCTTTCTTTTTGGCTATTTCAACACTTAGTCGATCACAAGTTTTCCGAGTTGACTAGCAATAATTCCGATAGTTTTTCAACTAGCAATTCTTTCATCGTTTTAAGAAGTTTTAGCTGTTGTTTCGGACACCCCTTCAGCCCCTATTTATATGACCCGTGTTGAGATATTGAGACCCACCCAGTGGTGTTTCGATGATGTTCACAAATGATATATGTACTGATTATTTAATTCAAGTGTGTGTAGGTTGAAAACAATGTGATGAACGAAATAGGAAAGCCATGAAGAAACCAAAATATGGAGTAGCTCGAAATGACAACTTGGAAGACATGATCATCGAGTCAACTTTAGAGCGAAGTCATGAAGCAAAGAAAATACTTACTCAAGGACTCAAAATCAAGACTCGATGGCTCAAGACAAGAGAACGAGACACAAGAACTGAAGAGTGTGTATACTGTAAGTTAGACATCTTCTTTTGTTAAAGTCAATATCATGGAGCTACACACTCATAGAAATCTTTGAAATTTTTTTCCTAAAATGTGTTAAAATATTTTAAATTAGTATATAATCAATTATAAGTGATTTCAACGTGATTTGATGAAGAAAAACACATGAATCGAAAAATATTCGACTATCCGAGAGCAGATTTGAGCTAGAACTCTCAGACTACTGCAGTAGCTATCACTGTGATAGCCGACTATAAAAAAAATAGTCGACTATCTCCTAGAGATACCAAACTCTCTGGGAAAAATGGTAGCTTTTTATGGAAACATGATTTATGTTTTATAGCCGTTACTAACGGTTGGAGGAGAGATTTTGAGCACGATTTGAGTTTTTTTTCCACTCTATAATTACTAGATCCTCAGATAGTTTTTATATCAATTATTGAGCAATTTTCTATTATTCTAAAGCTATTTTCTCAAAGCACTCATCTTTCTAAAAAAAACTCTTTGTTGCGGGATAAAATCCGCTAACAATGAATTTGTATGAAAATGGGAATCACTGTTACAATGATTACAAGTGTTTAGGGTATACATGAGGCTAATCACACATTCGAGAGCACTTTGAGGAGGAAGACCTCAAGATCGCCGTTCGTTTGGTGAAGGTCGTACGTCTATCAATGTAGGTCGCCGCAGGTCGCTTCTACCGCTGGTAGCTGAGGCGAGCTTCTTGCAAGAAGAACAACTCATCAGAAAGGTTTGGGTGGCTGTCAACCGAGAGCCTCTCCGATGCTTAAGTCAGTTAATGACTATTTGGAGAATGTCAGACACGCTGGGCGATCTCAAAGGCAGATCGGCCCTTGCGTGACGGACTAGTGTGGAAGGCGCGAATATATTGGAGATATCCGACCTTGAATACATAACCACCTACACACAATATACCAATACCAACCACAAACAACTTCATATGCACCATGAAATTAACTACACTATGACGACACATCAAATTACACTAATGGGGCCCACCAAACTATATTAAGGTCGACACGGCGACGACAAGCTCTATTGGGTAGACAAAAGGAAAGAAATCGAAATCAAAAGCGTAACGAATAGAAGGATCGAAAAACATGAAAACGGTTGTGTAATGATGTAATGATGCTCCATTAGGACACATGGAAAAATAGTGTAAATAACATATTCTAAAATACGAAAAGTTTGAAAACCGTTATACTTCAAAGGTTGGAGTCCCTTTCCGCATAAAATCACTTAGAGGTCGACAAAACAAATTGCTTGAAATAAGTTCGAGTCGAATATACATAATAGGAGAAAACGGTTTATTGGCTCACGTAAGGTCATTAAAAGAAAGTGAATCATTCACACGAATTTTGAGGTCATAGTTTAGAAAATATTACACGGTAGTAACTTAATAACGTTCGCAAAGTTTGAAATGAAATTAATTGAAAAATTTAAACTCAGGCTGAATGCTTTCAAAATCCTTAAGCCAGGGAAAATTTAAAGTAATCAATATTGAAACTACTTTTTAGAGGAATCAGGATTTGCCAAAAAGAGACTGTTTTACACAAAGCTCTTAACATACGAGCACCACGAGCCTGGTGCTGATATAAAAATAATTGAAATTCCATTTAGGTTAGAAATTATTCTAAAGGCATGTATGGTGAACGGAAAGATAACTCTAGCTATTAGTAGTATTATCAAAATTTGTAGTGAAATTTTAAAATCAAATTTATGGAGGGTCTAGATCAAAAAAAGGTTATGAAATAATGATTTTTTTTACAAAAATCTGAAACAGGGGAAACGAGGAGCATAATGGTCGTAGTATTGATATATAAAAATTAATTGAAGTTGTACTTTAGAAATCATTTTTGGAAATATGTATGACGAATGGAAAGATAATAACATCTTAGTGGTATGGAAGTAAGTGGGGGATATATACGTATATAGAATTATTAAATCGGTAATAAGCTTTAAATCCGAATTTTGGAGGCCTAAATCAGGAAAGGGTTTCGAAAAGTAATTTTACAAAAGTCTGAACTAGGGAAAAAGTTGAGCATAAAATCGACTTGCTGAAAGCTGAAGTCCCATGTGACTTGAAAGGCATATAAGAAGCAAACATGATGCGGTACTCGAATAAGTTTTAATGACATAAGTAAGAAAAGAAAATTATAATTCAGGTTAGGAAAAACAAAAGTACGGTTCAGAAGAAGATTGGTATATGAAAGAGGCGAGTCATTTATATTGATATGAAAATATAGGCTGAAGAATATTATAAACTAATAATCAAAAATCTCGACAAAAGTCTCAATGTTTAAAAGAACAAATAAATTTAAGTCGCGAAAGAGTACGAAACCTAACATATATATTAAAAGTTCGCGAACAAATTCAAACTTAGCGAAAGGGGAACATCGAAAATACTTTTAGGGGAAACACGGATCTGCCACAAGAATGGGTTGGTAAAAGACTTGAAGTACGGGTACGACAAACTTGTAATTTAGTATATATTCATAAATTAATTGGAGTCCTACTTATCTTGAAAGAAGTATTTTAAAGTACGTACGTTAAATAGCTAAAATGAATTTCGCAATAGTAGAAAAGGTGGTATATCAAATTATCGAAATAGTACTAAAGTTTAAAATCAAGTGCAGACGATATATGTTAGAAAGATAGTTACCATATAGTAATTTAAAATTACGACCAAAAAGTCTTCAAATCTAAGAATGACTTTTAGCTCAAATGGAAGTAATGGAAATATATTGAAAGAAGGTTTAAAACAAAATTTAAAATCAAGTGGAAACTTTTTAATAAGGGAAAATTCGAAAATGGCCTTGGAAGAATCAAGATTTGCAACGGGAAAGATTTGAAAGGTCAACGATAATAGTAAGGAGGGGATCATGTGAATTGAGGGCAATGAATGTGGTTGTGTGAGGCATGCACCTAAATCACAATGCAAGAAAACCATGATGAAGATCTACGGTCAGTAACACCAAAGTGTAGTGACCAGGAAAGATTGAATCAGGGGGGGTTCTAATCATCGGGTTAACTAAAGGCCAAGGGATTTGGTCGGATGATCAAAACATAAATACGCCTAGGTTATGACTTAGGAAAATCTACGGAAACTCCTACGGTCAACCAACCAAAGATTTTGGAACTAAGCGCTAAGACTCTCTAGGGCTAGACAGCGATGAAATGAGTCCAGCTGGGTCCGAAATCGATGAACCCGAGCGAACGGCTAAAGAAATCCTAGGAATCTATCATGGTCAGGGCTAGACAGGAACCACTAAGGTAACTCTTAAGACTATCATAGCGATCACTAGCATGGAGTCTAACTAACAATCAAGGATCCCTAACTAGCAAGCACAAACTTCTAACTAAGTCTCACTATAGTCCTGACCTAATGGATTTCCTATCAAGCTGGGACAGGTGCTCTAACACGCCTACTAGCCACCTAAGGCATATGAACGCTAAAAACTTAGACTCCGGGCTTATAACTTGGATGTTCTAATTTATTTAATGGACATTCTATAATTATTATTGTTGTTCCGATAGTTCGCATTTGCAAATGGACCTGCATGGGCCACCACTAAAACCTGTCACGCCCCGCTTCCCAAAAATGTGGAGGCGAGACGTGAGAAGGTCCGCACAAACTTGAAGCCGTGAAGCTCCAAGTCTGATAAGCGTATAAAAACACTTATTATGGCAAGTCCTTGCAAAGCGAAACGAAACAACAATGATAATAAGGAAATAAGACGACATTTTATTGAATCTCCAAATGTCCATAAACAAATTACAATATCGCAGAAAAGCCACCAGGCTAAAAGAAAAGGGTCTAAGGCCCAAACATGTCCAACAAAGAATAACATACATACGAGGGTGCCACGCACCAACAACTAACAGCAAACCTAAACAAAGAAGTGAACACGAGCGGTCTTCAAGACAGGCCCCTGGTGTCCACTCACCACCACAGCAAACATCAGCATCAGCAACACCATATCCCCTGCAACAAAGATCTCGCTCTGGGTCTAACATGTGACACCCAAAAGAGTGAGGGGCACATGTCAGCAAGTCTGGAAAGACTTGTGCAAGGAAACTGAAAGGAAGGTAAACTAGCAACCTAGCAATTATTGTATGATGCATGGCAAGTAAAGTAAGGCAGGGAAGTGACAAGTAAACGGGAGTACAAGAAGCAAGTGTCAAGTGGAAATTGTGACATGTAATGTCAAGGAACAAGTACAAGGGATCACTCAACGAGTGCCCTATTGCCCGCAGGCTGTGCTCAAGTACAAGTCAAGGAAATCACGTCAAGTAAACACGTCGTGCACAGAGATTCCGCCTGTTGGCTAGAGCGGCTGATCGGGCCAACTCCTAAGCTCAAGTGACCGTTTATCTCTACCCCTCCCAAGTGTGTCGAGCCAGGGCATTACCCCCGAACACGGAATGCTCGCTTCTGGGACACGAGCCAGGAAGTGTGAATAACACGTATGGCATAGGGTTATGCCCACATATAGTGGGTGCCTAGCCGGAAACTAGTAGGTCGGGCGTTGGCTATCAACCAACACATGGCCCGCTTCTGGAACACGAGCCAGGAAACACAAGTATTGTAGCGTGTGCTACGATGCAACATACAACATGGAGAGCATGGATGACAATGTATTCGCGTACCGTTAATCAAAATTAAACGTGACATGGTAGTTGTGCAACATGATATATGTCGGAACTAACTTCGTTGTCAAGCTAGTTCCTAACTTTGCGCCTAGGCGAGTATCATTTCGTCGCCTAGCCTCTTTTACGCCTACTACAAGCAAAATGGCCTAAAACATGGCCCAAACCCTAAGTGGCAAGTTTCACTTGCCTAGCACCGGGGATGACGATCACGAAGGTTCGTCTCGCGGATGCTATTCTACGGGGAAATCGCTGTTATGGGGAAACAATCATCAACCCACATGAAATTTCATTAGGGTTTCATAATAATACATATAGGTTACGAAAACATCAAGAGATCGATTTCTTACCGAGAGGAGGCGGAAGAAACACTCCGAAGAACCCATGGATCAGATCTGGAATAGATGGTGAAGTTTGGAGAACTAGGGTTTTGGGGGATTTTGGGGGTTTGATGGAGATTTGGGGAAGATGAGACGTAGAATGAGTTGATGGAGGGTTTAGATGATGGATCTTGGGCTTGGAATGAAGGAATAAGGCTTGGAGGAAGATGGGGGCTCAATGGGGGAGAAACTAGGGTTTTGGGTCGAGTGGAGGAAGAAGAAAACGTTTGGGAGGGGTATAAATAGGATGGGCTGGCGGCTGCCCAGAAATTAGGGTTTTAACACAGATTAGTCGGTCAAAGAGCAACCACTGACCGACTAGTTTGGCAACTAGTCGGTCGGTCGACCAACGCAGACCGACTAAGTGTGAACAGTAACTCGGCTGTACAGAAGAACTAGGAATTAGTCGGTCTGAGTACAAAACTTAATCGACTAGTTTGACAACTAGTCGGTCGAAAGATGAACTTAGACCGACTAAACAGATACAGTAACTTAAGTAAAATTAATCCAAGAAACTAGTCGGTTTGAGTAGAGTTGCCGACCGACTAGATCTCAATCTAGTCGGTTGGTTCCCCTTCTTGAACCAACTAACGTGCACGAAAAGTGTCGATTCGAAGCGCGAAGCTTCGGGAAGATTTCTATGGCTTCTAGGATCGATTTATACTCTAAGATATGAGCGATTTGAAGCTCGTCACGAATGACTTACTCCGAAATCGATGATCGAAGGAAGAAGCTAGAAAATCACGACGAAACGATCGAAAGTGAAAGCTATGGCGACGAAAACACACATCCAAGGAGAAAATCCACCTAGCATATATTTTAATATAGATAGTCCAATTACACGAAAACCAGTCGTTACATCCTACCCACCTTAGAATAAAGTCCGTCCTCGGACTTTCTAACTATAGCTATATCTAGTCACCCTAGTAACTACCCTCAATCAATATCACATCAAAATTTCAATCAAGTACATTCATTTCAAGTGCTTATATATATATACTCTAGGTAGTCAATTATTAACACCACGGAAGTAAATATGCATTCATGCACATAGTACACTTATACTTATTATAATCAAACAACTCCATTCACGTATTCAAATCATTCATATAGGCAAGTATATTCCATATAACTATAAAACACTTATTACACACTATATGAAAATAACCAAGTCTCTTACTTATTTGAAAATAATTTCACACTAGAAAATACCATCAGAATCTACATGTATAGGTAACTACCTATGGACAAGACAATAAGAGTACACTAGTCCCTATATCTCCTAGTATGCGCCAAACAATCAACATGCGAAATCACACCATACGATTGTTAAAACAAGTTCACTATATCTAATATACATTCACCATCATTATAATTTCACAATTTATAATCATTCAAATGCATGCACACATTTCACCGTATTACCATTTCATATATAGTCCTATAGCTATAATCACGACACACCACACATACCATAGTCACCAATTCCTATAACTATCACATACTTACCCGTGCATGGTGCACACCCACACACGCTAATATTTCATTCATATATACACCAATCACACCACTATATGCTTAGCACATCTACGCACCTAGTTTAGCTAGCGCACAGATATTCACGCAACCGAATCCTTAGTGAATAACTATACCACAAGACCAACTCACATAACTATATATTGGTATAGCCACCCACAGTCGTGTGCGTAACACAACCAGGCACAAACAATCCAAACATCATACATACATCATTCATCACTATACACCAACCACATACAATACACTAATGTACATAGAGTGTACCCACTCAAGCTTGAGTGAGACTCAAAATCATAGCGGAATAATTCCATATACGTAACATATGCCAATACTAGCTAATGCATACACGTCTACCAACATAACCACATACATATCTAAATGTCAAACACCCTTAATATCTAACCAGGTAATATCACATATTTCAATCATTTCATATACATGATATTATTACAAACATCAGCACACCTATAATTACAATACTCTCCCTACATATCTGGCCCAAAGATACTGCGACCTCAGCGACCATCTTCATATATGCTCACCCTGAACTCTTTTCTCTTTGCAGGTGCGAACATGAGTCTGTCAAGAGCCGAGCTGATGAGGATGGCTATGGGCGAACCATCGACCGGGGAGCCCGTGGCCAATGAGCAGACAATGAAGGTCAAAGGCAAGGATACAGTACCTAAGATCTTGCCAAAGAAGGTTGGGCAGAGATGGAGCCTGGAGGTGGCGTCCACCGTTCGGACTGAGGAGGAGTAGCGGAGCAAGAGAACGAAGAGGAAGACGTCCATGACAGCCTTTCTTACCCATCGAGTGAGCGAGCTCGGTAAGGGTGGCATTGTCAACCTTGATGTCATTGAGGAGCCGGTGGCTGATATGACAGCCGCCACGCCCCAGGGCCCACCGGCCTATGTTACCCTTGAGGCCCCCCTTCGCTCGACCCTTCCTCTGAAGTCTCCAGCCGGGGTGCAGATCGGCAAGGCTATAAGGGTCGAGCGTTGGCCCTTTGGATGCCCCTCTTGGGAGCAGGGGGAGCCGGATCGGAGGAATCTGGGGTATCCAAGCTACGAGGCAGCGATCACATGTTTCAAGGCAAAGAATGCTGCAGTCCAGGCCATTCCAATGATGGTGCTTGTCACGCCGTGCTTCGCAGTGGGAGCCAAGGAATCAATGTTTGTGGACACCAGGGTTGCGGCCCGTCTCACAGAGAACTGTTTGTTACCGAGGGACTGGGAGTTCCTGTGGGATGTTGGTGCCGAGCGCATTTGTGACACTGCGGTTTGGCATAGCATGCAGGTTCGTTGCTCTCTCTACTCATACTATCGGTCTTCGGTCTTTCATGCGGGCTCATGTACTTTGTTCCTTCTATAGGCTGTGGCAGCGATGATGTCCCTGAATCGCCATACTATCATGGCCGAGCTCAAGGCGACTCTTGGAAAGAAGAAGGTAGAGCTCAAGGTGGTTACCGATAAGCTGTAGCAGAAAGAGGCCAAACTCAAGGAGGTCGCCAAGAAGCTGTAGGACATGGACGAGAAGCTGGAGCAAGTCTGCGGGTACTATGCGACCCAGAAAGGGGAGACTGTGAAGCTGGGGAAGATAATGGATGAGTTGGAATGGCGGCTTTGGGACGAGGAGGCCCAAAAGGTCACTACGATGAATGCTCATACCGCGGAGGTGGAGGCAAAGGCGAAGGAGATCACCGAGCTCAAGCATCAAGTGGCGGAGCTGAAGAAGGTCGATCCAGAAGTCATGAAGGTGGAGGTTGTCCGCAAATATTAGCTTGATGATCTCCTTCCCATAATGAAGAATGTGAGGGCCAAAAGCATGGAGGAGGGCCAGGAGGAGGACTGGTAGGTGGGCCTGCAGGCGGGCCTCAGGAGGGCGGAGAAGAGATTGAAGAGGCTGCATCCCGAGTTGGAGGTCAACTTCTTCTCGTTGTTGGTGGCCTCGGATGGCGAGGAAGAAGAGAATGTCAGAGAAATTAGGAGGTCAATCGACCAGCGATCAAGCGGGTGGCGGTGTGGGCGGTCAGGAGGAGGCCGTAGCGGCAGATCCGGCGGAGGACGAGGTGGAGACACATACGGAGGTGCAGGATGAGGAGGTCGGTGACCGAGTAGAGGTGACATAGCTGACTTGGTGGGCATATGCAGGGACGATCTTGAGGCCGTGCTTAGGACATAGTGTAAGAAAAACTTGGTGTAAATATTTTAAATTTATTGAAAGATATCACCTTTGAGGTAGTTCACCTTATTTGTCTTTGCGCTTGTATGTGCTTGTATGCCCCCAACTTTCAGCTTGGAAGATCCTAGGAGCGAGGAGAAGCAGAATGTTATAGAGTCATTCTTCGTGAAGTTGAGTCGGCGGGGTTCCTTAGTGGGTCTCCGCTGGGGAGTTTAGGGAGCCCGCCTTGGACTTTCATAGAATATGGACGCTTTGAAGGCAATTCGCAAATCTTGGCGACCTATCGGGGGTGCGGCTTTGGAGGCCTGCCCTGGACTTCCTTCGTTAGGGGGACGCTTCGGAGGCAGTCCCCAGACCCTTAGGGCTCTATGGCGACCTATCGGGGACGTAGCTTCAGAGCCTATTCCAGACTTCGTTCAGGTGGAGGACGCTCCAGAGGCAATCCCCAGAACCTTAGGGCTCTATGGCGACCTACTGGTGACGCAGCTTAGGAGGCCTGCCCCGGACTTCCTTCGGGTGGGAGACACTCCGGAGGCAATCCCTAGATCCTTGGGCTCTATGGCGACCTATCAGGGACGCAGCTTCGGAGGCCTGCCCCGGACTTCCTTCGAGTGGGGGACGCTCCGGATGCAATCCCCAGACCCTTAGACATCTATGGCGACCTATCGGGGGTACAGCTTCGGAGGCCTACCCCGGACTTCTTTGAGAGGGCAGGTATTGATGGACCGTAGCCGACCTGACATCCTCTGTAGGTGGGCGGGTATTGGGCCGTCACCTACCCCGTATTTTTGCTCCAGTTTGGGTGGCGAGCTGCCCCGAAGGTCTTTGAGACGGTGGGTATAAATGGGCCATAGTCGACCCCTCATCCGCTGTAGGCAGGCGGCTATATATGGGACGTAGCCGACCTTGCATTTTCGCTCCGGTTTGGGTGGCGAGCTGCCTCAGAGGTATTTGAGAGGGCCGGTATAGATGGGCCGTAGCCGACCCCGCATCCACTGTAGGCGGGTGCGTATAGATGGGCCATAGCCGACCCCGCATATTCTCTCCAGTTTGGGTGGGGAGCTGCCCCGGAGGTCTTTGAGAGGATGGGTATAGATGGGCCGTAGCCGACCCCGCATTTTCGCTTCGATTTGGGTGGCAAGTTGACTCGGAGGTCTTTGAGAGGGCGGGTATAGATAGGCCGTAGACGACCTTGCATCCTCTGTAGGTGGGCGGGTATAGATGGGCCGTAGCCGACCCTGCATTATCGCTCCGGTTTGGGTGGCAAGCTGCCCCGGAGGTCTTTGAGATGGCATGTATAGATGGGCCGTAGCCGACCCTGCATTTTCGCTCTGGTTTGGGTGGTGGGCTGTAATTTTAGTTTGCATAATACGTATGTACAAATGAAAACACAAGAGTTTACTTGTAGCGAGGTAGCCCGCTCCGGATGATTAAGAGAACCTTTATGGATGCGCTTTCTATCTTGGAGGGGATATGAAACTTACATTCAAACGACCCATTGTTTGTACAAACATAAAATCACAAATTTTTTTGATAGTACTTAAGTAAGTGTTGGGCATTCCACGGATGAGCTAATTCTTCTCCCTCCTTGTTTGCCAAAATGTAGGTCGCTGGTCCCATAATGTCCGCTATTTTTAGGGGCATTCCCATTTGACGGAGAGCTTTTCACGGCGGCTGATCTCAGGTTTGAAGGTTGCATCCCTGAGGACGAGGTCGTCGACTCTGATGCTTCGCTTCCTCACCCGAGAGTTGTAGTACCTCGCCATCCTTTGGCTGTGTTTGATAAGACATGTTAGGGCACAATCCCTTACCTCGTCGAGGAGTTTAGTGGTGAGGTCGAGGCCTTCTTCATTCGCTTGTTCGTCAAAGTACTAGAGGTGGAGAGACTGTTCGCCAACCTCTGCTGGGACGACGACTTTCACCCTATAAGCTAGCATGAAGGGGCTCTCGACAGTTGAAGCTTTGTATGTATTGCGGTAAGACCAATGGATGACGGGCAGCTCATCAGGCCAAGATCCTGGGGCATTGTCGGCATTCTTCTTTAAGGGTTAAAGGATGCATTTGTTTGCTACCTCGGCCATGCCATTGCACTGCGGGTATGCCACGGAGGCGAAGTGACGGTTGACGCCCCAATTTGAGCAGAATTCTCTGAAGTCTGCAGAGTCAAACTGTGTCGCATTGTCTGTTACAATGAATCGGGGTATCTCGAAGCTGTATATAATAGACTTCCAGATGAAGTTATTAATGTCCTTTGAGGTAATGCACGCTAGGGGCTCCGCTTCGATCCACTTGGTGAGTAGTCGACGGCGACAACTAGAAATTTCCTTCATCCAGTTGCCATTTGGAACGGTTCAAGGATGTCGAGGCCCTACTTGGCAAATGGGACCTGGCTGAGAATTGGAATCAGGTCGACGGGAGGAGCCTTTGTATGCTTGAAGAATTTATAGCATTCCTCGCACTGCTTGACGAAGTCGATTGCGTCCTTCAGAATGGTCTGCCAATAGTATCCCTGCTGAACTGTTTTATATGCCAGGGTGCGGCCACCATGATGATTTCTGTAGAATCATTCATGTATTTCGCGGATGACTTCCTCAGCTCGTCTCTACACAAGACAATTTAAGTAGGGAAACACGTCGTTCTTCACGCGACGATTTCGATAGAGTACGTCGTCGAAGATCACGAACGACAAAGTCCGTCTCTCGGTCTTCTGTGGCTCCAACCTATCTTCTAGCAGGGCTCTAGTCTTCAGGTAGGCGATGATCGTGCTCATCCATGATCACTCTCGATCGATGCACATCAGTTCGCCCTCCTCAATGTTGGGTGTCAGTAAGTTCTCAACGTAGATTGCTTTCCCAATCTCTGCCAGAGAAGACAAAGCCAGCTTTGAGAGGGCATCGACATGGAGTTTATTCGACATTGGCAGATGTTGGACCGTCTCTTTCCTGAATTTGAGGAGTTCGGCCCAGGTGCACTTCAGGTACCGCTTCATTAGTTTTTCCCTTGCCTCGAAATTTCCTTCAATTTACTAAACGACCAGCCTTGAATCGCTGATCAACAACACATTTTTTGCTCCAAGCACCCGGTAGAGCTTTAGGCCATTGAGGGCGGCCTCGTACTCTACCACATTGTTGGTTGTTGATAAGTTAAAGTAGAGGGCGTACTCCAATAGGCTCCCCTCTGGAGTCTCTATTACAATGACGGCTCCGCTCCTGATGCTGCTGGCCGATCCATCGACGTGGACAACCCATTACTCACCGTTGGACTGGGTGGATGTAGAGGGAGGACTTTCGCTAGCAAGCTGTTGTTGTTTCACATCCAGGTGACCATTGGGCAAAGCTTCGCCATTCTCTTCTATAATGCACTCTGCCACGAAGTCTGCTAATGCTTGCCCCTTGATTGCTGCCCTTGGTTTGTAGATGATGTCGAGCTCGTTGAGCTCGACACTCTAATTTAGCATCCGGCCTGATTTTTCCAGCCTTCTCAAGTTCTTTTCAAGTGACGAGTTGGTGTAGACGACAATGGTGTGCACCTGGAAGTAGGGTCGGAGCTTCCTAGCAGTCAGAACCAGGCAGTATGCAATCTTCTCGATGGGGTTATAGTAGGTCTCTGCGTCTCAGAGCACCCGACTGGCTTAGTAGACCGGCCTCTGGATGCCCACATCCTCCTTCACTAGGAACGAGCTTATAGCTTCCTCAGTAGTGGCGAGGTAGAGGCCGAGCTGCTCTCCTTCTACGGGCTTTACGAGCAGCAGCGGGCTTTATAGGTAGGCCCTTAGATCGCTAAAAGCTCTTACACAGGAGTCGTCCCACTCCACCGCCTTCCTTGCACCCTTCCTCTCAACGAGGGCTTTTCGAAGAATCTTGAAGAATTGGAGAGACCTCTCTGTAGACTTCGACAGGAATCTTCCCAGCACGGCGATCCATCCATTCAGCCTCTGTAGGTCCTGAATCGTCCTTGGCTCCATCATGTGGGTGAGGGCGATGATCTTGTTGGTGTTGGTCTCAATTCCTCGCTTGATGATCATGAAGCCAAGGAACTTCCCAGACTCGACGTCGAATATGCACTTGGCTGGGTTGAGCCGTAAGTTGTAGCACCGCACCTTTTGGAACGTCTCAAAAAAGTCGACGGGATGATTTTCGGCCTTCTTTGATTTCACCAACATGTCGTCGATGTAGACCTCTAGATTCCTGCTTACTTGGGGATGGAAGATTTTGTCGACCATCCATTGGTAGGTCGCTCCTTCTTCAGTCCGAACGGAATTTTGGTATAGCAGAATGTCACCGGTCTGTGATGAATGTCGTCTTCTCCTCATCATGGGTTGCCATCTGCATTTGGTTGTAGCCTAAAAAGGCATCCATGAAAGTAAGAAGTTCACACCCAGAGGCATTGTCCCCTAGGTGGTCGATCCTTGACAGAGGGAAGGTATCCTTTGGGCAGACTTTATTGAGGTCGATGAAGTCCACACACATTCGCCAATTGCCACTGGGCTTCTTCACCATCACCACATTGGGAAGCCAGTCAGGAAAGCTCACCTCCGGCTTCAAGGAGCCGCTCCACCTCTTCGCCCGCTGCCCACACTTTCTCTCCCACAGCCCTCCGCTTCTTCTGTCGCACATGGTGAGCTTCAGGGGTCGGCATACAGCTCATGGGAGATCATCGCCTTGTCAACTCCAGGCATGTCTGAGGGCGACCATGCGAAGATATCAGCATTTTCCTTGAGGAGGTAGATCAGCCCCGCCTTTAGCTCCGCTTACCAACCCTTTCTCTGATGGTGAAAGGGGGTATTTATAGGCTGTCTGGGTCGGTTGCTTTTGTTGAGCTGGCGGTGTTAGGGTGTCAGAAGTTCAGGCCGACAATGTCAGAGCCGAAACTGTCAAAACCGAAACTGTCAGGTGTGAAAATGTCAGGCGCATAGTTATCAGGCGTGAAACTGTCAGGCGACGAAACTGTTAGTGATATTTATGGCAGGTCACCTCCATCCTAGGCTGAGCTTGTCGCCCAAGCCCGATGTCTCATGCTCTTCCTTGGGTGGACTTCCTTGTACGGAGGGTTAGGCGAGCTACCCTAGGGGCGAGTTGGCGTAGATTGTGTGGTGCTATTAGCCGGAGGGCTCCTATCTTTGGTTCGGTTGACAAGTTTGTCGCTTTGCAGGCGCGGGCTACTTCGAGCCTCGGCGAGCTTCTCTAAGCCTCGACGAGCTAGTTCTCATTAAGGAGATTCGACTGGCTATTTACTTGGGCCTTGAACATACTGGCCTTAATCGACTGGGCCGATCTTAAGGTCGTAACACTCTTCTTTGGCCATAGTTTTCAAATTCTATTGTGCAAACTTTTCAAATATTTTTATATTCATTTTTGCCCTGTTAAAGCTTGATTTTGATATCTAAAGGTCAAAGATTTTATTTTTAGGTGATTCACTTTCAAGTTGCTTTTGACCTTTGAGCTTAACTTTTATTCTTTCTTGATCAAACGAAATTAATTTTTATATAGCCACACGAAATACATAAAGCTCCATACGTATGCTATATGAATTAAAGGGTGTAAAGAATATCGTCATAAGGTTTGAAAGCCTTTGGAGAAGGCATTGGTAAGGTGTTCCCTAGTGAAAGGGAGTGTTGTGTTGTACTTGGTTGAAATTCCTTGTTAGGTTGTAACTAGGTGTTTGGAAATCCTTGCAAGTGGAGGCAGGTGCTTGTATTGCATTTGGAAATAGTGGAGTAAAGCCCAAGGGAGGTTAGGGGCTGGATGTACCCAAGTTGTGGGGAACCAGAATAAAAATCTTGGTGTTTGCGCTGTGACTCTCTTTTGTCTCTCTATTATTCATATTGCTTGTAATCTTTATTCCAACTGTGTTCATTATATTTATTCCATTACAAGCTAATTATTATGTGTTGATTAAGTACCAAGCGAGGTAACTCTCCTTGGAGACTTAGGCAACAAATAGATGGGTACATTTTCGCAAAAAAATTCATTACTTTACATATAACATTATTCAACCCCCTTCTAGTGTTTTCTGCCATCCACAAGATCCCACATGTAGTGTCAGAGCTTGGCAAAGATGATGGCATCAACCTCAAACTACTCAGAGGGACTCAATACCATGCGACTATCCTTGTTCAATGGAACAAACTACGCAAGCTGGAAGATCCAAATGAAGACACACCTACAATCAGTGGACATTCATGCATGGACCATTACGAAGAATAAGTACACATCTCCAGCTAAGACAGAAACTGAAAAATGGTCGGTTGAAGAGAACAAAAGAGGTAACCTCAAATCTAAGGCTATAAATGCCCTATTTTGTGCTGTCACGGGTTTAGAGTTCAACTGAGTGTCTCATTGTGAGACGTCACATCAGATCTGGCACACGCTTGAGGTAAGTCACGATGGTACGAAAATTTTAAAGGAGTCTAGGATTAACATGTAAAACTCTAAATTTGAAAGCTTTAAAATGGAAGAAGACGAGAGTATTAGCAAAGTTAATACTCGATTCAATAACATTACCAATGGGTTTGCAGGGTTAGGAAAAAGGATTCCTGAGTATAACCATGTTATGAAGATATTATGATCCCTTAGACCAGAATGGAAGGAAAAGACCACCGCCATTCGAGAAACACACAATATGAAGATGATCACCATAGAAGAGCTGATGGGAAATTGATGCGTCCAGAATGTAACTCTAGAACAACCTAATTATGGCGCAAATTACACGGAGATAAATCCCCGGAAACGACGCCATAAACTTGATCGGCCCGGAACTAACTCCGAAACAATGTCGTTTACCGTAAGCGCACGGTATAGTGGCAATCGGGTTTCGAACATGGGGAAGCGGTGCTATACTACATATCTACTTCTAGGTTGAGTTAGACTTGCGGGTTTATTGGTGGATGTGGAGTATGGAGGGTTATAATGGTGATGGATGCGAAGGTTGTGTCACTCAACGTCGCAAATAGTGGATTCTACACAATATAAAAGAATAAAATAAAAAGGACTAGGGCATTAGGGATCACCGATAAGATCGTCGGGGATCGACGTTAGAATAGAATCCTTACGTTGCATTAGGGTTAGGAGATTAGTCTCCCAATTCGTACTACTCTCGTGGGTTAGAATTGCGAGGTATTTCGGTGGCTCTCGTTGATGCAATAGCGGTAGCCGTCAACGTAGCGATATAGTTCGTTGGGGGATCCCCTCAAGGCACGAGCTGGGCATGGTCACGAGCCTTGGTTGGATCCACCGATTTCCGTATTCGAATCCTTAGGATACCCCTTAAGCACTTCAATTTCACAGACCATGGGCATGATCTCAGTACAGGTTATCCTAGGGATTCGATAGGATCAACCGAAATACTCCCCTAAATTCCTAATTCAACATAGGGATTCAGATCTACGTCTTCCCCTAAGGATCTTAGTGCTAACTCATCAATCCTAGAAATGACTACTCACTCATAGAAATATTTACGAATAAAAACACAATTTTTAAAGGTGAAAACATCATGGCAAATTGATAGAATAAAAATCGAGAACTTACAGTGAGCAATAGATCTTCAGAGAAAACAGGATTCCAAGAACGCAAGAAATAGCAAAGCAAAATTCCAATCAATATCGATCAAAATAATATTCGAAATTTTTTAATCTAGATCTAACAAAAATAATCCCGAATCTTCGCTCCCAAAACTATTCTAAAACTATTCTAAAAACGCAGAATGAAAGTCGCTCCCTAGACGCAGTCGCGGCTCCCAGACTTCACTCCCCCAAAATCGCGCAACAGCAGCTCCAAATTCTTTCCAAAAATGGCCCTCAGCATCGTCGACTGAGTGGGTGACTCGGTCAAGAAGTTTGTTGCTCGGTCATCCACTCGGTCCGAGCAGATGTACTGCTCGACCGAGCCCGACAGGGAATCACGCTCCTCTAAAATCTTTACTCTGTCTGCACAGGCCAAGTACGTAGCTGCTCGATCGAGTATGCAGCTGCTCGGTCGAGTATGCAGCTGCTCGGTCGAGTAGTGGACCGAGCAGTGGTCGAACAACGGCATTTGTGAGATTTCAGCACTCTGCTCGGTCGAGCAGTGGTTGGACAGCAACATCTGAGAGATTTCAACAGAATTTTCACCCTACTCGGTCGAGTAGAGTCCTCTGCTCGGTCGAGTAGGTGTCAAACAGACTTCAGCAGAATTTCAGCACTATAGCTTCAGCTTGCAGAAATTCCCCAGGGCTCATCTGACCTCTGATTGGCATGTTCTTAGTGGCGTTGGAACAGTCTTGTAGTCTACTATCTGGGAAAAATATCATAAAAATAGTGAATAATCCCAGGTGATAGAAGATTTGGAAATAGTGCACGGCTATCCTGTTTCCAGCACTTCGGGTCGCTCGATTGCTTCGCCGCATCATATCTCGATCGAGCGACCTTCTCTCTTGCCCCTTCCTTGCTCCAGTAGTCTTCTTTCGCACCTCGAGCATGTCATCATGTGTCTTATTGGTGCTCTCACATCGCTGATCGTCTTATTGACTCCAAATTGCTCCAATATCGACCCAAATCCATGAAATAGACATAAACGCTCCGAAAGTCATATTATTCCAAATAATAGTATAAAAGCATATGAAATATGTAAATGAGCAATCATTTTGACGTGTAATCATTTGGATAAAATGTAGAATATAAGGAAACTTCAAAATTACACAAGCTTACCTCTTACTCGTCCTCGAGGAAGACTAGTAAGAAGCGAACACGAGAGATGGATACAATGGAGATGCGAGGTGGTTACGTGTAGTGGAGACAAGGGGTTCAATCTTAAATTCAGAAAATACAAGATCCCAAGATATGCAAGATCTCGTGAACACACGTCAATATGAAATTAGAACATATATACACAACAAATACTTAAGTCTCGCTCAAATTAAAATAACGTGGATTTCAATAAATAAAATGAACTTGATAAGCAATAAAAAGAGATTAGAGTTATATCATATCATAGTTTATCATGCAATATACTAAGTTCACAGAAATGAAACCAATGTTCACAACTCATTCTCTAAGCAGTATAATATGTCATGATCAAACTTTTTCAAGCATGCGTGGTATTTTGTTATACTGCATGGAATGTATTTAGCAAATCCAATCAAGGTAAGGCATCACCACACTACGACCATTTCAAGACTCCTAGAATCTATCAAGTTTGCCATGTCTTGGTTTTATATAGAAATGGAGATAAGGATATGGGATTTTTGTAGTTTTATATTGTTTTTGGCTATATGAATATTTCATATGCATTTTTCTTTCTTTTTATACACGAGATAACTCAATATATACATGAAGCAGCCTATGCATCCCAGACCAGACGGTCTTAGGGCATTGGGTTACGAAGAACCCCTAGGGCCTTTATTTAGGATTTTGTTTGATTTTTGCAAATTTGGGATTTTTGCAAATTCAGTAAATGCGATGGAATGTAAAACATGATCAAAGATCATTTATTGGCTATTCTCCAAAGAAAAAGAAAAGGCATAGAACCTAAACATGGCTCGGTTTTAGGAATTCTAATCATCACTACTTTGGTTGTCGTGGGGTTATCATATCTCTTTTGAATCACTAAATATCCATGAAGCAATAGAATTATCAATCAAATCACGTAGGAGTCAAATGATTTTTAGATTTGATTCATTCATTTTTAGCTTAACTGTTTCGAGAATGTGGTTATGAACTATGGATTCTACTATGAAAACACATATTAACAAAGATACACTAATCAAGGAATCGAACTCTAATCTAACCGATATCAAAGTTCATTAAAAAAATAAATCCACGATATTTCATAGAAAATGAAGCATATGAGATATAAATGTATAGGTGAACATGGTTCAAATGGAAATTTCGAAGTGTGTTTCACGATGAAGCAAAGTGCATGCACTATGCACTCCTCCAAGCTTGAACATCACATTGTCCTCAATGTGTGTATGCTATAAATAGAGGACAACAAGAAGATGGGGGGCACTCAACAAAATAGTTTCTCTCCCCCAAGCTTAATCATCACATAAAAATTGTGGAGAGATGCCAAATAAGCGCCAAATACACGGGTGCAAAATATAATTGAGCCATCATTTGGGGTGAATTTATTAAACTAAAAACATATAAAATAATATACGGTCCTCTCGCTGTCGAGAGGATTCGTGATTATTTAAAGCATAAAATACTACAATACTAGATTGGTACCACTTGTAGCAAAAGGCGGGTCCAATATCTTTGCCGGTGCTGGCAGCTGCTCTATCTGCACTTTCCGTAGCTCCGTCGGGTGCGTATTTCCACGGGCTTCATCAGATTCTAGCAATGTGGCTCCCAGCATCTCTCCAAGGACTCCACCTGTAATCCTGCAAGAGACAAGCCGCATCAATCTGATGTGGAATATCTTTCCCCAAAATAAAATTTTTCCAAATAAGATCGTCAAAAGAAATATGTAAAGTAAAAATAGGTATACGATTCTTCCCTGAAAATACATCTCCGCTCTCATGTACCGCGACAGGCAGTTTCTTGTCGTTCGTCTCGGGCCTTTCAGGCAGCTCTTGCATATGAGTATGGGTCTCATCAGGCGAATCCTTTTCGTTGTCGATGGAAGGATGAGGTGGCGGTGGAGGCTCAACTGAAGGTGTGCAGCACTCGGGATCCTTATGAATATCTGTGTCCTCATCCCAAAGCACGACCTCCTCGGTGACAAGCTCTGGCTCAGTGGATATGGAAGTGAATGTGTCGCCCTTGGATGCATCGTGTATGTCAGCCGCTGTCTCCTCAGATGTAGAAGTATCAATATCCTCAGCCTCTCCCTCGAGCTCATAATATGAAATGCACTTGTTGATTTCGGCCATATCTTTCTGCCAATGATCATGTGACTCATTCAACATAGCGCTGACATTCGTGCTCTCCTATACCGATGCCATGAATGCATTGAGTGTCAAATTGAGAGGATGGTCAGGACTCAAGAGACAGATGCGGCTTTCATAAGGCATGTGTTCCTCCATGTCACAAGATTCGCAGTAAGTATAGAACTCTGGGTAGTGGTCATATCCTTCCATCTGATAGTATGGGTCCTGTGGATGATATTCGTAGTCTTCCATAGAACCTCATACTGCTCTGAAAAATCATCGCCTGAATAATCCCAAGATTGCTCTATTGTACCTGAATAGTCAAAAACAACAACTTGGAAAAGACATCAGTGGTACAAGAAAAAGAAACAAAAATAAAGCAGGTGGGGGAAAAATATCTCTCTCTATTTTTTTAATTTAACGCAATCTAATCAACCTAATTGTGGTAAATAGATAATATGGCGGAACGCCTCCCCGGCAACGGCGCCATAAACTTAAAGCGTTTGGAATGTAACTCTAGAACAACCTAGTTATGGCGCAAATTAAACGGAGATAAATCCCCGGCAACGGCGCCATAAAATTGATCGGCCCGGACTAACTTTGAAACGATGTCGTTTACCGCAAGCGCACGGTATAGTGGCAAGCGGGTATCGAACACTGGGAAGCGATGCTATACTACCTATCTACTCCTAGGTTGAGTTAGACTTGTGGGTTTATTGGTGGATGTGGAGTATGAAGGGTTGTAATGGTGATGGATGCGAAGGTTGTGTCACTCAACGTCGCAAATAGGGGATTCCACACAATATAAAAGAATAAAATAAAAAGGACTAGCGTGTTAGGGATCACTGCTAAGATCGTCGGGGATCGACATTGGAATAGAATCCTTACGTTGCATTAGGGTTAGGGGATTAGTCTCCCAATTCGTACCACTCTCATGGGTTAAAATTGCGAGGTATTTCGGTGGCTCTCGTTGACTCAATAGTGGTAGCCGTCAACGTAGCGATATAGTTCGTCGGGGAATCCCCTCAAGGCACGAGCCGGGTATGGTCACAAGCCTTGGTTAGATCCACCGATTTCCGTATTCGAATCCTAAGGATACCCCTTAAGCACATCAATTTCACAGACCGTGGGCATGATCTCAGTACGGGTTATCCTAGGGATTCGGTAGGATCAACCGAAATACTCTCCTAAATTCCTAATTCAACATAGGGATCCAGATCTACGTCTTCACCCTAGGATCTTAGGGCTAACCCATCAACCCTAGAAAAGACTACACACTGATAGCAATATTAACGAATAAAAACACAATTTTTAGAGGTGAAAACATCAAGACAATTTGATAGAATAAAAATCGAGAACTTACAGTGAGCAATAGATCTCCAGAGAAAATAGGATTCGAAGAACGTAAGAAATAGCAAAGAAAAATTCCAATCAATCTTGATCCAGATAATATTCGAAAGTTTTTAATCTAGATCTAACAAAAATAATCCCTAATCTCCGCTCCCAAAAACTATTCTAAAACTATTCTAAAAACTCAGAATGAAAGTCACTCTATAGACGTAGTCACGACTCCCAGAATTCACTCCCCTAAAATCGCGCAACAGCTGCTCCAAATTCTTTCCAAAAATGGCCCTCAGCATCGTTGACCGAGTGGGCGACTCGGTCGAGCAATTTGTTGCTCGGTCGTCCACTCGGTCCGAGCAGATGTACTGCTCGACCGAGCTCGACAGGGAATCACGCTCCTCCAAAATCTTTACTATGTCTACACGGGCCGAGTACGTAGCAGCTCGGTCGATTATGCAGCTACTCGGTCGAGCAGTCAACTGCTCGGTCGAGTAGTGGACCGAGCAGTGGTCGAACAGCGGCATTTGAGAGATTTCATCACTCTGCTCGGTCGAGCAGTCGACTGCTCGGTCGAGCAGTGGTTGGACAGCAACATCTAAGAGATTTCAGCAGAAGTTTCACCCTACTCGTTCGAGTAGAGTCCTCTGCTCGGTCGAGTAGGTGTCAAACAGACTTCAGCAGAATTTCAGCACTATATCTTCAGCTTGCAGAAATTCCCTAGGGCTCATCCGACCTCCGATTGGCATGTTCTTGGTGGCGTTGGAACCGTCTTGAAGTCTGCTATCTGTGAAAAATATCATAAAAATAGTAAACAATCCCAGGTGAAATCAGATTTGGAAATAGTGCACGGATGTCCTGTTTCCAACACTTCGGGTCGCTCGATTCCTTCGCCGCATCATATCTCGATCGAGCGACCTTCTCTCTTGCCCCATCCTTGCTCCAGTATTCTTCTTTGGCACCTCGAGCATGTCATCATGTGTTTCATTGGTGCTCTCACATCGCCGATCGTCTTATTGACTCCAAATTGCTCCAAAATCGCCCCAAATCCCTGAAACATAAACGCTCCGAAAGTCATATTATTCCAAATAATAGTATATAAGCGTATGAAATATGTAAATGAGCAATAATTTTGACGTGTAATCATTTGGATAAAATGTGAAATATAATGACACATCAGAAATCTCTTGGTCTATGAGATAGAACTCGAAGAAGACAATAAGATATAAGGAAAACCCAAGAAGAAGAACTTGTCATTCAAAGCCCTTAAGGAGAAATCTGATTTAGATTACTCCGATTGAGATGAGAAGGAGATCACTTTAATATAGCGGAACTTCAAGAGATTCCTCCAAAGTAAGTATACTAAAAGAAAATCATGTTCTACTAATGAAATCATTTGTTTTGGATGTAACAAGTCAGGTCGTGTGCTTAGAGACTGGCCCTTAGAAAAGAACCATGACCAAGGAAAAGGGAAGGTGAAGGAGAAAGAGAGAAGAAGAAATTGCAAAATTATGGGAAGCCGAAGTAGAAGGCGTTTGCGGCATTTAATCGAAGTGACATCTCTAGCTCCGATGAATCGATCATCCGAAGAAGAAGAAAGGGAAGAACGAGCGCACATGTGCTTCATGGCCTCTACTTCCGCAAAGGTAAGGACCATTATACCTACTACTTCTCCGCATCATTTTAGTGAAGATGACCTATTAAGTAGATATTATGACAGTGATAACGATTTTGATGTTAAAGGTGCATATGAGAAGTTGTGCAACATTCATGAAAAGTTAATTAGAGAATATCATAAATTGGACAAGAACTTTAGGGCATGCACCAAGAAAAGGGAAGAAATTGAGAAGAATAATGAAAAATTAATGAACAAAAATAGAATACTTATGGACAAGGTCAATGGACAAAAAATAGAATAGATGACTTAGATAAGCTATTGACCACTACAAAAGGAAAATATGATGAACTATACAAAATCGTGGACAAGTTTAATAAAGAAAAGGAAAAGTTGATGATCGTATTGATAGGGAAAACCCATCAGGGAGTAGAACCGGCCTAGGATTTGATCAATCCGACCCTAAGCATGTAGATAAGCATGTAGATAAGTATGTTAGGAATTATATCTCAAAAACACGGTGAGCAAGGTATGGATCCTAAAGAACGGCACAAACCAAATGAAGGACAAGTGTGTAAATTATTTTATGCTTAACGTCCATTTTAACAAAAATTATAAATATGTGCATGATTGGAGTACTAAACCTTATTGGATGTGGTTTCCACTAAAATGACATCTCTATATCATGAATAATCCTCCAAACCCTAATGCAAAGCGGTACCAAAGTTTTCTGACTTATTTTTCATGTACTCATAGAATTAAAGGGATTAGCAAAAAGACTTCTTTTGGAACTCAACATTCATACGTGTCAAAGAAAAGAAACAATGCTTAAAGTATATAAGAATATTACTTTAAAATTTAAAAATACTTGTATATGTTCTTAATTGCATTTGCGATATGTTAAAATAGTGTTAGAATTATTAGAAATTATAAGAAATTTGTTTGACTTGATTTAGAAATGTTTTGAGCCTTAAAACCAATAGGAGTCAGCAGATAACCGACTATCCAAATGAGATAGCTGACTATCCGAGCTCCCCCAGCACCCAGGCTGAAACCGTAAACTACGATAGCTGACTATCAGCTGCTAGCACAAATTTCCAGTCAACTATCAGCTGCAAGCACAAATTTCCAACCGACTATTTTGTTTTGGGTGTTTGGGGTTTCTTGATCTTATTGGATTTTTACCCATCTCTTTCACTTAAACTCATTAGGGGGAGTTAATCTTGACCCTCCATTTCATTTCTATGGCTAGGATTTCATTTTCACAAGATAACACCCTAGTTATTATTCTAGCTCATCTTTTTCATCTCTTCACATCTCTTTAGCCCCCATCTCTCAAAACCCTCTCCAAAATTCTTCATTTTCTCAAGGCATTCAAGGATTTTCTTGGAGATCATGTGGTGAAGTTCTCGTCTTTCCTAGGTATACTTTTCTTACCCAAAACTTAATCTTTCCGAGTATAACTCTCATTTTTAGTAATTATGCATAGAGGACCTATCTTTAAGAAGAAGAGATCAGGACCATCCTCATCACAACTCACCCAAGCTTTCTCAAAGAGAGAAATCATCATCCCCTACCTCAACAAACTGGACCTAATCTCCAAATTTGACAAAAACTCAAATATGACCATCCTCCAAGAGATGTTTGTGAAAATTAGAGAATTGGAGAATTATGGCATTGACAAAATTTTAGAATTTCAAGCCCTTAAGAAGCTATTTTTTATCTCTAGTTCATGTCAGCGTTATCCAAGATTTAAAAATCTATTTTACACCAACATGATCGTCAACACTAGCTCTGAAGCCCCACAGTTCACCACCAAGGTTTTAGATGCACTGATAGAACTAGATTCCTATGGTCTAGGTATTAGACTTGGCATCTCTAGATCTGGAGAACTTTTGTGAGAGATTGTTATGAATGTTGCTGAGATCCACAAGGAAATGTATCTGCCAGGCAAAGCAAATAGAGACTCTCTACCCACCAGTGACCTCATACACATTGCACGCATCTTATCAAATATTCTCTCCTATAACATTAACCAGAAAGGTGGGAGAAAGAGTTGTTGTGTCTATTAATCAGACTAAATGTGTCTATGCCATGTTATGAAGTATCAAGGTCAATTGGGCACAAATAATCATGAAGAATATTGTTCATCGTGCCACCTCCACAAACCCCACATCTCTGCATCATCATAGTCATTTCCTTATCCATCTCTTCATTAGTGCAAGAATCGATATAGATAGCAAGATATACTTCATAGAACATCTGACTGGGTTCGATGCACATGCACTTCATTGAATGTGCCTTCATTATGATCCTTCTAAGAATACCCTTAGTCATGCTAAAGAAGAAGAAGAAGAAGATGAAAATGAACCCATGCAACATGACCAAGTAGCATCATCCTCATCAATGGAGATACCTCCCTACCTAGCTGCATTCCAAGAAGCTATTTTCTCTAGACGTGAGAAAATGTAGATTGAGGTGAGGAACAACATAAACTCAGTTGGGGGTGACTTGATTGAATGAATGGAGAAACTCAAGAAAGTTATCATCGATAGGCTTGATCTTTCCAATGGGGTCATGGAAGATGTTCAGAAGGAGCTTGCAGGGATAAAGAAGAAGATGCAACAAGGATGAGTCATTGAGGAAGATATTTATGCTTTAAGTTTGTCTTTTATGTGTGTTTTGATGAACATGGTTTGTAATGGTATTTATGGTACTCTAGACTTGTGGTTGTACCTCTATGTGACTTTGAACTCTTGATGTGATATGGTTTATGGACTCCTTACATATTTTGGTTAATTATGTAAGGATGTCTTAAGGTTTAATGCCCCAATGTTCTCATTATCCATCTTTATCTACAATGATCAATGTTGTGGGTATAATTCAATGCTTTGCGAAATTCATGCATAATTGATGAAGGGATATTGGGACATATGGCTATATTTTTATCTTTTTTTGTATATACTCATAGTCATGTTTTGCTTATTGAATAACATTTCAGTCTATTATGCATATTATTCTCTCTCCATTGCTATTTTCGATGCGTGGTGTCAAATGCCATTTTGTCACATGGTTTATATTATGATTAACACCTTTTGATGTGGCAAAGGGAGAGAAGGTTTAGTAATGCGTATAAAATAGTAACATTGATATTGTTGTTGATGCAATTAATCATGTCATAATGGATAATACATATTGACATTGTTTTGTTAACCACACTTGGAATGGAATCTAAGATGTTGCACATATTTTCTGCTTAACTCTAACCAGCTTTGATGCAGGGGGAGTAACTTGTCCATAGCAATCATGCATCTCCGCAGAGTGAGTGTGAGTTATCTTTTTAATTCTTATATTATATTTTCTATTTTATATGATTTGTTTTCATCATCAAAAAGGGGGAGAGCATTGGGATATTGAGACCCACCCCAGTAGTGTTTTGACGATGTTCACAAATGATATATGTACTGATAATTTAATTCAAGTGCGTGTAGGTTGAAAATAATGTGATGAACGATATGGTAATGCCATGAAGAAACCAAATTATGGAGTAGCTCGAAAAAGAAGACTTGGAAGCCATGATCGTGGAGTCAACTTTAGAGTCAAGGCAAGCATGTAAACACTAAATCAAGGACTCGAAATCAATACTCGATGGCCAAAGACAAGAGAACAATATTTAAGAACTCAAGAGTGTGCATAATGTAAGCTAGAAGTTTTATTTTGTTAAATTCAATATCATGGACTGACGTGCGTTAATATTTTATATATTCACGCACGTCTTCTCTGTGATTTTCCATTGTTTTCCGTTGTTTCGTACCTATTCCTTTGTGATTCTTAGTTTCTTTTCATTTCTTTATGTTTGTGTGAACTTGCAGGAGATTGCTAGCGTAGGGGACATATAAAAAAAATATCATGAGTCCCCGAAGCAACGGGAGGTGTCGCACGAGAATCTGAGGGCCAAATGTCAAGTTAGAGCATATATCAGCCCCCAACCGATCAGTTGGAGAGTTCCAACCGATCGGTTCGTGCACACATATCTGACCTGAGCAGAAGGCAAGGAAGAGCAGATCCCACCAGATCGGTTCAGTGATCGGGTGGTGGCCGTAATGTTCTCTGTTTTTGAAGCTGAATTCCAACCGATCGGTCGACTTGTCAACCGATCGGTTCACCTGTAGCCGAAGCTTCCCCAGCTCTGAACCGGATGGCTTCACCCGATCGGTTCAGTGATCGGGTGAAGTATCTCAAATGCTGAAGACCGGTTCAACGCTCGTCTCAACCGATCGGTTGATGCTTCAACCGATCGGTTGGACGTTTATTATATAAATAGCCCTAGGTTTTCCCAGAAACAAATCCGCCTTTTTCTTAAACGTTTTCAGGGATTTTGGCGGCTGCTAATTTATTTTGTTTTGTAAGTTCTCCGATCGTTTTGATACTTTGACATTGCTTTAATACTATCGTTTGCTTCTCCATTCGATTGTTTGATCTTAATTCTGATGGCTGAATTCTGTGTTATTGAATTTCTTGCGATGAATTTTAAGTAGTTTCCTAATCTGTGGCATTGGTGGAAACCCCTTCGTGGGTTCTCCCTAGAACGACCATAGGATTAGGGTTTCGATAGGATACAGGGATTTAGATGGTTACTGATCGCGTCCGGATATACACCTGGGAAACGACTTGTAGTCTTACCGCAAGCACAGGGTGTAGTGGCGAGCGGATATCGAACACTGGGAGGACAAATGACAGTATCTTACTTTGATTACCTAGTGATGTGTCCATATTTAACATCATTTTCATATCATATTTCCATCGCATTGCATATCATCTCCGCGTCCAAATCCCACATTTTACTGCGATTTTGGTATTTCTGATGATATTTCGAGTTTCGTAGTATATTTTGAGTTTTCAGGGATTTTGGAGCGATTTGGACCCCCGCCTGGGTTTGGACACATCCGACGTGCTCATGAGCTTGTTGGCAGGCTCTGGAGTAGTTTGCCGCATTCTCGGAGCTGTTGGAGGAGAGATGGAGGAGAAGAAGGAGAAAGAAGGAGACAGAGAGATAGGCAGCTGCACATCATTTTCCCAGAAAATGCTCGGCCCGAGCAGTTGCTACTTGGGCCGAGCCATGACATACTGAAGGAGCTGCAGATACGGCCGACTCGGGCCGAGCAGATCATCTGCTGGGCCAGATAGCACGCCCCGAGTAGTCCCCGAGCATACCTCGAGCAGCCGACCGAGTCATCCATTTCGAGCCCGAGCAGCATGCGACCCGGGCCGAACCACTGGCCGAGCAGCTCCGACTTTGGCCGAGTCACATACTCGGCCGTCACTTCCTGGGGCATTTTTGGACGATTTTCGAACGTGCGATGTGCGCGATTTTGGGCAGCTAAAGCTCGCGACTGCGGGCTCAGCGTTAGGGGGTTCTATTCTGAGTTTTGTGAGGGATTTTTTGGAGGAGCTTTTGGGCGATTTTCTTGTAAGGATTTTGGGATTAATTTTTGTAGTGAAATTCTGGATCGTTAATTGAAGATTATTGCTTTCCGCTCTTTTCTGGATTTGTTCTTCGTTCTTTCTCACTATAAGCAATTTCTAGCCCTAATTTCTTTTATTGCAAAAAATGTTTTCCTACGCGAAATTGATACGTTTGTGCGTTCCAATCACCATGAGTGAGTAGATCCTTTCTAGGGTTGATGGGTGAACCCTAGGATTTTCGGGGGAAAATGTAGATCTGGATCCCAATGTTGAATTGGGGATTTAAGGTTGTATTCCGGTAGATCCTACCGAATCCGTAGATAACCCGTACTCAGATCGTGCCCACGGTCTGCGAAATCGATGTGCTTAAGGGGTATCTAGGGATTCGAATAGGAAAATCGACGGATCCAATCAAGGCATGTCACCATGCCCGGCTTGTGCCCTGAAGGGATCCGTCAACGAACTATAATGCTACGTTAACGGCTACCACCATTGCGTCAACGAGAGCCGCCGGTATACCCCGCAATTCTAACCCACGAGAGTGGTACGAATTTGGGGAATTAATTCCCTAACCCCAATGCAATGCGGGGATCTTATCTAACATTAACCCCCAACGATCCTAGCGGCGATCCCTAAAGAACTAGTCTCTTTTATTATAGTACACAACAACCACTATCAACCCAGTTCATTCTCACTCCGACCGCTACATTACTTCGAGACTTAGAAACAGACTGAGATTACCACTGACATTATCACCGTCCCTGTGGGATACGACTATCTTATATACTATAACTCGACACCGTCCGCTTGTGGATTGAACCTGAAGTCGTAGCCTATAAGCCATATCACGCCTGGCGATCGTGACACTGCCAGGTGGGTTCTAGGTGTAGATTGCGGGTGCGTCAAGTTTTTGGCGCCGTTACCGGGTACAGCAACAGTGTTTTTATCTCAGTTTGTTTTTATATTGAGAAGTTTGCTAGCACTCTTACCATCCCTTACCTACCCATCATTTTTATTCTCTTTAATTATTTCGGTGCTACTGACGGTATTTTTCTGAGCTTTGTTGGTGCATGAACACCCGTTTCAATGGGTCTACCAGAGAATTATTGTTCGATCCTGAGATCGAAAAGACCGTCAGAGCCTTGAGAGCTTCCAGCAGAAGTTCATCTCCATCAGCTCAGATGGGAGAGAATCCTCATTCTCCTCCATGCATCGGGTCCATCAGGGACCATATGAAACCGACCTTTGGGAATAATGCCTCTGTTCTTAGACCGCAGCTGACGGCAGCAACCTTCGAGCTTAAGACCGGGTTAATCAATCTTATGTAGCAGGATCCCTTCCATGGGCATCCTCATGAGAACCCCAACCATCATATTGACTCCTTCTTGGCCAAGTGCGATACATTCAAGGCGAAGGATGTCAGCGATGATGCAGTGAAGCTACGGTTGTTCCCGTTCACCTTGAGGGACAAGGCCTCCTACTAGCTCTGAGCTCACCCTCCTAACCACTTCACTACCTGGGAGAAGCTCGCGATCGCATTCGTGGATAAGTTTTATCATCCATCGAAAACGGTCCGGATCTGTGGGGCCATATCCAATTTCAAGCAGCTCCCCCAAGAGTCGCTTTATGAGGCTTGGGAGAGGTTTAAAGACCTCCAACATCAGTGCCCCCACCATGGAATCCAGCATTGGGATTTAGTGCAGAGCTTCTATAACAGGCTCCAACCTAGCACTAAAATGATCATTGATGATGCGGTGCAGGGCGCCTTATTGGAAAAGTCTCCTGAGGAGGCTATTGATCTTCTGGAGCACATGGTTGCCAATACGCAGCAGTGGGGTGATGAGAGGACCGTGATCACTCGGAACCCCGAGGTCAAGGCTGCGAGTCACCTGGACTCCTACATAGAGAACCTGTGCAAGCAAGTGCCCCGTATTGAGCAGTGCCTGGACTCCCTTCCAACAGCACCTAGTACCTCCTATCATCTTACTGAGGAGTACGTAGATCTGGGGTATATCCCCTCTGAGGGTCATTATGCGGGTGCTGAGACATCCGAGACTGTTCAGTACGTCCAGGGAGAAAGACGGAATCAGTGGCAGCATCCGGCTGCCAGGAATCACCCAGGTTTCTCATATAGAGATCTAAGTGGAGGGCTGCAACCTCCGCAGTTTCAGAGGCCACCTCCTCCCCAGTAGCAGTAGCAGCAGCAGCAGAGCCAGCAGCAAGGCGGCTTTAGGCCAGCTGGGCCCTATAGGCCACCGGGATATCAGTACAACCGGCCACCTCAGTAAAATTTGGCGTCGACTCCTCCAAAGTCAAATCTTGAATCTACATTGGAGACTTTTATGAGCGGCCAGATTCGGTTCAACCAAGATACGTCGACCCAGTTTAAGAGTATCAACTCTTCACTCGACAAGCTGAGAGGGTAGATGTCCCAGTTGCTGAAGAACCAGGGGAGACTACCCTCCCAGCCGGAGACTAACCCCATAGCTCAAGCAAATGTCGTGGTTTCAGTGACCACGCGAGGAGGACGGGTGACCGACCCAGTTATGGTCCCGGTGCTTAGCAAGGAGAGGACCACCATTGAAGAAGTTGCTGATGACAGTGCCAGAGTTGGGGCCACTGAAGGGCCTATCGCTATTGAAGAGAAGATAGATACGCCTCTCGTCATGCCTGCTACTACTCTTCCACCCGCTGATGCATCTAAGGGCAAAGCCTCCAGGCCTTATCCTCCGTATCCTCATAGGCTCGCCCAAGCCAAGTTGGAGAAAAAGTACTCCAAGTTTATGGAGTTACTGAAGGGGATTTAGCTGAATATCCCATTAATTAATGCCATCATCGAGATCCCAACTTATGCTAAATTTCTAAAGGATCTCATCACGGGGAAGCGAAGGCCGGAAGAAATCAAGTTGTTGGATGATTCCACCTCCATTATCAAGAACCATCTCCCTCAGAAGCTGCCGGATCCGGGAAGCTTCACCGTGTCTTGCTCTATCGAAGGAATGCTAATCAGTAGAGCGCTAATCGAGCTAGGGGCTTGCATTAGCCTGATGCCCCTTTCTATCTTGAGAAGACTCCAGACAGGAAGCGAGCTGGAACCCACTAGCATGTCAATCCAGCTCGCCGATCACTCTATCACCTACCCAGTAAGGATAGCGAGGGACGTGATCCTCCAGATACCTCCAGGACTATGCGTCCCAGTTGATTTTGTCACCATGGACATGCCAGAGGGAGGAAGCTCTCAGCTAATACTCGGTCGCCCCTTCATGGCGATGGCTGGGGTGCTTATAGAAGTCCGAGAAGGAACCCTCTCCCTCAATGTGGGAAATATTGAAGCTGAGTTCCGGCTGCAAAAGCCGATGAAGGAGCGTGCCCACGTGGAAGGGGCTAGTTATCTGGAGTTTCTGGAGGAGGAAGTGATTGAAGACTTTTCTGCTGAAGGGGTCATGAAGGACCCGGTCAAATCAAGCATCGACGACGATGGCGACCCAATGTACAACAAAGCAGTCGCCGTGTACATCCAAGTATTGGATGAGGAGTTTCAACGCCGTCAGACAAATCACCTAGCATCGGAGGTCACATCTTTCATGGAAGAGAGTGTTGAAGTAAGTGGAAGTCAAACACCGCCGAATTGCACCACCCTGGAGGATGACGCATGACCACCGTGAGCGCCAAACGAGAATTGATATATCATGGGGAGTCGAGCTCATGACTGAAAACGATCGATTATTGGGAGGCAACCCAATTTCGTAGTTTTTGAAATTTCTTTCTTATTTTCTTATTTTCCTATTTTTATTTCGTGTTTTTAGGAAAAATCAAAAAAATTATAAAAATTTTGATGATTTCGTGTTTCGTGTAGGACGGAACATCGGAGGCATGCGCATGGACATTGTAAACAGAAGAAAGCTGAAGGAAGATAACGAAGTTGAAGATTTGAGAAGGAAATGAAAGGGGAAAAAATGCAAAAGGAGCTACAGGAAACTCGGCCCGAGCAACTCAGCTGCTCGGTCGAGTCGAGCAGACACTGATACTTAAGCTCGGCCCGAGCAGCATCCTACGCGGTCGAGTTTTACAGGCTGAAGAATTTGGAGCAAAAACGTCACTCTGCCAACCCGGGCAGAGCACATTGACTCGGACCGAGTAGGATATGACTCGCCATGAGCACATACCTGCTCAGTTGAGTACTACAGGGAGCCCAAGTAGGAGCAAAAACGTCACTCTGTTGACCCGGGCGGAGAATTATTGGCTCGGCCCGAGCAGAAAACGACTCGGAGGGAGTATTTCGTTTAAAATTTTTACGTTGACCCGAGCCGAGCAGTACATCTACTCGGCCCGAGTCTCGTCATTTTATTTAAAATCTCTCTTCACTTCGACACGAACCGAGCTGCACATCGACTCGGCCCAAGTCGAATCGGGTTTTCAACCGCCGCCTGCTTCTTTTAATCCCGCTGTTAAAATTCTTTCACCCAAAAACTTTTACCCCCCTCCCGAAAATCCCCCCCCCCCCCCCCCGAGTTTGTCCCCTAACCCTACTCGTTTGCCCTAACCACTGTCGCCTGTCTCCGTTGCTCCGCCGCCGGCTCCATCGCCTTCGCCGCCGCTCGCCGGTAAACACCACCCCTCTCTCCACCACTTTCCCCATCTTTACCCGCCCACCCCTAATCCCCCCCCACTCTGCCCTATGCTACAGAGGGCACCGTCGATGGCGCCGCCGTCGACAACCCCCTCCCCATCGAACCCCCCTCCCTCGCTCCATCTCCCGCCATCAACCTCCAACCCAAATCCCCCTCACGTCCCCCATTTCTGCCCTACTACAGCGACGGCACCGTCGATGGCGCCACCGCTGCCAACGACGCCAAACATCACGCCCCCATCCCACAATCCCCTTCGCCACCACCAAAACCCCCGCCGGCCATCAACCCCCCAAAAACCCGACGTCGATTAGCCTCCCCCCGAATCCCCCCCCTCGAGTCACACCCTAGGGCACGGCTCGTTAAATGCCACACCCCGAGTCGATCGGCTCGTTCCCCCTTATCCGCCCCGAGTCGATCGACTCGGTCAGCAAATCCGCCCCGAGCCCCCCTTCTCTCCTGAGTGCACGACCCAGGCCGAGCAGTACCCTGCTCACCCCGAGTCACTGTTAATTCTCGATATTCCAATTTCTATTCGATATTCTAACGTTTTGATGGTTTCACTTGGCAGGTTCTCTGTTCTTACGACAGTAGTAGTAGCGTGGATCAACTTGGGTTATCTTTCGCACTCCCGCATCACCCGCACACTCGGTACACTCTTTTCTCACTCTATTTTTCGTACCGTAGTATTTTTCTGCTCACGTCACCATGGTCCGCACTCACAGATCGATGACCCCTCCCATCTGTGGGAAGAGGCCATCTTCTAGTCCGACCTCTTCACATCCACACTGCCGTGCACGCACCACTTCCACTACCACACCCCCTGTCACATCCACCATTCATCGACACTGTCACCACTACCGCCGCTACCATCCCCTCAACCAGTGCTCCTGTTCCATCATCTTCTATCCCCTCCACCACCTCTGTCGCATCGCTACCACCCTCCTCACCCCCTAGTGATGACCCCACAGCTTCCATCCCCACCCACGACAGCACTTTCTGCGATAGAGCACACAGATCGCGCTATGCTAGGTTGCACCAGCACCGTCTTATCCCCACAGTTTTCGTTCACGTTCCAGCCCTTACATTCCTGGGCATTCTCCAGGGTGTCCACCACCTTTACCAGGCGATCGGTTTCGACCGATTCCTCGGAGTTCATGCCCCCACATACACCCGCCTAGCCCTTGAGGGACTTAGCTCCCTCACTTTCACCGACGCAGGTGACTGCATTACTTTTTGGCTCCTGGATCATGAGTACACGGTCACTTTTGCTATGATCCGGGACTACTTGCACTTCACTGCCGTCCCTAACCCTAGGGCAGCTTTTTCCCCTACCCACGACCTAGACGACTTTCACGCTCGCACCTTTTGCAAGCGCATCTCTGGACTGCCCGAGTACCGCCCCAGCCGGGTGAAGGCATCATGCTTTGTACACCGTGCCTTTGCTACGCACAGAGGCACCTAGTGTGCACACTATTTAGTAGACCTGAGGTCGGGACTTTGTCCCTCCCTGAGCTTACCCACCTTTGGGGTATGACCTGACCTCGTAGACTCCACCCGGATGGCTCCGTGAGACCATTCATGCTGTCTGACGCTGCTTCCTGGCTGTGTCAGAGACTCAACCAGACAGCCACCTCTTACCATGCCACGGATATTAGCTGTGGTGGTTTCTTTACCATTTTCGCTAGGATGCTTTGTATCCCCCTACCCAATGACTTACACCGCCCTCCTGGCCTGACATGCCTCACCACTGGCGTGCTCGAGCACATGCATATTCTCCGCCCCTAAGGTGCTCGTCACTGTGCTACTTTGTCGGTGATCGCCCGCCCCGAACACAAACCCGGGACGGGGGACTTGCTAGTCTTACCGCAAGCGCACGGTGTAGCGGTGAGCGGATATTAAACACGAGGAGGGCAAATGACAGTGTCTTCTTCAATTCACCTGGCTATAAGAACAGTCTAGAGATGTTCGCAATAAAGCGGTCACAGTCGTTCAATTGTATAAAAGGAATATCAAATTAATAAAGACGCCTAGGGGTAGGGAATCCCCGCTACAAACCGTATCTCGTCATTGTGATTCGTAGGTTCCACAATTGCTAGACTTGAAATTCAGGTTAACTAGTTGCAACTAAATGTAGAACCAAGCCCACGCTCTCGCGCTATTGTCGGTCTATTGCAAACCTAGGGTAGGGTCCAATCTCTTGCAAACCCTAACCTAGGCAAGCTAGCGTGAAGAACAACATCATCGTTCAATCGTATCTCGAGCCCACTCTCGTGCAAACTCGAACTACGACCTAGGTTGGGATAGTTCCTACCCGTCCAATCTCTTGCAAACGGGTAATGGTATAGAATTGCAATCGAAAACCCTAGTTTCAGTCCAATCTCTTGCAAACCGATTCCGGAGAAATCCAATTGTAACCCAATTTGAATTTCTAGGGCTTCCTATCGGGTTGGGATCCAATCTCTTGCAAATCCCAATCGGTATGAATCCCTAGCTATTCGTATTAAATCAATCCCAAACTAACCCTAATTAATCCCAGCAATAATTTCACCAATTCATCACAAATTAGATATAGGGTTCGTAGGGTTTATCCCTACGCCCTAAGACGATAGAAATACTCACAATTCATAATGCAATTCAATGGAAATTCAGAAATAAAATCAATAGAATTCATTGCAATATTCAATATATCAATAAAAATGAGGGTTTTGATAGAGAGAGAGAGAGAAACTAATGAAGATTCAATAGCATCCAACAAAATAGCACTTTTCTCTCTCCCAAAAGAACTAAATCTAATCTCCTAAAAGTAATCTAAAAAAGGATGCAAAAAGTTCTGAAAAAGCTCTCCAAACTAGGTTAAAAATTGGGGTTAAATACCCCCAAAATCGCCCAAAAATCTGTGACGAAAATGCCCTTGTGCAGCCTCAAAATCGTAATTTACGCTACAGGCAGCGCGGCTCACTCGGCCGAGTGACAAATGTCATTCGGCCGAGTGACATACCCTGACAAATTCCAGTAACTTCAGACTTTTGGGGGTCGGCTCCTCGGGAGTCACTCGGCCGAGTGACTTTCTTTGCTTCGGCCGAGGGGACTTCTTCACTCGGCCGAGTCGGAACTCGGGAGTTCACTGACAGATTACAGTAAGTCTGGACTTTTCATTGCCGTCGTCTTGTTTCCACTCGGGCGAGTGGTGTCTCCGTGGTTTGGCCGAGTGGGCTGGCGACGGTCGGCCGAGTGCACGCTGATACTCTATCTTCTGCGTGTCAGATCTGGTCGGCCGAGCAGGCTTTCGATGGTCGGCCGAGTGACTCCTTCACTCGGCCGAGTGACATGCAAAAAATGCCCAATCTTCGTATTTTTGCTCCCTCGTCGCTCCTACGACGTTCTTTCTTCTTCCAATCCTCTCCAATAGCAAAATTCCCCTCGAAAGAGTCACGGGTGACACTCTGGAGTGGGTGCATCTCAGAATCACTCCAAATCGTTCGAAATCTCCTGAAATTCGACAAAAACAAGAAATCGTGAAAAGCATCGCAATATTGCCGAAAAATCGTAAAAAACGCGATTCGAGCGATCAAAATGGCATGCAAACATGCAGAAAAAAGGTATAAAATATGGAGTGATCAAAATCCCCCAAGCTTACCTCTTACTCGTCCTCGAGGAAGATGAGTAAAAGGCGAACCCGGTGGATAAAGAAAATAGAAATGATGGAAAAGTGGAAAATAGAATAAAAAGAAAAACCAAATAGAAAACGAAGAAGAAAGCTGCTAGATCATTTTTCTCAGGACATGGGTTTCGCTTACTCATGTAGCACGCATCGAATATAAAACACATGTCAAAAACTTTTATCTCGATATCATAGTATAATGGTGCATTTGAAATAGAAAACCCAAGAATATCAATATAGCATGAAAAATGGAATAATTCCAGAATTAACATCGTCTGAAGCATCTAAAGCGGTATACAAAATCGTAGATCACACACTTTTCAATTGAATGCTTTCTATAAGGAGTATAGAGATATCACACAATAGAGTAGTAAGAATAGAAAAGTGTGGTTTTCATGAAATGAATGCCAAGCGTAGATTTCTGGATTTCGTGAAACTTTAAGCAATCTCACCGAGTATAAGATATTTCTTAGCCTAGGTTGTCATGCACCGTCAAGTATTCACTCTCTCACACATCATTGGATCCTCTCCCCCAAGCTTATCCATAAGCGTGGTGGCGTAAACAAAACTATATTTACACCCCCGTTTCTTTTGAAGCTCCAAAAGTCAAAGAAAATGAAAATAAAAGCAAAAGAGAGAAGAAAGAGAGAAAGGATATGAGATGGGATCGTTTTCAAACTTCTTTTCTCTTTTCTTTTCTTTTTCTCAAATCTTTTTCTTTTTTTCTTTTTTCTTTTTTTTGGTTTTGGGAAATCTGGAGCATGAGATATAATAACGGGGGGATGTCAATAATAGAATTGCTAAGGAGAGATTCACCAATGAATTTAAAATAGAGAAATAATGTTCAAGATATATGGAGAAAGAAATAAATGTATCTCTCGGTTCACTCTATAGGACGTGCATGACAACTTCAGCAGTGTAATTTAATCTACTCAATTTAATCTCAAAAAGCAAACTAGTCCAGATATATCAATGCTAGCAAACATTCAATCAACCTGAAGTGAAGCATACAAATCATGCAATAAGAAGTGATATGAGAAAAGAAAGCAGTACTCAAGATATAAGCATCAATGCATGAATCTTGGTGTGTTACTATTTTTAAAAATATGTTGATGACTAAGACAAATCTTGGTGTGTTACATATGAATCATCAGACATCAGCTAATAATAGAATTTCATCCATTTTCATACAGAAAAAGAAGTGGATTACTATTTTTAAAAGCAAAGCAGAACATAGCATATGATATCAGAAACAAAAGCTATGACATGACAAAATTAGCATGCATATAGAGAAAAGCTAACACCACGTCATCGTCATCACAGAAAAATCATCTCTAGCAAAAGATGAAAGAAATTAAGATAAAAGAAAACAGAATTATTTACAATGCAGCACAAAAAGAAAATAAAAAAAACGTGATGCATGGTAAAAAAATGAAAAAGTGATGAAAAATGGGTGCAAAAGCGGAAAAACGTGAATAAGACTAAAAATAAAGGTGATAAAAGCAAAAAGTGTGAGAACTCACTCCCCCAAGCTAAAGTGCACATTGTCCTCAATGTGCAAAGTGTGGCACACCGAGAGACGTGAAATGGGTGGGGTGGGTGAGGATGCATGCATGATAAAAAGAAGGAAAAATAAACAAAAAATATGATGCAGATAAGAATGATGCATGCAAAGATCGGAGTGATGCAGGTAATGTGTCACCAAAAATAACTCTCCCTCTCTCCCAAAAAGGATATAAAATGCTGCAAACGGAACAGGGGCCCAAATAGTGAGGGGAGTATGGTGGGCAAAAATATCTCCAGGACCAGCAGAGAATGGTCAGCATAATGACAAAAGAGATCAATGACATCAAGGGTGTGCCTAAGCTGGTGGTGCTGCACCATCTCCGTCCTGTGGAGGAGGTGGAGGAGGTGGCGGTGGTCGTGTCTGCTGGGTGGGTGGGTGTAGTCGAGGCAGTCGCGCCAGGATCTGATTCAGGCAAGCCTGAATATCGGGAAGCATGGCGACGCGAGACTGCACGGTATTGACTGTGGCAGAGAGAGCCCTAAAATCGCCCCTGAGTCCGCTCACCACCCCCTCAAGAGCACGAATGCTCTGGAGTAGGGCGTCGGGGGGTGGTGGAGCGGAGGGACGAACAGGTCTAGGCTGTGAAGGTCTGGGCTGCCGCACACGGGTGGAGTAGGTAATCGGGCCAGCAGGCATGTGAGGAAAAGGTGCTATGCTCACAAGTGTATGCCTAGCCTCAGTGTGAGGCTGGGATGCAGGCTGGGACGAGGAGGTAGCAGCAGCAGTGGTGGAAGACAAAATCGGCAACGAGGCAGTAAGAGAGGTCAGTGACACAGAAGGAGGGACAGACGTCACGACACTCTCGTATAGGACAGCTGCGGTGGAGACAGAAAGGTCGACCGCTGGGGAGGAAGTGAAGGGACCAAAAGGTGACACCCCAGCGGAGATCATACCGGACAGGGTCTCCATGACTGCAGCGAAGGAAGACTCGCCGCTCTCAAGGATAGTGGGTGGACGCTCGGGAAGAAGTGAGGAATTAGGCTTAACCGAGATAGGCACAGCAGTAGTGGGGGGTGGTGGATAACTCAGCAAGGGTACTCCCGACACTGAAAGAAGTGGGGACAGAAGTGCCGGGAGGTGCAGAAAGTGCAGGCTCGGGCTAAGGGATCACGGGGTCAGCAGGAGGTGTAGGGGGTGTAGGGGGTGCCTGCTCAGTGCCCTCACCCTCAAGAACGTAGCCAGCTGTGATGAGGAGATCCATCGCTGGGATCCAATCCTCGTGGTCCGGTCCTATATGTGTCCGAGCGGGGCTCGGGAGGATCATGTAATCGACACTAAAAGGACCGTGCAACCACACCCGTGCCGCTGGTCGTGGGGACGAAGCATCTTCATCTGGGCCATGACGTCTATCAAGAGTGTAGTGGGGCCCGGGGCTCGTCTAAGGTCAGCAGGTAGGTCCACTCCGGTCATCAGGGCTAGCAGAGTAATCAGACCACCACAGCAAATAGGTGAGCGAGCGCCCACCGAAATGATGATGCGGTCTAAGAACCAGCTAGCAATATCAATCTCAACGGCGGGGACCAGGTCGTCGCTATCCCTATCGAGAACTCTGGGGTGAGTCATCGCGTAGAGCATATAGAGCTCAGGCGTAGACGTCGTCCCAGGCTCGTACCTCGCCAAGAAAGTGGTCGCCATTAGGCGCTGTGCTATGCAGAGGCAGGGGTGCAGGATGGCTGAGGCCTTGGCCCTACTAGGGTCAAAGCCATGGTGGGAGCCCATGATACGTGTCCAGAACGTGGAAGTGTCAAACGACGGCGGTGGGATGTGAGTGGGTGCGTAGGCTCGATCGGGGACGTGGACATCGGGCCACTGGAAGAACGCACGAAGCATGGCGAGAGTGACCTCACACTCTCGATCCATCAGGTAGAATGTGCATCCTCCATGGGTCCGGGCTATCGAGCTAAGTACCTCAAGTGTCGGACGGACGTAGGTGTCCGCCGACACAGACAAGAAGTCGCCCAAACCCACGTTGTCGTACAACGTGAGCATCCCCTCTAGTACCCCTAGGCGGTCAAGGTCTGCTAAGTGTGCAAACCTAGAGGGCACTATAGATCGCTGGGCGATACGCTCAAATCGGACGCGATGTGCGTCGTCTCTGAACGTGATCCCCAGCGGCCCGACAACGGGAGCCGATGGTGGGACATGATCGGCGGGGATAGGCTGTGCGTGGATGGGATCGACGGGAAGAGGCTGTGTGGGTAGTGGTGGCTGTGGCGGGCTAGGTGGAGGGGAGTCCTCCCTAGCGTGAGAGGGACCGGTGTCATCGGTCCTCTTCCGCTTGGAAGAGGCTACCCGCGTGCGTGGCCTAGTACGGGGCGGCATGTGTGTCGCGAGTGCTCACCCAACAAAAATATAATGCGGCGTGCTCAATAAAAGGAACGAGTGTACCTGAACATGCCGCGAGAGCAAGTCAGCAAGTGCGTGCGAAGAGCGCCGCCTCCGCGAAGCTAAAAATGCGTCCTGAAGCTCCCCTAAGCTCCCCCAAGATAGCCTACAAATCAAACAACGATATCAGCGGATAATATTCAAAATACATGGGGGAGATGGGGTATAATAGATAGATAAACAAATTAATTTGATTTTTGGGCTCAACGGGTCTACAGATCGAGAAAAATAGGATAAAAATGGCGTTTGGGGGCAAACCGAGGTGATAGGGGGTCGACTAACGGCGAGGATACTCGCCGGAGGTCGGGGCGTCGGCGGTCGGATGATCGCCGGCGATGGTCGGGTGAGTGGGGCCGGCGGCGAGGTGATTCGGGCGAAGGGGGGTTGCGGTCGTGGGCGAGGGGAGATGAACATGCGTTGGGCTCGGGTGAAATTGGGGATTAGTCGCGTTGAAATTCACGCCGAGCCTGCAGCGGCTTATATAGGTGCAGTTATGACTCGGCCGAGTGACAATGTTACTCGGCCGAATGACGTAACGTTAAAAAAATTTAAATTTCTCCCCGCCACTTACGACTCGGCCGAGTGGCTTCTGTTCACTCGGCCGAAGGGAGAAAATTCCTTCGGCCGAGTGGCACAAGCTACTCGGCAATATTCAGGCTAGGAGGGTATCCATTTCCCTGTGCCGAGTGACTAAACGTACTCGGCCGAGTGACAGTTAATACGAAATGCACAAAAAAGAAAGAGAGTTGGTTCCGCAGACTTCCCTGGTTGGTGCCTCACTCGGCCGAGTGGGGTCCTTTGCTCGGCCGAGTCGCATATGATACTTGGCCGAGTGGCATGCTGTTTTCTGCTTCGGGGCTCCGTTTTCGCTCTACTCTCTGTTTTTCTTCCTCCAGTTGGTTTCTTCCTCCTCCCAAGCCCTGAGTGCATTCCTAGAGCTCTCTTCCTTGCCTTTATCTTCCTCCATATGAGAGACCTCCTTTTCTCCTCTCCTGTCATAGAAATTAAGACCCGTTGTCACGATTTTTATGGGCAAAAAGACTCAAAACACTAATAAAGTCTAAAATAAAAATAAAAACCAAATAAAAATAATGCAAAAACCATCGGGTTGCCTCCCGACAAGCGCTCGTTTAAGGTCTTGAGCTCGACCCCTTTGGATTTTCAATTTAGCGCGTGATGTTGGGTGCATATGAGATGCACCCATCGAACTTGCCGGGAAGACCGCTCGGATTTGGATCATGGTGGTGCATGGCCTTCCTTAGCGCCCCTTCATCATGAGCAATGTTGGGGGATGGCTCCCCCAAGCTTGAGCTTGTTCCGATCCTTGGCTTCGCCGGTGACACCGATCTTCGAATCGGTGGAGCTTTCTTTGGACTCTTCAATGTCGAGAGCTTGCAAAGCTCCCGTATTCTCGCGACATCAGCGTCGCCATCATCATTCACCATGGAGCTATTGGGAGATTCCTCCATCTTCTCTTCTTCGCTCAAATCTTGGCCTTCTTCGAAGCTGTCATCATGGAGCGCACCGATGGAGTAAGGGATGACCTCTTCAATGACCTCGTCAAGGAGGTCCAAGTAATCTATCTCCTCATGATACGGCATGTGCTTCATAGCCTTTGGTATATGGAGCTTGACTTCAATGTTGCCGACATTCAAGGTAAGAGTCCCTTCCCGCACATCGACGATTACACCGGCGGTGGCGAGGAATGGGCGTCCAAGTATGAGCGATGTGTCACCCTCTTCCTTGATGTCCATGATCACAAAATCACAAGGCAAGCATATGCCTCCTGAAACATGGAGTGGGATATTCTCCGATCCCAACCGGCCTTGTAATCCGATCGTCCGCGAGTTGAATCCTCATGTTGGTTGGCTTTTAATCCGTGTCGGTATTCAACCTCCGGAACATGGTGAGAGGCATGAGGCTCACACTAGTGCCCAAATCAACCAATGCTTTTTGTAAGGGGACGCCTCCGAGTGTGCAAGGAATCCGGAAACTCCCGGGATCTTTAAATTTGGCGGGTTCCTTCTCCTTCCTAGTGAACCAAGTTCCTTGTTCCGCGAGCATGATCTTCTCCTTCCTTTTCCTTCCCGTAATCAAGTCCTTTAAGAACTTCCTTCGTAAGGCAATCTGCTAGTTGCTGTCCAGAGTTTATGTAGGAGATCTCCAACTGTTTCTTGTCCAGTCTCTCTTTAATGAAGAATCCTCCACTCTAGATTTTTCTCCTTCTTGTGGCTCCTTCTCTTTTTCCACCTCAATTACCGGCTCGCTCTCTTCTAGAATCTCCACCACGGGTTCCTTGATTTGGGTCACGGGGGGAGTGGTATCCTTCCCTTCTCTTGTCGTAACCGCAACAACCGCATTGATATGGCCAATGTTGCACCGTGGATTTGGCTCGGGTTGAGCCAGCAATTGTTGGTTGTTTCTATTAAGCAATGCAAGTTGCTCACCAATTTGAGCGACGACGGTGGTGAGAGAATCTTGTCCCGCCTTCAATGTGGCGTTAATCTTCCTCTGCTCCGCCATAAACTCCTCCACCTTAGCTTCAAAATCCGAACGTGGTTGAGCTTGCAGAGGGTTGGGATTTCTCCACCCATGATTATACCCGGGTGGCCTATAAGGTCCCACTTGGTTCCTAGGTGGGAAGTTTTGTTGCGGTGGTCCCCTTGGTTGATAATTCGGTTGTGGTGGTGGGGCCCGAGCTTGAGGAGGTTGTTGTGGCGGGGGGTTCAAGGCACCATCATTATTAGCATAGGAAAAACCCGAATGGTTTCTAGCGGCCGGGTTGACCCAATATCCGGAATTCCCCGCAACATACTGAATTTGCTCCAAAGCTCCTTCTCCTTGCTCTCCTCCTACATACATGGCTTGGGATTGGTCTTGCCAATCACTCATATGGTTTGTCTGTGCGGATGTAGTAGGGGCTCCTTGCGGCTCGGTAATGTATTTTTACAACCTCTCCACTACCTTGTGGAGAGAGCCAAATTTGCTAGCAAGCTCCGACATGGCCTTGGCCTCATAAACACTCATGGGCTTCAAGGAGGATGAAGAATTTCCTCGCTCGTCCCCCCATTGTTTGTTTTTGGAGGCCATCTCCTCTAGCAAGGCCATAGCTTTATCGGGGGTCTTTGACAAAATGGCGCCGTTGGCGGTAGCATCAATAATCTGTTTTATGCCCGGTTGGAGTCCATTGTAGAAACTATGGACAAGCTCCCAATCTTCAATGCTGTGATGGGGGCATTGATGTTGCAAGTCCTTGAAGCACTCCCATGCCTCATAGAGAGTCTCTTGCAGTCCTTGCTTGAAGGACATGAGAGCACTTCTTATCTTCACCGTCTTGGAGGGCGGGTAAAATTTGTCGATGAAGGCACTCGCCAATTCATCCCAAGTGGTGAAGATTCCTTCAGCTTGCGTCCTCAACCAATATAAGGCCTTGTCCTTGAGTGTGAAGGGGAAGAGGCGCAGTCTGATAGCATCTATGGAGACGCCCGGCATTTGGAAGGTGGCACATTTTGATAGGAAGAGCTGGATGTGGTAATGGGGGTTTTCATGGGAGTTCCCATGAAAAGGGTCTTGTTGCATCAGAACTACCAATCCGGACTTCAATTCGAAATTTTTGTCGGCCGCCAACTCCGGCATAGCTATGGATGAGGTCGTGGAGGAAGTCTTAGGCCGAAGCCTATCCCTAATGGAAATGATCCTCTCCATTCGCTCCGCCAATTCTTCGGGTGTCTCAGGATGGGTCATAAAATTCCCTTCCGTATCGGGTCTCTTCTCCGCTCGGATCCTCCTCAATGTACGCTCGATCTCCGAATTGTATAGTATTTCTTCGGGGTCCGCCGTGGATCTTGTGTACATGCAAGGGGAAAACAGAGTTTCAAAGAAATAGTTAGCACAAAGGAAGGGTAAAACAAAAATAGATATAACAAGACAAAAAGAAAAATAGCTAGGTAGGTAGAATCAAACACTATCGCCTCCCCGGCAACGGCACCAAAAACTTGATCGCCTGCCCCGAACACAAACCCGGGACGGGGGACTCGCTAGTCTTACCGCAAGCGCACGGTGTAGCGGCGAGCGGGTATCGAACACGAGGAGGGCAAATGACAGTGTCTTCTTCAATTCACCTGGCTATAAGAACAGTCGAGAGATGTTCGCAATAAAGCGGTCACAGTTGTTCAATTGTATACAAGGAATATCAAATTAATAAAGACGCCTAGGGGTAGGGAATCCCCGCTACAAACCGTATCTCTTCATTGTGATTCGTAGGTTCCACAATTACTAGACTTGAAATTCAGGTGAAATAGTTGCAACTAAATGTAGAACCAAGCTCACGCTCTCGCGCTATTGCCGGTCTATAGCAAACCTAGGGTAGGGTCCAATCTCTTGCAAACCCTAACCTAGGCAAGCTAGCGTGAAGAACAACTTCATCGTTCAATCGTATCTCGAGCCCACTCTAGTGCAAACTCGAACTACTACCTAGGTTGGGATAGTTCCTACCCGTCCAATCTCTTGCAAACGGGTATTGGTATAGAATTGCAATCGAAAACCCTAGTTTCGGTCCAATCTCTTGCAAACCGATTCCGGAGAAATCCAATTGTAACCCAAGTCGAATTTCTAGGGCTTCCTATCGAGTTGGGATCCAATCTCTTGCAAATCCCAATCGGTATGAATCCCAAGCTATTCGTATTAAATCAATCCCAAACTAACCCTAATCAATCCTAGCAATAATTTCACCAATTCATCACAAATTAGAAATATGGTTCGTAGGGTTCATCCCTACGCCCTAAGACGATAGAACTACTCACAATTCATAATGCAATTCAATGGAAATTCACAAATATAATCAATAGAATTCATTGCAATATTCAATATATCAATAAAAATGAGGTTTTTGTTACAGAGAGAGACAAACCAATGAAGATTCAATAGCATCCAACAAAATAGCACTTTTCTCTCTCCGAAAAGAACCAAATCTAATCTCCTAAAAGTAATCTAAAAAAGGCCGCAAAAATTTCTGAAAAACTCTCCAAACTAGGTTTAAAACTAGGGTTAAATACCCCCCAAAATCGCCCAAAAAAACTGTGACGAAAATGCCCCTGCGCAGCCTCAAAATCGCAGTTTACGCTACAGACAGCGCGGCTCACTCGGCCGAGTGACAAATGTCATTCGGCCGAGTGACAAACCCTGACAAATTCCAGTAACTTCGGACTTTTGGGGGTCGGCTCCTCGGGAGTCACTCGGCCGAGTGACTTTCTTTACTTCGGCCGAGGGGACTTCTTCACTCGGTCGAGTCGGAACTCGGGAGTTGACTGACAGATTACAGTAAGTCTGGACTTTTCATTGTCGTCGTCTTGTTTCCACTCGGGCGAGTGGTGTCTCCGTGGTTCGGCCGAGTGGGCTGGCGACGGTCGGCCGAGTGTACGCTGATACTCTATCTTCTGCGTGTCAGATCTGGTCGGCCGAGCGGGCTTTCGATGGTCGGCCGAGTGACTCCTTCACTCGGTCGAGTGACATGCTGAAAATGCCCAATCTTCGTATTTTTGCTCCCTCGTCGCTCCTACGACGTTCTTTCTTCTTCCACTCCTCTCCAATAGCAAAATTCCCCTCGAAAGAGTCACGGGTGACACTTCGGAGTGGGTGCATCTCAGAATCACTCCAAATCGCTCGAAATCTCTTGAAATTCGATAAAAACAAGAAATCGTGAAAAGCATCGCAATATTACCGAAAAATCGTAAAAAACGCGATTCGAGCGATCAAAATGGCATGCAAACATGCAGAAAAAAGGTGTAAAATATGGAGTGATCAGTCGGCATGGGCCACGACACCCATATGATCCTTCCTGCCCCTCACCTGACGCATATTCCTGCTGTCCAGCTCGACTGGATTATTCCTCAGGTTTTCCCACTTCCCCCCATTCACGACCTAGAGCCCCCAGGAGCACCGGTCGAGGCAGCCACCGATGACCCCGGCCACCACTCCTCTGAGTTCGAGCTCCTTGATATATCCACCCTGGTTACCGGTCTCCCTGTTCTTCCCCCTTACACATCTTCAGGAGCCGCCTCTTCCACCCTCGTATCTGCTGTTTCTACAGTCGTCGAGTCGTCGGGGACTGTCCTAACTTCCTGCCCCGACACTCATATCACTTCTACCACTGTATCTGTGCCTGAGGGCACAGATCTACCCTTTTTTGACGACGTGGTAGATTTAGATGCTCCCTCCCTCGACACTGTCCCCACTCTCCCACCTCTTTCAGAGCTTATGGCTTTTGCCCCACTGCTTGGCACCACCTCCTCTTCACCGTCGTTCGTTTTCACGGAGTCTCTCGCGACTTCTGTCCACACTTATGTGTCGACGACAGCTCCAGATTTTCTCACTAGCTCTCCCTTGTCCACATTCCACGCTCGGCCTGGTACCTCGACTGCATCAGGCCGCTTATCACGAGTAGTGACCTGCCGACATGCCACCCGTACCCACCCCGAGCATCGATCCTCAGACTTCGCTTGACCGCCCTCGAGGAGTTGACCTCCCGCCTACAGCGGGATTTCGACGAATTTCTCCACGATTCTAGGACACACAGATCTAGGGTAGAATCAGATCTCACATCCATTATCGACCTATTGAGACACCGTGCCCTACCTACAGTGATACTTGCTCACCCTCCTCCGTCTAGGCTGTATACTGTGGCTGACCCTGCACAGCTCAGTTCTTCACTCCCGCAGGCTTCTGCCGAGCCTGCGTCTTCCACCCTAGAGCTGTCAGCCACAGTCGATCTTCTCACAACCATGGTCCAGTACACTTCAGATCCTTCCTCCTCCACCATAGACCCCTCCTGCAGCCCTCCCCGCGTGTCTCAGCCACCAGACTCACCGCCCACCGCCCCGGGTCCATAGCAGAGGGACCCATCACCACCCCCAGAGGGTGGTGCCTCTGCTTGATATATTCCTATCCAGTTTTTGCCTCCCCCTTAGTTTTAGTGCCCATCTGTCTTTGCGGGGCCCTGCTTTACCACAGCTTGGGGGAGGACCCACTCATGCATCATTCCACATTACATTGCATCATGTCACATTTTTATTTTTATTTCCTTTTTCCTTTATTCACATAGTTTTTATCTTATTTTCCCGCCCATCCCACCCCTTTAGCCTCATCTCCCGCTCACGAGCGATTACTTAGCAGTGAGGACACTGCTAGGTTTAGCTTGGGGGATGAGCACTACCGCTTTTAGTTTTAGTTTTAGTTTTAGTTTTAGTTTTAGTTTTATTTTTATTTTTTACGTTTTCTTCACTTATTTTCAGTTTCTATTTCACTTTTTCGCCACTCTACCGCCCCATTTTATTTTTCTCATTTTGCATCATATCTTCTGTTTTTCTCCATGCATGCACTTTCTTTTTATCTATTTCCCTTTTTTTCTCTGTTTCTTTTTATTTCTGTTGAGGTTGGTCTAAATGATAATATCTCTCTAGGCTTTATTAGTCTTTAGTAATGCTTCTCTCTTTGGCATGCTATTAGGATTAATTTCAGCTTTATTGTCTATATGCATGTATCTCTTTTGATGATCTGTCTGATTTAATTCCTGATATGAAGTGAAATCAATTGCATGAATTAGTATATAGTATGATTTATGTTGGGAAACACACCCCGGTTCACGCATCACTGAACACTTGGAGCACCTGTTTTTATTATCTTATTCACTTCTGTTTGCATGCCTGTTGACATTGTGATTATTACTGCATGTTATTTTCAGTATTCATTTAGAGAAGTGAAATACACATGCTATATATGAGTTTAGTTAGAGTTTTATTTTATCAAACTGATGTGCACCCTCTTATGAGTGAACCGAGTGTCCCATTATCATCCTTCTCCACATACCTACTTTTCTCTACATATCAGTTGGTTACACACCTATAGCTACTTTACCACATCTCACTTCCCATGTATAAAAATAAAAAAGTATAGCTTCTGGATCCAAAAAAGAAGGAAAAAGAGAAAAGAAAAAAAATGAATAAATACCGTCTTGTGCTATTTCATTAAGAAGCTATATCTCTTTCTGGGAAGAAAAATTAAATTTCATATCATTTTCATTGATGCGACGCTTTAAGCTAAGCTTGGGGGGTAAACCATTTGATCATATGAGTGAGCTTGACATTAGAGTGGAGATGGTGCACGTCGAGGAGATTTAATAAAACCCAAACTTTACGAATTAATTTAGTTTTGGGGATTTTTCACGTATCAATTTGAAAATCTGAATGGCATGATCTTTCTATTCTCTATTTCATGTTGCGTGAATCTTTTGTGCTCCTTGTGTATCTTTGATTGAAAGGGCGTTGTCAACTACTTTACACTAGACTCTAGGGATTGCATGATATCGATAGGACTCGACGGTGTTATTTCAGCAGATCCCTATTCTTTGCCTGCATTACATGACATATGATATATAAAGCTTGAAATTACCAATAGCATGCATATTTAGCACTCAGAGCATCGTGATAGACTTTTTAGGCCTGAGATCTGACCGATCATCCTTAGCACTTCTCTTTTATTTCTCTCTTTTTTGTTTTTCACTTCTTTTTGTTTTCATTTTCTTATTTTCATTTTGTTTTCCTCCAGGCGTACCGATTATTCGTCTTCCTCAATGACGAGTAAGAGGTAAGCTTAAGGGATTTTGATGTGTCCATATTTCACATCATTTTCATATCATATTTCCATCGCATTGCATATCATCTCCACGTCCAAATCCCACATTTTACTGCGATTTTGGTATTTCTGACGATATTTCGAGTTTCCTAGTATATTTTGAGTTTTCAGGTATTCTGGAGCGATTTGGACCCCCGCATGGGTTTGGACACATCCGACGTGCTCATGATCTTGTTGGTAGGGCTCTGGAGGAGTTCACCGTGTTCTCGAAGCTGTTGGAGGAGAGAAGGAGGAGAAGGAGAAAGAAGAAGGAGACAGAGATAGAGGCAGCTGCACAGCATTTTCCCAAAAAATGCTCGGCCCGAGCAGCAGCTGCTCGAGCCGAGCCATGACATACTGAAGGAGCTGCAGATACTGCCAACTCGGGCTGAGCAGATCATCTTCTTTGCCAGATAGCATGCCCCGAGTAGTCCCCGAGCATACCCCGAGCAGCCGACCCAGTCATCCATTTCGAGTCCGAGCAGCATGCGACCCGGGCCGAACCACTGGCCGAGCAGCTCCGACTCAGGCCGAGTCACATACTCGGCCGGCACTTCCTGGGGCATTTTTGGAAGATTTTCGAACGTGAGATGTGCGTGATTTTGGGCAGCTGAAGCTCGCAAATGCAGGCTCAGCATTAGGGGGTTCTATTTTGAGTTTTGTGAGGGATTTTTTGGAGGAGCTTTTGGGCGATTTTCTTGTAAGGATTTTGGGATTAATTTTTGTAGTGAAATTCTGGATCATTAATTGAAGATTATTGCTTTCCGCTCTTTTCTGGATTTGTTCTTCGTTCTTTCTCATTGTAAGCAATTTCTAGCCCTAATTTCTTTTATTGCAAAAAATGTTTTCCTACGCGAAATTGATACGTTTGTGCGTTCCGATCACCATAAGTGAGTAGATCCTTTCAAGTGCCGATGGGTGAACCCTAGGATTTTAGGGGGAAAATGTAGATCTGGATCTCAATGTTGAATTGGGGATTTAAGGTTGTATTCCGATAGATCCTACCGAATCCGTAGTTAACCCGTACTGAGATCGTGCCCACGGTCTGTGGAATCGATGTGCTTAAGGGGTATCTAGGGATTCGAATAGGGAAATCGACGGATCCAATTAAGGCATGTGACCATGCCCGCCTCATGCCCTGAAGGGATCCATCAACGAACTATAATGCTACGTTGACGGCTACCGCCATTGCGTCAACGAGAGCCGCCGGAATACCCCGCAATTCTAACCCACGAGAGTGGTACGAATTGGGGGAATTAATTCCCTAACCCCAATGCAATGCGGGGATCCTATATAACATCAACCCCTAACGATCCTAACGGCGATCCCTAAAGCCCTAGTCCCTTTTATTATAGTACACAACAACCACTATCAACCCAGTTCATTCTCACTCCGACCGCTACATTACTTCGAGACTTAGAAACAGACTGAGATTACCACGGACACTATCACCGTCCTTGTGGGATCCGACTATCTTATATACTATAACTCGACACCGTCCACTTGCGGATTGAACCCGAAGTCGTAGCCAAGCAGCCATATCACGCCTGGTGATCGTGACACCGCCAGGTGGGTCCTAGGTGTAGATTACGGGTGCGTCACCTAACTATCAAGAGAATAAGAATAGTTTTGATGTAATCGTCACAATCGTTCAAACAGTAAGAAATATCAATTTAATAAAAGCGTCTAGAGATAGGAAATCCCCACTACGGACTGTTTCTTATCCTTGTGAATCATAAATTTCATTGTTGCTAAGCTTGAATATAGGTGAAGTAGTCGCAACTTAATGTAGAACCAAGCTCACGCTCTCGCGCTATCGCCGGTCTATAGCATACCTAGAATAGAGCCCACTCTCGGGCAAACTCTACCCTAAGCCGCTAGCATGAAGATCGACATCATTGTCCAATCGCATCTCGAGCCCACTCTCGTGCAAACACGAGCTACGATCTAGGTTATGATAGTTCGTATTCATCCAATCTCTTGCAAACAAATATTAATATAGATTTATAATTATAAATCCTAGCTTTGGTCCAATCTCTTGCAAACCAAATCTAGAGAAATTCAATTATTAATCTAAATCGAATATCTAGGCCTTCTTATCAATTGGGATCCAATCTCTTGCAAATCACAATCGATATGAATTCCTAGCCACTCGTAATAAATCGATCACAACCTAACCATTATCAATTCTAGCAACAAATCTATAAATTCATCACGATTCAAAGATCGGGTCCATAGGGTTCATCCCCATGCCCTAGAACGGCGGAACTACTCACTAATCATCATGAAAATCTCAGAAATAACAATTATAATCATAGCACAATTCATTGCAAAGAAGAAACAATTCATAAAAATGAGTTTTTTATCAAGAAAGAACAAACCAATAATGTCGCCAATGATATCCAGCTGAGATTTCACAAAATAATAGCCGTCTAAAACCTAATAAAAGTCTCTAAAAATGATTCAAGTCTCTCCCAAAACTAGGATAAAAACTAGGCTTAAATACAAGACAAAATCGTCTAAAAAATCGTGACAAAACTGCCCATGCGCAGCCCAAAATTCGCATTCCTAGCAGCAGTCGGAGAGGGTCACTCGGCCGAGTGACCCTTGTCACTCGCCCGAGTGACAAACCCTTTAAATTAACAGTAACTTCGAGGTTTTCAGGGGTCTGTCTCTCAGGGTGACTCGGCCGAGTAGTCTTCTTCGTTCGGCCGAGTGAACAATCATGCTCGGCCGAGTGGGCTTCCTCTGAAATTACAGTAACTTGGCAGCTTCTCTGGACAAATTCTCTGTACTACTCGGGCGAGTGAGCTTTCTCACTCGACCGAGTAGACTTCCTTATTCGGCCGAGGAAACATGGAAAATCTTCAGTGCGTATCTGTTTCACTCGGGCGAGTTTGATCCTTCACTCGGCCGAATGAGCAGTCTTGGTCGGCCGAGCGAGGTGCTCCTGAGCATCTTTCTTCTCCTTTTCGCCTCCCCGTCGCTCCTATCAATTTTCTTCCTCATCCACTCATCCTTTATCGCTGATAACTCCTCGAATAAGTCGTGGGCGACACTCCGAAGTGTGTGAAACTCCTTTGATCTCAATTTCGCCCCAAATCGCTCCATATCTCCTGAAATACGACAAAAACAAGAAATAGTGAAAAGTATCACGATATCGTCGAATAATCGTGAAAAATGCAATATGGGCGATCAAAACGTCATGAAAACATGCAGAAAAAAGGTGTAAAATATGGAGTGATCAAACTCCCCAAAGCTTACCTCTTACTCGTCCTCGAGGAAGACAAGTAAAAGGTGAATCCGGCGGGGAAAAAATAAGGAAAAGGAAAAGGAAAAGGAAAAGGAAATAGAAAATAGATAAGGAAAAAAAGATGTAGGTGCTAGATCATTTCCTCAGGACGTGGACTTGCTTACTCCAATAGCATACGGCGAATATAAAACACATGCCAAAGATTTTTATCTTGATATCGTGATATAAGGATGCATTCAAAACAGAAACCCAAGAATATCACAACAGTATGAAATATGGAATCATTCTAGAATTAGCATCGTCTGAAGCATCTAAAGCGGTATGCATAATCATAGACCACACACTTTTTAATTGAATGCTTTTTATCTCGAGTATAAGAAGTATCACACAATATGAAGCAATAAGAATAGAAAGGAGTGGTTTTCATGAGATACATGCTAAGCTTCAATTCCTGGATTTCGTAAAATTTTTAGTAATCTCACCGAGTATAGAAAATTACCTAGCTTAGGTTGTCATGTAATATACTCGGTTTAATCTCAGAAAGTAAACTAATCCAGTTCTATCAACCTAGCATACATTCAATCAATCTGAAAGTGAAGCGTACAATTTTCATGCAATAAGAAGTGATATAAGAAAATAAAGCAGTACTCTAGATATAAGTAATCAATGCGTGAAGCTTGGTGTGTTTTCTATGAAGAGTATACAGTAAAAATCATCAGGCTCAGCTAATAAAAGAATTTCATCCATATTCATACATGAAAGTGCGGGTTACTATCTCAAATGCTTAGCCAGACATATCATATGATATCTGAAATAAAAACTATGGCATGACAAGATAATATGCATATAGAGATAAGCTAATAACACGTCATCATCATAAAAGAAAATTCATCTCTAACAAAAAGGATAAAAGAAATAAGGATAAATAAAAACTACTATACATATGCAGCACACTCAAAAAGAAGGAAAACGTGATGCATGAAAAAAAATGAAAAAGTTGGTGGAAATAAGCGTAAAAACAAAGAAAAGTGGGAAAATGAAAACAAAAGGAGACAAAAATAAAAAGTGCGTGCGAACTCACTCCCCCAAGCTAAAGTGCACAATGTCCTCAATGTGCAAAGTGTGGCACACTGAGAGACAAAATATGGGTTGGGTGGGTGAGGTTGCATGCATGATAGGGATGCAAATAAAAGAAAATGGTATGGGTATGCAGATGATGAATGCAAATATGCAGGTTGAGCACGCAGAAATCAAAATGGTGCAATATAGGTGTCCCCAAAAGAACTCCCTCTCTTCCAAAAAGATATAGATAGGTATGAACAAAAAGTGATCAAAACGTGTGAGGAGGAGGGGTGCAAAATCAGCAGGCTCAAAATATCCAGCGTAATATCAGCAAAAACATGGAAGGCATCCATTGTGTGCCTAAGGGGGTGGGGGTGCACCAGCACCGTCCTGTGGCGGAGGTGGTGGTCGTGGAGGTGGCTGTTGGGTAGGTGTGGGTGGCTGAGGCAGTCACGCTAGGATCTGGCTCAAGCAAGCCTGAATACCAGGAAGTAAAGCTACACAAGACTGTACAGCACTAACAGTAACAAAGAGATCCCAAAAAATCTCCTCTAAGTCCACTAACTGCCCCCTCTAGAGCACGGAGGTGCTGAACTAGGGTGTCAGGGGGAGGTGGAGCAGAGGGACGAATTGGTGAAGCGCGGGGCTGTCTCGCATGGCTACCATAAAGGATATGTGCGACTGTGGGGTGGTGCGGTGGTGCTGTGCTCACTAAGTGACGCTCAGCCTCTGTGGGAGGCCAAGACGCAGGTAAGGTCGAATAGGATGGAACAGCATCAGAAGCAGAAGTGGTGGCAAGTGACGAGGCAAGCAGAGAGGTCAGTGACACAGACGTGGGGATAGACGTCACGACATTCTCAGAGAAAACAGCGGTAGTGGAGATAGTAAGGTCGACGACTGGGGAGGGCGTGAAGTACGAAGGAAAAGACTCTCCAGGGGTCGAGAACAAGAAAGAAGAAAGGGTCTCCACTGCAGAGGCAAAAGAAGGCTCGCTGCACTCAACTATGGTGGGGGACGCTCGGGGCTCGCTGCAGAAATGGGATCTATGGACATGGGCACAGTGGTGGTGGTGGTGTGGGTGGAGACAGCTAAAGTGCTCCCGACACTAACAGACGTGTGGACTGAGATGTCGGGAGGTGCAGACGAAGAAGGTGCAGGCTGGGGTATCACGGGGTCAAGGGGTGGAAGGAGGGGCTCCTGCTGAGCACCCTCAGGCTCAAGTACGTACGTGACAGAGATGAGGAGATCCATCGCTGGAATCCACTCCCCGCCCGCGGGTCCAATATATGTCCGAGTAGGACTCGGAAGAATCATGTAATCGGCACTGTAGGGACCGTGCAGCCACACCCAGTGGTGCTGACCATGAGGACGAAGCATCCTCATCCGGGCCATAACATCTATGAAAAGAGAAGTGGGGCCTGGTGGTCTCAGCAAACCAGCTGGGAGGTCCAATCCGCACAAAAGGGCCAAGAGGTTAATCAGACCGCCGCAGCAGATAGGCATCCTAGCGCTAACAGAAATAATGATGAGGTCGATGTACCAACTGGTGATACAATCTCGACGACGGGGACCAAAACGTCTTCTCCTCGGTCGAAGGCCCGTGATCGTGTCATCGCGTAGAGCATGTAGAGCTCTGGCGTCGACATCGTCCCCGGCTCATACCTCGCTAAGAAAGTGGTCTCCATAAGGCGCTGTGCAATGCAGAGGTATGGGTGGAGGATCGCGAAGGCCTTGGCCCGACTAGGGTCAAAGGCGAGGGGAGAGCCCGTGATACGTGTCCAAAAAGCGTGCTTGTCGAATGACGGGGGTGGGATGTGCGTGGGGCTGTAAGCATGGTCTGGGTCCGGGACGGGGGGTCACTGGAAGAATTCTCTAAGCATATCGAGAGTGACCTCGCACTTTCGATCCATCAGATGAAATGAGCATCCCCAGGGATCCGAGAAATAGATCTAAGGACCTCTAGTGTCGGGCGAATGTAAGTGTCCGCCGACACCGACAAGAAATCATGCCACCCCATGTTATCATACAACTGGAGTAGCCCCTCTAGTACCCCTATTCGCTCGAGGTCAGAAAGGTCTGCAAACCTAGTGGGTACGATCGAGCGATGTGAGATACGCTCAAATCTGGCGCGCTGGGCGTCGTCTCTGAACGTGATCCCCCTCGCATCGAACGCGGGGGTGGGCTGTTCCTGTGATGGAATGGGTGCGGTAGGAGGCGACTGTGTGGGTGGTGGTGGGCTAGGTGGAGGGGAGTCTGTCCTAGTGGAAGAGGAGCCTGGATCACCTGACCTCTTCCGCTTGGAAGCGGGCTCCCGAGTGCGTGGCCTAAGATGTGGGGGCATGAATCCCGTGAGGCGTGCCCACCCAAATGATATGTGAAGTGCTAAAAGATGGAACGAGTATACCTGAGCATGATGCGAGAGCAAAAAGAGCAATGTGCGAAGAATCGCCTCCTCCACGGAGCTAGAAAGCGTCCTTAATCTCCCCCAAGCTTCCCAAAGTTAACCTGAAACACAAACAATCAAATCAAAGATGAATAATCAATATACATGGGGAAGATTGGGGATAATAGATATATATAAGAATTAATTTGAATTTTAGGCGCAATGGGCTTACAGATTGGGGAGAATGGAGAAAAGAAATGGGGTCTTTGGCGCGAAATGTTGGCAAAACGGCGAGTGCAGGCGACGGCCGATCGTTGGCGACCGGGATCGATGGTCGGTGATGGCGGTGGGGGGCGATTTGGGCGAGGAGAGGCTGGGTTCGGGCGAGGGGAGTCGAAGAAGCTCAGACGCTGCGGAGAGAAATTGGGAAATTTGGGTGCTTCGGGATTCGTGCAGCGCCCGTTGGGCTTTATAAAGTTGGGTCACTCGGCCGAGTGACGCGTTCACTCGGCCGAATGGCTCAGCATTTAAAATATTTTTCGAATTCTCCATATAGTTACGACTCGACCGAGCAGCTTTTCCCATTCGGCCGAATGGACAAGTGCCACTCGTCTGAGTAGCAAGGCCGCTCAGCGATAATGAAGCGTGTAGGGTATCAGATTCACTTGGCCGAGTAACATAGTCAGTCGGTCGAATGGCAAATAAATACTGTAAACTACAGAAAATAACAGAGAGTGGGTCTGTAGGATCTTCCCTAATCGGTACTCTACTCGGCCGAGCAGAGTCTTCACTCGGCCGAATGAAAAGTTCACTCGGCCGAGTGGCTAGCTGTTTTCTGTGCCTACTCTCTGTTTTTGCGCCACTTTCTGTTTTTCTCGTCCCCATCAGTTTCTTCCTCCTCCTGGTGTCTGAGCGCATTCCTGGAGTGCTCTCCCTTGCCATGGTCATCCTCCATATGAATGATTTCTCGTTCTACATCTCATGTCATGAAAAATAGAGCCCATTGTCACGATTTTTTACGACTCTAGACTCTAAACACTAAGAAAAATCTAAAACAAAAATAGAATTCAACTAAAAATAATGTAAAATCGTCGGGTTGCCTGCCGACAAGCGCTCGTTTAAGGTCTTGAGCTCGACCCCTTAAGATATTCATTTAGTGCTCGATATTCGGTGCATGTGAGATGCGCCCATCAAACTTACCGGGAAGGCCATTTGTATTTAATTGTTGTTGTTAGTGGGCATTCCTTGGCCTCCCCTCATCATGGGTAGTGTTGGGGGATAATTCCCCCAAGCTAGAGCTTGTACCATTCTTTTTCTTCGCCAATGATGATACTTTCTTGTCCGACGGAGCTTTCTTCAAATTATTGGCCATGGAGAGCTTGCATAGCTCCCTAATTCTTGTGACATCAGTGTCATCTTTGTCATCAACCGTGGAATGGTCCGACGGGTCCTCCAACTTTTCTCTATCACTAGAAAATTGGCCTTCTTCGAAGCCATCATCGTGTAGGGTGCCGATAGAGTGTGGTATAGCTTCATCAATTACCTCATCGAGGAGGTATGAAAGATCATGGAACCATCCCTTCAGTAGATATATGCTATTTACTTCACCGGTAGGGGCTCCCTCTTGATAATGCTTGAGCCGTTGTCCATTTACCTTGAATGTGGCACCGTCTTTTCCTTCCAACTCAAAGGCTCCACCCGATTGTATGTGTCTAATTGTGAATGGTCCGGACCATCGTGATCTTATCTTTCCGGGAAAAAGTCGGAGTCTAGAATTGTATAAGAGTACCTTGTCTCCGACCTTGAAGTTCGTAACAGTGATGCGTAAGTCATGGAGGATTCTAGTTCTTTTCTTATAAATCCTTGAGCTCTCGTAAGCGTCCCGCCTAATCTCGTCAAGCTCATTGATGTCTAAGAGTCACCTCACCGCCGCACCCTTGTAGTCATAATTAAAGGTCTTGATAGCCCAATATGCGCGATGTTTCAACTCCACCGGCAAATGACAAGCTTTCATGTAAACAAGGCGGTAGGGGGTGGTGCCAATGGGAGTGCGAAAGGCCGTGCAATATGCCCATAGATCATCATTAAATTTCATGGACCAATCCTTTCTAGATCTACTGACGGTCTTTTCTAGAATTTGTTTAATCTCCCGGTTTGACGACTCCACTTGTCCACTCGTCTGAGGGTGGTATGCCATACCAATCCTATGATTCACCCTGTACTTTTTCAACATGGATTCAAACTTGTTTTCTATAAAATGGCTCCCTCCATCGATTATCAAAGTACGTGGCACTCCAAAGTGTGGGAAGATGTTTTGCTTGAAGAACTTGGACACCACTCTTGCATCATTGGTTGGGGTGGCGATGGCCTCTACCCATTTTGAGACGTAGTCCACCGCTAATAGGATGTTGATCAGTCCATATTTTACACCTTTTTTCTGCATATTTGCATGCCATTTCGGTTGCTCATATTGCGATTTTCACGATTATTCGATGATATTGTGTTACTTTTCACTATTTCTTGTTTTTTTGTCGGATTTCAGGAAATATGAGCAATTGGGAGCAAAAATGAGCTTAAAGGATTTGCACACGTAACGGAGCATCGCTCATGACTTATTGAGGACCTATCAGTGATAGAAGACGAGTGGAAGAAGAAAGAACATCGTAGGAGCAACGAGGAAGCGAAATGATGAAGATTGGGCATTTTCAGCATGCCACTCGGCCGAGTGAAGGAGTCACTCGGCCGAGCAAAGAAGCCTGGTCGGCTGGCCAGATCGGACACGCAATTACTTGAAGATTAGCGTGCACTCGGCTGAGTAACGACATCCCACTCGGCCGAGTACGGAGACACCGCTCGCCCGAGTGGCACACGAACGACGGCATCCAAAAGACCAGACTTACTGTAATATTTCTGTCGACTACGAGCTCCGACTTGGCCGAGTACTAAAAGCCCCTCGGCCGAGTGACATTTTCCGCTCGGCCGAGTGATGCCGAGGACACGCAGCGCCCAGATTTTCAGACAATCGTTCACTCTTTTGAAATCTTCTATCATTCCAGCAATCAAAGTATTTTTCTCATATTTTTAATGGATAGTAGAATTCATGATGGTTCCAACGCCGCCAAGAACGTGCCAATCGAAGGTCGGATGAAATCTGGAGAATTTCTGTAAGTTGACGCTGCTGTGCTGGAATTTCCACTCGGCCGAGTCACATGTGCCACTCGGCCGAGTGCGGCCTGGGCCCAGATTTTAAGTTGTGGTTTGGGCTGTTTTTGGGCACGATTTTGGGGGGTTTTCTAGGATTATTTGATAGGGGTTTGGGGTGCTATATAAGAGTTTTGTAGCCACCATTAGAGGAGGTTTCCACATGTTTTCTTAGGAGTTATTTTTAGAGGTTAGGACATGCCCTAGGCCCCCTCTTGGATGTAAAAGCTTGTATTTTGGATTGAAGATCTTCATCAAGCTAAGTATTTTGTTCTTATTGTTTGAATCTTTGTTTTGATATCTTTATATATGCAAGCAATGCTTTTTATCGATTTCTCTATCGTTATTGCTATGCTTGAGTAGATTTGATGTTCTAGGACATGTGGATGAATCCTATGGATCTAATTTCAGATTTGTGATGAATGAATTTCTAAATTGCTAGAATTGCTAGGAGGTTAGGTTGTGATCGATTTATTACGGATAGCTAGGGATTTCCATCGATTGGGGGTTTGCAAGAGATTGGATTCTAATCGATGGGAAGGCCTAGATATTCGATTTAGGTTTATAATCGAGATTCTCTAGACTTGGTTTGCAAGAGATTGGACCAAAGCTATGATTTTTATTATAAATCTATACCCATATTCGTTTGCAAGAGATTGGACGAATACGAACTATCACAACCTAGATCGTGACTCGAGTTTGCACGAGAGTGGGCTCGAGGAGCGATTGCACGATGATGTCGATCCTAATGCTAGTGGCTTAGGTTAGGGTTTGCACGAGAGTGGGCCCTAACCTAGATTACTATAGACCGGCAATAGCGCGAGAGCGTGAGCTTGGTTCTCTATTCAGTTACGACTAGTTCACCTCGACACAAGTCTCGTAATATTGAGATTCACGATTTACAAGGATGAATGACGATCCGTAGTGGGGATTCCCTAGCCCTAGACACTTTTATTATATTTTTTTTGAATCGATATTTGACCGACTTCTTTCCCAAATAATTCGATTAGGAGTCAGTACACAAAGATTTAAGGTATCACCGACACCGACATCCACCACCATTGTCATTACATCATACCATAATCATCTCCACCAATAATACATTCGTAGTCAAACCAACCTAGGATAGATTGGAACCAACACCACCTCCTCGTGTTCGATACCCGCTCGCCACTTGACCGTGCGCTTGCGGTAAAACTACAGTGTCGTCGCTCCGGGACGTGTATCAGGGGCGCGATCAGATGTACTTGTTTCCCTTGCTTGACGGAAAAGGTCCCATGAAGTCCACTCCCCAACAATCAAATAGCTCAATTTCTAAAATGGGCTTCATCGGCATCTCATTCCGTTTTGATATATTTCCTGTCCGTTGGCATCTATCGTAATGCTTGACGAAGTCATGCGTATCCTTGAACATTGTTGGCCAAAAGAACCCGCATTGCAATATCTTTGCGGTGGTTTTGGAGGTGGCGTGATGTCCTCCGCAAGGCATACCATGGTAATGTGAAATGATAGATGTGGCCTCCTTCTTTGAAACAAACCTCCGTATAATACCATCCTTGCATATCTTGAAGATGTACGGGTCTTCCCAAAAATAGTTGCAGACTTCGTGCATGAACCTCCTTTTTTGTTGCGTGGCCATCCCGCATGGCTTTATCCCGCATGCCAAATAGTTCACATAATCTGCATACGAAGGCACTTCTCCAGGTCTAATGACAAACAACCTCTCGCCGACAAAAGTGTCATCTATTGGTAGGCTTTCATCCTTCCAGTCACGAACAAGCCTAGACAAGTGGTCCGCCACTACGTTGTCCGTACCCTTCTTGTCTCTAATCTCCAAGTCAAATTCTTGCAACATTAGTATCCATCTTATTAATCTTGGCTTTGCATATTTTTTGCTAAGTAGATACTTCAATGCTGCATGATCGGTGTGCACAATGACTTTGGATCCAAGGAGGTAAGAGCAAAACTTCTCGATGGAGTAGACAACCACCAAGAGCTCCTTCTCGGTAGTGGCGTAATTTTTCTGTGCCTCGTCCAATGGTTTGCTTGCATAGAATATTGCATGAAGCTTTTTGTCTTTCCTTTGTCCTAGCACCGCTCCAATAGCTTGGTCACTTGCATCACATATGAGCTCGAAGGGGAGACTCCAATCTGGCGGTTGTATAATGGGTGCGGAAATGAGAGCTTCCTTCAATGTATTAAATGCTTGCAAGCACTCTCCTGAAAAGACAAATGGAGCATCTTTAGCAAGTAGGGTGGGGAGAGGTAGGGCAATTAAGGCAAAATCCTTGATAAAGCGGCGGTAAAATCCCGCATGACCAAGAAAGCCTCTAATACCCTTAACATTAATAGGAGGAGGGAGTTTTTCGATTACCTCAATTTTCGCCTTATCCACCTCAATCCCTCTAGAAGAAACAAGGTGCCCAAGGACTATCCCCTCGGTGACCATAAAATGACATTTCTCCCAATTAAGAGTAAGATTATTTTGTTGGCATCTTTTAAGAACTTTAGTAAGATTAGCCAAACATGAATCAAACTCACTTCCATATACAGAAAAATCATCCATGAAGACTTCCATGATGTTTTTAATATAATCAGAAAAGATGGACGTCATGCACCTTTGAAAGGGGGCGGAAGCATTGCAAAGACCAAAGGGCATTCTACGGTAGGCATAAGTGCCATAAGGACATGTGAAAGTAGTCTTTTCTTGGTCATCTTAATGCAAGGGGATCTGAAAGAATCCCGAATACCCATCCAAATATCAAAAGAATTTATGTTTAGCGAGGCGCTCTAGCATTTGATCAATGAAGGGTAATGGGTAATGGTCTTTTCGGGTGGCTTTATTTAATTTTCTGTAATCGATACACATCCGACATCCCGTGACAGTGTGCGTAGAAATGGGTTCTCCCTTATCGTTTTTATGACGGTCATCCCCCCTTTTTAGGGACGACATGAACTGGGCTAACCCATCTACTATCAGAGATTGGATAAATAATGTCGGCTTCAAGCAATTTAAGGATTTCCTTCTTAACCACCTCCTTCATGTTAGGATTTAACCGTCTTTAAGGCTCTATGGAGGTGGCTTCGGTGTTTTCTAGATGGATTCTATACGTACAAAGCCTAGGGCTTATTCCTTTTAGATCAGAGATGGTGTAGCCAAGGACATCCTTATGACTCCTAAGGACATCTAAGAGCCTTTCAAGTTGGTCATGGTTTAGGTGGGCATTAACAATCACCGGGTAGGACAATTTATTCCCCAAGAAGGCATACATTAAATTCGGAGGTAATTGTTTCAATTCTACCTCGGGGGGCGCTGTACTCCCTACTTCCTCTTCCCGCAAAAGCCTGGCATCTTCAGTCACGCCTGACTTTAGTTCCTTTTCTGGGAGTGGGCTCTCGTATGCCGGCTCAGATTCTCTTCTTGGTGAGGACGGTGCATCGGAGTAGAAACTGCACAGCTCTGTGTTGACGTCGATGGGGCTACCACTTTGCTCCGGTCCACACATGAGATTAAAAGATGTGTCAGTGGGTTCATAAATGTAAGAGAGAGGATCGCAAAGTGTACTTCCCTGAATCTTGGCATGCCAAGTGGACTCCTCAGGAGTGTAGTACTCTTCGATGCATGCTCTACTGTCTTCAAAGTAAAACATGTCGTCCCTCACATCGATTTTAATGTTGCCCTCGATGGTCCCTTTCGGAGAGATTTGATCCATCACGAAGCAAGCAAATAGTTACTCAATGGGGTCCTCGATATCAATGTCAAAAGCCCCTGTGGTTTGGACCTCATCAACAAGTTCCTTCAGAAGCGCTGCGAAGGAATCATCATCTCCCGGGCTAGACTCACTTCTCATAATCGTGTCTCCCATCGGTTCATACAATCGTCCTATATAGCAAGTCTTCTCTCGGCCCTAAGCCGTCTTGTCGTACGCTCGATCTCCGGATCAAATAATAGATCTTTTTGATGCTCCGTCGATCTCGTGTACATGCACAGGAAAATAGAGCTTCGATGGAATTGTTAGCACGATAGAGGAATAAAAAGATAAAAATAATAAAACAAAAAGAAATAACTGGGTAAGGAAACAAAATACAGTCGCCACCCCCCGGCAACGGCGCCAAAAACTTGATCGCGTCCGGATATACACCCGGGAAACGACTTGTATTCTTACCGCAAGCGCACGGTGTAGTGGCGAGCAGATATCGAACACATGGAGGACAAATGACAGTATCTTACTTTGATTACCTAGCTATCAAGAGAAAAAGAATAGTTTTGATGTAATCGTCACAATCGTTCAAACAGTAAGAAATATCAATATAATAAAAGCGTCTAGGGATAGGAAATCCCCACTGCGGACCGTTTCTTATCCTTGTGAATCATAAATTTCATTGTTGCTAAGCTTGAATATAGGTGAAGTAGTCGCAACTTAATGTAGAACCAAGCTCACGCTCTCGCGCTATCGCCGGTCTATAGCATACCTAGAATAGAGCCCACTCTCGTGCAAACTCTACCCTAAGCCGCTAGCATGAAGATCGACATCATTGTCCAATCGCATCTCGAGCCCACTCTCGTGCAAACACGAGCTACGATCTAGGTTATGATAGTTCGTATTCATCCAATCTCTTGCAAACAAATATTAATATAGATTTATAATTATAAATCCTAGCTTTGGTCCAATCTCTTGCAAACCAAATCTAGAGAAATTCAATTATTAATCTAAATCGAATATCTAGGCCTTCTTATCAATTGGGATCCAATCTCTTGCAAATCACAATCGATATGAATTCCTAGCCACTCGTAATAAATCGATCACAACCTAACCATTATCAATTCTAGCAACAAATCTATAAATTCATCACGATTCAAAGATCGGGTCCATAGGGTTCATCCCCATGCCCTAGAACGGCGGAACTACTCACTAATCATCATGAAAATCTCAGAAATAACAATTATAATCATAGCACAATTCATTGCAAAGAAGAAACAATTCATAAAAATGAGTTTTTTATCAAGAAAGAACAAACCAATAATGTCGCCAATGATATCCAGCTGAGATTTCACAAAATAATAGCCGTCTAAAACCTAATAAAAGTCTCTAAAAATGATTCAAGTCTCTCCCAAAACTAGGATAAAAACTAGGCTTAAATACAAGACAAAATCGTCTAAAAAATCGTGACAAAACTGCCCATGCGCAACCCAAAATTCGCATTCCTAGCAGCAGTCGGAGAGGGTCACTCGGCCGAGTGACCCTTGTCACTCGCCCGAGTGACAAACCCTTTAAATTAACAGTAACTTCGAGGTTTTCAGGGGTCTGTCTCTCAGGGTGACTCGGCCGAGTAGTCTTCTTCGTTCGGCCGAGTGAACAATCATGCTCGGCCGAGTGGGCTTCCTCTGAAATTACAGTAACTTGGCAGCTTCTCTGGACAAATTCTCTGTACTACTCGGGCGAGTGAGCTTTCTCACTCGACCGAGTAGACTTCCTTATTCGGCCGAGGAAACATGGAAAATCTTCAGTGCGTATCTGTTTCACTCGGGCGAGTTTGATCCTTCACTCGGCCGAATGAGCAGTCTTGGTCGGCCGAGCGAGGTGCTCCTGAGCATCTTTCTTCTCCTTTTCGCCTCCCCGTCGCTCCTATCAATTTTCTTCCTCATCCACTCATCCTCTATCGCTGATAACTCCTCGAATAAGTCGTGGGCGACACTCCGAAGTGTGTGAAACTCCTTTGATCTCAATTTCGCCCCAAATCGCTCCATATCTCCTGAAATACGACAAAAACAAGAAATAGTGAAAAGTATCACGATATCGTCGAATAATCGTGAAAAATGCAATATGGGCGATCAAAACGTCATGAAAACATGCAGAAAAAAGGTGTAAAATATGGAGTGATCAAACTCCCCAAAGCTTACCTCTTACTCGTCCTCGAGGAAGACAAGTAAAAGGTGAATCCGGCGGGGAAAAAATAAGGAAAAGGAAAAGGAAAAGGAAAAGGAAATAGAAAATAGATAAGGAAAAAAAGATGTAGGTGCTAGATCATTTCCTCAGGACGTGGACTTGCTTACTCCAATAGCATACGGCGAATATAAAACACATGCCAAAGATTTTTATCTTGATATCGTGATATAAGGATGCATTCAAAACAGAAACCCAAGAATATCACAACAGTATGAAATATGGAATCATTCTAGAATTAGCATCGTCTGAAGCATCTAAAGCGGTATGCATAATCATAGACCACACACTTTTTAATTGAATGCTTTTTATCTCGAGTATAAGAAGTATCACACAATATGAAGCAATAAGAATAGAAAGGAGTGGTTTTCATGAGATACATGCTAAGCTTCAATTCCTGGATTTCGTAAAATTTTTAGTAATCTCACCGAGTATAGAAAATTACCTAGCTTAGGTTGTCATGTAATATACTCGGTTTAATCTCAGAAAGTAAACTAATCCAGTTCTATCAACCTAGCATACATTCAATCAATCTGAAAGTGAAGCGTACAATTTTCATGCAATAAGAAGTGATATAAGAAAATAAAGCAGTACTCTAGATATAAGTAATCAATGCGTGAAGCTTGGTGTGTTTTCTATGAAGAGTATACAGTAAAAATCATCAGGCTCAGCTAATAAAAGAATTTCATCCATATTCATACATGAAAGTGCGGGTTACTATCTCAAATGCTTAGCCAGACATATCATATGATATCTGAAATAAAAACTATGGCATGACAAGATAATATGCATATAGAGATAAGCTAATAACACGTCATCATCATAAAAGAAAATTCATCTCTAACAAAAAGGATAAAAGAAATAAGGATAAATAAAAACTACTATACATATGCAGCACACTCAAAAAGAAGGAAAACGTGATGCATGAAAAAAAATGAAAAAGTTGGTGGAAATAAGCGTAAAAACAAAGAAAAGTGGGAAAATGAAAACAAAAGGAGACAAAAATAAAAAGTGCGTGCGAACTCACTCCCCCAAGCTAAAGTGCACAATGTCCTCAATGTGCAAAGTGTGGCACACTGAGAGACAAAATATGGGTTGGGTGGGTGAGGTTGCATGCATGATAGGGATGCAAATAAAAGAAAATGGTATGGGTATGCAGATGATGAATGCAAATATGCAGGTTGAGCACGCAGAAATCAAAATGGTGCAATATAGGTGTCCCCAAAAGAACTCCCTCTCTTCCAAAAAGATATAGATAGGTATGAACAAAAAGTGATCAAAACGTGTGAGGAGGGGTGCAAAATCAGCAGGCTCAAAATATCCAGCGTAATATCAGCAAAAACATGGAAGGCATCCATTGTGTGCCTAAGGGGGTGGGGGTGCACCAGCACCGTCCTGTGGCGGAGGTGGTGGTCGTGGAGGTGGCTGTTGGGTAGGTGTGGGTGGCTGAGGCAGTCACGCTAGGATCTGGCTCAAGCAAGCCTGAATACCAGGAAGTAAAGCTACACAAGACTGTACAGCACTAACAGTAACAAAGAGATCCCAAAAAATCTCCTCTAAGTCCACTAACTGCCCCCTCTAGAGCACGGAGGTGCTGAACTAGGGTGTCAGGGGGAGGTGGAGCAGAGGGACGAATTGGTGAAGCGCGGGGCTGTCTCGCATGGCTACCATAAAGGATAGGTGCGACTGTGGGGTGGTGCGGTGGTGATGTGCTCACTAAGTGACGCTCAGCCTCTGTGGGAGGCCAAGACGCAGGTAAGGTCGAATAGGATGGAACAGCATCAGAAGCAGAAGTGGTGGCAAGTGACGAGGCAAGCAGAGAGGTCAGTGACACAGACGTGGGGATAGACGTCACGACATTCTCAGAGAAAACAGCGGTAGTGGAGATAGTAAGGTCGACGACTGGGGAGGGCGTGAAGTACGAAGGAAAAGACTCTCCAGGGGTCGAGAACAAGAAAGAAGAAAGGGTCTCCACTGCAGAGGCAAAAGAAGGCTCGCTGCACTCAACTATGGTGGGGGACGCTCGGGGCTCGCTGCAGAAATGGGATCTATGGACATGGGCACAGTGGTGGTGGTGGTGTGGGTGGAGGCAGCTAAAGTGCTCCCGACACTAACAGACGTGTGGACTGAGATGTCGGGAGGTGCAGACGAAGAAGGTGCAGGCTGGGGTATCACGGGGTCAAGGGGTGGAAGGAGGGGCTCCTGCTGAGCACCCTCAGGCTCAAGTACGTACGTGACAGAGATGAGGAGATCCATCGCTGGAATCCACTCCCCGCCCGCGGGTCCAATATATGTCCGAGTAGGACTCGGAAGAATCATGTAATCGGCACTGTAGGGACCGTGCAGCCACACCCAGTGGTGCTGACCATGAGGACGAAGCATCCTCATCCGGGCCATAACATCTATGAAAAGAGAAGTGGGGCCTGGTGGTCTCAGCAAACCAGCTGGGAGGTCAAATCCGCACAAAAGGGCCAAGAGGTTAATCAGACCGCCGCAGCAGATAGGCATCCTAGCGCTAACAGAAATAATGATGAGGTCGATGTACCAACTGGTGATACAATCTCGACGACGGGGACCAAAACGTCTTCTCCTCGGTCGAAGGCCCGTGATCGTGTCATCGCGTAGAGCATGTAGAGCTCTGGCGTCGACATCGTCCCCGGCTCATACCTCGCTAAGAAAGTGGTCTCCATAAGGCGCTGTGCAATGCAGAGGTATGGGTGGAGGATCGCGAAGGCCTTGGCCCGACTAGGGTCAAAGGCGAGGGGAGAGCCCGTGATACGTGTCCAAAAAGCGTGCTTGTCGAATGACGGGGGTGGGATGTGCGTGGGGCTGTAAGCATGGTCTGGGTCCGGGACGGGGGGTCACTGGAAGAATTCTCTAAGCATATCGAGAGTGACCTCGCACTTTCGATCCATCAGATGAAATGAGCATCCCCAGGGATCCGAGAAATAGATCTAAGGACCTCTAGTGTCGGGCGAATGTAAGTGTCCGCCGACACCGACAAGAAATCATGCCACCCCATGTTATCATACAACTGGAGTAGCCCCTCTAGTACCCCTATTCGCTCGAGGTCAGAAAGGTCTGCAAACCTAGTGGGTACGATCGAGCGATGTGAGATACGCTCAAATCTGGCGCGCTGGGCGTCGTCTCTGAACGTGATCCCCCTCGCATCGAACGCGGGGGTGGGCTGTTCCTGTGATGGAATGGGTGCGGTAGGAGGCGACTGTGTGGGTGGTGGTGGGCTAGGTGGAGGGGAGTCTGTCCTAGTGGAAGAGGAGCCTGGATCACCTGACCTCTTCCGCTTGGAAGCGGGCTCCCGAGTGCGTGGCCTAAGATGTGGGGGCATGAATCCCGTGAGGCGTGCCCACCCAAATGATATGTGAAGTGCTAAAAGATGGAACGAGTATACCTGAGCATGATGCGAGAGCAAAAAGAGCAATGTGCGAAGAATCGCCTCCTCCACGGAGCTAGAAAGCGTCCTTAATCTCCCCCAAGCTTCCCAAAGTTAACCTGAAACACAAACAATCAAATCAAAGATGAATAATCAATATACATGGGGAAGATTGGGGATAATAGATATATATAAGAATTAATTTGAATTTTAGGCGCAATGGGCTTACAGATTGGGGAGAATGGAGAAAAGAAATGGGGTCTTTGGCGCGAAATGTTGGCAAAACGGCGAGTGCAGGCGACGGCCGATCGTTGGCGACCGGGATCGATGGTCGGTGATGGCGGTGGGGGGCGATTTGGGCGAGGAGAGGCTGGGTTCGGGCGAGGGGAGTCGAAGAAGCTCAGACGCTGCGGAGAGAAATTGGGAAATTTGGGTGCTTCGGGATTCGTGCAGCGCCCGTTGGGCTTTATAAAGTTGGGTCACTCGGCCGAGTGACGCGTTCACTCGGCCGAATGGCTCAGCATTTAAAATATTTTTCGAATTCTCCATATAGTTACGACTCGACCGAGCAGCTTTTCCCATTCGGCCGAATGGACAAGTGCCACTCGTCTGAGTAGCAAGGCCGCTCAGCGATAATGAAGCGTGTAGGGTATCAGATTCACTTGGCCGAGTAACATAGTCAGTCGGTCGAATGGCAAATAAATACTGTAAACTACAGAAAATAACAGAGAGTGGGTCTGTAGGATCTTCCCTAATCGGTACTCTACTCGGCCGAGCAGAGTCTTCACTCGGCCGAATGAAAAGTTCACTCGGCCGAGTGGCTAGCTGTTTTCTGTGCCTACTCTCTGTTTTTGCGCCACTTTCTGTTTTTCTCGTCCCCATCAGTTTCTTCCTCCTCCTGGTGTCTGAGCGCATTCCCGGAGTGCTCTCCCTTGCCATGGTCATCCTCCATATGAATGATTTCTCGTTCTACATCTCATGTCATGAAAAATAGAGCCCATTGTCACGATTTTTTACGACTCTAGACTCTAAACACTAAGAAAAATCTAAAACAAAAATAGAATTCAACTAAAAATAATGTAAAATCGTCGGGTTGCCTGCCGACAAGCGCTCGTTTAAGGTCTTGAGCTCGACCCCTTAAGATATTCATTTAGTGCTCGATATTCGGTGCATGTGAGATGCGCCCATCAAACTTACCGGGAAGGCCATTTGTATTTAATTGTTGTTGTTAGTGGGCATTCCTTGGCCTCCCCTCATCATGGGTAGTGTTGGGGGATAATTCCCCCAAGCTAGAGCTTGTACCATTCTTTTTCTTCGCCAATGATGATACTTTCTTGTCCGACGGAGCTTTCTTCAAATTATTGGCCATGGAGAGCTTGCATAGCTCCCTAATTCTTGTGACATCAGTGTCATCTTTGTCATCAACCGTGGAATGGTCCGACGGGTCCTCCAACTTTTCTCTATCACTAGAAAATTGGCCTTCTTCGAAGCCATCATCGTGTAGGGTGCCGATAGAGTGTGGTATAGCTTCATCAATTACCTCATCGAGGAGGTATGAAAGATCATGGAACCATCCCTTCAGTAGATATATGCTATTTACTTCACCGGTAGGGGCTCCCTCTTGATAATGCTTGAGCCGTTGTCCATTTACCTTGAATGTGGCACCGTCTTTTCCTTCCAACTCAAAGGCTCCACCCGATTGTATGTGTCTAATTGTGAATGGTCCGGACCATCGTGATCTTATCTTTCCGGGAAAAAGTCGGAGTCTAGAATTGTATAAGAGTACCTTGTCTCCGACCTTGAAGTTCGTAACAGTGATGCGTAAGTCATGGAGGATTCTAGTTCTTTTCTTATAAATCCTTGAGCTCTCGTAAGCGTCCCGCCTAATCTCGTCAAGCTCATTGATGTCTAAGAGTCACCTCACCGCCGCACCCTTGTAGTCATAATTAAAGGTCTTGATAGCCCAATATGCGCGATGTTTCAACTCCACCGGCAAATGACAAGCTTTCATGTAAACAAGGCGGTAGGGGGTGGTGCCAATGGGAGTGCGAAAGGCCGTGCAATATGCCCATAGATCATCATTAAATTTCATGGACCAATCCTTTCTAGATCTACTGACGGTCTTTTCTAGAATTTGTTTAATCTCCCGGTTTGACGACTCCACTTGTCCACTCGTCTGAGGGTGGTATGCCATACCAATCCTATGATTCACCCTGTACTTTTTCAACATGGATTCAAACTTGTTTTCTATAAAATGGCTCCCTCCATCGATTATCAAAGTACGTGGCACTCCAAAGTGTGGGAAGATGTTTTGCTTGAAGAACTTGGACACCACTCTTGCATCATTGGTTGGGGTGGCGATGGCCTCTACCCATTTTGAGACGTAGTCCACCGCTAATAGGATGTTGATCAGTCCATATTTTACACCTTTTTTCTGCATATTTGCATGCCATTTCGGTTGCTCATATTGCGATTTTCACGATTATTCGATGATATTGTGTTACTTTTCACTATTTCTTGTTTTTTTGTCGGATTTCAGGAAATATGAGCAATTGGGAGCAAAAATGAGCTTAAAGGATTTGCACACGTAACGGAGCATCGCTCATGACTTATTGAGGACCTATCAGTGATAGAAGACGAGTGGAAGAAGAAAGAACATCGTAGGAGCAACGAGGAAGCGAAATGATGAAGATTGGGCATTTTCAGCATGCCACTCGGCCGAGTGAAGGAGTCACTCGGCCGAGCAAAGAAGCCTGGTCGGCTGGCCAGATCGGACACGCAATTACTTGAAGATTAGCGTGCACTCGGCTGAGTAACGACATCCCACTCGGCCGAGTACGGAGACACCGCTCGCCCGAGTGGCACACGAACGACGGCATCCAAAAGACCAGACTTACTGTAATATTTCTGTCGACTACGAGCTCCGACTTGGCCGAGTACTAAAAGCCCCTCGGCCGAGTGACATTTGCCGCTCGGCCGAGTGATGCCGAGGACACGCAGCGCCCAGATTTTCAGACAATCGTTCACTCTTTTGAAATCTTCTATCATTCCAGCAATCAAAGTATTTTTCTCATATTTTTAATGGATAGTAGAATTCATGATGGTTCCAACGCCACCAAGAACGTGCCAATCGAAGGTCGGATGAAATCTGGAGAATTTCTGTAAGTTGACGCTGCTGTGCTGGAATTTCCACTCGGCCGAGTCACATGTGCCACTCGGCCGAGTGCGGCCTGGGCCCAGATTTTAAGTTGTGGTTTGGGCTGTTTTTGGGCACGATTTTGGGGGGTTTTCTAGGATTATTTGATAGGGGTTTGGGGTGCTATATAAGAGTTTTGTAGCCACCATTAGAGGAGGTTTCCACATGTTTTCTTAGGAGTTATTTTTAGAGGTTAGGACATGCCCTAGGCCCCCTCTTGGATGTAAAAGCTTGTATTTTGGATTGAAGATCTTCATCAAGCTAAGTATTTTGTTCTTATTGTTTGAATCTTTGTTTTGATATCTTTATATATGCAAGCAATGCTTTTTATCGATTTCTCTATCGTTATTGCTATGCTTGAGTAGATTTGATGTTCTAGGACATGTGGATGAATCCTATGGATCTAATTTCAGATTTGTGATGAATGAATTTCTAAATTGCTAGAATTGCTAGGAGGTTAGGTTGTGATCGATTTATTACGGATAGCTAGGGATTTCCATCGATTGGGGGTTTGCAAGAGATTGGATTCTAATCGATGGGAAGGCCTAGATATTCGATTTAGGTTTATAATCGAGATTCTCTAGACTTGGTTTGCAAGAGATTGGACCAAAGCTATGATTTTTATTATAAATCTATACCCATATTCGTTTGCAAGAGATTGGACGAATACGAACTATCACAACCTAGATCGTGACTCGAGTTTGCACGAGAGTGGGCTCGAGGAGCGATTGCACGATGATGTCGATCCTAATGCTAGTGGCTTAGGTTAGGGTTTGCACGAGAGTGGGCCCTAACCTAGATTACTATAGACCGGCAATAGCGCGAGAGCGTGAGCTTGGTTCTCTATTCAGTTACGACTAGTTCACCTCGACACAAGTCTCGTAATATTGAGATTCACGATTTACAAGGATGAATGACGATCCGTAGTGGGGATTCCCTAGCCCTAGACACTTTTATTATATTTTTTTTGAATCGATATTTGACCGACTTCTTTCCCAAATAATTCGATTAGGAGTCAGTACACAAAGATTTAAGGTATCACCGACACCGACATCCACCACCATTGTCATTACATCATACCATAATCATCTCCACCAATAATACATTCGTAGTCAAACCAACCTAGGATAGATTGGAACCAACACCACCTCCTCGTGTTCGATACCCGCTCGCCACTTGACCGTGCGCTTGCGGTAAAACTACAGTGTCGTCGCTCCGGGACGTGTATCAGGGGCGCGATCAGATGTACTTGTTTCCCTTGCTTGACGGAAAAGGTCCCATGAAGTCCACTCCCCAACAATCAAATAGCTCAATTTCTAAAATGGGCTTCATCGGCATCTCATTCCGTTTTGATATATTTCCTGTCCGTTGGCATCTATCGTAATGCTTGACGAAGTCATGCGTATCCTTGAACATTGTTGGCCAAAAGAACCCGCATTGCAATATCTTTGCGGTGGTTTTGGAGGTGGCGTGATGTCCTCCGCAAGGCATACCATGGTAATGTGAAATGATAGATGTGGCCTCCTTCTTTGAAACAAACCTCCGTATAATACCATCCTTGCATATCTTGAAGATGTACGGGTCTTCCCAAAAATAGTTGCAGACTTCGTGCATGAACCTCCTTTTTTGTTGCGTGGCCATCCCGCATGGCTTTATCCCGCATGCCAAATAGTTCACATAATCTGCATACGAAGGCACTTCTCCAGGTCTAATGACAAACAACCTCTCGCCGACAAAAGTGTCATCTATTGGTAGGCTTTCATCCTTCCAGTCACGAACAAGCCTAGACAAGTGGTCCGCCACTACGTTGTCCGTACCCTTCTTGTCTCTAATCTCCAAGTCAAATTCTTGCAACATTAGTATCCATCTTATTAATCTTGGCTTTGCATATTTTTTGCTAAGTAGATACTTCAATGCTGCATGATCGGTGTGCACAATGACTTTGGATCCAAGGAGGTAAGAGCAAAACTTCTCGATGGAGTAGACAACCACCAAGAGCTCCTTCTCGGTAGTGGCGTAATTTTTCTGTGCCGCGTCCAATGGTTTGCTTGCATAGAATATTGCATGAAGCTTTTTGTCTTTCCTTTGTCCTAGCACCGCTCCAATAGCTTGGTCACTTGCATCACATATGAGCTCGAAGGGGAGACTCCAATCTGGCGGTTGTATAATGGGTGCGGAAATGAGAGCTTCCTTCAATGTATTAAATGCTTGCAAGCACTCTCCTGAAAAGACAAATGGAGCATCTTTAGCAAGTAGGGTGGGGAGAGGTAGGGCAATTAAGGCAAAATCCTTGATAAAGCGGCGGTAAAATCCCGCATGACCAAGAAAGCCTCTAATACCCTTAACATTAATAGGAGGAGGGAGTTTTTCGATTACCTCAATTTTCGCCTTATCCACCTCAATCCCTCTAGAAGAAACAAGGTGCCCAAGGACTATCCCCTCGGTGACCATAAAATGACATTTCTCCCAATTAAGAGTAAGATTATTTTGTTGGCATCTTTTAAGAACTTTAGTAAGATTAGCCAAACATGAATCAAACTCACTTCCATATACAGAAAAATCATCCATGAAGACTTCCATGATGTTTTTAATATAATCAGAAAAGATGGACGTCATGCACCTTTGAAAGGGGGCGGAAGCATTGCAAAGACCAAAGGGCATTCTACGGTAGGCATAAGTGCCATAAGGACATGTGAAAGTAGTCTTTTCTTGGTCATCTTAATGCAAGGGGATCTGAAAGAATCCCGAATACCCATCCAAATATCAAAAGAATTTATGTTTAGCGAGGCGCTCTAGCATTTGATCAATGAAGGGTAATGGGTAATGGTCTTTTCGGGTGGCTTTATTTAATTTTCTGTAATCGATACACATCCGACATCCCGTGACAGTGTGCGTAGAAATGGGTTCTCCCTTATCGTTTTTATGACGGTCATCCCCCCTTTTTAGGGACGACATGAACTGGGCTAACCCATCTACTATCAGAGATTGGATAAATAATGTCGGCTTCAAGCAATTTAAGGATTTCCTTCTTAACCACCTCCTTCATGTTAGGATTTAACCGTCTTTAAGGCTCTATGGAGGTGGCTTCGGTGTTTTCTAGATGGATTCTATACGTACAAAGCCTAGGGCTTATTCCTTTTAGATCAGAGATGGTGTAGCCAAGGACATCCTTATGACTCCTAAGGACATCTAAGAGCCTTTCAAGTTGGTCATGGTTTAGGTGGGCATTAACAATCACCGGGTAGGACAATTTATTCCCCAAGAAGGCATACATTAAATTCGGAGGTAATTGTTTCAATTCTACCTCGGGGGGCGCTGTACTCCCTACTTCCTCTTCCCGCAAAAGCCTGGCATCTTCAGTCACGCCTGACTTTAGTTCCTTTTCTGGGAGTGGGCTCTCGTATGCCGGCTCAGATTCTCTTCTTGGTGAGGACGGTGCATCGGAGTAGAAACTGCACAGCTCTGTGTTGACGTCGATGGGGCTACCACTTTGCTCCGGTCCACACATGAGATTAAAAGATGTGTCAGTGGGTTCATAAATGTAAGAGAGAGGATCGCAAAGTGTACTTCCCTGAATCTTGGCATGCCAAGTGGACTCCTCAGGAGTGTAGTACTCTTCGATGCATGCTCTACTGTCTTCAAAGTAAAACATGTCGTCCCTCACATCGATTTTAATGTTGCCCTCGATGGTCCCTTTCGGAGAGATTTGATCCATCACGAAGCAAGCAAATAGTTACTCAATGGGGTCCTCGATATCAATGTCAAAAGCCCCTGTGGTTTGGACCTCATCAACAAGTTCCTTCAGAAGCGCTGCGAAGGAATCATCATCTCCCGGGCTAGACTCACTTCTCATAATCGTGTCTCCCATCGGTTCATACAATCGTCCTATATAGCAAGTCTTCTCTCGGCCCTAAGCCGTCTTGTCGTACGCTCGATCTCCGGATCAAATAATAGATCTTTTTGATGCTCCGTCGATCTCGTGTACATGCACAGGAAAATAGAGCTTCGATGGAATTGTTAGCACGATAGAGGAATAAAAAGATAAAAATAATAAAACAAAAAGAAATAACTGGGTAAGGAAACAAAATACAGTCGCCACCCCCGGCAACGGCGCCAAAAACTTGATCGCGTCCGGATATACACCCGGGAAACGACTTGTATTCTTACCGCAAGCGCACGGTGTAGTGGCGAGCAGATATCGAACACATGGAGGACAAATGACAGTATCTTACTTTGATTACCTAGCTATCAAGAGAAAAAGAATAGTTTTGATGTAATCGTCACAATCGTTCAAACAGTAAGAAATATCAATATAATAAAAGCGTCTAGGGATAGGAAATCCCCACTGCGGACCGTTTCTTATCCTTGTGAATCATAAATTTCATTGTTGCTAAGCTTGAATATAGGTGAATTAGTCGCAACTTAATGTAGAACCAAGCTCACGCTCTCGCGTTATCGCCGGTCTATAGCAAACCTAGAATAGAGCCCACTCTCATGCAAACTCTACCCTAAGCCGCTAGCGTGAAGATCGACATCATTGTCCAATCACATCTCGAGCACACTCTCGTGCAAACTCGAGCTACGATCTAGGTTATGATAGTTTGTATTCGTCCAATCTCTTGCAAACGAATATTAATATAGATTTATAATTAAAAATCCTAGCTTTTGTCCAATCTCTTGCAAACCAAATCTAAAGAAATTCAATTATTAATCTAAATCGAATATCTAGGCCTTCCTATCAATTGGGATCCAATCTCTTGCAAATCACAATCGATATGAATTCCTAGCCACTCGTAATAAATCGATCACAACCTAACCATTATCAATTCTAGCAACAAATCTATAAATTCATCACGATTCAAAGATCGGGTCCATAGGGTTCATCCTCATGCCCTAGAACGGCGGAACTACTCACTAATCATCATGAAAATCTCAGAAATAACAATTATAATCATAGCACAATTCATTGCAAAGAAGAAACAATTCATAAAAATGAGTTTTTTAACAAGAAAGAACAAACCAATAATGTCGCCAATGATCTCCAGCTGAGATTTCACAAAAGAATAGCCATCTAAAACCTAATAGAAGTCTCTAAAAATGATTCAAGTCTCTCCCAAAACAAGGGTAAAAAGTAGGCTTAAATACAAGCCAAAATCGTCCAAAAAATCGTGACAAAATTGCCACTGCGCAGCCCAGAATTCGCATTCCTAGCAGCAGTCGGAGAGGGTCACTCGGCCGAGTGACCCTTGTCACTCGCCCGAGTGACAAACCCTGTAAAATAACAGTAACTTCGGGGTTTTCATGGGTCTGTCGCTCGGGGTGACTCGGCCGAGTAGTCTTCTTCCTTCGGTCGAGTGAACAATCATGCTCGACCGAGTGGGCTTCCTCTGAAATTACAGTAACTTGGCAGCTTCTCTGGATGAATTCTCTGTACTACTCGGTCGAGTGAGCTTTCTCACTCGGCCAAGTAGACTTCCTTACTCTGCCCAGGAAACATGGAAAATCTTCAGTGCGTATCTGTTTCACTCGGGTGAGTCTGATCCTTCACTCGCCGAATGAGCAGTCTTAGTCGGCCGAGTGAGGTGCACCTAAGCTCCTTTCTTCTCCTTTTCGCCTCCTCGTCGCTCCTATCGATTTCCTTCCTCTTCCTTTCATCCTCTATCGCTGATAACTCCTCGAATAAGTCATGGGCGATACTCCAAAGTGAGTGAAACTCCTTTGATCTCAATTTCGCTCCAAATCGCTCCATATCGTCGAATAATCGTGAAAAACGCAATATGGATGATCAAAACGTCATGAAAACATGCAGAAAAAAGGTGTAAAATATGGAGTGATCAGTTACGCAGGGTGTTTTATTGTCATTGGTGGGAGAAAGACTTCCTCTGACCGTCGGGCTAAGGGAAAATAAAACTTGCGTTTAATCCCCTAGCCACAGCTCACACCCCTAGCGTAGACATTGATTCCTAGCGCGTGGGAATGGCAGGATGAAATGTCGGGAGTAATCATTGCGAGCTTAGTGCTCTCGGAGTCAGTCAGTGTTAATGGACATGGGAATGCCCACCATCCGAACGTGGGGGGTAGACCTAGCGTATCATCCTAGGCATCGACCGGAATATCGGGCCCATAGGACGCTAGGTATCACTTTTAGAGGCAACGTCTCACCACTAAACCCTAGAATCAGATCGTATTCCTATCCGCCGGTCGTATTAGAGAGAACACATGATAGGGTGGAAACCAAAGTCCTAGGTTACCTTTTATATCTTATATGTTTCCGTAGTTTCATTTCGTGACCACCCACCTAGCGATAGGGCTAGCTCACCCATCGGGTGATCCAGTTCCTATTTTATATCAAGCACATCACATGCCTCCTCGTGTTCGACCCCCAAGCCATACTACAGCAATGTGCACTTGCGGTTATAAATATTTAAATCTGGTATCCCCATCCGACTACACATTGCCAAAACTAGGGGACGTCAAGCTTTATGGCGCCGCTGCCGGGGAGGCAATGGGATTTTTTCAGTTAGGACCCTGTAAACCCCTGAGACTAGTTCACATACCTTCCTTGTGATAATTTTCACATTCTACATTTTTACTTTCATTCTTTATTCTTTATTTTTTGTTTTTATTTGGCATTATACCATACGCGCTTCACGGCATCTCTTGCTTTTTTCATGCACATGAACCCAAGAAGTCTTGACAACTTGGTTCCTCTAGGTCCCGAGATCAATGACACCGTGAGGCATCTGAACGTCGAGAGAAGAAGAAGAGGAGATTGCCACCATGGGAGAGAACGTCACTCCTCAAAAGTCCTTGTTTGAGTACTCAATGCCGTCCATTGGTTCCACGTCCAACATCCAACCTCCGACCATTACGACCGAAAACTTTGAGCTGAAGCCATCGTTGGTGGATCAAACAAGACCAGTTTTCAGGAGCTCCTATGGAGAGCCTGATCGAGCACTTGGATTCCTTTTTGGAGAAGTGCGAAACTTTCAGAATCAATGGCGTGCTAACCGAAGCTATCTAGTTGAGATTGTTCACATTCTCTCTACGGGACAAGGCAAATCAATGGCTGAGGGGGAAGGACCCCAATACATTTACAACCTGGGAGAAACCTTCAAATGCATTCCTGAACAAGTTCTTTCCTCCAGGGAAGATAATGAAACTAAGGAGCGAAATCTCCTCCTTCTCCCAGGCCAGCCATGAATCATTGCATGAAGCATGGATTAGGATCAAGGAGATGCAAAGAAAATGCACTCACCAAGAGCTCCCCCGCGGGCAGATTATAAATTGGTTTACAATGGATTGAGGGACGACCTAAAGTCCTCAATGGATGCTGCGGCTGGAGGATCCTTCATGTCAAGGAACGAAGTAGATGCCGGGAATATTCTGGAAAATATGGCATCGAACAATGAAAGGTGGGGCGATGAACGCGCCACACCAAAATCTGGTAGAATTCATCGAGTCGATGAAGTTGACAAACTGTCTAGAAAATTTGATTTTCTCTCCACCCAGATCTCAGCTTTCATGGTAGGGGTCGGTGGCGCCAACACTTAGCATGTAGCAGCGGTAGAGGTTGAAGTAATGGGAGAATTTGATGGTGGAGATATCTCGGCACTGGTGGACCAAGCTAGTGCAATCTTTTATAATCCGACGGGTAATGTACCATATCCACCGAGGACAAGTTCGAATCCGGCATATTCTCCTAAAAACCGGAACCACCCGAACTTCAGCTACAGGGCACCCTCCCAGCAGCCCCAACAACCTCAGCAACATTTATATCAGTCCCCTCAGCAGCACCAGTTATATCAGCCACATCCACCTCAGCAGTAGATATATCAGCAGTATCCTCCCAGAAATCAGCAGCCCCTACCCCAGCAGCAACAATACCATCAGCAACGGGTGGTCTCTCCGGTCGAGAATCTATTGACTCAGTATATATCAAATCAGGAGAAGATCAACCTACAGCTGCAGATTGGGCAGAAGAATTTGACCGATCAAGTGACCCAGCTGGGGTTACAAGTGGCCAATCTTCAGAAAGCACAAGGGCAACTACCGGGTCAGCCGGAGGTTAACCCAAGGGGACCCAATCAAACTCTAGCCTTGACGCATGGTCAAGCAAATGTGTCCGAAATAGTCTTGAAGAGGGGTACACAGATTCCAGCGCGGGAGGCCATGATAGAACCTGAAGCTCCATTGGTTAATGAGAGACCAAATCTGGAAGTAAATGACAATGGAGGTTCGACGTCAAACCCCATGACTCCGGGGGGAGTTCCTGAAGAGAAGAAGAAAAATAAGGGAGACAACTCAAAGGTCTTCAAGCCTACAGTGCCATTCCCACAAAGGCTTGCCAAAGCAAAGATCAATGAGAAGTATGGCAAGTTTTTCGAGTTGGTGAAGGACTTGAGTCTGCAGATCCCATTTCTGGAAGCTATCGAGACCATCCAGTCGTATGCAAAATTTCTAAAAGACCTAGTTACGAAGGGAATGAGAAAAGACAAAGTTGTCCTAACGGTGGAGTGCAACGCCCTTATCCAACGGGAAAATCCCCCAAAACTGAAGGACCCCGGGAGTTTTTCTATCCTGTGCTCAATAGCTGAGGTGTCAATCAATCGATCGCTTGTCGACTTGGGTGCGAGCGTGAGTCTGATGCCCCTATCATTATACAAGAGGATAAATATGGGTGACCTAGAACCCACCAGGATGACTCTGCAGCTGGCAGATAGATCGATAAAGTACCCGATGGGGGTAGTCGATGACTTGCTCGTCAATGTCAGCAGTGTACATGTGCCAGTCGATTTCGTAGTTATGGACATGCCTGAGGATAATCACACCCCGATTATCCTCGGGAGACCCTTTATGGCAACCGCATGCGTACTCATTGACGTCAAGAAGGGGAAGCTGTCCATGAATGTCGGAGATCAGAAAGTAGAATTTGACTTGGCATTATCGATGAAGTCACCACAGGAGAACCACAGATGCAATCTGCTGGAGATCAAGGAAGAGAGGGTCAATGATGCAGGAGCTTAGGAGCTTCTTTCAAGGAACCCCCCTGAAGGCTTGAATGGGCTCGAGGAGCACAATGAGCTGAGAAAAGAAGAAGTTGCTGAAGAAGTATGTGTCTCCCAGACGACTCCCCCCAGATTTAAGAAGGTTGCTCTGACGAATAGCAAAGGAAAGGATCCTTTGGAGCTTACAGCTGATGAAGTTCGAATTCTGAGAAGAGTGGCGATTGACGCCGACACAAGGAAAAAGCCCCCGGACATCACCAGCAGGAGAGTTGTCGAGAACATTCATCTGCTGTCACCACCAACAACAAGAACCCCACCACCTGCAGCTGAGAGGATGCCGATCATTGGGCATCACACGTACCAACCCCCTGAAGATCATATATCGGGAGTCGAGCAAACGACTATAAACAAACAACGCTTCATAGGAGGCAACACATGTTCTGAACTTTTTTGTCGTTGTTTATAGGATTAGTTTACTAATTTTTGCGAATAAATACTGCTATGGGAATCTTCATTGGGATACTTAGATGATTTTTTATCTTTGTGCATGAATTGATCCAACCGATCGGTTCAAGCTGATCGCGCCCCGGATACAAGTCCCGGAGTGGCGACACTGTAGTCTTACCGCAAGCGCACGGTTTAGCGGCGAGCGGGTATCGAACACAGGGAGGCCTAATAACAGTGTCTTCTTCAATCACCTGGCTATAAGAATAGTCGAGAAATGTTCGCAAATACACGGTCACAGTCGTTCAATTAGACGAAAGAAATAACAAATTAATAAAGACGCCCAGGGGTGAGGAATCCCCGCTACTCGCCGTATCTCATCATTGTGACTCATAGGTTTAACAATTGCTAGACTTGAAATTCGGGTGAACTAGTTGCAACTAAATGTAGAACCAAGCTCACGCTCTCGCGCTATTACCGGTCTATAGCAAACCTAGGCTAGAGTCCAATCTTTTGCAAACCCTAACCTAGGCAAACTAACGTGAAGAACAACATCCTCGTTCAATCGTATCTCGAGCCCACTCTCGTGCAAACTTGAGCTACGACCAAGGTTGGGATAGTTCCTACCTGTCCAATCTCTTGCAAATGGGTATCGGTATAGAATTGCAATCGAAAACCCTAGTTTCGGTCCAATCTCTTGCAAACCGATTCCGGAGAAATTCAATTGCAAACCAATTCGAATTTCTAGGGCTTCCTATCGAGTTGGGATCCAATCTCTTACAAATCCCATTCGGTATGAATCCCTAGCTATTCGTATTAAATCAATCACAAATTAACCCTAATCAATCCGAGCAATAATTTCACCAATTCATCACAAATTTGAAATTGGGCTCGTAGGGTTCATCCCTACGCCCTAAGACGATGAAACTACTCACAATTCATAATAGAAAGCAATAGAAATTCACAATCAAAATCAATGGAATTCATAGCAATATTCAAAATATCAATAAAAATGGAGTTTTTGAGGGAGAAAGAGACAAACCAATGAAGAACAAGATAGCCTACAACAAAATAACCCTTTTCTCTCCTCCCCAAAAGCTCAATCTAATCCCTCAAAAGTTAATCTAAAAAGGCTGCAAAAAGTTCTGAAAAAGCTCTCTAAACTAGGTTAAAAACTGGGGTTAAATACCCCCCAAAATCACCCAAAAAATCCTGACGAAAATGCCCCTGCGTAGCCTCAAAATCGCAGTTTACGCTACAGGCAGTGCGGCTCACTCGGCCGAGTGACAAATGTCACTCGGCCGAGTGATAGACCCTGACAGATTCCAGAGAGTTGGGGGTCTTGGGGGACGTCTCCTCGGGAGTCACTCGGCCGAGTGAGTTTTATGCACTCGGCCGGTGGGCGTTTTTCACTCGGGCGGACGGTCTTTCGTCACTCGGCCGAGTCGGTCTTTGGGAATCGACTGTACAAAAACAGTAAGTTTGGGATTTTTGCTGCCGTCGTCTTGATGCCACTCGGGCGAGTGGGTCTCCGTGGTTCGGCCGAGTGACATGGCGATGCTCGGCCGAGTGCACACTGATATAGCTCTGTTGCGTGTCCGATCTGGCCGGCCGAGCGGGCTTCCGATGGTAGGCCGAGTGACTCCTTCACTCGGCCGAGCGAAATGCTCAAAATGCCCAAACTTCATATTTTCGCTCCCTCGTCGCTCCTACGACGTTCTTTCTCCTTCCACTTCTCTCCAATAGCAAAATACCCCTCAAGAGAGTCTCGGTGACACTCCTGAGTGGGTGCATCTCAGAATCACTCCAAATCGCTCCAAATCTCCTGAAATACGACAAAAACAACAAATCGTGAAAAGCATCGCAATATTGTCGAATAAACGTGAAAAACACGATTTGAGCGATCTAAATGGCATGCAAACATGCAGAAAAAGGTGTAAAATACGGAGTGATCAAAATCCCCCAAGCTTACCGCTTACTCGTCCTCGAGGAAGATGAGTAAAAAGCGAACCCGTCGGATAGATATAAAATAAAAAACGATGGAAAGGCGGAGAATGAAAAACGAAAAACAAAATAGAAAACGAAGATGGAAGTTGCTAGATCATTTTTCTCAGGACGTGGGTTTTGCTCACTCATATAGCATGCATCGAATATAAACCACATGTCAAAGGCTTTTATTTTGATATCATAGTATAATGGTGCATTTGAAATAGAAAACCCAAGAATATCAATATAGCATGAAAAATGGAATAATTCTAAGATTAACATCGTCTGAAGCATCTAAAGCGGTATACAATATCGTAGATCACACACTTTTCAATTGAATGCTTTCTATAAGGAGTATAAGAGATATCACACGATAGAGTAGTAAGAATAGAAAAAGTGTGGTTTTCATGAAGTGAATACTAAGCGTAGATTTCTGGATTTCGTGAAACTTCAGCAATCTCACCGAGTATAAAATATTACTTAGCCTAGGTTGTCATGCACCGTCAGGTAGTCACTCTCTCACACATCATTGGATTCTCTCCCCCAAGCTTATCTATAAGCGTGGTGGCATATACAAAACGATATTTACATCTCTGTTTTTTATGAAGCTCCAAAAGTATAAGAAAACAAAAATAAAAGCTAAAGAGGGAAGAAAGAGAGAAAGTGAATGAGATGGGATCGTTTTCGAACTACTTTTCTCTTTTCTTTTCTTCTCAAATCTTTTTCTTTTCTCTCTTTTTTTTCACAATATATACACAATAATGAAAATCAAAGAGAAGGATATACAAGTATTTTTTTCTTTGGATTTTGGGGAATTTGGAGCATGTGATATACTAACGGGGGGATGCCAAAAATAGAATCGCTAAGGGTGGGATTCACCAATGAATATAAAATAGAGAAATAATGTTCAAGGTATGTGGAGAAAGAAATAAATGTATCTCTCAGTTCACTCTATAGGACGTGCATGAGAACTTCAGTAGGGTAATATAATCTACTCAGTTTAATCTCAAAAAGTAAACTAATCCAGATTTATCAATGCTAGCAGACATTCAATCAACCCGAAGTGAAGCGTACAAATCATGCATATAGAAGTGATGTGAGAAAGGAAAGCGGTACTCCAGATATAAGCATCAATGCATGAATCTTGGTGTGTTTTCTACGATAGCATACATATGAATCATCAGACATCAGCTAATAATAGAATTTCATCCATTTTCATACAGCAAAAGCGAGTGGGTTACTATTTCTAAATGCTAAGCAGAACATAGCATATGATATCAAAAATAAAAAGCTATGACACGACAAATATAGCATGCAGATAGAGAAAAGCTAACACCACGTCATCATCATCACAGAAAAGTCATCGCTAGCAAAAGATGAAGGAAATAAAGATAAACGAAAATCAAAGATATTTACAATGCAACACACAAGGAAAATAAGAAAAAACGTGATGCATGGTAAAAAAGAAAAAAACGTGATGAAAAATGGGTGCAAAAGTGGAAAAACGTGAAAAAACTAAAAATAAAAGGTGATAAAAGCAAAAAGAGTGAGAACTCACTCCCCCAAGCTAAAGTGCACAGTGTCCTCAATGTGCGAAGTGTGGCACACCGAGAGACGGGTAATGGGTGGGGGGTGGGTATGCATGCATGATAAAAAGAAATAAACAAAAAAATAAAAATAACAAAAAGAAAAATATGATGCGGATGTGATGCATGCAAGGGTAAGAGTGATGCAGATATGTGTGTGTCACCAAAAAAACTCTCCCTCACTCCCAAAAAAGGATATAGAATGATATGATCAAAGTGTGGACAAAATAGTGATGGGAGAGGGGGTGGGCAAAAATCATCAGGACCAATCAAAGAATGGGCAGCATAACGACAAAAAATATCGATGGCATCAAGGGTGTGCCTAAGCTGGTGGTGCTGTGCCATCTCCGTCCTGAGGCAGAGGTGGGGGTGGTGGTGGCTGGGTAACAGTCTGCTGGGTGAGTGGTGGTGGGGGTGGTGGTCGTGGAACAGTCTGCTGGGTGGGTGGTGGTCGTGGCAGTCGCTCGAGGATCTGGGTCTGGCAAAAGTGATTGCCGGGAAGTAGCTCGAGGCGGTGCTGCATGGCGGTGACTGTGGAAGACAGAGCCCTAAAATCACCCCGGAGTCCACTCATCGCCCCCTCAAGAGCGCGAACGCTCTGAACTAAGGCATCAGGGGGGTGGTGGAGCAGAAGGACGTACATGTCTAGGCTGAGCAGGTCGGGGCTGTCTAAATACGGGCAGTGTAGGTGATCGGGACAGCAGTCATGGGTGGTAAGGGTGATGTGCTCACTAGTGGATGCCCAGCCTCAGTGCGAGGCTGGGACGCAGGCTGGTGTGAGGTGGAAGCAGCAGAAGTGGAAGTGGAAGACAGAATCGATGACGAGGCAGCAAGAGATGTCAGTGACACAGACGTGGGAACAGACGTCACGACACTCTCAGATAGAACAGCTACGGTGGAGACCGAAGGGTCGACCGCTGGGGATGAAGTGTGGGAAACAAAAGGCGAAACCCCAGCGGAGATCAAAGTAGATAGGGTCACCACGACGGAAGCGAAGGAAGACTCGCCGCTCTCAAGTATGGTGGGTGGACGCTCGGGTAGCAGAGAGGTGAGTGGCTCAACCGACAGGGGCACAGCAGTGGTGGGGGTGGTGGTAGACGTGGTGGGCGTGGAGGAAGGCTCAGCAAGTGTACTTCCGACACTGGCAGAAGTGGGGACAGAAGTGTCGGGAGCCACAGAAAGTGCAGGCTCAGGCTGAGGGAACACAGGGTAAACAGGTGCAGGGTGTGCCTGCTCAGCCTCCTCGGCCTCAAGCACATAGGCGGCGGGGATCAGGAGATCCATCGTCGGTAGCCAGTCCTCGTGTGCTGGTCCTATGTGTGTAAGAGCGGGGCTCGGAAGGATCATGTAGTCAGCACCGAAGGGACCGTGCAACCATACCCAGTGCCGCTGGCCGTGCGGACGAAGCATCTTCATCCGGTCCATGGCGTCTATCGAAAGTGAAGTGGGGCCCGAATGTTGACGCAAGTCGGCCGGTAGGTCCTCACCGGTCATCAGGGCTAGCAGGGTGATCAGGCCACCGCAACATATCGGGGAGCGAGCGCCCACCGATACGATGATGCGGTCCAAAAACCAGCTAGCGATGTCAATCTCAACGGCGGGGACCATCGTAGCACCATCCCTATCAAGAACTCTGGGGCGAGTCATTGCGTAGAGCATATAGAGCTCAGGCGTCGACATCGTCCCAGGCTCGTACCTCGCTAGAAAGGTGGTCGCCATAAGGCGCTGTGCTATGCGGAGGCAGGGGTGGAATATGGCCGAGGCCTTGGCCCTACTAGGGTCAAATGCCTGAGGTAAACCCGTGATCCTGGCCCAAAAGGCGTGTGAATCGAAAGATGGGGGAGGGATGTGAGTGGGGACGTAGGCTCGGTCGGGCGTGGGGACAGCGGGCCACTGAAAGAATGCCCTAAGCATATCGAGAGTGATCTGACACTCTCGATCCATGAGTCTAAAGGAGCATTCCTCAGCGGTCCGGGCGATCGAGCTAAGTACCTCGAGTGTCGGACGGACGTAGGTGTCCACCGACACGGAAAGAAAATCTCGCCAACCCACGTTGTCGTACAACGTGAGCATCCCCTCAAGTACCCCCAGGCGGTCGAGGTCTGCTAAGTGAGCGAACCTGGAGGGTACTTTCGGGCGCTGGGCGATACGCTCAAATCAGACGTGCTGTGTGTCGTCTCTGAACGTAATCCCCAGCGGCCTGAGAACCGGAGCCGGTGGTGGCTGTGCGTGAATGGGGTCAGCTGGAAGTGGCTGCGGATGGACGGGGTCGGCTGGAAGTGGCTATGTGGGGTGAGGTGGTGATGGCGGAGGGGAGTCCTCCCTAGCGTGGGAGGGGCCGGGCTCATCCGTCTGCTTCCGCTTGGCGGAAGCTCCTCGAGTGCGTGGCCGTGTTCGGGGCGGCATGTGTGCCCCGAGTGCTCACCCAACTAATATAAAATGCGGCATGCTAAAAAGATGGAACGAATGTACCTGAACACGCCGCGAGAGCAAAACAGCGGGTAGGTGCGAAGACGCCGCCTCCACGAAGCCAATAGCGCGTCCGAGAGCTCCCCTAAGCTCCCCCAAGATAGCCTACGCATCAAACAATGATATCAGCGTATAGAATTCAAAATACAAGGGGGAGATGGGGTATAACCGATAAATAGAGAAATCGATTTGAGTTAGGGGCTCAATGGGTGCTCGGATCGTCAAAAATGGGGAGAAAATAGGATTTAACTCGAAATAGGGGTTACCGGAGCTTGGCCAGTGGCGAGGAGGGTTGCCGACAGAGGGGGGTGGTCGCCGGAGCGGTCGTCGGCGGTGGGTCGGCGATCGGAGCCGGCGGTGTGGGGGATCGGGCGAGGGGGGTAACGTCGCGGGCGAGGGAAGCTAAAGGGGCGTGGGCTCGGGCGAGAAAAAATGAATTTGGGCGTTTCGAAAATCCCGCCGACCCGCAGTCCCTTATATAGGAGTAGTTACGACTCGACCGAGTGAGTCTGCCACTCGGCCGAGTGACGTAACGAAAAAAAAGATTTCAAAAACTCCTCGCCACTTACGACTCGGTCGAGTGGCTTTGCCACCCTCGGCCGAGTGGATAAAGTCCATTCGGCTGAGTGGCACAAGCTACTCGGCAATTTTCACCCTAGGAGGGTATCAGTTTCACTCGGTCGAGTGAAGAAATATACTCGGCCGAGTGGCAGTTTACACTGAAATCATAAAAAAGACAGAGAGTTGGGTACAACAGACTTCCCTTGTTGGTGCACCACTCGGGCAGACGGCTTTCTTTGCTCGGCCGAGTGACTATGGTACTCGGCCGAGTGGGGCTCTGTTTTGTGCTTCGGGGCTCCGTTTTGGCTCTACTCTCTGTTTTTCTTCCTCCAGGTGGTTTCTTCTTCCTCCTAAGCCTCAAGCGCATTCCTGGAGTGCTCTTCTTCGCCTCGGTCATCCTCCTTATGATAGATATCATTTTCTCCTCCTCCGGTCAAAGAAAATAGGACCCGTTGTCAAAAATTTTCGGGCAAACGACTCAAAAACACTAATAAAGTCTAAAACAAAAATAAAAACTAAAATATAAAAAATGCGAAAACCTTCGGGTTGCCTCCCGACAAGCGCTCATTTAAGGTCTTGAGCTCGACCCCTTTAAATTTTCAATTTAGCGCGGTATGTTGGGTGCATATGGGATGCACCCGTCGAATTTCCCAGGAAGACCGCTCGGATTTGGATTATTGTGGTGTGTGGTCTTCCTCAGCGCCCCTTCGTCATTGGCAATGTTGGGGGGTGGCTCCCCCAAGCTAGAGTTTGCTCTGGTCTTCGACTTTGCCGGTGACACCGATTGTCGTATTGATGGAGCTTTCTTCGGAGTCCTCAACTTTGAGAGCTTGCAGAGCTCCCGTATTCTTGCGACATCAGCGTCGCCATCATCAATTGCCATGGAGATATCGGGGGAGTGCTCCATCTTCTCTTCTTCGGCAAAATCTTGGCCTTCTTCGAAGCTATCTTCGTGGGGTGCGCCGATGGAGTGGGGTATCGCCTCTTCAATGACCTCATCAAGGAGGTCCATGTAATCTAGCTCCTCATGATACGGCATGTGCTTCATTGCCTTCGGTATATGAAGCTCCACTTCGTTGTTGCCGACGTTCAAGGTAAGGGTCCCCTCCCGCACATCGACGATGACACCGGCGGTGGAGAGGAACGGGCGTCCAAGTATAAGTGATGTATCGCCCTCCTCCTTGATGTCCATTATCACGAAATCACATGGCAAACATATGCCTCCCGGAACTTGGAGTGGGATGTCCTCTGCGATCCCAACCGGCCTTGTAATCCGCCCGTCCGCTAGTTGAATTAGCATGTCGGTAGGCTTTAAATCCGTGCCGGTATTCAACTTCTGGAACATGGAGAGAGGCATGAGGCTAACACTAGCCCCCAATTCTACCAATGCTTTTTGTAGGGGGACGCCGCCTAGAGTGCAAGGAATCCGGAAACTTCCCGGATCTTTAAATTTGGCGGCTTCTTCTCTCTCTCTGTGAACCAAGTCCCTTCCTCCGCGAGCATTATCTTCTCCTTCCTCTTCCTTCCCGTAATCAATTCCTTTAAGAACTTGTCGTAAGATGGGATTTCCACTAAAGCATCGAGGAAGGGGATATTTAGGCTCACCCCTCTCAAATACTCAAGAAACTTGGCTAGCCATTTCTCCATCTTGGCTCTAGCTAGCTATTGAGCGAAGGGCACCGGTGGCATAAATCGGCGCTCATTAATAAGCTCCTCCATTCTAGATTTTCCTCCTTCTTGCTGCTCCTTCTCCTTTACCACTTCAATTACCGGCTCGCTTTCTCCTAGATTCTCCACCACGGGCTCCTTGTCTTGAGTCATGGGGGGAGTGGTATCCTTCCCTCCTCTTGTTGTAACCGCAACGACCGCATTGATATGGCCGGTGTTGCCCCGTAAATTCGGCTCGGGTTGAGCCGGCAATTGTTGATTGTTTTTATTGAGCAACGCAAGTTGCTCCCCAATTTGAGCGACGACGGTGGCGAGAGAATCTTGTCTCGCCTTCAACGTGGCGTTGATCTTTCTTTTTTCCGCCATAAACTCCTCCACCTTAGCTTCAAAATCCGGACGTGGTTGAGCTTGCGGAGGGTTGCGATTTCTCCACCCTTGATTATACCCGGGTGGCCTATAAGGTCCCACTTGTTGCACCCTTGATTATACCCGGGTGGCCTATAAGGTCCCACTTGTTGCCTCGTTGGGAAGTTTTGTTGCGGTGGCCCCCTTGGTGGATAATTTGGTTGTGGTGGTGGAGCCCGGGCTTGAGGAGGTTGTTGTTGTGGGGGGTTCAATGCACCATCATTATTAGCATATGAGAAACCCAGATGGTTTCTAGCGGCCGGATTGGCCCAATATCCAGAATTCCCCGCGGCATATTGGATTTGCTCCAAAGCTCCTTCTCCTTGCTCTCCTCCTACATACATGGATTGGGATTGGTCTTGTCAATCGCTCATATGATTTGTCGGCGTGGATGTAGGAGGGGCTCCTTGAGGCTCCATAATGAATTTCTCCAATCTCTCCACTACCTTGTTGAGAGAATCAAATTTGTTGGCTAGCTCCGCGACGGCCTTGGCCTTATAAATGCTAGACGGCTTCAAGGAGGACAAAGAGTGTCCTCACTCGTCGCCCCACTGTTGGTTGTTCGAGGCCATCTCCTCAAGCAAGGCCGTAGCTTCATCGGGAGTCTTCGACAAAATGGCTCCATTTGCGGTGGCATAAATAATCTGCTTCGTGCCCGGTTGGAGTCCATTGTAGAAACTGTGGACAAGCTCCCAATCCTCAATGCTATGATGGGGGCATTGATGTTGCAATTCCTTGAAGCACTCCCATGCTTCATAGAGAGTCTCATGTGGTCCTTGCTTGAAGGACATGAGAGCACTTCTTATCTTCACCGTCTTGGAGGGCGGGTAAAACTTGTCGACGAAGGCACTCGCCAATTCATCCCAAGTGGTGAAGATTCCTTCAGCTTGCGTCCTCAACCAATATAAGGCCTTGTCCTTGAGTGTGAAAGGGAAGAGGAACAATCTGATAGCATCCACGGAGACGCCCGACATTTGGAAGGTGGCACACTTTGATAGGAAGAGCTGGATGTGGTAATGAGGGTTTTCATGGGAGTTCCCATGAAAAGGATCTTGTTGCAGAAGGACCACCAATCCGGTCTTCAACTCAAAAATTTTGTCGGCCGCCAACTCCGGCATGGCTATGGACGAGGTCGTGGAAGAAGTCTTAGGCCGAAGCCTATCTCTTATGGAAATAATCCTCGTCATTCGCTCTGCCAATTCTTCGGGTGTCTCAGGATGGGTCATAAAATTTTCTTCCGTAACGGTCTCCTCTCCGCTTGTATCCTCCTCAATCAACGCTCGATCTCCGGATCGTATAGAATCTCTTCGGGGTTCGCCGAGGATCTCGTGTACATGCAAGGGAAAACAGAGTTTCAAAGAAATAGTTAGCACAACAGAAGGGTAGAATAAAAATAGAAATAATAGAACAAAAAAGAAAAATAGCTAGGTATGTAGAATCAAACACTATTGCCTCCCCGGAAACGGTGCCAAAAACTTGATCGCGCCCCGGATACACGTCCTAGAGCGGTGACATTGTAGTCTTACCGCAAGCGCACGGTGTAGCGACGAGCGGGTATCGAACACAGGGAGGCCTAATAACAGTGTCTTCTTCAATCACATGGCTATAAGAATAGTCGAGAAATGTTCGCAAATATGCAGTCACAGTCGTTCAATTATACGAAAGAAATAACAAATTAATAAAGACGCCTAGGGGTGAGGAATCACCGCTACTCGCCGTATCTCATCATTGTGACTCATAGGTTTAACAATTGCTAGACTTGAAATTCGGGTGAACTAGTTGCAACTAAATGTAGAACCAAGCTCACGCTCTCACGCTATTGCCGGTCTATAGCAAACCTAGGCTAGAGTCCAATCTCTTGCAAACCCTAACCTAGGCAAACTAACTTGAAGAACAACATCCTCGTTCAATCGTATCTCGAGCCCACTCTCGTGCAAACTCGAGCTACGACCAAGGTTGGGATAGTTTCTACCCGTCCAATCTCTTGCAAACGGGTATCGGTATAGAATTGCAATCGAAAACCCTAGTTTCGGTCCAATCTCTTGTAAACAGATTCTGGAGAAATTCAATTGCAACCCAATTCGAATTTCTAGGGCTTCTTATCGAGTTGGGATCCAATCTCTTGCAAATCCCATTCGGTATGAATCCCTAGCTATTCGTATTAAATCAATCACAAACTAACCCTAATCAATCCTAGCAATAATTTCATCAATTCATCACAAATTTGAAATTGGGCTCGTAGGGTTCATCCCTACGCCCTAAGACGATGAAACTACTCACAATTCATCATAGAATGCAATAGAAATTAACAATCAAAATCAATGGAATTCATAGAAATATTCAAAATATCAATAAAAATGGAGTTTTTGAGGGAGAAAGAGACAACCCAATGAAGAACAAGATAGCCTCCAACAAAATAACCCTTTTCTCTCCTCCCCAAAAGCTCAATCTAATCCCTCAAAAGTTAATCTAAAAAGGCTGCAAAAAGTTCTGAAAAAGCTCTCTAAACTAGGTTAAAAACTGGGGTTAAATACACCCCAAAAGCGCCCAAAAAATCCTGACGAAAATGCCCCTGTGGAGCCTCAAAATCGCAGTTTACGCTACAGGCAGCGCGGCTCACTCGGCCGAGTGACAAAGGTCACTCGGCCGAGTGATAGACCCTGACAGATTCCAGAGAGTTGGGGGTCTTGGGGGACGTCTCCTCAGGAGTCACTCGGCCGAGTGAGTTTTATGCACTCGGCTGGTGGGCGTTCTTCACTCGGGCGGACGGTCTGTCGTCACTCGGCCGAGTCGGTCTTTGGGAATCGACTGTACAAAAACAGTAAGTTTGGGATTTTTGCTGCCGTCGTCTTGATGCCACTCGGGCGAGTGGGTCTCTGTGGTTCGACCGAGTGACATGGCGATGCTCGGCCGAGTGCACACTGATATAGCTCTTTTGCGTGTCCGATCTGGCCAGCTGTAACGACCGGTGTTTGTAATAAATAATATTTTATATGAATGATATTGAATTTCCCTTCCTTGTATGTTTTCCTCGGTTGAATCCTCACATTTTAGCTTAATTAACGCCGTAATTTTAGAGTTAGAACGATCCTAGAAGCCATAGAATCTTTCCCGAAGCTTCGCGCTTCGTTTCGGCACTTCTGGTGCATCTTAGTTTGTTCACGAAGGAGAACCAACCGACTAGAATGACATCTAGTCGGTCGGCAATCCTTCATGGACCGACTAGTTCAACGTATTAAAAATAGCTGAGTTACTGTTTGTCGTTAGTCGGTCTAAGTTCAACCTTCAACCGACTAGTTCTCAAACTAGTCGGTCAAGCATTGTACTCAGACCGACTAATTCTGAGTTTCACTGAATAGTAGAGTTAATGTTTGTCATTAGTCGGTCTAAGAACGATTTCCGACCGACTAGGTTGCAAACTAGTCGGTCAGCTGTTGTTCTTCAACCGACTAATTCTTGTACAGTCTTTTCTACAGTAGTTACTGTATATTTTTAGTCGGTTAAGAGTTGCTCTTCAACCGACTAAGTTCTAATTCTCATCTTTAGCTTTTGGTTGCCTTTTAGTTGGTCAACGTTGGTCAACCGATCGACTAGTTCTTAAACTAGTCGGTCACCAGTTGTGCTTTGACCGACTAATTTAGTTGACCTGTACCAAAACCTATTCTCGGTTTGCCATTTAGTCGGTCTACGTTAGACGACCGACCGACTAGTTCTTAAACTAGTCGGTCAACCACTCTTCTTTGACCGACTAATTGAGCCTGAAACCCTAGATCTATTTTCACTAGCCCGGGATTGTTCTTCGTCGCCAAAACACGATCTGTTTTGGTGTCTTCCATCTGCTACTCTACGGTTAGTAACTTTAATCCCTTAATCGCTTTTAACCCACACCGTAAACTAGAAACCCTAAATTAAAAATGGATTATTAGACATAGGATTTCAATGCAAAACGATTTAGAACTTCCGTTTAATCTTTATTATGCCATAAACAGTGAATTCATCTACCGTAGGACATCGTTCTCGTTACTCACATCGATCAACAATTCGGTACCAGGCAAGTGAAACTTGCCAACCCTTCTTTATGCCATTTTTTAGGCCAATTCTTGTACTAGCGTGAAAGAGACTAGATCGTGAAATGATAGCGATCTAGGCGCAACTTTGAGATCTAGCTTGACAACGGAGCTAGATCCGACACCTTGCCATATCATTCATGCATAGATATCTGCCATGTTTAAATTCCTTAACTGTACGCATTTGAACTGTTAACTGCCATGCATTGCATCTTACATGTCATCCTAGTTAAACTTGCATCGTAGCACACGCTACACTACATGTACCAAATCAGTGTTTCCGTGTTACCGGCTAGGCACCCGTTATGCGGGCATAACCCTACGCCATCCGTGTTAAAAACACTTCCTGGCTCGTGATCCAGAAGCGAGCATTCCGTGTTCGGGGGTAATGCCCTGGCTCGACACTGGAGGGGTAGGGATAAACGATCACTTGAGCGTAAGAGTTGGCCCGTACAGCCACTCTAGCCAAAGGGCGGAATCTCTGTGCACGACGTGATTATAATTCCAGTACTTGTCTTTTACTTGTTTACTTGCCATGCCATGTCATTTGTCATTTTATATCCATGTCATACTTTACTTTAGAACTGTTAGGTTGCTTTACTTTTATAGTTTCCTTGCACAAGTCTTTTAGACTTGCTGACATGTGCCCCTTCTCTTTGGGTGACGCATGTTAGTTGCTGAGCCAGAGACAGTTGCGGAGGGTGACGAGTTCGTGGAGTTCGTGCCCGAACCTGTTGGTGACGTGGAGTACGAGGACACTGGTGATCAATCTTAGAGTTCTTCCGTACTCTTCTTTTGTTAGCTGTGGTTGTCGGTGAGTAGCGCCGTTTTGTCAGATTCTGTTGGCCATGCTAGGCCTTGTACTTTTTGACTCTTTGTTGCCTGGTGGCTTTTCTGGTTGTGTATTTTTGTTGGACTATGAGTTGGAATAATGTTATATTATTGTCTCTCTTTTCCTATTATTGTTATTGTTGTTCTGAGTCACATTACAGGGACCTGCTACTTCGTTTTATTTGACGCTTATCGAACTTGCGGCTTTACAGCTTCAAGTCCGTGCGGACCTTCTCACGCTTCGTCTCCACGTTTTTAGGAAGCGGGGCGTGACAGGTTTCTTTGGTGGCCCATGCAGGTCCTATTTTCTGTAACTGTGACTTAATCGGAATAACAATAAGAATTATAGAAAGTTCAATAAACAAAAATTCAACACCGTGTCTTAGGCTAAGAGTCTGATATGTTCCATTTTCCTATGTCAATAGATGGCTGGGAGACGGAATACTCGTGCTGGTGGTGGTATGCCCCCTCGCGACCAGGAGCCGGACCGAGAGCCCACCACCGAGGAGATGATGAGGATGATGCACCAGATGATGCAGGTGTAGCAAGGAATTCTGCAGACTATCCGTAATGTTCCGCCTGCTCGTGCAGCGCCGGCTGTCCAGGCTGCCCCTCGCTTCGAGCCCGGAGCGAAGCAATTTCGGGAGCTGGGTCCCGCTTACTTCGACGGGACTGAGGGACCCCTGGCTGCAGATGAGTGGACCAGGAACATGGAAGACAATCTGAAGATGTCGAAGGTCGACCCGACTGGATGGGTTGATCTGGCGAAGCGACAGCTGAAGGACAACGCGAGGAACTGGTGGGATGCCGAGGAGGAGTTGCTGGAGGAGACTATTACTTGGGCTACCTTCAAGTCCAGGTTTGATGAGGAATATTTTCCTAAGGCCGCCAGGAGGGAAATGGCTCAGCGCTTCATTGATTTGAAGCAAGGAAATTTGACGGTGGACCAGTACCACCAGGAATTTACGAGGCTGAGTCGTTTTGCACCGAAGATGGTGCAGGATGCTGAGGAGAGAGCCCAGAGGTTTCTGCAGGGGCTTTCATTGGATCTGCAGAGCTATGTCACTTCTTCTGATGCGGAGACTTACCAGAAGGTTCTGATTACGGCCAAGAGACATGAGAGGATTGTGAATCAGAAGAGGGGACAATTTTCTGGCACTGGGAAGAGGCCTATGGAGCAGGCCAGAGCAGTGATGAGACCGGGGCACGGGCCCAACCAGCCTGTGTAGTTCAATAGGCCCGGAGGACATCCTACCTTGAAGACTTGCAATTTCTGTGGCAAGACGGGGCATGTCAAGGAGCAGTGCCGGAAGATGCTGGGGCAGTGTTTGGTTTGCGGTGATCCTGCGCATACCATGAAGGACTGTCCGAAGTCGAAGCAGCCGTGGAGGGCACCTGTTGCAGCTCAGCCGTTGCAGCAGGGGGCACCTGTTCCTACTGGACGTGGAGCGCCTCTCGTTCCATAGAGGCAGGCGTTTCAGCAGGTTGTCCAGCCGAGACGACAGGCGTTTCTGATGACTACTGCTGAGACCGAGACGCTGGATGAGGTTATTGCAGGTAACTTTCTATCTAACTGTTTCTTTCTTAGTCAGTTTGGTTTTTAGATTTGATTAGTTGTTTGCATATGATTGTTTGCTAGAATAGAATTTGATTGTTAGACTGTCTGTTAGGTGTGATCTTGGTTTGCGCTTTTCCTGCACGAGTTCTCTTTGACTCTGGTGCATCCATGTGCATCATTTCTCGGAGCTTCGTGGAGAGGCATTCCTTGTCGACTTCCTCTCTTCCCCAGAGTTGGAACATCGTCACAGGGAATGGTGTGATTTCAATGCATCGTGGGTGCAATTCTTGTCCGTTGGTGGTCTGTGGACACGAGCTGTATGCTGACTTTATTGTCCACGACATCATCAACTACGATGATGTGCTTGGGATGGATTGGCTTGCGAGCTTCTATGCTACGATCGACTGTCGGAGGAAGAAGGTGGTGTTCGAGATTCCCGGACATCCAGTGTTTGAGTTCAGCTGTGGTAGCAGTTCGCTTGGTCCGGTCAGGTTTCGGGCCAAGCCGGTGGAGGCTGTGGCTATGCTGATGGAGCAGGGTAGGCCTGCTGTGGTGCGTGAATTCGATGACGTCTTCCCCGAGGAGATGTCTGGTCTGCCGCCCGATCGAGCTCTGGAATTTTCTATCGATCTGATTCCGGGAGCACAGCCCATTTCGAAGGCACCTTATCGTATGGCTCCAGCTGAATTGGAGGAGTTGCGGAAGCAGCTGGACGAGCTTTTGCGGAAGGGTTACATTAATCCCAGTGTGTCTCTGTGGGGAGCACCGGTCCTGCTGGTGAAGAAAAAGGACGGTTCGCGTCGCATGTGCGTGGATTATCGAGGGCTGAATGCGGTGACTGTGAAGAATAAGTGCCCATTGCCGCGGATTGATGATATTTTTGATCAGCTGGGAGGATCGAGGGTATTTTCCAAATTGGACCTGAGGAGTGGATATCACCAGCTGAAGGTGAGGAAAGAGGATATTCTGAAGACGGCGTTCAGGACGAAGTATGGTCACTACGAGTTCGTGGTCATGCCTTTTGGTGTGACCAACGCGCCCGCAGTATTTATGAACCTGATGAACTTGATCTTCTATGACTATTTAGATAAGTTTGTCGTTATCTTCATTGACGACATTCTGATCTATTCTAAGTCAGAGGAGGAGCATGCGTCGCACTTGAGGACGGTATTGGAGATTCTGAGGAGGCATCGGTTGTATGCCAAGTATTCAAAGTGCGAGTTCTGGCTGGATAGAGTGGCTTTTCTGGGGCATGTGGTGACTGGTGATGGGATTTTGGTGGATCCTGAGAAGATTCGGGCTATCAGAGAATGGCCTATTCCACAGTCAGCGTCTGAGATCCGGAGTTTCCTTGGACTTGCAGGTTATTACCGGCGATTCATCAAGGATTTCTCCCGTATTGCCGAGCCGATGACCACGTTGACGCGGAAGGATGTATCTTTTGATTGGTCCGTTGGATGTGAGGAAGCTTTTGGTGTTCTGAAGGAGCGGTTGACGTCTGCCCCTGTTCTTGATGTGCCCGACCGGAGTGGAGGATTCGAGATCTTTTGCGATGCTTCTGGCAAAGGTCTTGGATTTGTGTTGCATCAGCATGGGCACGTGGTTGCATATGCTTCTCGTCAGCTTAAGGCTCACGAGAAGAATTACCTGACGCATGATTTGGAGTTGGCTGCTGTTGTGTTTGCGCTGAAAATTTGGAGACACTTCTTGCTGAGTGAGAAAGTGAAGATTTTCACCGATCACAAAAGCTTGAAGTACATTTTCACACAGAAGGAGCTCAACATGCGACAACGTCGGTGGTTGTAGCTCATGACAGATTATGAGATCGAGTTGCAGTATCACCCAGGTAAAGTGAATGTGGTTCCTGATGCATTGAGTAGGCTTCTGGCGGTGATGTTGTTGACTTTGCAGTGGAGATTGCAGCAGAATTTTTGAGAGTCTAGTGTTGAGGTGGTTCTGCCTGGAGAGACTTCTTCGTTGATGTGTATGCAGATACAGTCGACGATCGTGGATCGGATCAAGGCTGGGCAGAGTGGTGATCCGAAGTTGGTAAAGATTCGAGAGATGGTGGAAGCGGGTCTGCGGACTGATTTCGTGATTCACGAGGATGGCTCGCTGAGGTTTGGAGCCAGGTTGTGTGTGCCTACGGGAGATATCAGAGAGGAGCTGTTGGTGGAGGCACACTGTTCGCCATATTCTGTGCATCCTGGTGGGACCAAGATGTACAAGTATCTTCGTTTGAATTTCTGGTGGCATGGGATGAAGAGGAGCGTGGCTCGGAGTGTGGCCAAGTGCTTGGTTTGCCAGCGGGTTAAAGCGGAGCATCAGCGTATGACGGGGTTGCTACAACCGCTTCTGATTTCGGAGTGGAAGTGGCAACACATCACTATGGACTTCGTGACTGGACTACCTCGGAGTCCGAAGAAGAATGACGCGATTTGGGTGATCGTAGACCGATTGACCAAATCCGCACACTTTATTCAGTTCCGAGTAGGACAGTCCACTGAGGCGCTGGTGAGGAAATATATGGAGGTAAACTCTTTTACTTTCCATTTTCATTTCCTTTCCCTGGAATAGTTAGTGATGTAACGTGTTCGTGTAGGAGATCGTTCGACTGCACGGAGTCCCTGTGAGTATCGTGTCGGACAGAGACACGAGATTCACGTCTCAGTTCAGGCAGAGTCTGCAGAAGAGTTTGGGTACGAGTCTGAGTTTCAGCACGACGTACCATCCGCAGACGGATGGCCAGTCCGAGAGGACGATTCAGATCTTGGAGGACATGCTGAGGGCGTGTATGTTGGATTTTAAGGGTTCGTGGGAGGACCATCTACACCTGGTGGAGTTCTCTTATAACAACAGCTTCCAGGCGAGTATTGGCATGGCACCATTCGCTGCGCTATACTGAAGGAAATGTCGATCGCCACTAAGTTGGGATGACGTTGGAGATCGGGAGCTGTTGGGACCTGAGATGATCATGGAGGCTGTGGATGTTGTTAGAAACATTCGGGAGCGACTGAGGATTGCTCAGGACTGTTTTAAGCATTAGGCTGATGCGAAGCGGCGTCCGTTGGAGTTTCAGCCGGGTGACCACGTGTTTCTGAAGATTTCCCCGAATCGAGGAGTGATTCGCTTTGGGAAGAGCGGGAAGCTGAGCCCGAGATACATTGGACCGTTTGACATCCTGGAGAGGGTTGGCGAGGTAGCCTACCGCTTAGCCATGCCGCCATCTTTGGTTGGAGTTCACGACGTCTTCCATGTGTCGCAGCTTCTTCGTTATGTTGGCGATCCGTCTCACGCTGTGGATTTCTCGGAGATCACCGTTCGCCCTGATCTGACGTATGACCAGCTACCAGTTCAGATTTTGGACATGCGCCAGAAGTCACTTCGGAACAAGACCGTAAATCTTGTGAGGGTGATGTGGCGACACGGCTCGCCTGGAGAGTCTACTTGGGAGAGGGAAGATGAGATGCGTGAGCGCTATCCACTTTTGTTCCCTGACACGTGAGTGTTAGGAAATTCCGAGGGCGGAATTTTTCTTAAGGTGGGGAGGATGTAACGACCGGTGTTTGTAATAAATAATATTTTATATGAATGATATTGAATTTCCCTTCCTTGTATGTTTTCCTCGGTTGAATCCTCACATTTTAGCTTAATTAACGCCGTAATTTTAGAGTTAAAACGATCCTAGAAGCCATAGAATCTTTCCCGAAGCTTCGCGCTTCGTTTCGGCACTTCTGGTGCATCTTAGTTGGTTCACGAAGGAGAACCAACCGACTAGAATGACATCTAGTCGGTCGGCAATCCTTCATGGACCGACTAGTTCAACGTATTAAAAATAGCTGAGTTACTGTTTGTCGTTAGTCGGTCTAAGTTCAACCTTCGACCGACTAGTTCTCAAACTAGTCGGTCAAGCATTGTACTCAGACCGACTAATTCTGAGTTTCACTGAACAGTAGAGTTACTGTTTGTCGTTAGTCGGTCTAAGAACGATTTCCGACCGACTAGGTTGCAAACTAGTCGGTCAGCTGTTGTTCTTCAACCGACTAATTCTTGTACAGTCTTTTCTACAGTAGTTACTGTATATTTTTAGTCAGTTAAGAGTTGCTCTTCAACCGACTAAGTTCTAATTCTCATCTTTAGCTTTTGGTTGCCTTTTAGTCGGTCAACGTTGGTCGACCGACCGACTAGTTCTTAAACTAGTCGGTCACCAGTTGTGCTTTGACCGACTAATTTAGTTGACATGTACCAAAACCTATTCTCGGTTTGCCATTTAGTCGGTCTACGTTAGACGACCGACCGACTAGTTCTTAAACTAGTCGGTCAACCACTCTTCTTTGACCGACTAATTGACCCCGAAACCCTAGATCTATTTTCCAGCCGCCATTTTATTTTTATTTAATCCGTCGATTCTATCATTCTTCATTCATTCTTTCTGAGCCAAGATCATTCACAAATCATCCCTAAACTTCCCCAAATCATTTCTTTCATCCTTGGAGGTTCTTGCTCGCCGAATCTTGCGCCGGATACCGATCTAGGTCGCCGAGATCTCGTTTTTCGGCCGTAGCTTCCCGGGATTGTTCTTCATCGCCAAAACACGATCTGTTTTGGTGTCTTCCATCTGCTACTCTATGGTTAGTAACTCTAATCCCTTAATCTCTTTTAACCCACACCGTAAACTAGAAACCCTAAATTAAAAATGGATTATTAGACATTGGATTTCAATGCAAAACGATTTAGAACTTCCGTCTAATCTTTATTTTGCCATAAACAACGAATTCATCTACCGTAGTGTAGTGCCCTGGGAAGCTACTGCACATGTACTAGAGGGGGGGTGAATAGTACTTTTAAATAATAAGGAGTGTTATTCCTAATTATCGTGCAATAAACAAACAACGATGCGGAATAACTACAATCAAGAAATAATGCAAACGCAAACACAATGGTTTAATGGGTTCGGATCCACCCAAGTCTCCCCGACTTGTTCCCGGTGATCCTACGTCCCAACCACCCGGATCCCTTCCGGATACTTGAGTTAGAAACCCTAACTCAAGATTTCCAATATGAACACTTGCGAAAACCTCACAAGCGCAATCGACCTACAATCGATGACCGTGACTCCCACAACCCGGGATCACACAAAACCTCTCACAACCGAGAGTATACAATTCAAATATAACTGAAATGAAATGCTTACCAACAAAATACCTATGCCTTGAGATTTCTTACCAAATTAGGGCAAAGAGGATTTTGATGGAGGAAGAGTCACCAAACCCTAGCTTCATGAAGATGACCAGCAATGGAAGCCTAGGGATGAGATGGATGACCTAGAATCAAGCCCTTGGCTTGGAAGGCTCACAACCAATGAATCTCTCTAGAGGAATGAGAGTGAGGGAGAGATTCTTGATAATGGGAGAGCTTGAAGATGAGAGTTGAAAGCTTCTCTTTGAATCAATAGCACTCTGAAATAGCAGCCTTGGATCCTATGAAATAACCCCTTCAGGTATTTAAAGGATCAAGAGAAAAGAGAGAGAGAAACGTCGCTTTCAAAACTCCAACGGATCTAAATCTGAAGCAGACTAGTCGGTCAAAGAACAACCACTGACCGACTAGTTCATCAACTAGTCGGTCGGTGAGACAACATGGACCGAGTAAGTGAGGAACTGAGAAGAGATAGGAATTCAGACCTAGAAATCTAGTCGGTCCAAGAAGACATTCTGACCGACTAGTTTCACAACTAGTCGGTCAGTCAATGAACGTAGACCGACTAAGAGGCAAAGCGAAATAGTCTGAATACAAATTGACTTAGTCGGTCCAAGAACAAAGTTGACCGACTAGATTGTCAACTAGTCGGTCACCAAACGTTCTTAGACCGACTAACGATAAACAGTAGCTCAGGAGAAAATTGGCATGTACAGTAAAGTCCAACTAGTCGGTCAAAGAAGCATCACTGACCGACTAGTTCACAAACTAGTCGGTCGGTGAGTCAACGTAGACCGACTAACTGTAAACAGTAAAGTCCAAGAAATTAAGGAATCAAACTAGTCGGTCCAAGAAGAGTTGCTGACCGACTAGATCACCATCTAGTCGGTCAGTACTTCTTCTTGTACCAACTAACATGCACAAACAAGTCCGAATCGAAGCGCGATGCTTCGAGGAAGTTAGAATGGACTTGTACTAAGATCCTAGAGCTAAGATATGAGCGTTATGAAGATAGAAATGTAAGAATTACTCAAGGCTTAACATTCTATATATCGAAGCTAAAAAGACTATAAATAAAACCTTAACGATCCGTCTTCAAAGCTTCAATCTTCATTCTCGACTTCAGAGAAGGTACAAAAGCTTCAACAAAGCTTTAGGCATGCGATCACGTGCTTTGAGAAGTCTTGAGACGTCGATGTGGATGTTCACATGAATTTGGCGACGATCTCCAAAACTGCACTCACAAAATGTTAGTTCATGATATATTTATGTTTGCTCATCATCCAAAACCAAATCCGGGGAGTCCAATACTCAACATTCTCCCCCTTTTTGGTGATGACAAACCAACATAAATAATAATAAAAAATAATGAACTAAATGAAATATACTTACTCCCCCTGCATTGATGACACATTAGTTCCATATGAAATAATAAGCACATACATCAAGCAGACGAGGAAAGTAAAAATGCAAATCCAATATTTGAGATTTAGGATTTGTAATCCATTTTTATATCTTAACTCCCCCTGAATCTAACATATCAAATTAGATTCATGGTAAATTATCATTTAGCACATGCCATTATTATGCCATTATTATATCTCTCCCCCTTTGCCATAATCCAAAAAGAGCGGGAGAAAGCCAATGACAATAAATCATGTCCAAATAATTCATTAAGCATGGGAGTCTAAGAATACGGCCACGTTTCATATGACACCAAAAATAAAATTGGAATAAAATCAAAGCGTGTCAATGAGACCATAGTCGAAAATCGAAAACTTAAATCATCAAAATATCAAATGTAAATTCACTTATTGATGAAATGAATTTACACTCCAATATCAACAGTTATAGCTATTTTAGTGCATGGAAAACAATTCTATGTTTTCATACAACTAAAGCTATTGAATCAAAATAAATCGTCGACCGACGAAATCAATATCAGAGACATACATAAAATGTGCACAAAGGAATGAACCATCAGAAGAGTGGTGCACATCATAGAATATCAAATGACACAATATCGATCGAAAAAGAACAAAACGTAAAAACACATCAAAACTAAGTGAAGTGTGCAATGAGAAGTGACAATGTGATAAAAGTAATACGAAAATCATCATTATAACTTTTAAAACATGTCATGCCAAAACTAGATATGAATTTCAAAGCATTTATGGCATTCACAATTCTATCATGCTAGGAGAAACAAAATGATACCAATGTAAAGAAATAGATTCTGACCAAGCATGCATTCAACCCTCATGGATACCAAATGTAATATTATACTTACAACATTAAGCTCCCCCTACATTGGTGCATTACCTAAGCACCATCAACTCCGTTTGAATGAAAGTCTTCGTAAATCGAGGAGTTGGTAGGGTTGGTATCCCACGGTGGATTGAACCTAGAAAACTTCATTTTGGTATCCAAAAACCCTTTTGGATCCAATGGGTTAGACAACAAATTTGAAATACGAAATTAAAATAATTGTAACCCATGAGTTAATGTAATCAAAATCAAATTTATAAACAAATGCCTTGGTACCCATAACATGATCAAAAACTCATGGTACCAAGCTTTGAAGAGTTAAAGAAACTAACCCTTCGGAAACCAAGTCCAAGAGGAACTTGACTTTCCAACATAATCATCATTCAAAATAACATCATTAATATAGGATTGCACATAAACATTCATATCATGATTGCTAGTGTTCTTGGGACCCCAAATAGTGTAAATTTTGGGAATCCTCTTCCTAGTGGTTGCATGCACAAAAGGTTGATTTCTATGTGGTGCATGTGGCCTAGGAGCATGAGATCTAGCAATAGCATTATGATGAGCATGAGATCCATGATGTGGTGTAGCATACATACGTGGATAAGCATGAGGTGTGTATGCCTGAGGATGATTATGAGAGTAGGCATGCACATGTGGATGAGATGTTTGAACATAAGCATTAGGATGTGCATGAGCATGATTACGTGCATGTGGGTGTCGCATATGAGTGTTTGCACGTGCTCGTGGGTGCGAAATATAAAAATCATCATTAATATTTGCATGCACCGGTGGAGTAGGATGTGTGTTCCTACGTGGCATAGCATGTGAGTACAAAAATGCATGACCCCTCTTTGGAGGTCTACCCAAAGTGGGTTTCTTTCCAATCGGGGGTGTGTACGAAGTGGAAGCACTATTGGTAGGAGAACTACCAATGGGGTGTTTGCTCCCACTCGTCGAGGCATCGGATGTCGGCCTAACAAAGGTGGTAGGTGATTTGGATGAGTCTCCCATCTTATACCCCAAGCCAATGTGGTGTTTGGTCGGAAGTAAGTCATTTAGGATGTTATCCAAATGGCCCTTACCTTTATTGAAATCATTGATACGGCCTAACGTGCACTCATACTTCTCTTTGAGAGAATGCAAAGAAGCATCCAAAGTGGATACTTGCGATGTGAGTGCATAAACACGTGATTTGAGATTCTTATTCTCAATACTCAAAGTTGAGTTTTGAGACGTCAAATCCGCTATCACATGTTCATCCGAATCCTCAACAAGAACATGCTCAAGTTGAGATTTGAGGTTCTTCACCTCATTTCTCAACAAGCCATTATGAGTAAGCAAACTTGCTTTCTCATTAGCGAGTGTCTTAACAATGGTGTCATTGTTGGTGATGGTAGACTTAGGAGAGGTTTGGAGGTTGACAAGTTCATCTTTGGTCTTATTATATCGATCTACCAATTTAGTAAATTTAGACCAAATTTCTTGGTTTGCTAACCTCATTTCATCAATAGTAGGTTCTCCGCTTTCATTCTCGCTACCATCCTCGCTTTCATCCTCGCTATTATCGAAGGAGGACTTTCGATCTTTTGCCTCATTCGCCATGAAGCAAAGTTTTGCTTTCTCCACATGTCCACCATCCGACTCTCCACTTGAGGAATCCTCCTCGGAGTCGGTGAATGTTCCAACAAGTCCTTTCTTGTACTTTCTCGACTTGTCGTACTTTGATGCTTTCCCCTTCTCCTTGTGTTTGTAGAGAGGACAATCCGGTTTGATGTGTCCTGGCTTGTTGCATTTATAACACACGGGAGTAGAAGCATTAGTCAAACTAACTTTAGATTTATTCAAAGATATACCTTCTCGGAGGAATCGATCGAACTTCCTTGCCATACGGGCAATGGATTCCATGTCCAATTCGTCTTCCGATTCTTCATCATCGGTAGATGGAGCGGCCTTGAAGGCAATCGTCTTTTTCTTTGGCTCATCTTGCTTCAAGTACGCTTTCATCTTTTCCTTCATTCTGATCTTACTATCCTTGTGTACCTCGTAAGACAACACGGTACCCATTAGTTGTACGACGGTATATTTATTCATGTCATTACCTTCCTCGATGGCGAAGGTACGCTTTTCCCAACATGATGGAAGACCGTTGATAATCTTCGCGACTTTCTCCTTTTGGGTATAGACCTTCCCAAGAGCTTCCAAGTCGTTTGATATATCCATAAAGCGAGCGTAATATTCCTTCATGGTTTCGCCCTGCTCCATATGAAACAACTCAAATTCTTTATTAGCAACGACGAGTTTAGAATCTTTTACCGTACTCGATCCTTCGTGCAATATGAGGAGTTGGTTCCATATTTGATATGCACTCTTACATGTGCATATCTTGTTGAAGTCCTCGGGCTCCAACGCACAATTCAAGGCATTCATTGCCTTGGCATTGGCTACTTCCGCGGCGACCTCCGCGGGAGTCCACTTCGTGAAATCTTCTTCGGAAGGCTCGACATACTCCGTCATGGTGGCTCTCCATAGTGAAGCGCTCCGGAGGAAAATTTGCATCCGGCATTTCCAGTACCCATAGTTGGTACCGTTGAAGTGTGGAGGCCTGACTGAGGATAGTCCTTCCATAACTGAAGAAGCTCCATCGCGGTTCCTGAAGACGTTGTAGTCGTTGTTCGTCACAGCTTTGAACTTAGGCTATGTGTAGCTTTGAACTTGGCTCTGATACCAATTGTAGTGCCCTGGGAAGCTACTGCACATGTACTAGAGGGGGGGTGAATAGTACTTTTAAATAATAAGGAGTGTTATTACTAATTATCGTGCAATAAACAAACAACGATGCGGAATAACTACAATCAAGAAATAATGCAAACGCAAACACAATGGTTTAATGGGTTCGGATCCACCCAAGTCTCCCCGACTTGTTCCCGGTGATCCTACGTCCCAACCACCCGGATCCCTTCCGGATACTTGAGTTAGAAACCCTAACTCAAGATTTCCAATATGAACACTTGCGAAAACCTCACAAGCGCAATCGACCTACAATCGATGACCGTGACTCCCACAACCCGGGATCACGCAAAACCTCTCACAACCGAGAGTATACAATTCAAATATAACTGAAATGAAATGCTTACCAACAAAATACATATGCCTTGAGATTTCTTACCAAATTAGGGCAAAGAGGATTTTGATGGAGGAAGAGTCACCAAACCCTAGCTTCATGAAGATGACCAGCAATGGAAGCCTAGGGATGAGATGGATGACCTAGAATCAAGCCCTTGGCTTGGAAGGCTCACAACCAATGAATCTCTCTAGAGGAATGAGAGTGAGGGAGAGATTCTTGATAATGGGAGAGCTTGAAGATGAGAGTTGAAAGCTTCTCTTTGAATCAATAGCACTCTGAAATAGCAGCCTTGGATCCTATGAAATAACCCCTTCAGGTATTTAAAGGATCAAGAGAAAAGAGAGAGAGAAACGTCGCTTTCAAAACTCCAACGGATCTAAATCTGAAGCAGACTAATCGGTCAAAGAACAATCACTGACCGACTAGTTCATCAACTAGTCAGTCGGTGAGACAACATGGACCGAGTAAGTGAGGAACTGAGAAGAGATAGGAATTCAGACCTAGAAATCTAGTCGGTCCAAGAAGACATTCTGACCGACTAGTTTCACAACTAGTCGGTCAGTCAGTGAACGTAGACCGACTAAGAGGCAAAGCGAAATAGTCTGAATACAAATTGACTTAGTCGGTCCAAGAACAAAAGTTGACCGACTAGATTGTCAACTAGTCGGTCACCAAACGTTCTTAGACCGACTAACGATAAACAGTAGCTCAGGAGAAAATTGGCATGTACAGTAAAGTCCAACTAGTCGGTCAAAGAAGCATCACTGACCGACTAGTTCACAAACTAGTCGGTCGGTGAGTCAACGTAGACCGACTAACTGTAAACAGTAAAGTCCAAGAAATTAAGGAATCAAACTAGTCGGTCCAAGAAGAGTTGCTGACCGACTAGATCACCATCTAGTCGGTCAGTACTTCTTCTTGTACCAACTAACATGCACAAACAAGTCCGAATCGAAGCGCGATGCTTCGAGGAAGTTAGAATGGACTTGTACTAAGATCCTAGAGCTAAGATATGAGCGTTATGAAGATAGAAATGTAAGAATTACTCAAGGCTTAACATTCTATATATCGAAGCTAAAAAGACTATAAATAAAACCTTAACGATCCGTCTTCAAAGCTTCAATCTTCATTCTCGACTTCAGAGAAGGTACAAAAGCTTCAACGAAGCTTTAGGCATGCGATCACGCGCTTTGAGAAGTCTTGAGACGTCGCTGTGTATGTTCACATGAATTTGGCGACGATCTCCAAAACTGCACTCACAAAATGTTAGTTCATGATATATTTATGTTTGCTCATCATCCAAAACCTAATCCGGGGAGTCCAATACTCAACACGTAGGACATCGTTCTCGTTACTCACGTCGATCAACAATTCGGTACCAGGCAAGTGAAACTTGCCAACCCTTCTTTAGGCCATGTTTTTAGGCCAATTCTTGTACTAGCGTGAAAGAGACTAGATCGTGAAATGATAGCGATCTAGGCGCAACTTTGAGATCTAGCTTGACAACGAAGCTAGATCCGACACCTTGCCATATCATTCATGCATAGATATCTGCCATGTTTAAATTCCTTAACTGTACGCATTTGAACTGTTAACTGCCATGCATTGTATCATACATGTCATCCTAGTTAAACTTGCATCGTAGCACACGCTACACTACATGTACCAAATCCATGTTTCCGTGTTACCGGCTAGGCACCCGTTATGCGGGCATAACCCTACGCCATCCGTGTTAAAAACACTTCCTGGTTCGTGATCCAGAAGCGAGCATTCCGTGTTCGGGGGTAATGCCCTGGCTCGACACACGTGGAGGGGTAGGGATAAACGATCACTTGAGCGTAAGAGTTGGCCCGTACAGCCACTCTAGCCAAAGGGCGGAATCTCTGTACACGACGTGATTATAATTCCAGTACTTGTCTTTTACTTGTTTACTTGCCATGCCATGTCATTTGTCATTTTATATCCATGTCATACTTTACTTTAGAACTGTTAGGTTGCTTTACTTTTATAGTTTCCTTGCACAAGTCTTTTAGACTTGCTGACATGTGCCCCTTCTCTTTGGGTGACGCATGTTAGTTGCTGAGCCAGAGACAGTTGCGGAGGGTGACGAGTTCGTGGAGTTCGTGCCCGAACCTGTTGGTGACATGGAGTACGAGGACACCGGTGATCAATCTTAGAGTTCTTCCGCACTCTTCTTTTGTTAGCTGTGGTTGTCGGTGAGTAGCGCCGTTTTGTTAGATTCTGTTGGCCATGCTAGGCCTTGTACTTTTTGACTCTTTGTTGCCTGGTGGCTTTTCTGGTTGTGTATTTTTGTTGGACTATGAGTTGGAATAATGTTATATTATTGTCTCTCTTTTCCTATTATTGTTATTGTTGTTCTGAGTCACATTACAGGGACCTGCTACTTCGTTTTATTTGACGCTTATCGGACTTGCGGCTTTGCAGCTTCAAGTCCGTGCGGACCTTCTCACGCTTCGCCTCCATGTTTTTGGGAAGCGGGGCGTGACACCGGCCGAGCGGGCTTCCGATGGTCGGTCGAGTGACTCCTTCAATCGGTCGAGTGAAATGCTCAAAATGCCCAAACATCATATTTTCGCTCCCTCGTCGCTCCTACGACGTTCTTTCTCCTTCCACTTCTCTCTAATAGCAAAATACCCCTCAAGTGAGTCGTCGGTGACACTCCGGAGTGGGTGCATCTCAGAATCACTCCAAATCGCTCCAAATCTCCTGAAATACGACAAAAACAACAAATCGTGAAAAGCATTGCAATATTGTCGAATAAACGTGAAAAAAACGATTTGAGCGATCTAAATGGCATGCAAACATGCAGAAAAAAAGGTGTAAAATACGGAGTGATCACAAGCATCAATCGATCAGCTGGTTAGTTTCAGTATGTGGCAAGTTTCTGAAGAAGAGCGAACCGACTGGTTGACATAAGCAGCGATCGGGTCGTTGACCGGGTGGAGATGACAGAGGCCTCATGAATTTTTGGGAAAGTTCAACCGATCGGTTGATAAAAGCGACGATTGGGTCGCTGACCGGGTGACCATGACAGAAGGCTTGGGATTTTTTGGGGAACGGACAACCGATCAGCTAAAATCTCACCCGATCGGTTCACCTGTAACTGCTATCCAATGTTTGTTTTTAGAAAATTGACCCAACCGATCTGTTGACTTGTCAACCGATCGGTTCGCCTAACCCTATATAAATAACCCCGCTCGAATCGACTTCATTCACCCGACTTCCACAATTTCAATTCGAGCGGTTCATCTCCCCTCTCTCCCAAACGATCTCCTTCTTCACCCCCACTACTTCCAATCGCCTTTCCCCACTTCCTCCACCACTCTCCAACCTCCCGAACCCTCCGTTAACCATGATCAACTCACAGATCAACCGAACCCTAGCCCTAACCCCCAGCATTTTCGAAAATTCTGTTCATGTTAGATTAGTGTGCAGCGGTTCCCCAAATCCCTCCATCATACAGCGTGGGATCTTTCGGAGCAAGGACTCGCTTCGATACTGGGTACACTCTCTCCTTAGCTCAATTTTTACATTATCCAAGTATTATTATTTTGCTCCTTTGTCATTCGTTGTGTGCACACTCATATAATCTTGCATATACACTAAATCACAACACAATCATGGCAAAAGATAAGGACAAGGGTAAGCGCATCATGGAGGAAAAGGAGCCGTCTCGCAAGAGACACAAGTCCATACGTTCCACACGCGGACGTGCTCGTACTCCTCCGCCTACCCAACCACCACCCCAACCCATCATACCTGTGGTGGACCCACAGATGTGACCGTAGGGAATCTGTTTCTTGAGTCAGGACCATAAAGATTTCTATCTTCGACTCAGCCAAAGATCTCACTTAGCCACAAAATTTACACACGCTCAAACTCTAATCAATCTCGGAGTTTTCTCCGGAGTCGAGACCCTATTCACAAACCTAGGTTGGCTAGGTTTCTTACATGCCCACGCCCGATCCTACCCCTCCCTCACCCTAGAATTTCTATCTTCTGTCAAAACGGAGGAGGGGTTAGCCATCAATTTTTGCCTGCGAAACCGAAATTTCCGTGTCCCCTTGACCACCATTAACGATATCTTCAGTTTCCCAAATCTTGAGGGCACCCTCCTCCCCTATGAATTGCATGACGACTTCGATGTCGACCTTTTTTGGGGACGCCTCACTCTCCACGACCATTTTCCTCGAGGCAAGGCCAAGGCCTCTTCCATCATCCACCCTGTCTTTCGTCTCGCCCACCGTATCATATCGAGCGCTTTCTTTCCTAGGGATGAGTACGGTACCGTGACCATCCCCGATCTTTTTATCCTTTGGACGATGACTTTTCCATTCATTCCCGGTGTTGACGGGATTTCCTTCGAGGCCCTGCACGTACGCATTAACGTCGCTGCGTGGCTAATTCAAAAGCTCATAGATATTAGCCGTCCAAACAAGGGTAAGTATTGCTGCTGCTGCCTCATTACTCTCATTACACAGCATCCTCCCTTCAACATCATCATCCCCCCGATTTGCCCCGTGCCCCAGAATCTACACATCTAGATCTTGATGTCCTGCGGCACACACATTTGATCCAGCCGCGAGGCATCGGTCGGTTTGCTTTTTACTACGACCACCACCCAGTGCCATATACCATTCTACCAAATCCTGGCCGCATATCTATTCACCATGAGGCAGATTGGTCGTTTTCGCCTGATCCTGAGTTTGTAGGGGGTTACATCTACAGTTTCCTCTCCCTAACGCACCTCAACCACCTTCCCCTGCTGTCCACTTGGGCAAGTAGGACATCCCTGGGTTCTGAGGAGACCCCGGGGCTGGACCTAGTGTCACCACCCCGGGTGATATCTCTGTTTCTTCTGAGGCACTCACTACGGCCCTCTTAGGCCTAGCCTCCGGTGCCGGCACGACCACTACCACTGGCACCACTTCTGCTGTCTGACGGGCCACCTCTGCTCGCCTCGCTCTTAAGGCTGAGATGGCTGCTCTTTGCGCTGGCGCATCTTCCTCCACATCCTCAGACCGATCCACTTCCTTCCTTTCTCAACCATGTTTCCTCGCACTCGAGCAAAACGTGGCCGGTATTCTCCGCCTTCTTACACCGATTCACGGTCCTCCTTCAGCTACTCCACTACCATCACCTCCACCATCACCCCCTCGACTATCATCCCCTCCCACCACCACCGTTTCCATTCCTGCCACTTCATCTCCACCCACCACCACAGACCCACCACTTCCGCCACCCTTCACTTCTATCACCGCCTCCTACTCGCGTCGCAGGATGCCGACCGCTATGCACGCGAGATCACTACCCACACCATCCTCATCGATCGTCGCTTCCTTTCCACCTCCCTCCACCACCGACACACCACCCATCATTCACACCACCACATCACCCATCCACCCTCCATCTCCTCCTCCTTCCCAACTTCTCCGCACACCTGTCACCTCTCCCGTCCACACCCCTTGTCACGCCCCGCTTCCCAAAACGACGGAGGCGAAGCATGACTAAGGCCCGCTTAGGCCGGAGCTGAAGAGCTCGGACCCAATAAGCCTCTGTAGGGGTACCATTTTAAAAGTTTCATGTTCTTGCATTAATAAAGTTCGAAACAACAGATAGTACAGAAAGGAAGTTATATTCATTAAATTAGAGATATAATATCCAACGAGTACAAAGTCTAAAAAGGAGCCTAAGCATGGCAACAAAAGTTTTAAAAGCAAACCTAAAAGCGGTAACCTCTGAAAGTGGCGACTAAAAAGACCTCTAGGTCTGGTCCCCGTCGGGCACGTACTCTGGGTCGACATCCTCGGCTCCTCGTACTCCAGTGAGTCTGCCTCGTCCATGAACTCTGGCTGAGCACCTGACGTACAGCACCCCAAAAGAAAGGAACTGTACGTCAGGTAAAGTCTACAAAAAGGGTTAGACTCTACTGCAAGTGTATCAACTTTTTGACAACGATTTACTGGTTGATTAGCATGCTGGGGTTATAACTGAGTAACAAGCAGAAGTAACGCAGCAGGAAAGTAAAGCGCAACAAGTAGTAGTCGTAGCGTGTGCTACCAACTACGGGACTATCCTACAGGTGTTATGACAAGTCGGGACGTGACGGGACAAGACAAGACAAGACAAGTGAGACACGAAAGGGTTCACACCTTACGGTTTGAGGGGAATCAGACCATCTTGTCGTGCGCACGCTCAACCCAACCCCAAACCCAAGAACTCAGGACAAGAATTACATGGATCACTTCCGCTAGGGAAACATCCGAAACGCCCGAAGGCTTTTTGTGTAACAGGGATCACTTTCACGGGGGAAAGCATCCGAAACGCCCGAAGGCTTTTTGTGTAACAGGGATCACTTTTGCGAGGGAAAGCATCCGAAACGCCCGAAGGATTTTTGTGTAACAGGGATCACTTTCGTGGGGGAATTCATCCGAAACGCCCGAAGGCTTTTTGTGTAACAGGACACGACATGAAAAGTGTAGGGAGTTGTTATTCTAGGGTGTCCACACGCACGCACACGCAAGATAGTCCTATGATGTCAACAGTTGTTGTTGTCAGGCTCAGACTTCGTCGTCAAGTCTGAGCCGTCAAGGGCGTCCCGGACGCTATCATTTCACGTCCGGTTCTGTTTGTTCATAGTTAACAATTCTAACCAACTAGGGCCTAAGCACGGCCAAAAGTACAAGTGGATACACTTGCCTGCGATGGCGAGTGTGTTGTCCGTCCAGAGCGTCTCGTCCAGTCGTCGCGTCCGCGGTAGTCCGTCTGAAATAGGGTCACGGCGACGGTGTCAGGTCGCGATTTTCAATAAGTCCTATTAAGGTTTGTTTCTAGTTATCGGGACTATCCAAATTGTCATAAGTCACGTTCTTGGTGTTTCATCAGCCTAGATCGACCACTACCCTATGTGCACAGAAAAGTTGTCCGATGGTCGATTTCTTCAGTGACGTCATTTTACTGGTGCGGAAAAGTAAATTTAATTATAGTTGTCCAACTTTTAGTTAGGGTTTGATTGATCTATAGTGTGGGTTCGCTACGAGTTCGGGGTACCAACCTGATATGTCGATCGCACGCGACTCTGTAGTTAATCTGGTAGCGCCAACAGATCATGTCGCGGCTCCGATTCCTCGACTGTGGGTAGCACAGCGAAGAGGGGAATCGTCGGTGTCCTGACGGTAGCAATGATGCGTACCCAATTTATCTGCGACATAGGTTCGTGATATTAAACCGAAAGGTTTAACCCAGATAACAAACTAATGTCTCTACTAAAAGCATTTAAAGCTAAAAATTAACAATATGACAATTTATAAACCAATATATATATATTATTAACAAAACTATCATAGAAACCCCTAATAACCTGTTAACTTAAGCTAATATTATTATACTAACTTCACTAACATGCAGTTGTTTTAAACCAAAAACTATTACTAACATGCATAACACTAACACTGTAGATATATATATATACTACAACCTAATTTATATGGGTACTGCTTGAATTAAACTAACACACACTATCACAGTTTTGCCCCAACTTAATATATAACATTAAATCATTAGGTTATAACTTAATATAGGGTACTATTGCATTTACATTAAAAACATATATAACAATTATAAATATAATCCTAACCAAGACTAACAGTAGTATAATCGCATTAACCCTAATAGTTACACTAACCTACAACCGGAAGCACCAAACCAACCTTAAAAACTTCCTCGTGACGTGCCACGGCGGCCGGAGGAGCTACAGACGGCAGCAGGGGGTCGGAGGGGGCGACAGCATGCTGCAGGGGCGGCCTACGGGCTGTCGACGGTTCTTGCGCGCTCGGGATGACACAGCGGCGGCGCTACGAGCGCTGAGCACGGCGGCGCGGGCTCTGCGGCGTGGACGGCGGCAGTTGCGAAGGGGAGGCGTGGCAACTGCGCTCAGGTGCTCAGGCAACGGTTTCGTGGCCTTGCATGGCGGCGCCGTGCATGAGGGGAGACTCGACGGCTTCGGGGTGGCGTTCCGCGGCGCTGCAGCGTCGGAGAAGCGTCCGGCGGCGGCGTGGCGTTGAGGCGGCCAGGGGAGGATCAGGGTGCCGCCGGCGTGAGGTCAGGTGAGTGAGGGGAAGTTCGGGCGGCGGGTTATGGTTGAGGAAGCTCGAAGAAGGAGGCCGCCTACTTCGGGTTTGCGTGGGTAAGAGCTTAGGGCGGCGGCTAGTTTAAAAAGTTGTGCGAGAATTTTATGAAGCTGAGATGAAAAGTAGGCTATGTTAAATAAAATACCCTAGGGTTTATAATACACATATTTATAGGAGTAGGCTGTGCATGAAGGGTCTGTGAAAAGATGGGTGCGGCGGCCTGATAATTTTGCTGCCAAAAGTTTGTGCGTGAACAAAAATAAGGGGCTATTCATGTTGGCTGAGGGAAAAATAAAGTAACCCTAGGTTTAATAAAGTATGGGCTGAAAGTGGGCTAGGTTAACAGTCTAGGGTAAAAGTTGTTATAGGATAGGGGAAAGAAAACAAAGCCAGTACGTGTGGGGAGATGGGTAGTGGATGTCAGTTAGGTTAGGTAGGATTTGAAATAATTTAGATACTAAACAAAAAGAGATTTGATTTCCTATTAGGTTAGGATTTGAGAGTAATCTTAAAATTTTAGAAATGTTTTGAAAATGACATGCACAGACTTTGGAATTCAAATGTTTTTTAAGGATGTTTTATCAATAAAGAAATATTTATTGCCGAGGGGTCCCTCGATGTCCAAAAATTACAACGGAGGAACCGGGGCGATCGCACCCCCGAGAAGACCATGGATACGGGGTCCGGTCGAGCGTCTGAACTACGGAAGGCGGTAATAAAAATCAAATACACAAAATGCACACGAAACTTAGCTACGCGCTAAAATACGTACAGTCGGAAAGTGGCCGTTACACCCCTCATGTTTCTTCCGATGAGGATGAGGAGCCCACCGCTCCTGCACTTTGATTTCTTTTTTCTAATTTTCCCCTAGCCATTTGCTCTGCTTCATCTTGATCACATCTCTTTTCTAGCATTTTCATGATCAACTTGAGGGAAATCTATTTTCTATGCTTGTTGTCGTGTCTAGTTTGATGTGTGTTTGTTTTGTGTGTAGTGTGTATGTGTTTTGTACATTTCGTTTTGTTATTTATTTTCCTTATTTTCCTATATTTATTCTTGTGTGTTTTCCATGTTTTTCATGTTTATTTGTCGGTGTGTACTTCCCTCCCTTATTCCGTTGCCCTCCCGCACTTATTGCTATTGCATTGAGGGCAATGCAAGATTCAGCTTGGGGGGTCGCACTTTGTGCGTCAGTTGTATTCTTTCTCACCGTTTTGAGTCGTTTTTATCGTATTTTTCTTTTTCTTTCCTTCATTTTATTCTCCCTCTCCTAGAGATGACCCCACATGATGAACTGCCATGGAATCACACACACACTTAGTTTAGCTACGATAATCACTTTCACTAACCTTAGGAAGCCGAGTCCTACTACATTTCATGCTTCGTGGGTTCACTTTGCTTTTATGTGAGTTGTCTGTTGTGACTAGCTAGTTGGTGTGATTCTACAATGTGATTTTGATTTATATACATGTCCTTGGATGACCCCTAGACTATCATGCTTCAATTTCGAATATGCGGTATTTTGCCTCCACTGTCTGCTTCTTTATGCATGAATAATATATATATATATTACGCTTCAAATCGAATGTATCGGGACTCTACCAATAGGACTAGGATAACCCATTTTGCATATGCTCTGATTCACGAAAAATTTTCCTGTTGCCCAAGTTTTTAGAATTCGAATTCTTTTTTGTTTTATTTGGTGCAAATCCCCTCGTTGTGTACCGTTCTTCCACTTGGGAGATACAAATTTTTGCCAAAATCCAAAAATTCAAAAAAAGATAAAATACCCAAAAAGAAAAGAAAAAATAAAGAAAAAAATATGTACAGCCAAAAATCCAAAAAAATATACAAATACTCAAAACCTAAAAAAATTCCCGTTGTGAATATTACGCATATCCACCGTGAATAAAGGGAAGGCGAGAGTTTGCACCAAGTGTTCTACTCCACAGCTACTCAACCCCCTTCGTTTTCGAACACGCTTGGCATAGGAATTTTCTAGCAATCGTCTTGGCACTCATGCGATGATCTCCTAGTTCCTAGCAGTAGAATCCCTGACACATGATATGTTTCTATTCTTATTCTATTCTCATGCATGCTTGAGCTATATTTCGCCGCCAATTCGAATTGAAATGATATTTGGGTCATTCCTTGGGTATGTGTATATGGAACTTTATTGCACAATTTAAATAGTTACACCGTCTGCTGGCTCACGACCTCACTTACTTGCGCTTCACCGCGTGGACCCATGACACCTGTATGGACTCATATTCCTGGGTTTAGTGATGTGTTTATCGCACACTTGCTTAGTGTGGTGAGTTAGTTTTCGTTGGCTCTGACAGGTGATCTTGGATTTTCCTTTCTTTTTATGTTTCTTCCTTTCTATTTTTCCGTCCGAGCTCCTACTCTCACTCGTCTTCCTCGAGGATGAGGAATGGTTCAGCTTGGGGGATTTTGATGTGCGTTTATATTTTATATATTCACGCATGTCTTCTCCGTGATTTTCCGTTGTTTTCCGTTGTTTCATATCTATTCCTTTGTGATTCTTAGTTTCTTTTCACTTTCTTTGTGTTTGCATGAACTTGCAGGAGATTGCCAGCGTAGGGGACATATGAAGAAAATATCATGAGTCCCCGGAGCAACGGGAGGCGTCGCATGAGAATCTGAGAGACATACGTCAAGTTATAGCATATATCAGCCCCTAACCGATCGGTTGGACAGTTCCAACCGATCGGTTTGTGTACACATATCTGACCTGAGCAGAAGGAAAGGAAGAGCAAATCCCACCCGATCGGTTCAGTGATCGGGTGGTGGCTGCAGTGTTCTCTGTTTTTGAAGCCGAATTCCAATCGATCGGTTGAATTGTCAACCGATCGGTTCACCTATAGCCGAAGCTTCCCCAGCTCCAAACGGGACGACTTCACCCGATCGGTTCAGTGATCGGGTGAAGTATCACAAAGGCTGAAGACCGGTTCAACGCTCGTCTCAACTGATCGGTTGAAAAGTCCCGATCAGTTCAGTGATCGGGTGAAGTATCACAAAGGCTGAAGACCGGTTCAACGCTCGTCTCAACTGATCGGTTGGACGTTTATTATATATATAGCCCTAGGTTTTCCCAGAAACAAATCCCCCTTTTTCTTAAGCGTTTTTTAGGGATTTAGGCAGCCACTAATTTATTTTGTTTTGTAAGTTCTCCGATTGTTTTGATACTTTGATATTGCTTTAATACTATCGTTTGCTTCTTCATTCTATTGTTTGATCTTAATTCTGATGGCTGAATTCTGTGTTATTGAATTTCTTGCGATGAATTGTGAGTAGTTTCCTAATCTGGGGCATTGGTCGAAACTCCTTCGTGGGTTCTCCCTAGAACGACCATAGGATTAGGGTTTCGATAGAATACATGGATTTAGATTGTTACGCGAGGCGTTTTATTGTCATTGGCAGGAGAACGACCGCCTTTGACCATCGGGCCAAGGGAAAATAAAACTGGCGTTTGATTCCCTAGCCACAGCTCACACCCCTAGCGTAGACATTGATTCCTAGCGCGTGGAAATGGCAGGATGAAATGTCGGGAGCAATCGTTGCGAGCTTAGTGCTCTCGGAGTCGGTTGGTGTTAATGGACATGGGAATGCCCACTGTACGAACCCGGGTAGACCTAGCGTATCATCCTGGGCATCGACCGGAAGATCGGGCCCATGGGACGTGAGGTATCACTTTTAGAGGCAACATCTCACCACTAAACCCTAGAATCCGATCGTATTCCTATCCGCCGGTCGTATTAGAGAGAACACATGATAAGGTGGAAACCAAAGTCCTAGATTGCCTTTTATATCATATACCTTTCCATAGTTTCATTTCGTGACAACCCACCTAGCGATAGGGCTAGCTCACCCACCGGGTGATCCGGTTCCTGTTTGATATCAATCTCATCACACGCCTCCCTGTGTTCGACCCCCAAACCACACTACAGCACCGTGTGCTTGCGGTTATAAATATTTAAATCTGGTATCCCCGTTCCGACTACACATTGCCAAAACTAGGGGACGTCATGGAGCTTCACACCAACAAAAATATTTGAAAAATCTTTGTAAAATGTGTTAAAATGTATTAAATTAGTATATAATCATTCATAAATGATTTCAAAGTTATTTGATGAAGAAAAACTCATATATAATAAAATAGTTGACTATACACACCCTGATAGCTGACAATACGAGAGCAAATTTGAGCTAGAACTCTCAGACTGCTATAGTAGCTATCACTCTGATAACCGACTATATTAAAAATATAGCCGACTATCTCCTAGAGAGAGCTAACTATCTGAGTCAAATGACAGCTTTTTTATGGAAAACATGATTTTCGTTTTATAGCCGTTAGTAGCCGTTACTAGCCGTTGGAGGATAGTCGTTACTAGTTGTTTTTCTACTATATAAATACTAACGACCTCATGTCTTTTGTATATCAAAATTAAGCAATTTTCTGTTAGTCTAAAGCTATTATCTCAAAGATCTCATGTTTCAAAAAAAGCTCTTCTTTGACCATAGTTTTCAAATTTTTTTATGCAAATTTTTCTGATATTTTTATATTTATTTTGGCTCTGTTAAAGCTTGATTTTGATCTGTAAAGCTCAAAGCTTTTAGTTTTAGGAGATTCATTTTCAAGTTTCTTTTGATCTTTTGAGCTAAACTTTTATTCTTTCTTGATCAAAAAGATTTGATTTGTATATAGCCACACGAAATACACAAAGCTCCATATATATTGCATTTGGAGAAGGTTTGTAAGCCTTTGGAGAAGGCATTGGTAAGGTGTTCCCTAGTGAAATGGAGTGTTGTGGTGTACTTGGTTGAAATTCCTAGTTGGGTTGTAACTAGTGGTTTGGAAATCCTAGCAAGTGGAACTCGTTACTTGTATTGCATTTGGCACTAGTGGATTAAAGCCCAAGAGAGGTTAGTGACTGGACGTACCCTGGTTGTGGGGAACTAGGATAAAAATCTTGGTGTTTGCGTTGTGACTCTCTTTTGTCTATCTATTATTCATATTGCTTGTAATCTTTATTTCCGATGTGCTCATTATATTTATTCCATTTCAAGCTAATTATTTTGTGTTGATTAAGTACCAAGTGAAGTAACTCTCCTTGAAGTCTTAGGCAACAAATAGAATGGTTTATTTACGTGAAAAGTTTTATTACTTTACATACAACACAATTCAACCCCCCATTCTAGTATTGTCTGCCATCCACATAATCCCACAACCCGAACATCTGTCATTCAAAACAAGTTTTGACATTTTCTCTCTCTAAAATTCTCAAGTTTTTTCTCACTCTAAAAAAGCCTTTTGTCTTGATTCCTTAGAGAACACATCTTTTGTCTATAGGAATTGCATCTTCAAGATAGTTTCAACGATAACTTCCATTCAAGAAATTGTGAAGATAACTCATCTTTCTTGTGATTCATTATTTCATCATTAAGACTATATGTGATATTGTCTTTACTTTACTTTTTTGACTGAATCTCTTGTTGAAGAGACTGTACAAAGTTTGTGGTATGGGGGAGTGTTGTTATTTTTGTATGTTTTGCACTTGTTGGGAGAAAGTGATCATAATGGATTGAAATCTCTACGGGGAGTAGAGGACTGGATATAGTATCACTAGGATGCAAACCATGATAAATTCTCTGTTTTTACAATTGGACCTTTTTCTGGATTCTGTTCTTTACTTCCATATTCTTTATTACAAGTTTTAGTAACTTTTAATTTGCAATATTCATCGTGATAACTATTCACCGCCCTCTAGTATATTAGTTGTGCCAAAAGATCCAATAAGTAGGTGCATGTTTGTCATTTGAACGGAGATGTGCTAAAGGAACTTGCAAGTGGAAAATTATACTGATGTAGTTATCGAACATTAGCTTTACTTCTGTGATGTAGGTACATTCTAGGTAGTTAGAAGCATGTGAAGAGTGTGAACATGCTGTCGGGATTCGTCTCCTTTGGTATGAGAGGTTACTGTCACAGTTAAGTAAATGGATCCATAGTAAATACCTGTTCATGGTAATATATGAACTTGTTTAGAGTTGACAAGTGTCATCCAACCAATAACTATGCGATCACATTTGACTCAAAGAGTTTAAGGTGTAATGGGGTTTTACTCCATACCGTACCCTAAACACCTTAGTGACATAGTGATGTCGAAGGGATCAGACTGCACGGAATCTGTTACTATAAGGCCCAGATTATCTCAGAGAGATTGCAGTCTCACAAACTGGATAATGACGATTCTGAAATGGGGGTCGACATGCTCAGCTAGGGCTTCTACCGATCATTAACACGATGTGATCGTGTTCACTACTGAAGTAGGAATTGGGCTATTAGAGTCTCACACTGATGATGAACTCCTCATGAAAAGTGAAGGAAGAAACTTTGAGTATAATTGATATACAAGGGCATACATAACAAGGAGTTATGATAAGAAAAGAAGAAGACAGTCACTCAGCAGTGATTAGTTGACTAGTGCCAAAACACTAGTCGACTAATTAGCCAGTAGCTAATAGTACTTAGACACTAGTCGACAAGTCAGTCTGTCACTTTTACAGAGAGTTGACTAGTCGACTAGTTATAGTCACTAGTCAACAAGTCAACTACTGCTGACATGTCATCACACGAAATTCCAAACTTGATGCGGTATTTGATTAGAAATCAATACTAAATCAAATTTAATTCATAGCCAAGAGTTATAATGCGATTAGAACTCATTTAAGATGCTTCTTCTTCTTTGCGGTTAGAACAGCCACTAGTTCTATTCAAACACTCAATCCGAATCAGATTCGGCTCTCCCTAGCACTAAAAAGGATGTCTTCCCTAACGCCTTGAGCACTCATCAATCTCTCTGAGAAAGTCTCATTGTATGGAGATATTCAAACCTCTTCAGAGGAAGAATCTGTCGCACATAATCAAAATTTTTTCCTTCTACTTCTTCTTTGCTCAATCAAGGCGAGGAGGGCGGTTCGAGTTCTTAAAGGGCTCATGAATCGTGGGTGCATTCTTTATCCCGTGATTTATCTAAGGAACTAGTTGGAGAAAGAAGATCTGAGGCAATGCTTGGAGAAGGTGAATGCAGTGCTTCTGGTTTTCATCGAAAGAGATTAAGGATCTGCGAGTATCGCTTTAGTTTACTCACGCAAAGGTAAGACCTTTATGGTTTTTATTCAGTAATTTAATTCCTATATTAGCATTAGATCCTTAGTTTGATACAGGTATAGAAAATTTTAAATTTTTTGCCTTCCAGTGCATGATCTAAATAGTTTAAATTACTAGCATCATAACCATACAGGGGACACAAGTGCTATGTGGATGAAGATGGTTAACCATATTGGAACGTTAACTATTAAAGACTTTGGTGAATGAAGATGGTGAACTGTATTAGAATGTTAACCATAAAAGACTTTCGTGTATCTGAATGAATTGCACTACGATGTAAACAACCATCTTGGTGGTACAAGGAAGTGAATGTTGCTCTTAGAGCAAACCATGACAGCTATAAAAACTTCAAGAGATGACTATATGATAATGCCTTGAAGATAAATTATCCAAGAAGGAAGCAAAAATATTTATTAAAATTCTAGATCTAGAGTGTATGCTGATAATAATAAGAAGTTAGATTCAACAAAGGGAAATAAGAACATGTATCAACTAGCGCAAATGAGGAAGAAAAAGCAAAATCACTTGAGTGTAGTTAAGTGCATAAAAATGAAAACAAAAAATATTGATCAAATATAAGGAGATTAGAGGAAAGTTTACAGAGTATTTTGTAAAAAATTTAATGGAAGTCATATCCTGAATATTAGAGATAATGAGGTTCTCTCAAAACAGCTAAATCATAATTTTATACGAAGAATCAGATTATGGGATGTGAGAGAAGCTTTAAGGATGATAAAACAAAGAAAACATATGGAATAGATTTTATTCCTAGTGATGTTTGAAAATGCATATTAGATGTAGCTATTACATAGCTGGTAAAGCTATTTAACAAAATTTAGAAATCAAATAGAACTCCATATGAGTGAAGGAGTGACACTTTGGTATATTTGTATAAAAATAAATGTGATATACAAACTTACTATAACTACTATGGAATTAAATTAATGTGTCATATCATGACGTTGTTGGAGATGGGGATTAAGTTTAGTTTGAGAAAAAATGTCACCATATCATAATTTTTATTTGGTTTCATAACAAGATGATTAATAATAAAGATAATACAACACATTAGACAAGTTGTGAAGTGATATAGAGCAATGGAAATATATTTACATATGGTCTTTATTGACTTGGAGAAATCAAATGAAAAATTTCATAGAATGATTCTGCATTGAGCCTTAGTGAAGAATATGGTCATGTTAAAATATGTTATTTTAATTTAAGATATATATTAAGGAGTAGTCACTAATGTGAAAGCTTATGGAGGAGTAACAAAAAAATTTCTAATCACCATTAGGTTACATGAAAGCTCAACTTTGAGTCCCTCCTATTTCCTATAGTGATGAATCTGTAGGATCGAAAAATACACCCTAGAGGGGGTGAATAGAAAGATTGAAAAATAAAAACGTCCAACACACAAGCAAATAAAAAAGACAGAAATTGCAGACAATCACAGATAACAACATATTTACACAGGTTTGGTTGAATCTCGATTTACTCCAGCAACCCACAAAATCCACTATAAGAACAATTAGTCTCACTACGCTTACAGATATTTGGAACTCACAAATTCCATGCTCCACACTCCTAAGCTCTATGTACTCGCCAATTCCATGCTCCACTGGACTAATCTACCTAGCTGGACTCTGCCTTAATCCACACCCCATGACTCTACCAATCACATACTCGATTGAACTCACAAATCGAGGTGCCAAATCTGTAAAGGTTGACACAGATAATCTCATATTATGGGGAATAGTCAGCTATTTTACCCAGATAGTCGGCTAATATCAATTATAGTCTGCTATTATTTTGACAGAGAGTTGAAGATAAAATCTGACTGACAATAGTCGGCTATCTGACACAGATAGTCGGCTATTTCTTGATACACTAGTTTTTCTACTTAAAATACTTGAAAAATAATTTATAAAAATTATATCAAAGTATTATATGATATAGTATATTTTAAAATGATATTTCTAGAAATTATATGTGTGTATGGAATATACTTTTGGCTTTTACATTCTAAGTATATCACTTACTTTGACACACATCACTTGCTCTTGTTCTTCAATCTTTGACTTGAGCCATTTTGTCTTGATCTTGAGCCTTTGTCCGCTTCATATGCTTGAGCAATCATATGCTTCATTTCTTGGCTCGAAAGCATACTTTCGATCACGGTTCTTAGTCCTTCAATTGGCTTTACAATGCGCTTAATCTTCATGGTTATAAAATAGTCCATCATACTTTTATACACTTGAATTAAACATATTAGTACACATATCACTTGTGTACATCATCAAAAGGATAGGTCTCAATAACCAAACAATTTTCTAAGCACAAAGAAACTTTTGGGCCATCCTCTCTCTCTCTCTCTCTCTCTCTATGATTGGTGGCAGCCTTTACTTTTTTCTTTTTGCTTTTTTGTGCACACATCAACAATTACGGTCGGCCCTATTTATTGTGTATTATGAAACCCTAGCTGACCTAACTTTTTCCCTGAATTAAAAGTTTGACCCTCTTGAACCAAAAATATGAATTTGCCCCCCTTTGCTTCTATTTCAATTTGGTAGCCGTTTTTGAAGCTTTTTAAAATCTGAAAATTTCTGTTACATCCTCTTTATCTTCCTCACGATTTATGGCCATAGATAATACTTTTAGAACTACATGAAATGAATAGAATGCCCTTGGGTCAAAATGAACTCTTTTATACCTGAAATCACTTTAAAACACATCAAAATAGTTCATGAATGCTTGTTATCATCAAACAAGAAATTCCAGACTGTTGTTTTCAACAATCTCCCCATTTTGATGATGACAAACCAGCATTTAAGATTTGATCAAAATGACCTCAAAATCATGTCATCATACTTTATGTTTGTGAAGTGTGATCATACATGTCAAAAAGATATATTCATATGTAAGTAGCTCCCATTATTGACATACTCCCCCTATCGATAAACTCTCCATATCTATATAAATCTTCATGATGAAGATCAAGATATCAAATCTTATCACTCTATCCCTATTTTGTTATCATCAAAAGAACGAACAAGACAAAAAATATCATATGACATATAGAAAAGGAGCATTATTAAACAAGAATTTCGATTATATTAAGACAATCACGAATAATCAATCAATATACAATACTGCATAACCATGATTAAAACATATACGTGCTCGTGTGATGATCCAAAGTTAAGATTATAAGGAGAAGTAATCATGAAAGTCAACCGTTCAAACAAACTTTCCAAACTTGTATGTACTTTTACAAGGATTGTATTTCCCCACCTCATGAGACATGAGATCAAGATACCAACACTCATACATTGCCTAGAAGGACTCTTAGACGAGGGGTGGCATTGCTTGACAGACATGACATCGACACTAAAAGATATCAATTTATAGCATGAGTTAGATATCCATGGGTCGTATCATAGCCGTGGACGGTATCCACTTTCCTTTTCATAAGACTCTTTGTCTTTTTTCTTTTTCTTTTTCAACATATTTTTCTTTTCATGAGCTTTGTTTTTCATCCAAGGCATGACACTACATATCACATCAAGTACATACTTTGCAATTTTCTTCCATCCACCTTCAACCACTTTCCAATATTCATGAAAACAAAACCATATGTGCCATAACAGTAGATACCGTGAAAGTGTAAGGTGAAGATATAGAAATCTAGTTACGCGTTATCAAACATGTCCTACCTATCCATAAAGTCAATCATGCAAATATAGTCAAGAAAATAATACTAGAATTCTATGCATAATATGATTTTCATCCAAAGTGACTTTTTGTAAAGAAAAAAAGAAAGATATCCATTAAGCTCAATTTTTATAATTTTTCACTTTTTCAATTGTTTTCTTTTTCAATTTTTTTTAATACGCCAAAAAACCACACAAAGAAAAAAGATCACACCATAAACTAAAACATAAAGAAAGTGAAAAAAATCACACTAAAATATCCTATGAAGGTAAACAATATGCTCAAATAAGAAATCGTACCTTCGCGTTATCGTTTGGCCAAGAAACTTCATTAACATCCAACGTCAAAATCATCGTTCGTCCCTCCATCTTACCTACACGAAAGATATTATGTGTGACTTAGTAACCCATACGAATTAATGCCGGATAAAAAGGATTTCGGTATAGGCCCACCAATGTTAGTGCAAGTGCCTTTAGGAACCAAAATTTGTTAAACCGTCTTGTTCTAGTTCCTATTCCAACAATGGTTAAAAGAAAGAAACCTTTTCCCTTTGAAAAAAGATTGTTCTCATGTTCAATTTTTCCAAAACGAAGTCATTTTCTATTGTTCGCAAAGAATTGATTATTAAAAAGAATCTTCAATGACTTATCACTAATAGAAACCTTTTTTCACGCATGTTTCTAACTCTTGGACTTTAGATTTTATGAACAAATTCTCATTAACAAGCATAAAACAATGGGTTTCAAAATTGGCATCTTTTCTCTTTATGTCTTTGTTTAAAGCATAAATATCTTTTTCAAACTTTTCTTTTTCAATTTTAGGCCATGCACTTCTTTTTCTAAAATCTAGCAATTTTCACAAGTATTTTAGGCAATTGTTTCTTTTCTGATTTTAATTTCTTGATCTTGGCCTCTAAATTTTTAACTTCTTTAGTCAAGTGATCGCATAGTCTAACTAATCTCCATAAAAAAGGTCAGGTACCTCATCGCTTGAATCCTCATCGCTAGAATCCAAGTGTGCCATCAAACAAAGATTTGTTGCTACATGGCTTTCATCATCCTCATTGCCATCATCCCACGTAGTCACAAAGATTTCTTATTTTTCTTCATTTTTATTTTCTTTAATAATGGACAATCCTCTTTGATGTGTCCAGATTTTCTATAATCATGGAAAATAATTTCATTATTAGAATCATTAGAAATATTCTTCACCATAGGAGCATCACATTTATTTTTTTAAAAAAATTCTTCCCTTTTGATTCTTCTTATTGTGTAGGCTCTTCCCATCACTTGATGTATAATCACCAAAACATTGCTCGCTTCCGTATCCCATCTCCAGATTTCTCCATATTTTCTGCACAGAAAAGTAATGAGAAATATAATTAAATATTTTTCTATCCAAACCTCAAAACAAAATATTCATTCCTTTATCATTTAGAGCACACAAATTCCTATCATCTAAATTCCAGTTACTTTCAGACTTAGAAATCTTAGTATAGTCGTTTTCAATAATATGCCAAGTATTAAAATCTACAAATAATAATTAAACTTTCATCCTAGCCTTCTAGTAAATATAATCATGTCCATTAAACATAGGAGGTCTATTAATGGAGTGCCCCTCAGCAAAAGCACCATCTGAAATATTCATGATTGTGTGTGTGCGCGCGCGTGCAACCCTAACCTCTAGGTATAAAACTGGTCATTCTATGCTTTGATACCACTTGTAGGATCGAAAAGTACACCTTAGAGGGGGGTGAATAGAATGATTAACAATTAAACACATGCAACACACAAATAGATAAAAAGACAGAAATCACAGCCAATCACAGATAACACATGATATACCCTGCTTCTGTCGACCTACTGCAGCAACCCCTAAAATCAGTTATAAGATCAATTAGTCTCACTATGCTCCATGCTCACAAGATATATAAACTTGCAAATTCCATACTCGACTGAACTAATCTACCAAACTAGACTTTGCCTCACCCCACACCCCCATAAATTCAGAATCCCAGAACTACACCATGTAGCTCTCTAAAAACCAAAAACAATGTAAAAGAAAATAGAAGGATCAAATCAGGCTTAATTTCATAAAACTACTTCATACTTTCGCTGAATTTCAAAAGAATAGCTCTTACTATGATATAATCACAAAACTACACTGAACTTATCATGTTTCGATAAACTTCATAATATATGTTAACAGAAAATTGTATTGATGAAATTACCCCCACTTTAATAATATCACGTGACCCATCTCATTTCAGCGAATCTAATAAGGCTTAATTTTGCAAAACTACCCCATATTTTTGTTGAATTCCAATTAACGACATCTTTCTATAATATAATCGCAAAACTACCTTATACTTTTATTTTAGCTTTCAGGTTAGTTCCCAATGTGACAACCGCTTGTTTGACGTGAGCACGTGATGGTCAGGTGTCAAGTAATGTATAAAATACCATTTGACTTACTTTTATAATTTTTTTTGGGTGTTATTATTTCAAGAGAAAAAGTAACCGGCCAAGGAAAAGAATTACGTGGCCCTTCCCCATTCCAATCGTAGATCTATGCAATAGTTTAACGGAGATGTCTTCGTGTTTGTCATTTTGTCATGTGGCATGTTATTACTTTTGTGACGGGGCGGTTGTTCTTAAGAGATCTAGAACAAAAAAGAACCCTGATCATTTGTTTTGGAGATGTCCTAACTAGATGACGATGGACTGCGGAGATTTCGGGGGCAACCAATGAAGAAATCTACAACAGACCAACTGATCAATCATGAGATTTAGGGCATCTTCTTTACATTCTAATGATTCATCTGTTGGTCTGTTGGAGATTTCTTTGTTGGTTGCAGCTGAAATAGCTGCAGTCCATCGCTTTCCAATTAGGGCATCTCCAAAACAAACAATCGGGGTTCTTTTTTGTTCCAGATCTCTTAAGGACGTCCGCCCCACCGCAAAAGCAATAACGCACCACACGACGAGATGATGAATACAAAGACGTTTCCACCGAACTCTGGCATTGATCTGCGATTGAAATGGGGAAGGGCAACGCAATTCTTTACCATGGCCTTTTACTTTTTCTCTTGATATAATAACACCCAAAAAACATAATAAAATTAAGTCAAAAGGCATTGAAGGTGTTACTTGACACCTGACCATCACGTGCTCACGTGAAATAAGCGGCCGTCACGGTGGGGACTTTTCTGAAACCTAAAATGAAAGTATGCGGTAGTTTTGCGATTATACATAATAATCGGTAGTTTTTTGGAATTCACTGGAAGTATAAGATATTTTTGCTAAATTAAGCCCACATTATAAAATTAAGTCAAAGGGCAGTTAGAAATTAATTGACATATAATCATCACATGCTCAAGTCAAACAAGCGGCCATCACTTTGGGGACTTTTCTGATATCTAAAATGAAAGTATGAGTTAGTTTTGCGATTTTATCATAGTAACCGGTATTTTTGGGGTTCAGCGAAAGTATAAGGGAGTTTTACAAAATTAAGCCATCAAACCATGATACGCCACAAAAATATAAATAGATAAAGTTCAGAGTGCTCAGTTTGTAGCGTCGATGTGTCCTTGTCGATATGCTTGTAGACAGCTCCACAATGGTTTTGATTGCTCGTCAATCAGAGGTCTATGATGTGAAATAGGGCTTCTTGAACTTGCAGTGTCCCTTTTGCAAATTTCTGATTCTTCAGGACTTCTACTACAAAATTGCATGTGGGAGTTGCAATCGGCCCGTATTTTTTTCTGTGCATTTGTCAGGTGCTTTGTTGGCCTCAGTCGAGCTTACGAAGCAGTCAGGCACTCCATTGTCATTTTACATGTAGAGAAAAGAAACTGCAGTCGGTGCTTTGTTGGATTTCAAGCAAAGCTACAGTCTGCCGTCAATGTCGGTGTGTTGTCGTGTCTTGGCATTGGTTCATATGCATGGACGATGTGGGTGGTCATATATTGGAGCTGCTCTTTTTTTATGAGTGTTGGTTCTCATTGTCTGTGCACAGAGAAACTTTTGGGCCGTCCTGTTTCCTTCTCTGCTCGTTTTCTTTCTTCTTCTTCTTCTCTCTCTCTCTCTCTCTCTATGATTGGTGGCAGTCATTGCTTTTTTGCTTTTGGTTTTTCTGCACACACCTCAACAATTATGGCTGGCCTTATTTATAGGGTATTGTGAAACCCTAGCTAACCTAACTTTATCCCTGAATTACAAGTTTGCCCCTCTTAAGCAAAATTACGAATTTGTCCCCCTTTACTTCTATTTCAATTTTGTATCTGTTTTGAAGCTTTTTCAAATCTGAAAATTTCTGTGACATCCTCTTTATCTTTCTCATGATTTATGCACATATATGATGCTCTTAGAACTTCATGAAATGACCAAAATGCCCTTGGGTCAAGATGAACTCTTTTATACCTGAAATCACATAACAAACACATCAAAATAGTTATAAATGTTTGTTGTCATCAAACAAGAAATCATAAACCGTTGTTTCCAACAAGATCAACTCATGAGGCATATTCAAGATAAGGTGCCTTTGTGTATGTTAATTGGAAATGATATTATTTTGATAGATGTGACCAAAAGTGAAGTAAATACAATCTTAGAACGTTTGAAGCAAACATTGGAGATCTGAGACTTCAAACATAAATGGAACAAAACTATGGGTAACGATTAGCAAATAGATTTCTATAATTTCGAACTAGATGTCTTATTACAATTACAATAATTTTATCAAGTGCATATATTTTCCAACACATATTATTCTTTTCTCATTAATGGTGGAGTAGATGATCACATCATAATGGATGATGACCATACCAGGGTCTAGTAAGCTAATGGAGTAGGAACTCTACAAGATGGCTTGACGCAATGAAATCCAAAATGGAATCCATGCGCACCAACAAAATTTGGACTTTGGAGGATGTTCTTAAAGGGGTAAGACCCATAAGAAACATGTGTGTCACGCCCCGCTTCCCAAAATGGACGGAAGCGAAACGTGACGAGGCCCGCTTAGGCCAGAGCTTTAGAAGCTCGGACCCAATAAGCGTCTGTAGAGGTACCATTTAAAAGAATTTCAGGTTCTTGCATTATTATAGTTCGAAACAATAAAAGTACGGAAAGGAAATTTGCATTCATTTACATGGAGAAATAATATCCAACTGGTACAAAGTCTAAAAGAAGCCTAAGCATGGCAACACAAGTTTAAAGACAAACCGAAAAGTAGTACTCTCGGGAAGTGGCGACTAAAAGACCTCAAGGTCTGGTCCTCGTCAGGCACGGACTCTGGATCAGCGTCCTCGGCTCCTCGTACTCCAGCGAGTCTGCTTCGTCCACGATCTCTGGCTGAACACCTGACGTACAGCACCCAAGAAAAAGGAACTGTACGTCAGGTAAAGTCTACAAGAAGGGTTAGACTTTACTGCAAGTGCACCGAACTTTAAACAACGGTTTACTGGTTGATTAGCATGCTGAGGTTCTTTTACACGACAGTTTACTGGTTGATTAGCATGCTGGGGTTACAACAAGTACAAGAGAAGTAACGTAGCAGGAAAGTAAAAACGTAGCAGGCAGTAGTCGTAGCGTGTGCTACCAACTACGGGACTAACCTACAGGTGTCATGACAAGACGGGACGTGACGGGACAAGACAAGACAAGACATGACAAGTGAGACACGAAAGGGTTCACGCCTTACGGTTCGAGGGGGATCAGACCCTCTTGCCATGCGCACGCTCAACCCTACCCCTACCCCAGGAACTCAGGACAATAAGTACAGGGATCACTTCCGCTAGGGAAGCATCCGAAACGCCCGAAGGCTTTTTGTATAACAGGGATCACTTCCGCAAGGAAAGCATCCGAAACGCCCGCAGGCTTTTTGTATAACAGGGATCACTTCCGCAAGGAAAGCATCCGAAACGCCCTAAGGCTTTTTGGGTAACAGGGATCACTTCCGCTAGGAAAGCATCCGAAACGCCCGCAGGCTTTTTGGGTAACAGGGATCACTTCTGCGGGGGAAAGCATCCGAAACGCCCGAAGACTTTTTGGGTAACAGGGATCACTTCCGCTAGGAAAGCATCCGAAACGCCCACAGGCTTTTTGTATAACAGTCACGGGGATCACTCTCGCATGGAGAGCATCCGAAACGCCCGAAGGCTTTTTTTGTGTAACAGGACATGACATGACAAGTGTAGGAAGTTGTTATTCTAGGGTGTCCACACACACGCACACACATGATAGCCCTACAGCATCAAAGTTGTTGTCAGGCTCAGACTTCGTCGTCAAGTCTGAGCCGTCAGGAGTCGTCCCGGACGCTATCATTTCACGTCCGGTTCTATTTGTTCACAGTCTAACAGTTCTAGCAACCTAAGACCAAAGCACGGTCAAAAACGCAAGTGGGTACACTTGCCTGAAACGGCGAGTGCGTCGTCCTCTCGAAGCGTCTCGTCCAAGCGTCTCGTCCAAGCGTCTCGTCCACAGAAGTCCGTCTGAAATATCGCCACGACGACGATGTCAGGTCTCAAATTCATCAAATCCTATTAGGGTTCGTTTCTAGGTTTTCGGGACTATCCTATTCGTCAAAAGTCACTTTTTGATGTATCAGCCTAATCGACGATCTATCCTATGTGCACAGTCAAATTAGTCCGTTCGTCGATTTTCTATGTTCGTACAACGTTTTACAGGAGCTGGAAAGTAAATTTAGTTCAAGTTGACGGTTTTTAGTTTAGGTTTCAGTCAGCTATTGTGGGGGTTTCTACGAGTTTCGGGGAACCAACCTGAACCGGAGTTTGCTGTAGAATGGATGTCGTGTCTGATCAGAGAACTCCTCAGCTTCAGATCTGGTCCTCGCACGATTCTCCAAAAGTTCGAACTTGCGACGAAGGCCTACGACGTGTCGCAACGTCGTAGACGGCCAATCCGCGAAGTGGCACGTCCAAGTGGGGCCCACAGCAGTGCTAGGGGTCCAAGGGGACCCACAACACCTCAGGAGCACTTGGGGGGCCCACCACAGAAGTTGGTGTGGGAGAAACCCACTTGCGACGAAGTTCTGTCGGTCGTTCACCCTCGGTGCGAGGGTTTCTCTCGGTCAGACCGAGAGAAGCTCTCGGTCGTGCGAGCTGCGATGCGGGGGAGGTCGGCACAGCGTTGGTGCGAGGGAATTTGTCGGTCAGACCGACAGATCCCGCCGGTCGGGCGCTTGGACAAGGCTGGCAGCGGAGCGGGGTGCAGAGCGGGCTTCGGGTGCGGAGCGGGCTTCGATCAGACCGACGGGGCGGGTCGGTCAGCGCTTGGCGATGCGGAGCGGAGCGGAGCGGGCGGCTGTGCGGAGCGGGCGCTCGGTCTGACCGAGCGGTGCTCTCGGTCGGAGCGAGCGACAGCGGGGGGGGCGATGCAGCGGGCTGTGCGAGCGGCGATGCGGGGTGCTGCTCCGGTCGTGCAAGGGGATGTGCGGGGGAGAGCTCCGGTCGTGCACGTTGCGATCGTCGCAACGTTGCGACGAACGTCGGGAAGGGGTTTTTGACGGCTAGGGTTTGTGTGGCTGCGAAAATAACCTAGCCTAGGGTTTATTTAAATAGAAAAGAGTTAGGATTAGGGTTTTGGTTAAGAAAAACGTAATTAAAATAATTAAAATAATTAGTTAAAAATTAATTTACTCTTCTCTCCCTCACACGAGATGGGTGCGGCCAAAAATTCTAAAATTTTGCCTAAAAATTCCTTAATACGTTATTATAATATAGTAATTTTATTGTAATTAAAACTTTTATAAAAATAGGTTTTAAAATTATTTAAAGCTTTCAAAAAAAATAGAAAATTGGTCAAGTTAAGTCCAAAAATTATAAAATAATTATGGGGTGTTCTAGATGACTAAAGAAAGATAGTGGAGAAGACGGATCTAAATTTCGACGTCGAGAGACGAAACTAAAATTCGAAACGTCTCGCGTCAAAACAGAAAGTCGCGACGTCACGTCAAATAAGTTAGTATCGCGGAAGAACGACTCGAGATATGTCGTTCCCAAGTTATTCCACAATCTAATACTTTCAGAGACGATCACGACGACATATCACACAAAAACGTTCAAAAACAAATAAAGTCTAAAATAAACACGTGCACGAAGAAGGTACGATAGAAAAGGCCGTTACATTCTACCCACCTTAGAAATGATTCCTCCCTCGGAATCACTCACACTAAGACTAATTACAAAATTTATAAATACCTAAGCTTATAACTCCTATCCTCCACTCCATGATCTCTGATCATTAAAACTTCAATATCGTTCCTCCAATAATCCATCATGACCCTTCTTTTCACTGGGCAAAGCCACGACTAAACTCACGTCCTAATACTTAGATATAGATCCATCACTACTGTTCCAATTTCCAACTCCAAGTTCTCATAAAAAAATAACAATCTTCTGATATCGTACCACTCCACTAAACATCATCATCGCTCATTAATATCTTTTAAATTTCTAAATATTTTCCCATCATTAATAAATCTCCAAAAAAATTGAGATTCTAGTCATCCACCAATCCAAGACAAAAACATTTGTCTACCCTATAATACCTTCACCAATCAGCAATCGTCGTGTCTTCAATACATTCTCGTCACATCTCTCCATGAATTCATCCACCAAATAATTTGATCTGCCAGAATTACCCCTCATCCTACTCACTATAACTAATCCCAACCAACATTAAGTCCGACTGCCTAAGCATCCATTTATCTCCACACGTCGTGTTATTCTCAAAGTCTTCTCACGTCAATTCATCAATCCGTCTCAATTCTAATATAAGCTCTACTCAATCTCATGATCACCCTAACTCATACTATTCTCCGCAGTTACTCCTATCTACTACCCGTCTAAGCCTCAAGTCTGTTGAGTTCTCATCTCCTCGTATAATTTCATTCAAACAGAATTCTCCATTGAGCACGTCTCACATCGGTATTATAAATAAGTCTTGGACAGTTCATTCTTTTCATCCAACAGATATTCTAATCCATCATCCTCGTGTTCCCAAAATCAACTAATCGTTGCCATAATAAAACTCATCTCACTCCCTGAGCCTACCCGCAAACAAAATCCTACAACGATAATAGCTAGGCCCAATTAATATAACAATCATAAACATGAAAATTTTTGTTTAAGGAAGAAAGAAGAGAAGAGAAAGAGAGACTTTAAGGCCAAAGAAATATTTTAAAACATTTGGAAAAACGTGTGGCGTTGCGGTGATGGATGAGGGAAGTTAAGTGATTTGTGATCTTGTGAGCTAGTCTTAAAACTTTAAAGATTTGGTTTTAAAAAAACAAAGTTTTGATATGATTCACATACAACCAAGATAAACCATTCATTAAAATTAAAACTCAGTCTAAGGATCTGCCTGCGATGACACCATTCATATAAGTATGAATACCGTCATTCAGACAACTTCCAGCTTACCATGGTTAACACTGAGTACACATTCAAGACACAAAAGGCAATCATCGGGATCCTAAAGAACACACATTCATATGGGTCTACGCACTCTACCAGAACTCGTGCACCATGACGACATCACCTACCAAAGGGCCTACTCCTAAACCGGAGATCACATGGATATCTACAAGGTCTGATGTTTAGATAAAAGAAGGAAGGAAAACTAAATCAAAGGCGGAACGAAATAAGATCGGAAGGAACGAGTTCAAATAAGGCAAGATAAGGAGGTAGTTGGTTGTGTGGAAAACGATTGTTTTGCAAATGAAATAAGTTTACACAAAGATTTTGAAATGTGGTTACGAGGAACATAGAACAGATATGATAATAATGATAAAAATAATTGAAGTTCCACCTAGTCCAGAAAATATTTTAAAAGTATGAACTGTAAGTGATTTAGAAATAGATCTGGTAGCCCAGAAAATATAAATTGAATTATGAAAATGTTAACACAGTTTTAAAAATGAAAAATATAAAAGATACCGATTTGAAATAATTTCCAGATAGTAACTTGAAAATTGACGACCAAGGAGATTTCAAAATCTAAGAAGGAACTTTTAAATCGAAAAGCAATAAATTTTAAATATATATAATAAAGGGTTTTCAAGGAAGTTAAACCGAGCGAAGAATTTAATAATGGGTTTCGAAAACAAGAAATAAAGGAAATAAAAGTGGGATGAGGTAGCGATTGTTTTGTAAATGAAAATGAATTTAAACGAAGGTTCTTGAAGTATGAGCACGATGAACATAGAGATGTTTATATGTAAGAAATTTAAGATCCCCCTTTGTTTTAGAAAAATATTCTAAAGTACGTATGTAAATGGTTAAAATAAATTTCGTAGGTAGAAAAATGATATATTGAATTCCCGAAATGATAACAAAGTTTTAAAACTAAAATACGATGGATATTGATTCGAAAATAAGTACGAGACCGTAACTTAAAATTTTACGATCAAGAAGGTTTCAAAATTTGCGAAAGAATTTTAACCCAACTGAAAGTAAGAAAATTTAAATATTTAATAAGAGTTTTCAAAGAAATTAAACCAAGCGAAGGATTTAAATTCTGAAAATTACTTTTTGAGGAAGCAAAATTGGTCAAGGAAGGAATTCGAAGGATCGATGATAATCGTCAGGATACGATCACGAGAATCGAGAGAAAGGAAAAATGATCGCATGAAGATTTCGCGTAAGATATGAATCGTGAAGAGCTACGATGGGACTCTATGGTCGATAGCACAAAATTTGCAAGGATCAGAGGGATGCTAGAGGACAAAGGTTCTAATCATCGGGTCGTCTAAAGATTTAGGATAACTCCGCTCTAAAACTTCCTAATGAGCTAGAATATAATCAGGATCTAAAGAGAAAGTTCCTAAGAGAATCGAGGTTACGTTCTGCTAGGCCCGAAGTCGATGGAGCTGGGCGAGCGACTAACTAAAAGAAGGACTCTAAATATCTAATACGATCAGGATCAAATGTGGATGCTAAAATAGTCTAGGACGAGGACGACTAAATCTTAACCAAAGCATCCGACTATCAACCTGAGGCGTCTACCTAAGTCTTCCTACTATCTAAGACTGGGAAGCTAATTCAGACTTGTAAGTGGATATCAAATGAATGCGGTACTTTATTGTTCCGAACCTTTGCAAGACCTGCATGGGCCACCACTGAAACCTGTCACGCCCCGCTTCCCAAAATGGACGGAAGCGAAACGTGACGAGGCCCGCTTAGGCCAGAGCTTTAGAAGCTCGGACCCAATAAGCGTCTGTAGAGGTACCATTTAAAAGAATTTCAGGTTCTTGCATTATTATAGTTCGAAACAATAAAAGTACGGAAAGGAAATTTGCATTCATTTACATGGAGAAATAATATCCAACTGGTACAAAGTCTAAAAGAAGCCTAAGCATGGCAACACAAGTTTAAAGACAAACCGAAAAGTAGTACCCTCGGGAAGTGGCGACTAAAAGACCTCAAGGTCTGGTCCTCGTCAGGCACGGACTCTGGATCAGCGTTCTCGGCTCCTCGTACTCCAGCGAGTCTGCTTCGTCCACGATCTCTGGCTGAACACCTGACGTACAGCACCCAAGAAAAAGGAACTGTACGTCAGGTAAAGTCTACAAGAAGGGTTAGACTTTACTGCAAGTGCACCGAACTTTAAACAACGGTTTACTGGTTGATTAGCATGCTGAGGTTCTTTTACACGACAGTTTACTGGTTGATTAGCATGCTGGGGTTACAACAAGTACAAGAGAAGTAACGTAGCAGGAAAGTAAAAACGTAGCAGGCAGTAGTCGTAGCGTGTGCTACCAACTACGGGACTAACCTACAGGTGTCATGACAAGACGGGACGTGACGGGACAAGACAAGACAAGACATGACAAGTGAGACACGAAAGGGTTCACGCCTTACGGTTCAAGGGGGATCAGACCCTCTTGCCGTGCGCACGCTCAACCCTACCCCAACCCCAGGAACTCAGGACAATAAGTACAGGGATCACTTCCGCTAGGGAAGCATCCGAAACGCCCGAAGGCTTTTTGTATAACAGGGATCACTTCCGCAAGGAAAGCATCCGAAATGCCCGCAGGCTTTTTGTATAACAGGGATCACTTCCGCAAGGAAAGCATCCGAAACGCCCGAAGGCTTTTTGGGTAACAGGGATCACTTCCGCTAGGAAAGCATCCGAAACGCCCGCAGGCTTTTTGGGTAACAGGGATCACTTCCGCGGGGGAAAGCATCCGAAACGCCCGAAGGCTTTTTGGGTAACAGGGATCACTTCCGCTAGGAAAGCATCCGAAACGCCCGCAGGCTTTTTGTATAACAGTCACGGGGATCACTCTCGCATGGAGAGCATCCGAAACGCCCGAAGGCTTTTTTTGTGTAACAGGACAGGACATGACAAGTGTAGGAAGTTGTTATTCTAGGGTGTCCACACACACGCACACACATGATAACCCTACAGCATCAAAGTTGTTGTCAGGCTCAGACTTCGTCGTCAAGTCTGAGCCGTCAGAAGTCGTCCCGGACGCTATCATTTCACGTCCGGTTCTATTTGTTCACAGTCTAACAGTTCTAGCAACCTAAGACCAAAGCACGGTCAAAAACGCAAGTGGGTACACATGCCTGAAACGGCGAGTTCGTCGTCCTCTCGAAGCGTCTCGTCCAAGCGTCTCGTCCAAGCGTCTCGTCCGTAGAAGTCCGTCTGAAATATCGCCACGACGATGATGTCAGGTCTCAAATTCATCAAATCCTATTAGGGTTCATTTCTAGGTTTTCGGGACTATCCTATTCGTCAAAAGTCACTTTTTGATGTATCAGCCTAATCGACGATCTATCCTATGTGCACAGTCAAATTAGTCCGTTCGTCGATTTTCTATGTTCGTACAACGTTTTACAGGAGCTGGAAAGTAAATTTAGTTCAAGTTGACGGTTTTTAGTTTAGGTTTCAGTCAGTTATTGTGGGGGTTTCTACGAGTTTCGGGGAACCAACCTGAACCAGAGTTTGCTGTAGAATGGATGTCGTGTCTGATCGGAGAACTCCTCAGCTTCAGATCTGGTCCTCGCATGATTCTCCAAAAGTTCGAACTTGCGACGAAGGACTACGACGTGTCGCAACGTCGTAGACGGCCAATCCGTGAAGTGGCACGTCCAAGTGGGGCCCACAGCAGTGCTAGGGGTCCAAGGGGGCCCACAACACCTCAGGAGCACTTGGGGGGGCCCACCACAGAAGTTGGTGTGGGAGAAACCCACTTGCGACGAAGTTCTGTCGGTCGTTCACCCTCGGTGCGAGGGTTTCTCTCGGTCAGACCGAGAGAAGCTCTCGGTCGTGCGAGCTGCGATGCGGGGGAGGTCGGCACAGCGTTGGTGCGAGGGAATTTGTCGGTCAGACCGACAGATCCCACCGGTCGGGCGCTTGGACAAGGCTGGCAGCGGAGCAGGGTGCGGAGTGGGCTTCGGGTGCGGAGCGGGCTTCGGTCAGACCGACGGGGCGGGTCGGTCAGCGCTTGGTGATGCGGAGCGGAGCGGAGCGGGCGGCTGTGCGGAGCGGGCGCTCGGTCTAACCGAGCGGTGCTCTCGGTCGGAGCGGGCGACAGCGGGGGGGGCGATGCAGCGGGCTGTGCGAGCGGCGATGCGGGGTGCTGCTCCGGTCGTGCAAGGGGATGTGCGGGGGAGAGCTCCGGTCGTGCACGTTGCGATCGTCGCAACGTTGCGACGAACGTCGGGAAGGGGTTTTTGACGGCTAGGGTTTGTGTGGCTGCGAAAATAACCTAGCCTATGGTTTATTTAAATAGAAAAGAGTTAGGATTAGGGTTTGGGTTAAGAAAAACGTAATTAAAATAATTAAAATAATTAGTTAAAAATAAATTTACTCTTCTCTCCCTCACACGAGATGGGTGCGGCCAAAAATTCTAAAATTTTGCCTAAAAATTCCTTAATACGTTATTATAATATAGTAATTTTATTGTAATTAAAACTTTTATAAAAATAGGTTTTAAAATTATTTAAAGCTTTCAAAAAAAAATAGAAAATTGGTCAAGTTAAGTCCAAAAATTATAAAATAATTATGGGGTGTTCTAGATGACTAAAGAAAGATAGTGGAGAAGACGGATCTAAATTTCGACGTCGAGAGACAAAACTAAAATTCGAAACGTCTCGCGTCAAAACAGAAAGTCGCGACGTCACGTCAAATAAGTTAGTATCGCGAAAGAACGACTCGAGATATGTCGTTCCCAAGTTATTCCACAATCTAATACTTTCAGAGACGATCACGACGACATATCACACAAAAACGTTCAAAAAAAATAAAGTCTAAAATAAACACGTGCACGAAGAAGGTACGATAGAAACAGGCCGTTACAATGTGGATCTTCAAGAAAAGAACAGTATAGATGGAAAGGAAGAGACCTTTAAGGCAAGATTAGTGGGAAAAATTATATTGTCAATGGATAGGAATAGCCAATGATGTGACTTTTTTGCTAGTAGCCATTCACAAATTTACTCGGATTCTGCTTTCTATAGATGCTTACCATTATTATGAGATCTGGAAATGGATGTAAAGACAGCTTTTCAAAATGTGGATTTGGAAGAGTGTATTTACATGACCCAACCAGAGAGCTTTGGAGTTACTGGGAGTGACAGTAGGGCATGCAGACTGTTTAAATCTATTTATGGATTAAAGCAAGCATTAAGGAGCTGGAACATCTGATTCCACGATATAGTCAAAAACTTTAGCTTCATAAAAAATGAGGATGAACCATGTGTTTATAAAAAGGTCCGTTGGAGTGCTGTCTCGTTACTCGTGATGTACGTAAATGATATCTGTTGATTGGTAACAACATAGAGATGTTGGTATCAATAAAATTTTGATTGTAACAAAACTTCTCCATGAAAAATTTGGGTGAAGTATCATATATACTCGGTATAAAGATCTATAGAGATAGATCAAAGAAGATGATAGTGTTACGCCTATTTGACCGAGACCCCAAAAGACACGAGCCCAGGAGCCCGACTACTGGTCGAAGGCCCACCTGCATCCTCAAGCCCATTCAACAAAGGCCCTGTAAGGGATCTTCTCGAATGTCGATCCGACCCGGCCCCGATAACCCACTGGACACTCACCCACTCCTGCGAAAACCGTTCCCCCGAACGCGCGACCACTAAATGGCGGTAATGGGGAGGTGCTGGAATGGCGAAGAGAGCGGCGGCGAGGGGGCGGATTGATGGGGCACGATCGAGGGCAGGCGTGGGACGTGGGCCAGAGGCAATCACGCAGGGAGCTCTACAAAAGGGCTCGGAGGACGAAGAAGAAAAGGACCGCATCTCAGGTAACAAAACCTAAGGTACTCCATCAACGACCTCGTTCCCCCAATTCATCTCCTTCCTCCCCCGCTCGTGCCGAGAGACGCCGTTACGATCTCCTCACGAGTCGAACCGTCTCCGCCGGGCCTCCTTTCTCAGATCACTATCTGACTTAGGCATCGGAGGGGATTTGGCCGGAACCAAGGTCCGGCCCCCTGACGAGCGTTCTCGTCTACGCAGGTGGACAGCTGATCAATGGGCTGAGGCTACCCCTCGCCCCTCTCCGACCACTCAATCGACTGGATAGTGAGGCTTCCCCTCACCGTCAACCTGCCGAGGCCGAGCACGCCCTACCGAGGCCGAGCGTCTTAGTCGGGTCCGAGATTCCCCCTCGCCTCCCGTCGGCCGTGCATCTACCCGGGCGACTGAGGCTACCCCTCGTCCCCCTTTCAGCCGAGGCCGAGCATGTCTATCCGAGGCCGAGCGTCTCAACCAGGGCCGAGGCTTCCCCTCGCCCCTTCTGCACCAATTCGAAGCCCCCCAAGAGACCCAAAGCGGGCCCCTTGACCACGTTGACCGGGTTCTCCATGGTCAACGCTTTGTAGTGAGAAAACACTCTGAAACATCTGGCGCCGTCTGTGGGAACGAAAACTGTCCCAAGAAGAAAACCACACCAACAATGGCACGAGCCAGCAACGGAAGGAAGCGCATGCCCCACATCCCGGAGGAGGGGAATGATGCATCGAATGGCAACCCCGAGGACATGCCCGTCGGCGACCGCCATGCCCTCTCAACCGAAGAGACCGGCGGCTCAAAACTGGCCACGCAAGGACAACTCCGCGCCCTGGCTCAGGAGACCAACGCAAGCCTCCAGACGTTGGTCGCGACGGTGCAGCAACTCGTCGGCCCGGCGCCGCCCAACAGGGGCACGTTGGACGATGGCCATCGATGGACAAGGGATCCCCCACACTTGCGGTCTGCCGTGGTCGACGACCACGGGGCCCAGAAACCGAACACGGAGCGTCGGTTCACGCTGTCCGGCTCTCGTCAGGCGAGGTCACGCGCCTCCTCACCCTATCGTGAAAGGAGCCAAAGAGAGACCGAAGGGACGGACGGCGAATCGAGGACGGCATCGTCTCGTCGATCACGGTCGTCCCGCCGCAGGAGAAGCGAACGACACCACTCGAGAGACCGATCATGGCGGAGCAGGAGCTCCCGCAGGAGGAGTCGGGAGCGTCGGGGCAGCCCGACCCCCAGCGTGGCGAAGGCTGCGGAGCCAGCCCCGCTGGCGCCGGTGCTACCTCCACCCCCGATCGATCCAGAGGCAGGCGAGTACCGCATCCCCGGAGGCATCCACGGAGACCGGTGTCCCTTATCACGGAGAATAACCGACGCACGGGTCCCCTCTCGATTCAGGATCCCGGTGCTGGGAAAGTACGACGGAATAGGAGACCCGGCACACCACGTGATGGACTACGAGGGGGACATGGCCTTCCAGGGAGCTGACGATGACCTGCTTTGCCGGGGCTTCTATTCTACTCTCAGGGGAGCGGCGAGGATCTGGTACCACAGCCTGCCCGGCCGCTCCATCGACAGTTTCGAACAACTCGCCCAGTTGTTCTGCAAACAGTTCATGGCGGGGAGGCTGATCAAACCTGGTGCTGAACATCTGTTCAACATAGTGCAAGGCCCGGCCGAGCCACTCCGACAGTTCATGCGCCGCTTCAATGCGGAAAGGCTGAACGTGAACAACCCACCCGACCTGGTGGTCCAGACGGCCCTTAAGAAAGGACTTCGCCACAGGGGCCTCAAGAAGTCCCTACACAACGACCCCCCGAAGGACCTCCCCGGGATCATGGCAAGGGCCGAACGCTTCATGCTGATCGAGGAGGCCTTGGCCGAGGATGCAGGAAAAGCCGCTCGAGGGACCAAGCGCGGCGACGGCGGACGAGTTAGCCCCGAAGGGTACCGGACCGAGAAGAGGCAGAGGAACAGGCAGCGGGGAGAAAGCGCGAGGGACATCACCCCGGATGCCATTCTCGCCCAAGTACAGAAGGAAGAGCGAGCTGATCGCCCCCCACCGAAGGCTAAAAGAGGCAGGAAGAACAGGGAGAAGTACTGCAAGTACCACAAGGACGATGGTCATGACACAGAAGATTGCTGGCATTTGAAAAAGGACATTGAGAAGCTGATGAGCCGAGGGCACGCCAGGAATCAGGCCGACGAGCCGGCCCACGGAGAAGGGACCTCCATACAGCCAGACAAGGGGAAGAAGATCAACACCATCCAAGGCCCCCTCCGCATCATAGAGTGAGCGGGCGACGTCTCTCCCCCCGGAAGCGGCCTAGTATGAGGGAGTTATCTAAGTTTACATCCCTCTGTCTAGCTTCATTTCTTTTTTTTCCATTTCCTCCAAATGTACCGGTCCGGCAGGACTCTTGAGAGTACAAATGCATCCCTTTTGTTATCTTCATTTAAAACCCCGATGGAGTTGACATGACACCAATAGCATGAAAGGTTGGGGACCGCCGCCTCACTGGAGGAGGAAGAGGAGCTTTGCCCTCGCCGACCGACTCCAACGCCCATAAGTCTGGGGGCAATTCCCCCAGCAGGCACGGACGCCGACCGATCCTAAGCCGAGGAGCTTTGTCCTCGCCGACCGACTCCAGCGCCCATAAGTCTGGGGGCAATTCCCCCAGCAGGCACGGACGCCGACCGGTCCTAAGCCGAGGAGCTTTGCCCTCGCCGACCGACTCCAGCGCTCATAAGTCTGGGGGCAATTCCCCCAGCAGGCACGGACGCCGACCGAGGAGCTTTGCCCTCGCCGACCGACTCCAGCGCTCATAAGTCTGGGGGCAATTCCCCCAGTAGGCACGGACGCCGACCGGTCCTAAGCCGAGGAGCTTTTCCCTCGCCGACCGACTCCAGCGCTCATAAGTCTGGGGGCAATTCCCCCAGCAGGCACGGACGCCGACCGAGGAGCTTTGCCCTCGCCGACCGACTCCAGCGCTCATAAGTCTCGGGGCAATTCCCCCAGCAGGCACGGACGCCGACCGATCCTAAGCCGAGGAGCTTTGCCCTCGCCGACCGACACCAGCGCTCATAAGTCTGGGGGCAATTCCCCCAGCAGACACGGACGCCGACCGGTCCTAAGCCGAGGAGCTCTGCCCTCGCTGACCGACTCCTGCGCCCCTAAGTCTGGGGAGAATCCCCCCAGCCAACGCCAGCTTCGTCCATTCCTAAGCCAAGAACATGGCGACAACGCAAAGTACACAAGAAGTCCAAGTAAGTCGATTTCGTTTATAATAGCTAACCAGAGTACAAAAATGCGTCTTATTTACAGGGGATCAAGGCGAAGGAAACACCCTACAAACAATCTACTCACGACGAATGACAGAGTTCTTCGCCTACAGAAGCTAGATCGACACCGACAGAGCAAAATTGGTTGACAAAAGACCCGAAGTAGGTAGCCCAAGCTAGCAGCCATGCAACCAGCAATTATTGGCCATGGAGCCGATAACGAAGCCGAAGGAGATAGCGGGGGCCAGGGATCCATTTCAAGTAGATTGGCCCAGAGCGAAGCGAATGCTTAAAAATTTGAGGATAAGGCCGAGAGGGACGGCTTAGGGAGCCCGAGCTCGGGAGGACACATCCTCGGGCACTTCGCCCTGCTCGGAGCGAGGGGGATCGACCGGCGGTGGGGCTTGCCGAACACGCTCCGCACATTCCCGGAAAGAAGACTGGACAACTTCGACGATCCGAGGGGCGATGAGGTCTTCATACTTACCGAAGGCCTCCCTGAGAACCTCGAAGATCCTCTTCCCCAGGGTCTCGACGACGCCCTTCTCCACCTCCTCTGCAAGCCGCACCACCTGGCGCCGATCCGACAGTTCCCTCTGAAGCTCCTCCCTCTCCAGGCGGAACGACTCCGCCGCTTCCTCAGCCGACTGATGAGCATCCTCCAGCTTTCCCTGGAGGTCACCCACTCGTCCCTCCAACTCGGCCACACGGAGGTTGAGACGCTGAGACTCCATCTGGGCCTCCGTCATAGCCACCTCAGCCGCCCCGGCCCGCTCCTGAGCCCTCATGGAGGACTCCTCCAGCTCCCTCAAGCGGACGGGTCGACACTGCAACTCCACAGCGAGCGCTGAACCCTGAAAAGACGAGACATGGGCTAAGAAGAGGATAAAGAGAAAGAGAGGATAGCAAGATAACCGAACCTGTTGAAGGATCCAGATCAAGGAATCCGACATCTTGTCGGCCGGGATCTTCTTGAGGAGGCTGCGGTCCCGGGGAGGGACGGAGACCTCGGCAACCTGCTGGGCCAGGGCTCGGTCAACAAACATCGAACTCCCAGGGATGACGATCGAAGCCAAGTCGCTCGCCAACAAGGCCCCGACCCCTGGTGATACGGGCGAAGACGCTGCGAGGGGGGTGGCTGGCAAAGCTATCTAAGGATCCCCGGCGGTCACCACGGGAAGCGCGGAACCTACCGGACCGGAGGGATCCACGTCCTCCTTCCTCTTCTTTCCACCGTGGGGCTCCGAAGGCACCGGAGGGGAACGCTTCCGCCTCGCACCATCCTCACCCCCTGGAAGGGGATCGCCAGAAGAAGAGGCGGGAGGCGCGGCCACCACCTTACCCACGGAAGGCTCGGCTCGGCGCACTTCCTCCTCAACGGTCCTCCGAGGCGCCCTTCCAGAGGTACTACCTCGGCTCCGAGCGGCTCCACGATGGATCAGCTCGTCGACGTCACGGACGAATTTGCGGCCAGCCATCCCTGCAAAGGAGACCGAAATCAGGATGAGTCATAGGGTGATCCGGGGATGAAAAAGCGACCTACCCGGAGACAACAAGACGGCCTTCAGGAGTAGGTCGTCCAGCAAAGACCAGATGGACTTCGTTTCCAAAGGAAGGGCCAACAGAAGCGCAGCGGCTGCCCGGTCGGCGTCTGAGAGAACTAACGACGGGCGAGGATGGACAGAACTGCCCCAGCTTGTTAGAATCTGGGCCTCACCCAAGAAGACCACGAAAACATAATCCGAGTTCCAATCCCCTGACCAGCGGAGTAACCCGATCATGCATTCCCTCCTCGAACGAGCTCGGAGTAGCAGCCATGACCCTGGACCGACCGTCTGGACCTGGTAAAAGTGGAAGAGAAGGGGGAGAGTCGGCTCCAGACCACGGGTACACCAGAGCGGTACGAAGCCCGTCAGTACCGCGATCGAACACGGGGTGAACTGACATAGGGACACTGTGAAATATTCCATGACCTGGATGAAGAAGGGATGGAGCGGGAAGCGAAGTCCCAGGCGGAACATCTCGACGTAGACGCCGACCTCATTGCTCCTCGGAAGGCAAATCCGCTCGTCGACAAATGGAACCCGAACCTCGTATGGGAAGCAGAGATATCTTTCCCGGATCTCCGCGGCCACCGAAGGAGGGGTCCTCGACGGCGTACGGAGGACAACCGGGGGCACATTAAGCCGTACGGCAGCCGACGCCACGTCATCACGGGCGTAGTCTGGAAAAAGTTTCTCCTTCCCCTTATCCTGAAGAGAACGACTCCCGACGGGGGAACCTGATCCCCCTAGCCGGGGCTCACCCCGCCTGGACTCCGAAGGATCCCTTGCCCTTTGACCAGAACCGCCTATCCTAAGGGCAGCCATAAGATGAAAGCGAGAGAGGAATTACCTTTTTTCGACTAGTCTGGAGAAGGCAAGGAAGCGAAGGCGACGGGAAACTCCGAGTTGTGGAAAGCTTTGAATACCGGGAGAAGCAAGAGAGAAGTGGAGATCAACGCGGCTGAGGATTTTATATACCGGGCGCAGGGGTGAATTCGAAGCGGCTGACAAGAACGCGTGGCAGGCTTCGAAGAACTGGCGGCGTTTCGAAACCGGTGCCAGGGGAAGTCCAATCGATCCGCCTCATCATGACCTACATTTATGACCACGCCTCGGCTGAAGCGCCACTCGGAACCCCAGGAGGCGAAGCGGTTATACCAAGCTAGCCGAGGCCGATCGATCCCACCGATGGCGGCGCCCGAACCCCTCAGCTTCTCAATTGAAGACGGCCCCGCGAACGGAGGGGGTAAGTTTGCAGCCACACGTGGCGGCATCAGAGGACCGACGGCGCTTCGGAGCCCGCGCCTTAAAAATATCGAACGGGCCCACCCATGATGACGACTAATAAATGAGTCGACATCGACTGGCGAGCTTGTCAAAATCGGCAGAGGTCACATCGGCCGAGCTGAACAGGCCGAAGCCAATCAACTCGACCGATGGGGGCAATTGTTACGCCTATTTGACCGAGACCCCAAAAGACACGAGCCCAGGAGCCCGACTACTGGTCGAAGGCCCACCTGCATCCTCAAGCCCATTCAACAAAGGCCCTGTAAGGGATCTTCTCGAATGTCGATCCGACCCGGCCCCGATAACCCGCTGGACCCTCACCCACTCCTGCGAAAATCGTTCCCCCGAACGCGCGACCACTAAATGGCGGTAATGGGGAGGTGCTGGAATGGCGAAGAGAGCGGCGGCGAGGGGGCGGATTGATGGGGCACGATCGAGGGCGGGCGTGGGACGTGGGCCAGAGGCAATCACGCAGGGAGCTCTACAAAAGGGCTCGGAGGACGACGAAGAAAAGGACCGCATCTCAGGTAACAAAACCTAAGGTACTCCATCAACGACCTCGTTCCCCCAATTCATCTCCTTCCTCCCCCGCTCGCGCCGAGAGACGCCGTTACGATCTCCTCACGAGTCGAACCGTCTCCGCCGGGCCTCCTTTCTCAGATCACTATCTGACTTAGGCATCGGAGGGGATTTGGCCAGAACCAAGGTCCGGCCCCCTGACGAGCGTTCTCGTCTACGCAGGTGGACAGCTGATCAACGGGCCGAGGCTACCCCTCGCCCCACTCCGACCACTCGATCGACTGGATAGTGAGGCTTCCCCTCACCGTCAACCTGCCGAGGCCGAGCACGCCCTACCGAGGCCGAGCGTCTTAGTCGGGTCCGAGATTCCCCATCGCCTCCCGTCGGCCGTGCATCTACCCGGGCGACTGAGGCTACCCCTCGTCCCCCTTTCAGCCGAGGCCGAGCACGTCTATCCGAGGCCGAGCATCTCAACCAGGGCCGAGGCTTCCCCTCGCCCCTTCTGCACCAATTCGAAGCCCCCCAAGGGACCCAAAGCGGGCCCCTTGACCACGTTGACCGGGTTCTCCACGGTCAACGCTTTGTAGTGAGAAAACACTCTGAAACAGATAGAAACATAGACACCATGTTAAAGAGGTTTAGCATAGTGAATTCTAAGCATGGTAGTGTACCCGCTTGTCATGGAATAATTCTCTCCAAGAAAATGTCTCCCAAAACAGAGGATGAGAAAGTTTATCTGAGTAAGATTCCTTATGCTTTGGCGGTTGGTGTTGGATCTTGGGGATGTCAAACAACACTAAAAGGGGGTTGAATAGTGTTGTATGAATTAAACTTTTTCGACAATAATTAATACACAACAAATATCCCTTCCAATGTTGCCTAAGGAACCAAGTAGAGTGATCTACATTTGGTCCTTAATCAACACAATAATCTTAAAAAGAATATAAGATGAGACCAATACAAAGATCAATGATAATGAAAGAGAGATCTCACACCAGAAATAAAACTACAATCTTTGAAATAATAATTTTATTAACAAGTAATTACAAATGACATATATTATAAACAATGAACAACTTTGCACAAAATAAATAATAAATGACAATCACAGAAAATCACACAGAGACAAACGATTTATCCCAGTTCCCCACAACCTGGGTACGTCCAGTCCCCAACCAACACGACTTGAGATTTAATCAACTACTGCCTTAGCAATACAATTACCTAACGTCACTCGTTAGGATTTTCAACGACCTAGTATCACCACCAGGATTTCCAACCACGTAGCCTTGACTAGGATTTACAACACCCTTATCACCAAGGGACTTCAAATAAAAACAAATCCAATTCACCACAATAAATTAGTGGAGATTGATTTACACCCAAATAATCCTATTGCCAAGATAAATTTGTAATTGCGCTTATATGGCTAAAGAATTTAAAATAGTTCTTAGATCGTACAAAGAATATGAAATTATTCAATATGATCTAGAATATTGTTGTTTCAAAAATCCTTTGAGAATATTAAAAATCAAAGAGAATGATTTTGAAAACCAATTTGCAATAGCCAAAAAAATTAACAATGATCTTAAAAGAAATTTGTAGAAGAATAAAACAATAAGATCAGAAATTTGTAGAACCATTTTTGGCTACGATGAACTTTTGAGAGTGATTGAGAATGATGAAAACATTGACAATAATAATTTTCGCTGAAGAATAATTGGTGTAGAAAATTTTTCTCATAGGGTCTCTATTTATAGAGTTCAAAAGAGAATTCAAATTTCAAAATGTGTTTGACTTCAGCCCCAAAAATCAAGCAAAGAATAAATAGGAGAGAGGAAATCAGAAAAGTCAAAATGCACAGCTGGCAGTCGACTCCCATAGAGTTTTCATTAAAAAAACTGCTAAAGCATGTAGTCGACTCCCAGTGAAGTTTTTCAGAGAAACTGTGCTGAAGGATGAGTAATCAACTCTTGGATGTTTGGAGATTGACTACAGGAATTGAATCAATAGCTACGCTCTCAATGATATTTAAAACAAGTTTAAAAACTTATTTTTCGAAAATCATTTTTGTGTGTGTGCAAATCTTTCTTGGCTTTAACATAGTCCTAAGAAAAGAAAAACAACTCACACACTATACTTAATGAAGACTTGAAGTAATGAAGACTTTGATGTAAATGCATGTGCTTCACTTGAATTTGAGCTTTATTTTAGCTTGAGCTTGAGCACGTACTATGAGCTTCATCTTTGAGATTTGTTTGTGCTTGACGTGGCATTCGAGCTAAATTCATCTTCATCTTCTATAAGTGTGGTTGAGTTTCTTCTTCTCGGAGTATGCTTTTGAGCTTTCATTGCACAACCTACACACTTGAATAATGTTATTAGTACATTAAGAACATTTGGTATGATCATCATCAAAACCACTTAGGGGTGTGACTAGATTTCCCATCACACTCCCCCTTTTTGATGATGACCCCCAAATGGAAAACAAATGAATAATATGAAATAAAAATTGATGGGTAAGTGTACTTATTCCCCCTGCTTAGATGAGGTATGAAATATCATACTCCCCCTGCATCAAAGCTGGTTAACAATATATTATTCATTTACGTTTTTGCTTTTACTATTTTTCTCCCCTTGTCATCATACAAAAAATATATGATAACATCAATGACATATTTCACAAAGTTATACTAAGTGTTGAAAATAGTCAAATCAACTCAAAAAAACCACACATTACAATAATATAACCAAATGTTAAAAATACTTGTGACATCAAGTGTGAAAAAAAGTTACATGGAGAAAATAATATGCATACTATGTGAAAAAGATATTTAATAAATATCATGTGTTAAACATTAATAGCATGCAATATTCAATTATTCAATGACATAAAAATGTCTCAATATCCCTTCATGTATATATTTCAATTTAGCATAAATTGAAGCATGAATTAAAAGAAATCATACTTACTCCTCCTATAATAATGCATTAATCTCATGGAGGTGTTACTATCCCGACATTAATGTTAGAAAGAAACTAGCAACATTTAAACATAGAATATATCCAAAAACAACAATTGTGGTCAATAAGCATATTCAATTCCAATATATAATATTTACCATAAAACATATTTATGGTCTTAACATATGAATAAAATCAACTATAATGCATAAAGAATGCATAACAACCAAGTATAATACAATCTTTTGCTATCCATGAATAAATGGAATATTATTCATTAAGGATGACTCAATAGCAAATTTTTAATCTTTTGAGTCATAAAATAATTTTGTTTCCTAATGAAATAAATATCCAAGCATTCATTGATTTTAGTAGAAAGTATGATACCAAATGTTATATCAATACGACGTACAGATAAATGAAAAATATGGCATTGATTTATATGTCATCAATGGTCTTATTTCATAAAATGAATTTTTATGATACTATATCCAAAATAGACATCAAGATGGATACATGGGCATGTCAATAAGCAATATGACATAGTCAACATAAATACAATCAAAAAATCATAATTTGTCATATATTGATACACAATAAGTATGAACAATGAGCATATGCGTGGCTATTCTGAAAGATGAACTCCAAAAGAGTTATAGTACAAGATATTACAAAATAAGCCTAACTCAAATATTTTCATGGATGTCACATATTAACATATGCATGTCTTAGCATTTTAGGAATATGTCATGATCATTTGTCCATAATTTCAATATACCATATGCCAACTTATTTAATGCATAATATATTCAAGAATGTTATCATAAATAGTATTGCAATGTGATGATTTCTATGAGTATAACATTCTCAAAATGATTCAACAAATATATATCAATTAATAATTTTAATATTTTAACAATGTGTGATAAAACTCTAAATATCCAAGATATCCAAGATATCACTAAGTACTGAAATGGATATATAAATAATAGCATGAGCTTTAAGATGCATCAAATATAATCAATGAGATATTACAGTTGAGCAATAATATCATACGAGTAGTTGATATTCAATAAAGAGTAGGTTCAATTATGTCAACTAACTATTTTCTTCAAATAAGATATAATAATGAGGCACATGAAAATAAATCCACAAATTAATCAATTTGTGTGACATGATAGCATAGCATGATAACTCGCACACTAGTGATGATGTGCCTTAATTATGTGATGACATCTATCATTTATATGATCTCATATGTTGAATGAAACTTATTATGTCATGTCATCAACTAAATTTTCATATATTAAAAATATCAAGTGTTGAAAATATCACGTAGTGGAATAATAAACATGATGCATGTGATTACAAGTCTCAAACGCATTATAAATAAAATTTCATACTTACAACTTTTAGCCCCCCTACAAATGAGCATATCAAATGTCAATCTCCTTCTTTGAGTAACATTTTTTTAAAATCAAGGAGTTGAAGGGGTTGGCTCCAATTTGTAAATATTACCTGAAAAATAATACTTTTAGTACCCGTAACTTTTAGGGTCCTTGGGGTTAATCATAAATAATATTTAATTTCATCATCAAAGAATATAACATTACATTCAACTATAATTCATTCTATTTAATCTCATTGACACAATGAAATTATAGACGGGAGTGTTCAAATATAATAACAACTCAAAGAAGTGTCATAGAGTAATCAATTTGAACGAATAATAAAATGTTCTTAAGTGCATAGAATTAGTCGACTAATTTATAAAAGTAGTCGGCTACTATTTCAGTAGAATGGTAAACATTGTATAAATAACATATTGAATCAATTTTGCTCAAACAACCATAATCAAGATTTAATCTATCGTCCATTTTATCATTCTACACTAGGGTATCAACAAGATAATCATATAGGTACAAGGATACCCCAAATTCATGGGTACAAAAACAACTCACCATTAGGAACCCAAATTCGATTTGAATTTTACTAACCATTAGGAACCCAATTCGATTTGAATTTTTTTTCCTATGCATATGCATATAATCACGAATTTTATATATATCATGTATAATATTTTCAATAAAAACATTTTTATCTTTATCATTCAAATTCTTTGGCACCCAAATCATATTGCCGTGCATTATAACATTGATTTTATTATGATGCACAACATGTGGTTTGTGTGGAATGTTGTGTGCAACATTGTGATATGCAACATAATGTGCATTGTGTGCAACACATGGTTTGTGTAAAGCATTATGTGTAACATGTGGAACATGTGAAGCATGTGGTTCATGATGTGAACTATGAATATTTTGTCTAGCATTTCTACCATACATAAAGCATACTTTTTAATATTGGCATGCACAACATTTACATTTCTACTCATATCTTTATATGTAGAAGCTTGAGCATGGTAGATCTTTCAACAACATTTCTAGGAGCATAAGAGCAAGAATAAATAGAACTATTCTTGATACAATCAAATTTTGCAACTAATTCTTCATGCGTTATACGACTAGATGCAATAAAATTTGCAAGTGAATCTATCTATCATTTAAACAAGAAACATACAAAGCATGTTCATTTTTCAATAAATCATGTTCACAAGCTAATTTATCATATTTAATTCTCAAATCTTCACAATCATTGTTAATATTACAATGATGTTTTCTTGAATCAAACTCACTAGCAAGAGAATCAAATTTGTTCTTAAGATTGTCATGTTCATCATGCAAAGCATTGTACTAATTATCTAAACTTTTGTATTTCTTTTTCAATTTTTCGTATTCTCTATACAAATTTTCATATGCACTAGCAATGTCAAAATCATTTTCATCATCAGAACTAGATTCACATATCTCATGCTTGTTGTCTTGATGAGCCATCATGCACATTTTATTTATGGGTTGCTCTTCCTCTTCTTCATCACTTAAGTCATCCAAGTCCGAATCGTTCTCTTCTTCATTAAATTCGCTCTCTTCTTCGTTGGTGATGGTGATGTCATAAATCCATTTATCATCATTTTTCTCTTCTCCAAACTTGTTCTTTAGGATGTTCTAAATTTGGTATACCGTAGTTGCTTCTGAAACAAAATCGAAAATAAAATCTTCAATATTAAATAATAATAAATTCAATACCTTGGCGTGAAGAACGGCTATGTCCACGTCTCAGTTCGTCCATTGGGATGTGGGAGTGGTAGGCTTAATGTACAGGAACTCGATGAAACTCCAAGTCATATGTCCAAGGGATTCAATGTCTCTCAACGTGTTCTTTCTCCAATCTGCATAATTTGTTCCATCAATCATTGGAGGGTGGATGCTACCATTATTGATGCCATCTAAATACCTCGCTTTGATACCAAGTGTTGGATCCTGTGGATTGCAAACAACACTAGATGAGTGGGGTTGAATAGTGTTGTACGATTAAAAATTTTCAACAATAATTAATACACAACAAATATCCCTTCCAATGTTGCCTAAGGAACAAAGTAGAGTGATCTACGCTTGGTTCTTAATCAACACAATAATCCTAAAAAGAATACAAGATGAGAACAATACAAAGATCAATGATCATGAAAGAGAGATCTCACAGCGGAAATAAAAATACAATCTTTGAAATAATAATTTTATTAACAAGTAATTACAAATGACATATATTATAAACAATGAACAACTTTGCACAAAATAAATACTAAATGACAATCACAGAAAATCACACAGAGACAAGCGATATATCCTGGTTCCCCCACAACCTGGGTATGTCCAGTCCCCGACCAACACAACTCGAGATTTAATACAATATTGCCTTAGTAATACAATTACCTAACTTCACTCGTTATGATTTCCAACGACCTAGTATCGCCACCAGGATTTCCAACCACCTAGTCTTGACTATGATTTACAACACTCTTATCTCCAAGGGATTCCAAATAAAAACAAATCCAATTCACCACAATAAATTAGTGGAGATTGGTTTACACCCAAATAATCTTATAGCCATGATAAATTTTGCAATTGTGTTTATATGGCTAAAGAATTTAAAATAGTTCTTAGATCACACAAAGAATATGAAATTATTCGATGTGAGCTACAATTTTGTTGTTTCAAAAATCCTTTGAGAATATTAAAAATCAAAGAGAATTATTTTCCGAACCAATTTGCAATAGCCCAAAAATAACAATGATCTTAACAGAAATTTGTATAAGAATAAAACAATAAGATCAGAAATTTGCAGAACCGTTTTTGGCTACGATGAACTTTTGAGAGTGATTGAGAATGATGCGAACTTTGAGAATAATAATTTTAGCTCAAGAATAATTGGTGTAGAAAATTGTTCTCATAGGGTCTCTATTTATAGAGTTCAAAAGAGAATTCGAATTTTAAAATGTGTTTGATTTCAGCCCCAAAAATCAAGCAAAGAATAAATGGGAGAGAGGAAATCAGGGAATTCAAAACTCACAGCTGGTAGTCCACTCCCAAGGGAGGTAGTCGACTCACAGAGAGTTTTCAATAAAAACTCTACTATAGCAGGTAGTCGACTCACTCCTTTGGTAGTCGACTCCCAGAGCAGTTTTTCAGAGAAACTTTGCTGAAGGATGAGTAATCAACTCCTGGGTGTTTGGAGATTGACTACAAGAATTGAATCAATAGCTACGCTCTCAAAGATATTTAAATCAAGATTAAAAACTTATTTTTCGAAAATAATTGTGTGTGTGTGTGTAAATCTTTCTTGGCTTTAACATAGTCCTAAGAAAAGAAAAACAACTCACATACTATACTTAATGAAGACTTGAAGCAATGAAGATCTTGATGTAAATGCATGTGCTTCACTGGAATTTGAGCTCTACTTTAACTTGAGCTTGAGCACGTACTATGAGCTTCATCTTTGAGCTTCGTTTGTGATTGAGGTGGAATGCGAGCTAAATTCATCTTCATCTTCTATAAGTATGGTTGAGCTTCTTCTTCTCCGAGTATGCTTTTGAGCTTTCATTGCATAACCTACACACTTGAATAATGTTATTAGTACATTAACAACATTTGGTGTGATCATCAAAACCACTTAGGGGTGTGACTAGATTTCCCATCAGTAGGATCTATCATGTATTCCATGCTATGTACTAGATCAAATGTCATATAAGCACTTGGCATATCAGGTGATATCATTCAAATCCAGGAAGAAGTATTGGATTGTCATATAGAGCATACTTAAGTTCTTGAAAAGGACTAAAGATATGTTCTTAGTATACGGTGGGAGTAGTAATCTTTCAGTTGAAGGATATACCGACTTAAGTTTTCAAAGTGACATAGATGACAACAAATCAGCATAAGGATATGTATTTACCTTCAATAGAGGGGTAGTGAGTATGACGAGTTTCAAATATGACACTATATCAGACTCTTTGATGGAAGCTGAGTACATCACAGCTGATGATGTGGCAAAGGGGGTGTTGGATGTAGAAGTTTGTTACTGAACTTGCTATTGTTCCATCGATTATTGATCCAATACCATTGTATTGTGATAACAATGCGGCACTTAATCTTGCCAAGGAACCAAGGTCTCACAAGAGGTCCAAACATATCTTAATGTAGTTTCACCTGATACATGAGATTCAAGGAAGCCATGACATATAAATACAAAGAGTTAGTACAAAAGATAATGTAGCAGATCCACATATGAAAGACCTTTTACAAAACAACCAAAAGTGTTTAGTTGATAAAATCAGTCTAAGATACTGTATTAATTGGTTGTAAGTGCAAGTGAGAAATGTTGGAGAATGTATATCCTTTAGACAATTATTGTAATTGTGAGAGACATCTTGTTCAAAATGATAGTATAATATTTGGTATGCTTTGTCTATTTGATTCTCTTTTACACTGCTGAGTATGTTGTTATGTTCATATCATATGGATAAAGTCCTTGGACTTATGTGTGTAACATTGGAATCTTGATGAGATCATGATAATGAGGCCCAATGTGTTCGCTTAAGCACATGTCCTAAATATTCTTGATTATAGAAATATTGAGGCAAGACGTCGATATTTTGGATAGACTATGTGTATTAATCTATATCATCAGATGGGAGTGGATGGTCTTATAGCCACACGATATAGGGACATCGTTAGATAACACACATGTTCATGTTAGATAGAAAATTCACATAACGAATCGTTAAGATGCTTCTATCCGGTAAACATACTCTGACTGTCAATAGAAGCTCTTAAGTGATAGTACGTGTAACTTAATCCTTATTACCAGAGATGTGCTAAAGGACCATGCATGTGGGAATCTATGCTTAGGATTTTACCGAACATCGGCATTACACCGCATACGTAGTTACTTGATGGGTATAGTTCGAAGCATGCGAAGGGCGTGGCCATCAAGACAACATTCATCTCATTCAATACAGAAGGTTAATGGCACATGGAATTGATGGATCAATAGTGAAATTCCTGGCTAGGGTAAGGGATGAACTTGTTAAAAGTTAACAAGTTTCGTCCAACCATTAACTATGGGATCACATATGACTCGAGACATTAATGTATAGTGGGATTTGACGATAACATTACCCTAGATATTTTATTGATATAGTTTTGATGGAGGGACCATATTGCACGATAACTGTCACTATAATGCCTATGTTTTGGTCGGATAGATTCTAGTCTCATACTAACTAGATAATGACGATTCCAAAAGAGGGGTCAGCACACGTAACAAGCACCGCTACCAATTTATGACATAATGAGATCATGTCACTACTGAAGTATGATCCAGGCTATTAGAGTTTCATACAGATGATGGCTCATCAAGAAAAGAACATGAATAAACTTTACGTATAAAAGATATACGAGGGATCAATCGCAAGAATTGTGATCGTTAGAGAGGACTTTAATGCAATGCAAATAGTTACAAATGCATGGGACGAAAACATGTCACAAAGAGTTATGAATGCACAAGATGTAATGATTCGCAAAGCATTGTGATTACATGGGAGGAAGTGGTCATAAGAATTTACGAACACCTGAAACATAAACCACGATCACAAAGGGGATTCAGCAGCTGATGGAGGTTGGCCAACTACCACTAGTCGGCTAGGCCAGGGTAGCCCTTGGTTGACAAAAGTAGCTACTGGCCTTAGCTAGAGGTAGTTGTGGGACGGCCAGAAGCTACCCTCTGGCTGACCAGTAGTGCAGCCATGGAAGGTCACTTTTCAAACCATTTTTTCTACCATCGGGATGCCGATAATGGGTTGTTTTACTGCTGTAAATACCATGTAGAAAGTTTTAGAAGTTAGTTAGAGTTACTAACACAAATGTGGTCAAGCATGAACTCGTTCTTTTTGGACTGAAATTCAAATGTAAGTGTTCTTTGTTTTGCATGGAATCAAAAAATGCAAAAAGCTCATCCTTTTTATAAAGTAAGTTGGAATTTTGATCATTATCTCCTCCCCTTTTACACATATTTCATGATGAAATATTCATTCATGAACCTTCCCTATCCTAGGCCTACCAATAGAAGGCCTTCCATGCTCTCTTTGCACCATTCTATTCTTACAAGGAGTGGCACAAGTGTTGTGATCCTCTTTTTCCTTGCATCGAAATAACTAATAAGGAGATTAAGTTCTTGCAACTCCAATCTCTAAGTGTTGATAAAGTTCAAACCTCTTTAGAGGGAGAACATTACACACTAAACAAAGTATTTTTCTCTCATCCCTTCTAGCACTAGAAAAGCTTGGAGGCTAGTTTGAGTCTTCAGAGAGCTCGTGAATCATGAAGGAGTTCATCGTGGTCTTGAATCAACTAAGGCATTAGTTGGTGAATCGAGGTTGGGACTTCACCAGAAAAGTTTTGGGACCCGTGTGTATTACTAACGTATACTTGTGCCATTGTATGTTTTTATCTCAACATTAAGTTACTAGCTTGCAGTTAGATCCTTGGCTTGTTGTGAATGCTAGTTTATGAAAATTTTGATTTTTAGTCTTCTGCTACTTAGTCTAAATTGTTTGGATCAACCAGCTTCATGACCTTACACAACTAACTAAGACTTAATAACCTAGGAACCTAGGATGCTCATGCTAGGATTTTCATTAAATATAGCCTTGTTTTGCATTTTGTCATGAGTATTCGACTAGGCTATCCAATGTAGTCAACTATTTTTCTGATATTATCACAGATCATTCAGTATCATGTCTGTTATTCGACCACTGTAGATTTACTAGTGGACTAACTCACATGTAGTCGACTAGTAAGGCTGCTATAGTCAACTAATCCATGATTTATATGACTGTTTTTTGTTTTAGTTTTGTTTTGCATATATCTTTGTATTATGAGTATATTGAGTTTCTTTTCTTTTCATAAGAAGAACTCATTGGGCTAATCTTATGGACCCAACTTTTTGTGAGTACCAAGTGCTTAAGTTATTTTATTTTTGGTGCCTGTGAAAGAGACGTGGGTCTTTGATAGTGGGTGCTCCACACACATGACTTGTAATCCAAAGCTATTGAGCTCTATTCAAATGAAGAATATAATATCCATGACATTTAGAGATGACAAGAGAGGGAAGATGATCGGAATTGGTAACCTTGGCGACAACTCTAACCCTCTCAAAGAAAATGTTAGCTTAGTTGGTGGTTTAAAGCATAATTTAATTAGTATTAGTCAATTGTGTTATATACATTATAAAATAGTTTTTAATCAAGATGTGTGCTTAAGTTATGATAGTGCAATAAAAATATTTTAATTAATGGTAAAAGAACAAATGATATTTATACTTTATCTATGGATACTTATGATTCAGGAGTATGTTTAGTAGTTTCATCTAATAACAATCTTCTATGGCATAGAAGATTTGGTCATGTTAACATCAAAAACATAAGTAAGATCTCAAGGAAAGATTTAGCAAATGATTTCTCAATGATTGATTTAATATTAGAAAATATTTGTGATTTTTTTCAACATGGCAAGATGCATAAAAGTACATTTAAGTATATTGGTGCTCTTAACTCTCGTAGGCCACTAGAACTCATATATATGGATTTATTTAGACCTACTAGAGTAGCATCTCTTAATGGTAGTAGATATGCTTTTGTTATAGCTGACGATTTTTTACATTTTCACATTTTACTTGGGTATTATTTTTTATCAATATGAATGATGATATAAGTGAATTTGAAATACTTATCAAAAGGATTCAAAAATATCATTCTTTAGAAATTATACCCATCGAGACTAATCATGGTGGAGAATTTGAAATTGAAGCTTTTCAAAAAAAAATTATGAAAATCATGGATCACATACAATTTTGTTTCTTGTAAAGCCACTTCACAGAATCGGATAGTTGAGATGAAAAATAGAACACTCCAAGAATGTGCACGCATTATGTTGTATGCAAGCTACCTTCCAAAGTAATTTTGATCGAAAGCTGCTTTCAGAACATGTTATGTTCAAAATAATGTTTTAATTAGATCACTTTTTGAAAACCTCCTTATGAATTGGTTTACCAAGGAGTTACTGTAGTGTCTCACTTTAGTGTATTTGGTTGTAATTGCTATGTCTTGAACACTCGAGATAACATATATAAATTCAATTCAAAATCCAGTAAAGGGATAGTTATTGGTTATTCCTCAAGAAGTTAAGCAAATATGGCTTATAACAAAAGAATAATTAATCTTGAAAAAAATCGTGCATGTGACTTTTGATGAATCTTTGGATAAAGTATCACATATCATTGAAGAAGAAGAAGATAATGAATTAGTTGACAAATCATTAGGTCATCATGTAAATAAGAATGATAATGTTAATAAGAATGGTAATGTTAATGATGTTGCATCTAGTTATTTGCATAAAGATTTTAATGAAATCATTTATCATTTATATACAAAAGTCATTGGTAGAATTAATGATGGTGTTAGAACTAGGTCACAAATTGAACATATAATGAATGTTGCTTTTATTTCTAGCATTGAGCTAAAGAAAGTTCAAGAAGTTTTGACAGATAGGTCTTGGATTTTAGAAATGCAGGATGAGCTTCTATAATTTAAGTGAAACCAGGTTTGGGAGTTAGTTCTAAGGCCTGAGGATCATCAAGACATTGGTACAAAATGGGTCTATAGAAATAAATTAGATGAAGAAGGTCAAGTGCTCCGCAACAAGGCAACGATAGTGGCTCAATGCTACTCACAGGAGAAATGTATACATTTCGATGAAACTTTTGCTTCTATAATTATGCTAGAGTTTATTAAAAATGTTACTTGCTTATGCATCGTTATGAATTTCACTTTATATCAGATGGATATTAAGATTGCTTGTCTTAATGGCCATATTAAAGAATTTTATATGGAGCAACCTCCTAGATTTGAACATAAGAAGTATCTTGATCATGCATTCAAATTAAGAAAAGCTCTATATGGTTTGAAACAAGCTCCTAAAGCTTGGTATGAAAGACTTAGAAATTTTTTGATAGATTTTGTTTGTAATGTAGGTAAAGTTGACATAAAATTATTTATTAAAAGAGTTGATACTGATATTATTTTAATTCAAATTTATGTAGATGATATCATCTTTAGGTCTACTAATAAAACTCTTTGTCAATATTTTGCATAACATTATTTATTAAAAGAGTTTATACTGATATTATTTTAATTCAAATTTATTTAGATGATATCATCTTTGGGTCTACTAATAATACTCTTTGTCAATATTTTGCTAAGCTAATGCATAAAGATTTAGAGATGAGCCACATAGGTGAGGTCAACTACTTTTTGGGGCTGCAGATCAAGCAACTAAAGGAGGGCACTTTCATCACTAGACCAAGTATGCAAAGGAACGATTGAAGAGGTTTGGGATGAATATACAAATATGAAGGATACTTCGATGTCTACTTCCACCTCCTTAGACAAAGTTAAGAATGGTAAGAGTGTGGATCAAAAGACATGCATAGATATGATTGGTTCACAACTATACATTACAACTAGTAGACATGATATCATATTTAGTGTATGTGTCTGTGATAAATATCAGTCTGACCCTAAGGATTTATAACTCACAGTAGTTAAATACATCCTTAAGTATCTTAAATCCATATCTGATTTTGGTATATATTATCCTAAGGGTAGCACTTTTGATTTAATTTCTTACAGTGATTTTAACTATGATGTTTGTAAAACTACAATAAAAAGCACAAGTGAAACATGTCACTTCCTCAGAAATTCTCTTATTTCTTGGTTTATCAAAAAGCAAAGTTCGGTTTCTTTGTCAAAATCTGAAGCAGAAAATATAGCTGATGGACTTGCTTGTGATTAAGTCTTATGGATGAGATAGACCTTAGTAGATTTTGGATTTAAGTGTCAACATCTGTAATTTACTGTGAAAATAAAAGTACAATTAATCTGACTAAGAATCATGTATTTCATCCTAGGAAAAAACACATTGATATGAGACACCACTTTATTGATGATCATTGCACTGAAAAGAATGCTGAAATAAAATATATTCACACTAAGCACTAGTTTACAGATATTCTCACTAAAGCCCTAAAGAATGATTCTTTTATATAATTGAGAAGATATTTATGTATTGTTAATAAGAAAGAATTTTAATTATTGCTTAATGTTGTATATTGAGTCACTTTTATGAATTCTTAATGTATATAACCCTTTTTGATAATGTCAAGGGGGGAAATGCTTGATTATAGTGACATAAAATATGACAAGTTGACTTGCTTATATTAAACACTCACTATTATCACACATATGATACATATATGATACATTCTTTGAATGTGTTTATTCTATCATGCATGGATGCAAGGGTAGCTCAAACATTATTTTCTAACAGTATGCATCAATGCAGGGGAGTAAGTATTTACATTTTGTGATTTTTATATTTTATGTATAAATTGTTTGCAATCATCAAAAAGGAGGAGAATGTTAGGATATTGAGTCACCCCTATTATATTTTTTATGATAAGCAAATAATTAGTGTTGCCAATAAGGTTTATGAGTGTAGATACATAACCCTAATTACAATGAGTTCAAGTCAAGTTACCATGGTCAAGAACTCAATAAAATCATTCAATCTCGTAAGAATTAAAGAAATGAAGTTTAAGCTTGAAGAAAGTAGAGTCAAGTATTTGGAGCTCAAATATGAAGATAAGGGAGCACATCAAAGACTCATGAAGTGCAAGATCTCCAAAGGCAAGTTGAAGAACCAAGGATTAGTTAAGAATCCGAGAATGCATGAGTGATGTGTATTATTACGTAACTGTTGGTGCACGGGTACATATCACTGAGCGGTATCAAGATATCCGTCCCGTTTAATGCCTACGACCTGAAACCCGTCATTAAGGTAGAGTAATACCTAGTCAAACGAACGGATCACTCGACCATTAAGCTCCTACTGATATTTAGGCAGGAGTTAATAGGACCGATTAAATGGGCATCCGTTATTACCAATCCTGGAGAAGATCCCGCCCGAATCATTGAGGGACGGTTACTCGCAATCATCAGAACAACGCCTATAAATACCTGAAAATACAATGGTAAAATGGTTCAACTCCCAAGGTACGAGATCTAATACATAGAATCTACTCTTTTAGCTTACATTTCTTCCACAAAAGATCTTGCAATGTCAGATCTGAGACGAACCTCTGTGTGGTCGATCTTAGCTGCTTCAAGCTCCCCTCTTCCTTAAGTTCCGATTCTAACTTAAGCATCGAAGGGGATTTCGGTCAGGACCCAGATCTGACCCCCCCGACACTACCCTGTGGTGCAAGTTAACGAGCCTTATTCATACACGAGGGTTGTTCTAGAGCTTCTCAGCCTTGATCGATCGATATACAAATCGCTCGAGGGTCGATCGAGCGTCGCAAGACATCCATCATCCACCAACGACCCAGTTTCTTCCAACCTAGGGTCCCACTCAACCTACGGACAAGGCTTCGACTCATCTGGAAGGGTCCATGTCAGTAGCACAATTGTTTCGGTCATTTTTGGCCTTAACAGTTTGGTGTCATCTTTGGGAAACCGAGTCGACATCCCTGTCCACAAAACGACCATGTCGACTCACCCATCAACACCCTCCAGAGATGCTTTGGTGCCTCCAAGTATAAACTCCTCCAACATGATAATGGGAGGACCTCTGCACCCGGAGCTATCAATCTCACTCCAAAGGTCCTACACTGGTAGGTTAATGACAATCGTCATCGAGAGAAAACACCCCAGAGACTCCACACCTCCTATATCCTTCTCTGATGAAGATCTAGAGGGTGTAGAGCTACCATATGATGACACCGTCGTCATCACGTCTTCTACAAACAAGATCGCTGTAAAGAGGTTGCTCCTCGACACGGTAAGTTTGTGCGTTGTGCTTTTCCACGCCACATTGGAGAAGATGAGGCTATCTTTAACGGAGTTGAGACCCTATTCGGGACCTCTTGTAGGATTCACCAAACACTCTGCTCCAGTAGTGGGCATCATCACCCTCCCAGTGACTTTGGGTACGTATCCACGACAGGTCACTCGCTTGACCAATTTCATAGTGGTGAAGATCAATTCACCGTACAACGGAATAATTGGTAGACCACTGCTCATTGCTATAGAAGCGGTGGTCTTAAACTTCCATCAAATGATCAAATTCCAAACTCCTGAATGAGTCGAGAAGATGAGAGGGAATCAGAAGCAAGACTGGTTGTGCTACTCTCTGTCGACCGCTTTAAGAAGGGTAGGGCAGACAGACCCAGTCGATCCCAAAGGTGAGGATCAATGACCTGTGGCAGTAGAAGAGACGAAAAACATCTGGATCTTTGAAGAATAAGGGAAGACTGTCTCCATTGGGTCGATGCTCCCATCGACCTAAGGGAGCAGTTGATCGCTCTCTTGAGAGAGCATACCAACGTTTTCGCTGGTCCCCGAGGGATATGCCCGGCATCGACCCTGAGATAATATCACACAAGTTGGAAGTTGACCCGACTACCAAACACATGAAGCAGAAGAAGAGGAACTTGGGGGGAAGATGAAGGTCGCAATCAAGGAAGTGGATCGACTTCTGGAGGTGGGCTTCATTCGAGGGGTCAAATATCCTGATTGGCTCTCGAATGTCGTGATGGTGAAGAAGGTGAATGACAAATGGTGAATGTGTGATGACTTTATAACCTCAATAAAGCATGTCAGAAAGATAGCTATCCCCTGCCCCGGATCGACCATCTAGTCGATAGTGCCTCGGGCTATGAGCTCCTCATCTTCATGGACGCTTTCTCAGGCTACAACCAGATCCAAATGGCATCGGAAGACGAAAAAAGACTTCTTTCATCATCGATCGAGGTTTGGTTTGAAGAATTCAGAGGCTACATACCAACGTCTGATGAACGGAGTCTTCAAGGCTCAAATCAGGCAGAACCTGGAAGTCTACGTTGATGACATGTTGGTCAAGTCGAGGAAGCCGACGGATCACATTGCAGATCTTCGAGAGATATTCACACAGATTCGACGATACAACCTTCGGCTGAACCGTACCAAGTGTACCTTTGGGGTTAGATCGGGAAAGTTCCTTGGTTTCATGCTAACGAACCGAGGGATCGAGGCTAACCCCTACAATATCACAACGATTGTGGCGATGAAGGAGCCTTCAACCATCAAGAACACCAGAGACTGAATGGGAGAATATCCGCTTTCGGCCGGTTCTTGTCTAAGTCGGCCAAAAGATCATTGCCTTTCTTCAAAGTATTGAGAAAGGCGATAGCCTCCACCGCGGATGGAAAGAGTGTCATCGAATGGGATGTAGATCGCAAGAGGGCTTTCTCTGAACTAAAAGAGTACCTCCGCAGCCCGTCGCTCCTGACCAAACCAGATAAGGATGATCAGCTCATCATTTATCTGGCTGCTACCATGGAGGTCGTAAGCTCGACACTCGTCAAAGAGGACTCAGGAGTGCAACGACCTATCTACTATATTAGCCAAGTCCTCTGAGGCACATAAGTAAATTACTCAAGAATAGAGAAGATGTCATTCACGCTGATCCAATCAGCGAGGAGGCTACGACCATACTTCGAAGTGCACACCATCTTGGTCCTCACAGATACCCCTTAGAACAGACCCTGAAGAGGCTGGATCGTTTGGGGAGAATGACGAAGTAGGGAGTCGAACTGAGTGAATTCGACATCTAATTCAAACACAGGACCGGTATTGAAGGGTAGGCTCTTTCTGACTTCATCGTCGAACTCACTTACGACGACAACCCACCAGAAGAGGTACATGTTATTAACACATAACCCGATGCAACCTCTTCTCCCTCGTCAGGTCTCAATTCATCAACCGATACAATTGAAGACGAGGGAACGTGGATCATACAAGTGAAGGGTTCAGTCACTCAACCCGGAAGCGGAGCTGGAATAATTGTCCAAACATTAGCAGTCAACATATTTGAATACACTCTCCACTTCGATTTTCAAACCACGAATAATGGAGCAAAGTATGAAGCGGCCATCTACGGGCTCCGATTGTCTCAAGCTCTATAAGCGAAGGTGGTCCAACTACTCAGCGATTCAAATCTCGTCGTCCACAAATTGATCAGCGGTTTCGAGGCATGTGAAGACACAATGCAGAGCTACATGCCAGTTGCTAAAGCGAAGCTCGCCAAGTTCAAACGAGTAGCGATTCATCGTGTACCAAGGTTGAAGAAGCACCGAGTCGATGCCCTTTCGAAGCTTGCATTATCCTCCCTCGCGGGACTTGGTCATACAATGTACATGCAATGTCTACCACGCATCAGTGTGCTGGAACAGGAACTGCTAAGCATCGACCAAGGATCAGCGTGCACTCTATATGATCCAGGAGATCCATGAAGGCGATTGCAGAAACCATTGCGGAGGTAAAGCCATAGCCCTGAAGGCTGTAAAGCAAGGTTACTTCTGACGGACCATGTTCAAAGAGGTGGTCGAGTATGTATGGAAGTGTCTGACTTGCCAGAAGTTCTCAAGGATCAGCTCAGCCCCCCAACATATCTGATCACCATTATCAGTCCAGTACCATTCACCAAGTGGGGTTTGGACATTCTTGGTCCATTCAAGTAAGCAAGCGGACAACAGAAATTCCTAATAGTGGCCATCGACTACATCACCAAATGGATCGAGGCGGAACCCCTGTCCCGAATGACCTGGAAGGAATTCAGAAGTTTCGTCTGGAGATCCATTGTCTATCGGTTCAGCATCCCTCAATCCATCGTGACAGGCAATGGTACGGAATTCGACAGCGCTAGCTTCAGGGATTTCTGCTCCGAGTTGAAAATCAAGCTACATTTCACCTCTGTCGCCCATCCCTAATCCAATGGACTGGCAGAGGCAGTAAATAAATGCATCCTTGGACCCTTGCAGAAGAGAATAGCCGGGCTCGAGGGAACATGGCCGGAAGAGATCCCCGGCATATTGTGGTCATACAGAACGACCCATAAAACTTCAACAAGTGAAACACCATTCATGCTTGCTTATGTTGTGAAGTGCTTAGCAGAAAAATGTTCTTCTCTCAAGCGTAAGAATCCATGCAAGTAATATAGATCTGGGAGTCCAGATGTCGAATCCTCGAGAGAAAACCTGTTGCAACCACAAAGCTTAAATCAAATAGGGATTGAACATAAAGAGACCAACCACTTTTGATGATGATATTTTGAATGGGTTTTGATTGTGGGTTTTTAAATTTATGGACAATACGAACAAAAGAAAGTTTCGTTTATGTAAATATCTATGAGAAGTATGCACATGATATAGGTTCATTAGGGTCCATGATTTGTATTAATTTGGTTGATTAAAGATAACTCAATGAAATCTCTTTTTGAGAGAAATTCATCGGAAAATACCCTTGTGGGGATTAAAGCACAAAATTGAATAGAGTTGGTGCTAAAGCTATAATCTTTTAAATATAAGAGATGAAACTCCCTTTTGGGGAGATCAAAACTCACCATTGTGAGGCGATCATCAACTGAATCATGTTTTTGTAAAAAGATGAAGAGGAGATTTTAAATAAAGACTATAACTTTATCAACGTTAACAATATTAACATGAAGATTCAACCAAATAAATACACATCATATCCCCTAACTACACCATATCATGCACAATAAGAATTTAGCCATACATACTGAAAATAGCAAAGGGATTCATTGTATTCAACATGGTTCTAATTAATAGAAGTAAATGGAATTGCAAATAAACAGTTTAGTTCAAGAGATATCACCAAAACACCCTCTTTTTGCTTAAGAAAACCTCTTCTTCTTCCTCTAAAAGCCCTCTGAAAATCCCTCAAATTGCTCTCTGTAAAATCAGAAGATTGCTGCAAAAAATGTCGCCAAAATCGCCCAAATACGCCAAGAATATGCAACCAAAACCCCAGGAATACCTTAAATACAAACATTGCGGGGTTTAGGGTCTTATTGGGTTCAAAACTGCATCCAATAGTATCAAAACCCACAACCAGCAGTCGTCGCAATTGTAGACCGTCGATCCGTGCGGGATCTAACGTCGATGAGCCACGTGTGCGCCAAGATTCGCGCTCTGCCCGCATTCACTTCAAATTCGCATCGGGTTAACTTTCAGCCGTTGGATTGAAATCGGGTGCTTCATAGTTCGCCACGTCGTCGCTTGAATCGCTGCATCCGAGTTCGCGCGTAGGGACGGTAACAGCCGTTGGATCAAAATCCAACGGATGAAGTGATACACGCCGCCCTCTTGGTGATTGCCATTGGATGAGGCGGGAGCGCTCGGATGCACGCCGCGTCAGCCGTTCGATCTCGATCGAAGATCGAACGGTCGAGAGTCGACCGCTTTTGCGCCTCGCTGAGACCGTAGGATGAAGGCGGGATGTGCTTGATCACGCCCCGGGATACACACGTTCCCGGGACGAGCGACTCGTAGTCTTACCGCAAGCGCACGGTGTAGCGGCGAGCGGGTATCGAACTCAGGGAGAAACAATGACAGTGTCTCCTTCCAATCACCTAGCTATCAAAATGGTCGAGAATAATTTGGGGTAAAATTGTCACAATCCTTCGAATGTCGATATAAATATCAATAAAATAAAGCGCCTAGGGATAGGGAATCCCTGCTACGGACCGTATCTCATCGTTGTGATTCGTAGGTTACATCATTACTAGACTTGAATTTTAGGTGAACTAGTCGTAACTAAATGTAGATCCAAGCTCACGCTCTCGTGCTATTGCTGGTCTATAGCAAACATAGGGTAGGGCCCAATCTCTTGCAAACCCTAACCTAAGCCGCTAGCGTGAAGAATGACATCATCGTCCAACCGTATCTCCAGCCCACTCTCGTGCAAACTCGAGCTACAACCTAGGTTGAGATAGTTCCTACCCATCCAATCTCTTGACAACGGATATTGGTATAGAAACACGATTAAAAATCCTAGCTTTGGCCCAATCTCGTGCAAACCAATTCTAGAGAAGTCCAATCGTAAATCTAAATCGAATATCTAGGGCTTCCTATCAATTGGGACCCAATCTCTTGCAAATCCCAATCAATATGAATCCCTAGCTAACCGTAATTAATCAATCCCAACCTAACCCTAATCAATTCTAGCAAGAATTTCACCAATTCATCACAATTTAGAAATAGGGTCCATAGGGTTCATCCTTATGCCCTAAGGCGATAAAACTACTCACTAATCATCATGCAATTTATGAGAAAATCAATAACAAAATCAGCACAATTCATTACAATAGAGAAATTATCAACAAAATAGAGTTTTTGATAAGAAAAGAGAAAAACCAATGAGAAGCATCCAACAAAAATAACCTTTTAATCTCCAAGAGAAAAGCTAAATCTAATGATCTAAAAAGCTCTCAAAAAAGGCTGCCAAAAGTATCAAAAAGTTCTCCTAAACTAGGGCAAAAACTAGGTTTAAATACCCCTCAAAATCGCCCAGAAATTCGTGACCAAAACGCCCCTGCGCAGCCCAGAAATCGTACTTTTCGAAGCAGGCGGAACGTCTCACTCGGCCGAGTGACAAACCCTGTACATTTCCAGTAAGTCGGGGATTTTCGGGGGTCAGTCTTCGGGAGTGACTCGGCTGAGTGGATTTACTCACTCGGCCGACGGGCATTTCATGCTCGGCCGAGTCGGAACCCTCAAAAGCCTGACGGATTTCAGTAAGTCGGCTCCTTTGATGGGTGGATTTTCCTGTGCCACTCGGGCGAGGGGATTTCCATACTCAGCCGAGTGGACTATCGTCCCTCGGCCGAGTGCATGCTGATTTCCTTATGTGGTGCGTGACCGGTCTGGTCGGCCGAGCGGTCTTCTTGCATCAGCCGAGTGAGTGCTTCACTCGGCCGAGTGACATGCTGTAGATGCCCAATCTTCATCATTTCGCCTTCTCGTCGCTCCTACGAAGTTCCTTCTTCTTCCACTCGTCTTCCATCGCCGAACAGCCCTCAAAAGAGCCTTGGGTGACACTCCGGAGTGGGTGCAAATCCTCTTGATCTCAAAATCACTCCGAATCGCTCCATATCTCCTGAAATACGACAAAAACAAGAAATCGTGAAAAGCATCGCAATATTGTCGAATAATCGTGAAAAACGCGATATGAGCAATCAAAGTGGCATGCAAACATGCAGAATAATCGTGAAAAACACGAGATCAAATGCCTTGCGCTCAGCAGCTTCCACCCGCTGTCCTCCTTCAATTAAGTCGGCGGCTTGGCAGCTCAATACAGTGCCAAGGCTGGACATCTGCAGAAAGCATCAGTCAGAAACGGCCAAATTGCAAGTCAATAGACAAAATGGAAGCGACGTACCTGATATCTGCTTTCCACGAAGAAGTTGGCCACTCGTTTGAGGTCCAACACTTGAAGGAGCTCCAGATCCCGAGGGAGAATGGAGTTCTCCACCAGCCGAGCAGTCGTCCCAAAATCCGACAGGACCGACTCTTCCCTTTCGACGAAGAAGGAAGGCTCATAAGGTTTGCCTCGAACAGGTCCTAAGAAGCAAGACGAGCGCTAATTGAGCAGCAAAACTCGATCAAACTCCGAGGGAATCGGGCGACCAAGGGAACAAACGATTTGATACCACCCCATGGCCATTTGTCCAGAGAGGTGCCATTGGGGTTGATTCGGGTTGAATATTGCATATTTAACACCCCATTTACCCCTATTTTGTGCTTATAAGATGCTTAATTGGTCTCTAATACTTTCGTATTTTGTATATCATCATTTATTAGAGAAATCACTTGAGTTGAGCATAAAACAGCAATAAACTGAGAATTTCTACACTTTTTATATTTTTCATGGCTAGATCTCGAGCTCACGATTCCAACGATTATTTATTTATATTTTTCTGAGATCTGTGCTAATTACTGTGTATTTTTGAATGCAGAATACCAATAAAATGAAGAAATACAGAGGAAATACGTTCAAAATACGGCGTCCGAATCTCTCTACACCACGTGGTAGTCATCGGACGGCCCCCACCTGCATTCAATGGGCATTAGCAGCGGACGACACAGCGTAACTTGGGCCCTTAGATCTCGCTCTAACGGCTCAAATCCGAGCTGAGCGCATCGCAGCGGGGCACCCTTCTGCTTCCAAGTGGTGAGATCCAAGACCTTACCCGCTGAAATCAACAGTCACGATTTCCCCCTCTGCATCGAAATCGTTCAGAAGCGGCGACGAACTGCATGTTCCGTGGGCAATTGAGAGAAGTATATGCAAAGAACATATTCGAAGAGCGCGCAACGTGGCCGTCTCCCAGTCGTCAGATCTTGATCCGACGACCCATACGAATCCCGCTCGAAAATAAAGCGGGGGCGACATGGCTCAATCTAAGCCATCGCCCCCGAATCCAACGGCGGATAGCACCCCCACCTGAAGCAACGCAGAGCGGCTACACGGCCCATGAAGAGTCGTTCAATCTCTCGGTCAGACGGTCAGCATTTGATTCGATCTGTGCTCAGATGCGGGCGCCGAGCGAACGAACGGGCGGAGCGCAAATTTTAAAGGACACGTGTCGCTTACTCATTCAATCCCACTTCGATCCAACGTCCAGGATTTGATCCGATCGTGAATTACGGATCTGAGTTGGTTTTGATGCAGGTTTGAGCGTATTTTTCGGATCTGATACCGACCTAATTCCCCTATAAATACCCATGTATTCCAGAGGGTAGGGACAACCTTTTTGGGGCGTATTCTGGCGTATTGGAGGCTCTAGGAGCCGTATTTCGCCATGAAATTTGGAGGCCCTGGGGACAGAGGCTAGTTCTATCATCTGAAGGAGATTTGGGGCTATTTGGAGAGAACTGGTGACATTTTTCCTATCTTTAGCCTTGTATTTTGCGTATTTGGCTTAGAATTGAAGTATTATTCACGTATTTTGGGGTTTTAATGATGTATTTCTCTATGGATACTGATTATATTCTCTCCATGCATGGTTAATATTCATATGTGTTGGTGCTGATGTAGTTAGGGTGTCATAATCATTGATTTTGATATCTTTTCGCCCTATTTGCATTGTATAATCGCGTATTTTGCTAGTTTCTATACGTATTGTTCAAGTATTATCGTTGTCGGTGTACTTGGATCGAATATGATCTCTGGACTTATTCATGGCGTGATCCTTATGGGCACATAAGCTTATTTTCTTCATGAAACTAGTATTTTACTCGATATTTAAGGCACTTTTCGTTGTTCATTTATCGTTATATTTTCCGACATTCTCGTGCCCTAATCGGACAAAACGTTGAGTCATAGAAAAGATATTAATAATCATTGATTGCACACACCCTAACGAAATCACTACCAACGCATACTCTCCATATTAGTACCCCATATCGAATTCACCGTAATTATCGTAGGATCTTCTTTTGTTATTCTAAACTCTTATCATATCTTTAGGTCGTTGGTTATTATCTTGTTAGTACTTTTTACAAACTGAAGTTTGCGGTTTTGCATGTTAGTTGTCCCGTGGATACGATACCTGGACTCACCAGGATTATTACTTATTCGATCTCCTACGCTTGGGAGTAGCGCTCATACATTTTGAGTTGAGGCAAGTTTTTGGCGCCGTTGCTGGGGATAACAGTACTTGTAAGCTACAATTTCAGTTCATATGGAGGAACATTCGGTGAGATCCTTCCATCTTATAGTTTAGGATTTTTATTAGTTTTTTTGTTTTGTTTTCTCTTAATAAAAAATTCAAAAAAAATGGAATACATGGATTTCTATAGCACAAACAATTGGTATGATGTAGAGTACAATGCTGCACACAAACATAGGGTGGAGAAGCTCAAGATCGTTAGTTTTAATCATACTGATTGTGAAACTTTCTTTTAGGCCTGGAGGAGGTTCACAGACATAGTATCGAGCTATCTGTAGCATGGATACACAAAGAAAGAGCTTATTGAGTCCTTCTTATCTGGACTATGACCATAGCTGTAGGAATTTTTGGGAGTCATGACGCCGACAGAGGCATAGAAATACATGGAGTCCTTACAAAAGACTGATCAGACCATTAAAGAGACTGCAGAGGGTGATTCAACGGAGCCTTCCTGCATTGATCAAGGAGAGCAAAGCGTAGACGTACCATTGCAATCCTTGAAAGAGGAAGTTTATTTGCTCATTCAGACACAGGAGGCTTGACGTGCGTTTATTTTTCATATATTTGCGCACGTTTTCTCCCGTGTTTTTCCATTATTTAACGTCGTCTTGTATTCGTTTTCTCGTGTTTTCTCGTTTTCTTTCACTTTTTCGTGTTTTTGGTATTTTGCAGGAATTTCTAGCATTTGGGACATAAAACGATGATATCATGAGTCCCCGGAGCAACGGGAGGGGTCACGCGTGATCCAGGGGGTCAAACGATCAAGATTGCCACTTTTCAGCCCCCACCCGATCTGTTGGACACAGTCAATCGATCTGGTGATGCACGCGTGTCCGACCTGGACTTAAGCTGGAGCAAAGCGCAAGGTCAACCGATCGGTTCACCGACCGGTTCATCCCAACAGAGTTCTCGGGAATTTGGATCTGGATTCCTACCGATCGGGTGACATTTCACCCGATCAGTTCATCTATAGCCGCATCACCTCAAAGATCGAACCGACGGCTCCACCCGCTCTCTTCAGTGACCGGTTGAAGCTCCCGAAGCCCGATGGCCAAAGCAACAAGCGGCTCACCTGATCGGTTGATGTTTCAACCGATCGGGTGGCCTTTTCTTCCGCCTTTGCGCGCTGCTGATGCATTCATTGAAGATATGCTATCATTCCAGAAGGATTTTGGGTGATCTATTATTTTTCTAGCGTCGGCATCGTCGTTAGATTTCCAACGATAAGTCGCATGCCCAAATCCGATTTTTCTACATTTTTCTGGAATTTTCGGAGCGCAGCTGTGTACTGAAATTGGCTGCAGTCTGAATTTTCATTTCACCCGATCGGTTGACTTGTCAACCGACCGGGTGAGATCACTTTCTGCGGATTTGAACTCTCTGTTTATTCCACCCGATCGGGTGAGTTTCCACCCGATCGGGTGGGCCGGTTTTGACAGTTCTGGACCCGAACTGTTAAGGTTTTTGAGGGGTTATATATTTGAGTTAGGGGGCACGACTTTGTGGTATTCTCCTCTAGTTTTTTAGGGCTTTTTCAGCCCCTTTGTTGGGAGGCTTAGGGTAGATTAGATTAGGTCTTTGCTCAATAAATCTTGTACCGGATTGTTGGATTCGAATCAAGATAAGTATTTCTTTCTCTTGTTTTCCAATATTTTATGTTGTATTTGTTTTGCTTCATGATGATTGTTTGTATGTCTTTTGTGTTGGTTGTTTATATGTTTTTCATCATGGAGTAGTATTGATGAACCCTAATACGGGTTAGAGTAGGATTGATGCTTGGGTTGTTTCATTTGACTTGGTTGCATGGCATGTGTTCGATGAAATGCGTCAATGGGGATTTCTAGCAATCTGGGTCCAATTCGTACGACAACACACTAGTTGTGTTGGGGATTGGGGTCCGGTGCTTGTCCAGTCAAGATCCGCTTCGATGTATTGCTAGAAATCACATTTGACCTATTTGGCCATTAGGGTTACGCGGGGGTGTTTCATTGTCATTGGCGGGTGTCACGCCCCGCTTCCCAAAAAATATGGAGGCGAAGCGTGAGAAGGTCCGCTCAGACTTGAAGCTGCAAAGCTGCAAGTCTGATAAGCGTCAATCAAATTTAAAATTGCAGGTCATTGCAACGCAAACAAAACAAAGATAATAATAATTAAATGAGACAAAAGAGATATCTCAGAATATCCATAAAATAAGTTTCAACATCACAGAAAATGCCACCAGGCTGAAATAAAAGAGAGTCTAAAGGCCCAAACATGGCCAACAAAAGTACAGCGTACAAACAATGGTGCCACGCACCGACAACTAACAACAGAATAAAAGAAGCTCAGCAAAATCACCAAGAAAGGTCTCCGGTGTCCACAAAACTCCTACTAGGCAAACATGGACTCAGGCCCAACGTCAGCGAAACGCCACGTACTCAGCAACGGTCTCTGGCTCAGGGTCTAACATGTGACACCCAAAAGAGCAAGGGACACATGTCAGCAAGTCTACAAGAGACTTGTGCAAGGAAACTGAAAGTAGGCAAAAGTAAAGAAACCTAGCAGTTCTAGCATGAAGGCGATGCCATGGCAGTTAAAGTATGAGTGCAACAGGTAAAGTAAAGTAAAGTACGAGCATGGCATTTAAACATGGCATGGATGACAAGTATTACATGAATCATTCACAAGGCAAGTACAAGACAAGAAAAGTAAGCACCTCGTGCACAGAGATTCCGTCTTTTGGCTAGAGGGCTGATCAGGCCACTCCTAAGCTCAAGTGAATGTTTATCCCTACCCCTCCACGTGTATCGAGCCAGGGCCTTACCCCTGAACGGGAATGCTCGCTTCTGGATCACGAGCCAGGAAGTGTTTTTAACAAGTATGGCATAAGGGTGCACCTAGCCGGACCAGGAAACCGGGCATTGGCTTTTGACCAACACATGAGGCCCGTTTCCCCGGAAGTAGTATTCAAGGAGTACAAGTATTGTAGCGTGTGCTACGAATGCAACAATCAACTGGGATGACATGGAAGATGCAATGCATGGCAGTTAAAAGTGCGTACAGATAAGAAAAGTAAACGTGGCAGTTTAGTATGCATGAACAACAAGTTTAAAGAGTTGGATCTGGCTTCGTTGTCAACCTATATCCATTTAGGTGATGGATCTAGTTTCGTTGTCAAACTAGATCAAGTAGGCGTCTAGCCAGCTATCATTTCACTGACTAGTCTCTTTTACGCTAGAAACAAGGAAGTGGCCTAAAAACATGGCCCTACACAAGAGTTGGCAAGTTTCACTTGCCTACAAGTATGACGTCTGAGCACACCGTCCAATGAGTCCAAAAATCACAATTATCCTACGTGCACAAGTCCACCGGCCTAAAGTCCATATTATTAATCTTGATTAGTGAATTTAAAACATTTAAAAATACTTTAAAAATACTGATTTTAGTCTTGATTAGCATGCATTGGGTTGGGGGTCCTAGGGGTGCAAAGCGTTACCTCAACACGACGCGAAAGCTACACCGACGTCGGGTAGCGACGCCGGGGGTTGGAATGAGAGAACGCGCTCCAAGTCCAGATTCCAAATTAGTTTCCTCGTTGGAAAGTTCAGAGCATCAACCGGAGTGACGATTCCAGATTCCAAAGCTAGCACGTGCGACGACGGGCTACGACGTGTCGCAACGTCGTACGCGGCAAATCGTCGAAGAGCACGCACCTAGGTGGGGCCCACAGTAGTCCTAGGGACCTTTGGGGGACCCACAATATCTCTGGAGAACTTGGGGGGCCCACAGAGGCAAGTGGTGCGACGGGTGCGGGGTTGCGACGAATGGCTCTCGGTCGTACACAGCCAATGCGGGGACTTGGCTCGGTCAGACACGAGAGGACGGGGCTGTGCGGCGTTTGGGTCGGTCGCAGCAGCGAGGGTGGGGCTATCCTTCAGTCAGAGCGGGAGATCGGGTCGGTCGTGCTCTTGGAGCGGGTCGTTGCAACGTTTGCAACGTTGCAACAAAGCGGCGAGCGGTCGATGCGAGCGGGCGCTTCGGTCAGACGCTTGGCGATGCGGGCGACAGCTGCAGGCGACGGTGCGGGGCGGGGTGCGGGCCAAGCCCTCGGTCAGACCGAGGGAACAGAGCAGGGATGGCTGTGCTGCGATGCGAGCGGCGATGGATGCGGGGGCGGCTAGCGGTCGGAGCGGGAGATTTTGCTTGGTTTTCTCGGTCGGTGCGGCAGCCGTTCGTCGCAACGTTGCGACGAATCGTCGCAACGTCAAATTTGGGTTTTTGAAGAGGCTAGGGTTAATTTCTTGCGAAAATGTGTCTTCCTAGGGGTTGTTTATATAGTGTAGATGGGTTGACTTGGTCTAGGGCTAAATCTAATAGGATTAGAAGTTTAAAATAATTTAAAATTTGAAATTCAACTTTTCCAACTCACCCAAGGATTTGACTTGGTCCAAATGAGCTGGAAATTGGCTCAAAAATTCTTTAATACGTTTAAAACTCAAATAAATTTTATTTGGCCAAAAATAATTTAAAAATTAATTATTAAAAATAATATAAAACTTGTTAAAAATATATAAGCGGTCAAATAAACTCCAAAAATTATAAAATAAATATTGGGGTGATCGTGATGACGAGAGTGAGCTAACTAAGGAGACGGATCTCAATTTTGACGTCGGACGACGAAACTAAAAATAGAAACGTCTCCCGTCAAAAGTGAAAATCGCCACGTCTCATCGAATAAGTTTAAATTGTGGGAAAACGACTCGAGAAACGTCGTTCCAATTTAGTGCCACTATTTAATACTCTCGGAGACGTTCATGACGGCATATCACACGAAAGTGTTCACAAACAAACAAAGTCTAAAACAAACACGTGCACGGCCAAAAGCACGTGCACGAACAACGCACTACGAAAAGTGGTCGTTACAGTAGGAGAAAGACCGCCTCTGACCGTCGGGCTAAGGGGGAATAAACTTGGCGGTTGACTCCCTAGCCACAGCTCACGCCCCTAGTGTAGACATCGAGTCCTCGCGTGTGGGAACGGCTTGGACGAAGTATTGGGAGTTATCATTGTGGCCTTAATGCTCCCGGTTGTCGAAGGTGTTAATGGACATGGGAATGCCCACCGTTTGGAACCGGGTAGGCCTAGCGTGCTTGGCACCGACCGGAATATCGGGCCATGGACGCTAGGTACCACCTTTTGGGGCAATGTCTCACCCTGTGTCAAGTCAAATGTCAAGTGTCATGAATGCTCTAGCCCGTGTTAGCGGGGATTCATTTCGTGTCTTTTTCATTTCTTTCTTTTATTTCTACACTTCCACCCACATTATCCGCGTAGCTAGCACACAACCTAGGCGAGGCTAGTAGCCATTCAAGCCATCCACCTCCCTGAGTTCGATAAACCCGCACCCTACACTAACCGTGCACTTGCGGTAAAACGACACCGCGCCCATACCGTAAACCGGGCGCCGGTCAAGTTTTTGGCGCCGTTGCCGGGGAGGCGTTCGGTTTGATATTAGCTTAGCTTGGGTTCGTTAGACTACGCATAAAAACACAAAAAATTTCTTTTTCTTTTTTTATTTTTTTTAAAATATTGAATAACCAAGAAATTTTTCCCCCACCATTATATTATCTTTTTGTTATTCTCTTGTACTATTGATTGCTCCTCTCTAGTTTTCTTATTTGTGTTGTCCATGTATCTTTGATATAACCATGTGGAGATCAAATTTCGATGCTCAGATGGGAGGATACGATCCTTATCCAGTTGTGGTTTGTGAGACTTGTGGAATTGCGGGGCACGTGTATTATGATTGCCCATTTATGCTTGAGAGCCTCCCCCCACTCCAAGGCCAAACATTTTCCCACAACCTTAGCCCAAACACCTCCCATCCATTTCCTCAACCTTATACCCCTCCACAAACACAAGAAGAATCAAGCCTCGTGTCGCTCCTTGAAAGTGCCATGTTTAACCAAGGCCAAATATTACAAAACTTAATGGTACCAATCACCGAGCCGACACCGAGGAGAGGGGATGAAGGAGAGGATATACCCACTTTCATGGTTGAGACCACCATGCCATCGGCCACCATAGACACATCTCAAGCCGATACCCCATTTTTCCATCACTACCACTTGGATGACGAAGCATTTTTTGATGATGATAGTGAGGATGGGGAGATTTATCTAGGATCTGTGGGAGAGATTTCTTGTCTTGATTTGGATACCCCACATGAGTCCTATGAGAGCACTGGGGAGTTTACAGAGATTATGCATACCAGCGAGGAGGATGTGCGTGAGAATGAGGACATGATGACCACATACGAGGGGTCCGCTCCACATCCACCTCCACAACCATCTCTGTCACAGCTTCCTCCTTGGTCGGTGGTCAACCATGAGGATGTCATTCAAGACATCGGGCAGATGGTGGAGTATGAGCATATCATCGAGGAGGACGTGCATGAGGGCTTGGATACGATGGTCCACTCCATGGAGCCCGAGTCACATCTACCTTTACCGTCGCTCTCCACTTCTTCTGCGGCTGAGCATCTACTTGAGCATATTGCCCCTATTCAGGGAGATTTTCATACTCACTCTCACTCCACTTTTGAGTCTCGCTTTTCACTTCCTATTTCTTTAGACTCATATATATTTGACACACCATATCTCTCGTAGGACACATGATCTATTTCCCTTGAGGTATGCTGCGGTGTGTCACCACCTGGAGAGCCACTTCTCATGGAGAGCGAGGATTTGGTCGTCGCTAGTACAGAGGATAGCGACCCATTCTCAGGGAGTATTCGTCACCCTTTTATTATTTTTCCATCTTATGTTGACAATTATCTCTGGGATACATTTATTTTGGGAAATAATTTCTTGCCATGGACTAATGCACCTCATCCTTTGCAGGTCACAGGTGGTTACCTACTAAGGATGCTTGGAGGTGCATTGCTTGGGTCCATTGGCACACGTGGCACAGCGCTTCTAGCGGAGCCACAGAAGGAGCAGTTAGAGCAGCTACCTGCCCCACTTCAGATCTTGGATCCGCCTATGCTCAGGTGTATCCTAATCCAATAGCGTAAAAATTTACCACTTTTTAGTTTAGGTTTGAATAATCTCGTCTCCTCTCATTAGTAAGGGGAGCGCATCTAGGATTTGCTTTTGCATCTTAATAACCCATCATGTCGTGCCCTTCTATCATTTCACCATCATCCTCTTCCGAGGAGAATGAGCACACCGTCTCTCCTGCATTTTGATTTCTTTCTTTTCCTTTTCGATCTTCCCCTTGCATATTTCTGCATCGCATTGATCATATCATTTCGCTGGCATTGTCATGTTCAGCTTGGGGGAAATCGATTTGTGGGCCTGTTTTCGCGTGTCGTTGTTGTGTGTCTGTGTCTAGGTGTTCTTTTGTCATGTTTTTTATCTTTTATTTGAGTGTTTCTTTTTCTTTATTTTTTTTAGTTTCGTTCATATGTTTTTCGTGTTTTTCACTTTTTGTGTCGGTGCACCCCCCCGCCATTTTCATTGCCCTCCCGTATTCACTACTATTGCATTGAGGACAATGCAAGTTTTAGCTTTGGGGATTCGCACTTCGTGCGTCATTTGTCTCTTTTTCTTCGTTATTTGAGTCATTTTTCTCCGTGTTTTTCTTTTTCTTTTTCTTTTCTTCTTTTTATCTCTTTCTCCTAGAGATGAACCCTATGATGAATTGCCACTAAAATCACACGCACACCTTGCACGGCTTCGATAATCACATTCACTAACCCTAGGATATCGAGTCCTCTTGCATTTCATGCATCATGGGTCCACTTAGCTTTTTGTGAGTCGTGCGTCGTGCCTAGCTGTTTGGTGTGCTTCTACTTTGTGATTTTACTTTATATACATATCCAGGAATGACCCCTAGATTATCATGCTTCGATTTGAATATGCGGTATTTATTTCCCCTTTCTGCTTCTGCATGCTATATATATATATCGTGTACTTCATTTTGCATGTGTCGGGATTCCACAATTAAGGACTAGGATAACCCATTTAACCCATGCTCTATTTAGCGAGAATAGTTTCCTTTGCCCAAGTGTTTAGATTCCGACTTCTTTTTTGTTTTACTTGGTACAAATCCCCTCGTCGTGTACCGTTCTCCCACTTGGGAGAGTACACATGTGTATAGCCAAAAACCCAAAAACCCAAAAAAGAGAAAAGAAAAGAAAAACCCAAAAAGAAAAGAAAAGAAAAGAAAAATTTTGTATAGCCCAAAATCCAAAAAAATTACAAATACCCAAAACCCAAAAATTTCAAGTGTGAATATTTTTCCTATCTACCGAGAATAAAGGGAAGGCGAGAATTTGCACCGAGTATTCTACTCCACATCATCTCAACCCCCATCGTTTTCGAAAACACTTGGCTTAGGAACTTTTTAGCTATTATCTAGGCTTTAGTGTGGTGATTTCCTTAACCATAGTTGTGGAGTCCCCGACGCATGATATGTTTCGATTCTCTCTCTATTCTCATGCATGCTTGAACTACATATATTCACTGCTTTATTCAATTCGAATCGATATTTGGGTCATTTCTTGGATTTGTGTATATCGAGCTTTATTGCACAATGTAGATAGTGACACCGTCTACTAACACACGACCACACTCACTCGCTCTTCACCGCGTAGGCCCACGGCATTTGTCTGGACTCGTATTCCTTAGTTTAGTGATGTGATTTGGTGTTTGCTTGCTTGGTGTGTCGTTTTTGATTTTGTTGGCCCTGACGGGCGATCTAGGATATAGAGTTTTCTTTTTCTCTCTTTCTCTTTATTTTCTCTCTTCGAGTTCCTACTCTCACTCGTCTTCCTCGAGGACGAGGAAGAGTTCAGCTTGGGGGATTTTGACGTGCGTTTATTTTTCATATATTTGCGCACGTTTTCTCCCGTGTTTTTCTATTATTTACCGCCGTCTTGTATTCGTTTTCTCGTGTTTTCTCGTTTTCTTTCACTTTTCCGTGTTTTTGGTATTTTGCAGGAATTTCTAGCATTTGGGACATAAAACGACGATATCATGAGTCCCCAGAGCAACGGGATGGGTCACGCGTGATCCAGGGGGTCAAACGACCAAGATTGCCACTTTCAGCCCCCACCCGATCGATTGGACACAGTCAACCGATCGGGTGATGCACGCGTGTCTGACCCAGACTGAAGCTGGAGCGAAGCGCAAGGTCAACCGATCGGTTCACCGACCGGTTCATCCCAACAGAGTTCTCGGGAATTTGGAGCTGGATTCCAACCGATCGGGTGACATTTCACCCGATCGGTTCATCTGTAGCTGCATCGCCTTAAAGATCGAACCGACGGCTCCACCCACTCTCTTCAGTGACCGGTTGAAGCTCCCAAAGCCTGATGGCCAAAGCAACAAGCCGCTCACCCGATCGGTTGATGTTTCAACCGATCGGGTGGCCTTTTCTTCCGCCTTTGCGCGCTGCTGATGCATTCATTGAAGATATGCTATCATTCCAGAAGGATTTTGGGTGATCTCTTATTTTTCTAGCGTCGGCATCCTCGTTATCTTTCCAATGATAGGTCGCATGCCCAAATCCGATTTTTCTACATTTTTCTGGAATTTTCGGAGCGCAGCTGTGTGCTGAAATTGGCTGCAGTCTGAATTTTCATTTCACCCGATCGGTTGACTTGTCAACCGACCGGGTGAGATCACTTTCTGCGGATTTGAACTCTCTGTTTATTCCACTCGATCGGGTGAGTTTCCACCCGATCGGGTGGGCCGGTTTTGACAGTTCTGGACCCGAACTGTTAAGGTTTTTGAGGGGTTATATATTTGAGTTAGGGGGCACGACTTTGTGGTATTCTCCTCTAGTTTTTTGGGCTTTTTCAGCCCCTTTGTTGGGAGGCTTAGGGTAGATTAGATTAGGTCTTTGCTCAATAAATCTTGTACCGGATTGTTGGATTCGAATCAAGATAAGTATTTCTTTCTCTTGTTTTCCATTATTTTGTGTTGTATTTGTTTTGCTTCATGATGATTGTTTGTATGTCTTTTATGTTGGTTGTTTATATGTTTTTCATCATGGAGTAGTATTGATGAACCCTAATACGGGTTAGAGTAGGATTGATGCTTCGGTTGTTTCATTTGACTTGGTTGCATGGCATGTGTTCGATGAAATGCGTCAATGGGGATTTCTAGCAATCTGGGTCCAATTCGTACGACGACACACTAGTTGTGTTGGGGATTGGGGTCCGGTGCTTGTCCAGTCAAGATCCGCTTTGATGTATTGCTAGAAATCACATTTGACCAATTTGGCCATTAGGGTTACGCGGGGGTGTTTCATTGTCATTGGCGGGAGAAAGACCGCCTTTGACCGTCGGGCTAAGGGGAAATAAACTTGGTGGTTGACTCCCTAGCCACAGCTCACGCCCCTACTGTAGACATCGAGTCCTCGCGCGTGGGAACGGCTTGGACGAAGTGTTGGGAGTTATCATTGTGGCCTTAATGCTCCCGGTTGCAGAAGGTGTTAATGGACATGGGAATGCCCATCGTCTGGAACCGGGTAGGCCTAGCGTGCTTGGCACCGACCGGAATATCGGGCCATGGACGCTAGGTACCACCTTTTGGGGCAATGTCTCACACTGGGTCAAGTCAAATGTCAAGTGTCATGAATGCTCTAGCCCGTGTTAGCGGGGATTCATTTCATGTCCTTTTCATTTCTTTCTTTTATTTCTACACTTCCACCCTCATTATCCGCGTAGCTAGCACACAACCAAGGCGAGGCTAGTACCATTCAAGCCATCCACCTCCCTGAGTTCGATAAACCCGCACCCTACACTAACCGTGCACTTGCGGTAAAACGACACCGCGCCCATACCGTAAACCGGGCGCCGGTCAAGGATACATCCCATAAATTCCAAGAAAACTTCCTTGCTCGGAGTTGGCAAATTCAGCAATCCATTGAAAACCTTACTCTGATTGCCACTTGCTTAGAAGAAAATAATTTTTTTGCAATTCAATTCCAAGAATCTAATATGAGTTCATCTTCTATTGCTGGTATATCGAGCGAGCCATGTCACGATGAAGCCACAAATTAAAATATCAACATGGCAGGAAGTGTGTGCAAAAGAGAGGACGAGCTAGAAATTTTGGATGAACAGTAGGAGGAGACGACTAGGGACATGTGTTCAGAGATTATCGCTATGGAGCCCGATCCACTCTTTCCCCCAGTTTTTTCCCAAAATCATTCATCCCTCTCCCCAATGACTGAGCATCATACCGAGAGTAGTGCATATCTTTCAGGGAGTAGTCATCAACATGCTTTAATTTATTTCACCTATTTTGATGACTACGTTTGGAATACATTTATTGAGAAGAATTTTAGACTAAATTGGACTGACATAAATCATCTCTTGCAGGACATACATAATCACTTTATAGAGATTCTTGGAGTTGTGTTGCTAGGGTCCTATTTAGCTAATGGAGGAAGAGTACTCGCCGAGGAAAGCAAGGAGCAAATTGAACAACTTCCTCCACCATTAAAGATCATGATCCGCCATTTGACCACGGTATGTTCTTTCCATTAGCGTAGATTTTATATGCTTTCTAGGATGCTTTCTTTTGAATAAACTCTACCCTTCTCGACATTGAGGACGATGTCCATCTTTAGTTGGGGGGAGTGTATGAGACCTTAGGATTTTTTTTTTCAAAAACATGGCAAAAGAAAAGAATAAATCACCATTTTCATCTTTTAAAACTCCTTCACACTCCAAATGCGGATGATTATGCATTGATTGAGTTCTAAAAATTGTTTATGGCTTGAGTTAATTATTTTTCCTTCATGGAATTACTCGTTAATATGCTATTCATGAAAACTTTCAATTGCCATGATTAATATCTCGAAATAGTTTGAATTTATTTCATGCATGCTGATGTGATGAAAAAGCTTAAGTATACACGATTTATTAGAATAGTCTTCAAGTTGAAGAGGAATTTGGCCTTTGTTATTGATGTTTATGTTCGAAGAATGGGTGTTGAGTTGCTTGTGGAAAAAAAGAGAAAAAAAGGAAAAAAAAAGTGAAAAAGAAAAAAAATTGCATCGTTCCCTTGAGTTCATTGATTAGCTGGGTCTGCGTGCCTCAGGAAGCATTGGAGATTCGAGTCGAAAGATGGATGAATGTGGAGTGCATTCAAAAAAAAGAGAATAAAACTTAGATGATTCGAGTATTAAGTTCGAGGGGCTCTTCTAAGCCTAATGTCCGAAGGCCGTCTGGCCTAGGAATCATAACTAAAAGCTCGCTACATGGATCATTCTAAGTCGTCAAAAGAAAAGAAAAAAAGAAAAAAAGAAATGAGAAATGGAGAATAAACAAAGCAACTTCAATACCCACGATTTGAACGATCTTTTTGAGATGCCAACTCCTTGGAGACAAGAAAAGTAGAATATAACGACGTGTTATACTTTCGCTTGCGCAAAACAATTCTTGCATGTTGTTTATTCAAAATAAATTAGAGAAAATATCATGTGATTGAGCTTATTCATGGGTTGTGTATATTGATGGTCAATATCATGTTGGAAACCGTATTATTGAGCCATGCCATAAGCAATTGATAGAATTTATTGTTTTACTAATTATCCATCTTCATCGCTATTTTTGCTATGGACTAGCAAATCGCTAGTTGGGGGTGTGATTCAGGTTGAATATTGCTTATTTAACACCCCATTTAGCCCTATTTTGTGCTTATAAGTGCTTAATTGGTCTCTAATACGTTCCTATTTTGTATATCATCATTTATTAGAGAAATCACTTGATTTGAGCATAAAACAGCAATAAACTGAGCATTTCTACACTTTTTATATTTTTCATGGCTAGATCTCGAGCTCACGATTCCAACGACTATTTATTTGTATTTTTCTGAGATCTGTGCTAATTACTGTGTAATTTTGAATACATAATACCAATAAAATGAAGAAATACAGAGGAAATACGTTCAAAATACGGCGTCCAAATCTCTCTACGCCACGTGGCAGTCATCGGACGGCCCCCGCCTTCATCCAATGGGCATTAGCAGCGGACGACGCGACGTAACTTGGGCCCTTAGATCTCGCTCTAACGGCTCAAATCCGAGCTGAGCCAACGGGGCACCCTTCTGCTTCCACGTGGCAAGATCCTAGACCCTACCCGTTGAAATCAACGGTAACGATTTCCCCCGTCGCATCGAAATCATTCGAAGAAGCGGCGACGAACTGCATGTTCCGCGGGGACACGTGGCGGCATCCGCACCGTTCAACCATCGATCTAACGGCGTCAATTGAGAGAAGTATATGCAAAGCGTAGATTCGAAGAGCGCACAACGTGGCCGTCTCCCAGACGTCAAATCTTGATCCAACGGCCCGTACGAATCCCGCTCGAAAATAAAGCGGGGGCGACATGGCTCAATCTGAGCCGTCGCCCCCGAATCCAACGGCTGATAGCACTCCCGCCTGAAGCAACTCGGAGCGGCTACGTGGCCTATGAAGAGCCATTCGATCTCTCGATCGGACGGTCAGCATTGATCTGATCTGTACACGGATGCGGGCGCCGAGCGAACGAACGGGCGGAGCGCAAATTTTAAAGGACACATGTCGGTTACTCATTCAATCCCGCTTCGATCCAACGTCCAGCATTTGATCCGATCGTGAAATGCGGATCAGAGTTGGTTTTGATGCGGGTTTGAGCGTATTTTTCAGATCCGATACCGACCTAATTCCCCTATAAATACCCATGTATTCCAGAGGGTAGGGACAGCCTTTTTGGGGCGTATTCTGGCATATTGGGGGCTCTAGGAGCCGTATTTCGCCATGAAATTTGGAGGCCATGGGAACAGAGGCTAGTTCTATCATCTGAAGGATATTTGTGGCTATTTGGAGAGAACTAGTGACATTTTTCCTATCTTTAGCCTTGTATTTTGCGTATTTGGCTTAGAATTGAAGTATTATTCACTTATTTTGGGGTTTTAATGATGTATTTGTCTATGGATACTGATTATATTCTCTCCATGCATGGTTAATCTTCATATGTGTTGGTGTTGATGTAGTTAGGATGTCGTAATCATTGATTTTGATATCTTTTTGCCCTATTTGCATTGAATAATCGCGTATTTTGCTAGTTTCAACACGTATTGTTCAAGTATTATCGTTGTAGGTGTACTTGGATCGAATATGATCTCTGGACTTATTCGTTGCGTGATCCTTTTAGGCACATAAGCTTATTTTCTTCATGAAACTAGTATTTTACTCGATATTTAAGGCATTTTTCATTGTTCATTTATCGTTATATTTTTCGACATTCTCGTGCCCTAATCGGACGAAACGTTAAGTCATAGAAAAGATATTAATAATCATTGATTGCACACACCCTAACAAAATCACTACCAATGCATACTCTCCATATTAGTACCCCATATCGAATTCACCGTAATTATCGTAGGATCTTCTTTTGTTATTCTAAACTCTTATTATATCTTTAGGTGGTTGGTTATTATCGTGTTAGTACTTTTTACAAACTGAAGTTTGTGGTTTTGCATGTCAGTTGTCCGGTGGATATGATACCTGGACTCACCAGGATTATTACTTGTTCGATCTCCTACGCTTGGGAGTAACGCTCACACATTTTGAGTCAGGCAAGTTTTTGGCGCCGTTACCGGAGCGTATTGGAGAGGGAACAGACGATTCGATACCACCCCATGGCCATTTGTCCAGAAGAGGGGCCATGGGGGTCTTAGTCGTCCCTGAGAATCGAGAAGGGCCACCTCCCGACCTTTTGCCATAGGTGAGGGCAAAAGGTTTGCCTCCTCAACTCGATTCCTTTTTTTCTACCTCATCCTCTTCATCGGAGGATGGCCCACGTTTCTTGCTGACAATTTCGAGCGGCTCAGAACATCAATAGTGTCAGCATCTTCCACCACCAACGGCTCTGAAACAACAATGGAAGCAAGGGGTGGAACAGAGCGAACGATAGCTTGATTCGAGGCCTCCCTCAAAGAGGCACGAGATGATGACCTCGAGATCTGCCTGACCTCACCCCCTTCGGAGGAAGAGCTCTGACTAATGGGAAGGGGGAGACTGAGCGCTCAACCCATTAGTGCTCCTTTTCTTCTTGCGTTGCTCTCTCCAAACCTGACCCAGTCCAGAGTCCCTACTCATGCGAGCTCCGTTAGTCATATCTGCAAACAACAGATATAATTATCGTGAGTGGCTGTGATAAAGACACAGAAGTGGTATACATTACCCGGACTCCACAAAACGGTCTTTAATCGATGGCTATCCAACAGATACAGAGTCTACCTCTCACGCCATGGTCGACTCAGAAAGAGTCTAGCCGCCTCGACTTCTCCCGACATTAACCTAGCCTCGACTTCCTCTGGTGCAAGCTTAGACCCTTCATCAAGGTTGGGATTCGGAGAACTCCAACCGTTAAGCATCGGTCCTAGGTCTGGGAGAACAACGAACACGAAGGGTATCTACCCAACCAGGATCAAAGAGCAGGAGATCATATGTGAGCCTCATTATCAGGCGAGTAACGATGTGATACCACACCTTCTGAGGGTCGACTATTATCTGGAAGAAGTACTTAAACAGCCACACGGATGGTCGGACCCCTTAAAGCTCACAAAGCATGATTAAGCAGACTAGGTGGAAATGGCTTGGGGTGCAAGTTGACAGAGAGAGCCCCAAAGAGCACATGATCTCTATAATAAAGGGGTGAAGATGAAAGAGAAGCCTAAACAAAATTATGTAGGGTACACTCCAACCTCATTCTTTCGAGGAAAAGAAACTCTCTCATCAAAACTAGGCAACCTACCCTTAAAAGGAGGACAGCGGCATCCCAACCAAACCTCAGCAACCCGATCAAGGGAAAACTCGGGCACCATCTCCAAAATGACTTTGGGGACCTGTGAGCTCGGATCCCTCTGATGAATGAGAGGATATGGTTCCATGCGAACCACCTTCCCTTTACCAGGAACTTCCTCGTATTGAGGATGATGAAGGCGTGCCATGCGATCTTTGTAAGATGGCTCATGTATCCTAACAGGTGGAAACATACCTAAAATGGATCTTGAGAGGAGTCAAGATCAGTTAGGGAAGGTACCTTAGTAGGATCAAGCAAACTCCAAAGGAAGCAACGAACGAATCAAGCTTTTGAAATGAAAATAGTGGCGAAGCAAGATGTATCTTTCTTCCAACCCTTTCTTTTATATGGAGGAGCTCAACCAAATGATTGTTGATGAGCGACATGTGTCTGAGACCGGCCTCAAGGATCGACTAGGATCAATCCAGGAACGAAAGGGTTTTTGGCAGTACAAATCAAATCAAACATTTCAAAAACCATGTGCATTTAAGGAGAATACACATCAGGCAGTCTCCATCAGTGCTGTTTCCTCAGACACACATGATGGGGGCCATTGTTGGTCCACGGGTACGGATCAAGAAGCAGTATTGAGATATCCGACCCGTTTAATGCCTACGATGTGAAACCCGTCATTAAGGCAGAGTAATACCCAGTCAAATGAACGGTTCACTCGACCATTAAGCTCCCACTGATACTTAGGGAGGAGTTAATGGAACCGAGTCAATGGGAGCCGTTATCACCAATCCCGAAGAATATCCCGCCTGAATCAATGAGGGACGATTACTCACAATCATCAGAACAATGCCTATAAATACTTGAAAAGACAATGGTAAAAGGGTTCCAACTCCCAAGGTACGAGATCTAATACATAGACTCTACTCTTTCAGCTTACATTTCTTCCACAAAAGAGCTTCCTACGTCAGATCTGAGACGAACCTCCGTGGGTCGATCTCAGCTGCTCCAAGCTCCCTCTCTTCCTTAAGTTCACATTCTAACTTAAGCATTAGAGAAGATTTGGGTCGGGACCCAGATCTGGCTCCAATGACGCTACCATGTAGTGCAGGTTAACGAGCCTCATTCATATGCGAGGGTCGTTCTAGAGCTTCTCAGCCTCGATCGATCGATATACGAATTGCTTGAGGGTCGATTGAGCACCAAAAGACATCCATCATCCATCAACGACCCATTTCCTTCCAACCTAAGGTCCCACTCAACCTACTGACGAGACTTTGACTCATCAGGAAGGGTCCACGTCACCAACACAATTGGTTCGGTCATTTTTGGCCTTAACAGTAACTTTTCTTAGATTGTTTAAGACTTTCAATTGAAGCTTGAACACACGTAGAAAAATGGTATGTTTTAAAATGTTTTAAAAGTTTTCAAAACTTATTTCTAAGTTTTAAGGTCAAACCATAGCTTATTCAGGTAGACTAATAGACTCGACTGACATCCAGTCGACAAGCTACAATGCCTGATAACTGGCTTGCAGCATGTCAAAAAACCAGTTGAATGTAGCGATGGACCTAGTCGACTAGCTATTGTACACGGGTCGACTAGGACTAGAATATGGTCGACTCGTTTTTATAGAGAACAATCTTCTCCTGGGACATGCTTGGACTAGTCGACCAATGTACATCAACTAATTGACTACCTGAAAACTAATCGAATAGTAAGTATACAATAGTTAACTAGTGCTAGCTATTTGGCCTACAACGATCATATTTTACTAAACGCTTTTCTAACCGCTAGAGGGCTTTTTGGGCAATCTGTTTTGTGAAGACCGAGGGGCTATATATGTTGGTTTGATATGAGGTTTTTTGTAAAATTTCAAAGAGAAATTTTCAAAGAGAAAAACAATCGTTCAAGCTCTCTTGTGCTCTACCTTCCTAAAAGTAAAAATCTCTATTTGGCCAAAATTCTTTAAAGCTTTTAAACAATCTCTTAGCCTAGTTTCTTTAATCTCCATATAGTGCTCATATCTATCTTCCTGAGATAAAAAACATCTCCTTAGCCACACTTTTCATACACAAGCTTTAATTGGAAAAGCTTTAATAGCTTTGTACTTTATTCAACAAAAGAGTAAGTTGTAAAACCACAAGTGTGTGGTAGTAACTGCATAGAAAAATCCACGGTTGTTATGGTCCTCTTGTTGAAGAGGTTTGATTGAAAAATCCTCATTTGGAGAGGTGGTTGTATAAGTCCTCTTATAGGGAGGCATGTGAAAGTCCTCAGATATGAGGCAAGCGTAACCTTCTCCTTAGGAGATTGAATAGTGGATTAACTCCAAGCATAGCTTAGGACTAGAGGTAGCCCTAGGTTTAGATAAACCAAGATAATTCTTATGTCTTTGCATTGCTCTTATTTTTCTTGTGTGCGTTTATCTCTATACTTGCAACTGAGTTTAATTTTTGCTACTTACATATTTCTTACAAGTTGAGATTGTGGTGATTAAGAATCAAGTTAGGTAACTATAATTGATCTCTTATGTAAAATTTAGAGAGATTATTTTTAAGTGAAAACTTAATTTGGTTAGCACTAGTGATGAGTGTTTATTATGTATATATTTTGTGCTTATTCCATGTGCATTTCATACTATTTCATTCACTGTTCCACTCCATTTTCTCCGTTTTTGGTTTCTTTTTACTTTTGGGTCCCTTGTGCATATTTCAGGTGCAAATGAAAGATTTTGGGACCCTAAAGTAAGGTAAAAGTGATGGAACGAAGCGAGAAGCAATGTGAGACAAAAACCAAAGGGAAATGAAGGAAAACTTGCCACATGCGATCGCGTGGCAGAGTGAAACAGTCGCGTCATCAGGATAGCTTGAGGAAAAGCAAGGCCCATTCGATGCGGTCGTGTGATCAGATGAAACGACTGAATCGTTGTAGGGCAAAGATGAAGGAAAAGTGTCATCAACGCGGTCATTTGGCAGACGACGCAACCACTTCACATCGAGAAGCTAATGCCACCAAACGGTCGCTCCACACGACCGTTTGGAAGAATATTCTAAAGGATCTAAATATGAAACAATGTGTCACATAGATTTCTACATGGTTTCATCGACATCGAGACAGAGCGGTTAACTTACAACCTTTAGGCAATGCGACTATATTGAATATGACTTGACAGCGTCGAATAGTGGTTCCGAGGGTTTCCTGGGCGCAACCAAGGGCAGAATTGGGATTTTTGGGAATTTCTGTAGACTATAAATACATTTCTTCTTACTCTGAAGGGGATGATGCTTTTTTGCAAGCTTTTGAGCTTTTATCTGGATTTTCTCATGTGTACTTGTTCTTAATTCTTTGCAACTTTATTAGTTCTCTTGGTTTTATTTGTATTTTGTTCTCTTTATTGCAATAGAATTTGTTTTCTATAATTTCTTGCATCGTGGATTGTTTGATTATCTATCTCTACTCATTCTACATTGCCATGGCTATTCAATTCATGATTTTGATTACATATCCCTTAATGGATCGTGAGTAGTCGCCCAATTAGGGCATGGGTTGAACCCCATTGGAGTTCACCAAGGAATGATGAGATTTGATTAATTGTTGAATAATTAGAGATTAGGGGTATGCTAGGATGATATTATCATTGCACATTGATCTCTTCCCTTGTGGATAAATAGATTAGTCGATGGCGAGAGCTGGGGTTAATCTAGGGTTTTCAATCCCTACATTGATCCATACCATCCACATTGCTGATGGGAGTCAAGTGTAGATTAGAGCCCTCCTAGCACAGATCTGAATCATAATCCATAGAAGTGGCGTGGAAGAAGAATGAAGACATTTGTCAGACGTAATGCACCTATCGCATATCGATGCACCAATGGGAGTTGGCTTCGATATGTGATAGGTAGTCCTATCATGGCATCATGAGAGTGGGGGAAGGGATAACATAAGGGGATATCCTATCATTGCGTCACGAAGTTGGGGGGGGTAGGAGAATGCCCTTAGGTTAGACAATCTCTCCCTAGCCCATGAATTCAACAATCAACCAACCAATTCAATCCTAACTTTTATCCAATGGTGGGGATACCTTGGTCCTAGTGCTTTTCCCAATTGTATTTCTTATTAGTATTAATACTTATTATCCTCATTTCGATCACGTAGCTAATAACCGTGAAAGAAACCAGTACCCTACAACAGCCTCCCAGTGGATGACATGTATAGCGCTATAACTACACAGTGCACTTGCGGTATAAATATCGAAGACAACAAGTTTCCTGGCGTCATTAACAGGGAGGCACGGCTTGATATTTGGTTTATTCATTATCGCTAGACTACACATTTCTTTATCACATATTCATTTGTTCCCTTTTCTTATATTGCATATGAACACAGGTTTTTGTGATGATGCTAGCCATTTGTACCGCTGCAGTTATTGCAAGTAAGATGGAAAGTCTGACACAGCATATAGCCCAGCTGAGGATGTGGGCAAATTCTTTCATTCAAGTAGTCTTAGTGAGTTCTGGAATGTGCAGCGTGCAAGAACACATATTTGGCCAGCAGCAGTTCAAAAATTATCCCTGCAATCCACTACCTCATACATACAACTATAGTTAGACAGATCATTCTACTCCTTTTTACCAAGAAGAAGATCCATAGAGCTCTCAAGGGTACATGCCTTCCATGTCCATACAATTTTCATCCCTTGACATACTCCTGGCAAGCAGTCTGGCTATAGAAAGCTTCAACAACGATGGATTTTCCACTTCTTCTAAACAACCCGTTATCGGGCAGGAATCAACTGCACACCGAGAGGAAGCATCACAATTCATTAAGATATGCTACCGGATAAGCACATTTATGTCATCACCAGAAGATGCGTCAACTTCAGAGATCGCAGCTCACCAAGATCCTCAGACTCACTTTCATGACACTTTGATTCAAGGGGACTACAAAGATGACGTCGGATCCTTAGAAACATCTGATGAAGCATCGGCACGCCAAGACAATAAACCTCTGAGAGAGATGACACAAATCGAGGTAACAGAAAAGGAGAACATCAAACCTCCTAAGGTAGAACTCAAACCACTTCCTCCCAATTTAAAGTATGCATTCTTTAGAAGAAACTCCACTTACCCAGTCATTGTAAATTCTTCTTAACAGATACCAAGCTTCATAGCCTCCTAACCATCCTTAGAGAGTACAAAAGTGTCATAAGATACACTATAGATGACATAAAATAACATAGCCTCGGTCTATACACACATAGGATCCTTCTCGAGGATGGCAACGCTACCTTTATTAAGCCTTAAAGGCGACTTAACCCTAACAAGAAGGAGGTAGTTAAGATGGAAGTCTTGAAATTACTTGAAGCGAGAATAAGCTATCATATATCTGATAGTAAGTGGCTTAGCCTGGTTCAAGTAGTTCTGAAGAAGGGAGGTATGACGGTGGTGAAAACGATAAAGACAAACTTATACCCACCAGGATCGTCACCGGGTGGCAGATGTGTATTAATTATAGAAAGCTTAATTAGGCCACCTGTAAGGACCATGTCCCCCTTCCATTCATTGATCATATGCTTGAGTGTCTAGCCATGAATTCACATTTTTACTTCCATGATGGGTATTCTAGATTTTTCCAAATACCTATCCAAGCCGATGACCAAGAGAAGACCACCTTTACATGTCCATATGGCACCTTCGCCTATCGAAGAATGCCATTTAGATTATGTAATGCACCTACCACATTTCAATGGTGAAAGACCAACATATTCTCTAACTTTGTAGAGAACATCATGGAGGTATTTATGGACGATTTCTCCATCTATGGCACGATCTTCGACACATGCTTAAGAAATCTGACTAGGATGTTACAAAGATGACAAGAGGTTAATCTACTATTGAACTAGGAAAATGACATTTTATTGTGCAAGAGGGAGTAGTGGTAGGACACATCATTTCTTCATGGGGCATCGAAGTTGATAGGTTCAAAATAGAGATCATTGAAGGGCTACCACCCACCCACCCCCACAAACATGAATGAGATTAGGAGCTTCCTTGGTCACGTGGGTTCTACCATCTCTTCATCAAGGATTTCTCCAAGATTGCACGACCTCTTACAGAACTATTATGTCTCCTTTATCTTTATAACGAGTGTCTTGCAGCTTTTAACAGATTGAAAAAGGAGCTCATCTATGCACCCATCATTCAACCCCCATATTGGAGCCTACATTTTGAGCTGATTTGTGATACTAGTGATTTTGCTGTTGGAGTAGTTTTGGGTCAAAGAAAAGATAGCAAGCTTCATGCTATATACTACACTAGTAATACCCTAGATGAAGCTCGAAGAAACTATACCATGACGGAGAAAGAATTGCTAGTCGTGATCTTCGCCATTGGGAAATTCCGCTCGTACCTTGTTGGATCGAAGGTTATCATTCATACAAACCACGCTGCTCTCCAGTACTTGCTAAACAAGAAAGATGCCAAACCATGACTAATTCGATGGATCCTTTTTCTACAAGAGTTTGACTTGTAGATTAGAGATAAGAAGGGAGTCGAGAGTGTGATAGTGGACCATCTATCTCGCCTCATCTATGAGAATTCATACACCTCTCTCCTAATAGATGACTCCTTTCCTGATAATCAATTGTTCGCCGTCACTGTAGCCGAGACATCGTGGTTGGCAGATATCATGAACTTCCTTGCATACAGAATCATACCATACGACATTACCTCATAGTAATGTAAGAAGTTCTTACATGATGTTAGGAGCTATTTCTGGGACAATCCCTTCTTATACAAGACTTGCAGCGACGGAATCATCAGAAGATGCATGCCAGAAAGTGAGGTGACATCCATTATATCGGACTGTCATGATCTACCATGTAGGGGGCATGTAAGCACGACCAATACCGCAACAAAAATCATCCAATGTGGTTTCTACTGGCCTATCGGGTTCAACGATGCAAATGATTTTGTTAAGGGGTGTGACCGATGTCAAAGGACAAGAAATATCTTTAGAAGGAACGAGATGCCACTGAATAGCATATTGGAAGTAGAGATATTCGACGTCTGGGGAATCGATTTCATGGGGCCATTCTCGTCTAGTCATGGCAGTGAATACATATTAGTTGCGGTGGAGTACGTTTCCAAATGGATCGATGCAATAGCCTTGCCAACCAACGACGCACGAGTGGTTACTAAATTCTTCAAAAGGAACATATTCCCCATATTTGGAGTCCCAAGGGTAGTCATAAGTTACGGGGAAAGAACTTCCACGAAAACAAATGTGAGTCCCTCCTAAAGAAATACAGAGTGCGCCACCGGATTGGGCTTGCCTACCACCCTCAGACAAGCGGTTAAGGAGAAATCTCCAATATATAGATCAAGAGCATCCTATAGAAGACAGTGACGAACTCAAGAAGAGACTGGGCCTCAAAATTAAACGATGCATTGTGGGCATACCGGACCACCTTCAAAAATCCATTTGGAACTTCCCCTTTTCTTCTAGTGTATGGAAAAGCATATCACCTCCCGGTGGATTTGGAGCATAGAGCATACTTGATTATTAGGCACCTAAACTATGATTGCAAGAGTGCAGAGGAGCAATGCCTCCTTCGACTGAATGAGATGGACGAATTCAGATGTAACGCCTATGAGAGCTCCTGCATCTAAAGGGAGAGGACAAAGCGATGGCACGATTAAAACATCATGAGAAGGCAATTCAAGGAAGGTGATACAGTGCTCCTTTTCAACTCGAGGCTTAGGTTATATCCATGAAAGCTACGGTCGATATGGTCGGGTCCGTTCAAGGTTACACGAGGATAACCATACGGATCAGTTGAGATAATCGGAAGAGGTGAGCCCTTCAAGGTAAACGACCAGAGGTTGAAGCATTACATCGTGGACGAACCCATCGGGACCAAATCGATCTTAACGCTCTCCACCCCGGAGCCACAATGATCATATCTAAAAGGGAGTTGAGCTCAAGACTATAAACGAGTGCTCTTGGGAGGCAACCTAAGTTTTCGATTTGTTTTAGCTTTTATCTTCATTTTTCATATTAGCTAGATAGCTTGAGTCTGGTTGAATAACAACCCCAAGTCCCATAACTAAACCCAAGTTGTTTTCAATTAGGAGAGAAGGATGCGGCCACGTGGGATACCCCACCTGGTCGCAGGGAATGGAGAAAAGAAGAAGCACACTGAAGCAGTGGAAGGCAATTCGACGCGACCGCCTGAACATAACCGACGCAACTGCGTCATAAGGAGCGAGAAGTGAGCAAATAAGCTAAGGAAAATCAGAATTGGCACGATCGTATGAGTCAAACGACACGGTTTTTTTAAAAGGGGTCAAGTTTCTGGAAATTCTGAACCAATTTTCTCCACCTGATGCGGTCGTTTGAACCCCTTGACATGACCACGTCAAACCCAAAATTCCTAAGGCCAACCCCTTCAATTTTCCAATTTCACACGGTCGTTTGGCCCAAACAACGCGACCGTTTAAAGGGTACCAAATCTTTGCCAAATCTGACAGAATTTCTAAACGGTCTCATGGTTATCGACGCGACCGCGTCAACCAAGATCCCGAACAACCAAATTTTTTAAACGTAGTGGTCGAGATGGCATCGACACGACCATCTTGAATCTACCATTTGAATCATATTCCCCAATTACATTTGAACTTCCATGTAATGCGGTCAACCCCTATCGACGCGACCATGTCGACCGACCTCGTTGACCAACCGCGTCGATTATCATATATAAACCCAACCCCCAAAATGGTCCAGCTGCACTCTTTTTTCTACTCGTTTCGAGTTCCTCCTCACAAATTTTCCCACCTCCTACCACCTTAGCTTCCCAATTCTCTCCCTCTCATCCACAATCTTCACCCCAACCCCACCCACATCTCAATTCTCTCCTCCACTGCCACCCACTTCGTCAAAACGGTCGACACCAAACCCTAAAACGACCAAGTTTGGGTTTTCTGGGGATTTTCAAAATGACGCGACCACTGCTGGGGCTTGGAGACTCTGCTCTGAAGCTTGTAGAATCATCATCATCGTGAGGATCATTATCATTTTGCGTAAACTATATTTGTTAGTTGTTGTTTACACTTCATTATATCCACATTCACGACACCACCATGCCTCCACAAAATCGCTCGAAGCATCCTGCAGCACCCCCACGACAGTCACGATTAGGGAGAAACATATGTGCACACACATCTACGGATGATACAACTCGCACCACCCATCCTACCCCTACAGATTGAACCCTAGGGAACACATTCACTGATGAGCATCAACATAACACTTACATATACATAGCTCGACGAACCATCATTCATACTAAGTTCTCGAGTGTTCCAGCTCTTAGTTCTTTGGGACTCGTCGAGGGTGACCATACCCTACATCATAACATATGGTGGGGTGATTTTCTGGCATGTGAGGTCAACACATATATGAGACTCACTTTGGAGTTTCTCTGTTGACTTAGGCACAAACATTCAAGATTTTCATTTCGCCTAATGAACATGGATTACTCCATGTCCACTGACTCCTTAAACACTCTTTTTCGACGGCCCACCTCCTTCACCCCCGATTCCATCAAGCAAAATAGCCCATTTCCCGATGCATTCGATCTCGATGCATTTTGGGAGCAGATTACTGGTCTTACCCCCTTCCCTATCACCATAGTAGAGGCCTCTTCCATTATCTATCAATGCATTTGCCTGGCACATCGTGTCATCGCCAATTCCATCTTTTGTAGGGAGGAGACAGGCTAGGTCTCACAGAATAAGCTATTCTTCTTATTGGCCATGACCCAACCCTGCAACATTCACAAGGACGGCACCACTTCACCACTTTATCTTATACATGCCAGTTCTTGGTTGGGTTATAGGCTATTTCACACCCTTAGCAACCCCTCTGCTAAGATCTGTTACGGAGGGTTTATCACGATCATAGCCAAGCTCCCTCCTATTTCTCTCCAAATCTCCGATATCATGCTTCATATTCCTTGACACACATCCCTCGACATCTCCATCATTACGAATATGCACATGATCAAACCAATCGAAAACAAGAGATTTTTATGGCTTTATGGGCCTCACCACACCCCTTACACCACTTTGCCTAGCCCTGATTGCTTTCGTATTGAGGGAGATGTGCAATGGGCATTCCCACCTGATCCAGTCTTTTCCCCACTTGCACAGGCACAACACATCTCTATTGAGGACCCAGTTATTCCTGCAGCTACACATGAAGGCCCTGTCAGACTACCACCTCTATGTCATTTCACACAGAGACCTCGTCCACATGGCGATGGTACTAGCCCTTCTGGTCCTCCTCTCCACATCCTTCTACTGAAGAGCGAATTACCCGAGTGGAGGGGGCTATTCATGATCTTCAGTCCTCCATGGACGGTGTCAGGTCCATAGTTACTACCTTACAGTCATAGTTTGACATCGTCTATCGTTGGCATTATTCTCAGGGCCATTACTGTTGGATATGGACGACATGAATACACCCATGAGGGGATGTATGAGGGTATACGGACCTCAGACGTCGCGTGCACGAAGGCGTGCACGAAGGGAACCTTTTCTCGTTTGAAAAGGACCACTCGATAAGTGGAAAAAGCCACTCGATAAGTGGAAAAAGTCACTTTATAAGTGCATAAAGGTACTTGATAAGTGAATGAAGAAGAGGATAAATGAATGTGCTAATATAGGCTAATAAGCTTATAATTGGTTATTTCCTACAATAACCACCCCTAAAGCCTATAAATAGGACCCAAGGGTAAGGCATTCATTCCACACTTTCCATGCCATAAGTTTGCATAAGGCATCTTATGTTCTTCTTCTCCCTTCCATTAAAATCCTCTTCTAGTTAGATATTTAGGCGGTGAAACTCTGCTTCGATCCTCCGTGACAAAGTATCGACCGTTGTGGCGAATCCGAGGGCGAAGTTCCGAGATTACGGTGCCGCATACGCAAGCGTAAGTCTCGACTTTATTATTCGATCCTAACGTCCTTGTTTTGTCAGGATCCAACATTGGTATTAGAGCCATACAGGTTCGCCCCGGTCAAACCGCCGCCCCGTCGAACCGATGAACGAGGCGTTGTCTTTTTCACGAATGGGTATCCTACCATTATGGATATGGTAGGAATGCTTCGTGACGAAGAGAACGCAGCGGTTGTTCTTTTCACGTTAGGTTCTTCTGTCATTACGGAAATGGCAGGAACTCTCTGTGACGGGAAGAACCGACCGTTCATATCGTCAAGCTCGCACTATTCATGGATGCTGAGTCTCCATTCATAGGGAATGTGAACTCTCTTCATGTGGAGCGTGTAGTTTACGAACTTTAAAGTATGTTATTTTTTCATTTTGGCACACGGCCATTAGAAAATAACTACTTTCTCGACAAACGGGTGCTTCATCGACGAATGGGTGCTTCATCGAGGAAGATGATGGTAGTTATCCCCATCGGAGAAGATGAACTTTGGTGCATGATCACCATAGCCAAATGGGCTATGGAGGCAATGCATCCCCCCTCCCCATGCGGAAGGGGTTGGCTACGGCCAAGTGACAATGAAAACCACCCCGCCGGGGGGGAAAGTGTGCTCGGCAACCCCATACAAGGGGGTGGCCGGCCATGGCCATATGGGCCATGGCTGGCCATGGCCAAAGGGCCAAGGCCGGCCATGGCCAAAGGGCCAAGGCCGGCCATGGCCAAAGGGCCAAGGCCGGCCATGGCCAGGCCGGCACTGGCCAGCCACGGCCAGGGCCAGGGGGCCCTGGCCGCTGCCAGGCCTCGGCCAGAGGGCCCAGGCCAGGCCAGGGCCGGCCCTGGCCGGCCTCGGCCAGGGCCAGAGAGCCCTGGCCGCGGCCAGGCCAGGGCCTGGCCGACGCTGGCCGGAAGCCAGGGCCGGCGCCCTGGCCAGGGGCCAGGGCCCTGTCGGCACTGGCAGAGGCCAGGGCCGATACCCTAGCCTCTGCCAGGGCCATGGCCGGCCCTGGCAGAGGCCAGGGCAGAGCCTGGCCGGCCCTGGCCTCTGCCAGGGCCATGGCCAGCCCTGTCTGGCCCTGGCCGGCTCTGGCCGGCCTCAGCCAGGGCAGAGGCCCTTGGCCGGCACATGGCCAGCCTCGGCCAGGGCAGAGGCCCTGGCCACCGGGGGTGCCAAATCCTTGGTCGGTATTGGTCGATCAATCCGGGATTTTTGGTCGACCAATTCAGCCAGAGGCCTTGCCAGTAGTTTTGGCCACGGCCACCTGCCGACTAGCCCATACGGGGCCAACGACAGTCATCTGCGGTAAAATTCTTCTATACGGGGGGAAGCGCATGGATCCATACGGGAGCCGGCGACGATGGCTTGCAGAAAAATCCCCAAAGGGGGGATCCGGCCTTGGTACAAGTACGACTTATCCCGTCAAATGGCAAGGGATTACCGTACATTTCACTAGTATCATAAGGGTACTAAGTTGGAATATCGCATGTTTCCCAATGGGGGATCCGGCTTTGGCCAAGTTGCGATGGCAACTCTCACTTCGGAAGGAAGATGAATTCGGCCTTGGCACGGCACGACCCCGGCAATGGCCGGGGAATTGTCGAAATATTTTGGCTATGACACCATATAATGGGGTATAGGCCTTGCAAAATACGTTTGCAAAATGCATTTGAAAAATACATTTTCAAAATACTGCGAAATACGTTTGCAAAATATTTTTGAAAAATACGATTTCAAAAACGCTTTTCCGCTGCAAAGTACTATAAGAGTACTATTATTTGATAAAGTGATGGGGAAATGTTGAAAGTTACTCTAGATGGTGATTGGAAACGTAGTGACCTTTCCGATTCTAGAGTAACATCTTCAATATTTTTCGAAAGTAACTTATCAAATTATAAATATCATTCCAAGTGGGAGTTGAAATTAGAACTATCCAAATGGGATATTCTATTATCATTTCAAGTGGGAATTATATTTTAAAGTATTTTTAATGCAATGTTTTTGATCAAACCTTCGGTTTTGTGTCTTTTGCAGCATTTTAAAAGTAAAATGTCTTCCGCTTCAAAGAATATTGTCGCTGAGTTAAACAGAGGTGAAAAACTCAACGGCAATAATTACAAACTTTGGTCCATCAAGATACAATACGTTTTAGAGGAGCAAGAAGTGCTCGAAACTCTAAAGAACGTAATGATTGAACCCGAGTTGGGCACTACGGCCCAACACAGACGAGACAAGGAAGCTTTTGATGCTTGGTCTCGGAAGAACAAGATAGCACGTATTACGTTAATAAGCAGTATGGCTGATGACATAATGCGCATCTTCCGAGAGCATGACTTAGCCATGGACATATGGTCCAAGCTTGAGGAGAAGTTTGGTGGCACATCGGTGTCCAAACTTCGTTCTTTAACTATAAGATTTGATTCATACAAGAAACGTCCAGATCATTCCATGGGGAAACATCTGCGACATATGGCGAATCTAATCTCTGAGTTAAAGGATGCAGGTCATGTGCTCACTGATGAGCAAAAAATCCAAGCAGTCATACATTCCCTACCAAATGGGTAGGACCAAATGAAGATGCATCTCACTCATAATGAGAGCATCAAGACTTTCAGCGATGTTTCTAAGCACCTCGAATTAGAGGAAGAGCGGCTTGCGGCTGCCAAGCCAAGTGCAGAAGTGCACATGGCTGCGAGTTCCTCACACGGGGGAAAGAAACATAAAGATCGTTCGAAGTCTTCTAATGAACGTAATAAGCAACCTGAGTCTACCAAGAAACCCAAACATAAGGGTGGGCACAAGAAATGGCACAAGAAGAAAGACTTGAAGAAGATCAAGTGCTTCAAGTGCAACAAGCTCGGTCACTATGCTCGTTTGTGTACGAGTGGAGGTGACGAGGTAACTTGTAATACTAGTTACATATGTGTTTCTAGTTCAATATTTCTTGTGGAATCTAATCCATTTTGGATAATTGATTCAGGTGCCACCGACCACATAGCAAGGGACAGACGGTCCTTCGTGGAGTATCACCGGATACCCCAAGGAACGAAGTGGATCTATGTAGGAAACAACACACGTGTTGAAGTGAAAGGCGTTGGGACTTGCAAGCTAGTCTTGGACAACGGCCGCACTCTCCTACTTCATGATGTTCTCTTCGCTCCAGATATTCGAAGGAATATAATATATGTGGTCATGTTAATGGGTCTTTGTTATAGCTGGTTTTTTCATGATTGTAAAGTGGACTTGTGTTGTAATAATTCCTTAATTGGTACTCGGTATGTATTTAAAGGATTTATTGTATTAAATACAATGTATGATTCCTCTGATTGTAATGAAAATTTCCTTGTTGCAAATTCTTCGACTTATGAGTCTGATATAATTTGTTGGCACGCAAGGCTTGGTCATATTGGACCAACACGAATGGATAGACTTGCCAAACGTGGCCTTCTATCTAATGTTTCAAAGGTTGAAATGTCGACCTGCGAACATTGCCTTGTGGGGAAATCTTGTCGCAAGCCGTTTGGAACCGGCACAAGGGCCGAGGTTCCATTATAGCTCATCCATTCGGACATATGTGGTCCGATGAATGTCAAGACAAGATGCGGGAAATCCTATTTCATCACTTTTATTGATGATTTCACCCGATTCGGACATATCTATTTGATATCCCACAAAAGTGAAGCATTAACCTGCTTTAAAAACTATATGAGTTTAGTGGAGCATCAATTAGATCGCAAGATTAAGGTCTTGCGAACTGATAGGGGCGATGAATATCAATCAACAAGTTTTAAGGAACTTTGTGATGAAAAGGGCATAGTACATCTGGTAACTATGCCTTATACTCCTCAACAAAATGGTGTTGCAGAAAGGAGGAATAGGACTTTAATGGAAATGGTCCGTTCAATGATGGCGCAAGCTAACTTGCCAATTACCTTTTGGGGTGATGCATTATTAACGGCCACTTTCATTTTGAACCGCGTACCCTCGAAATCAGTTAGCTCCACTCCTTATGAGTTGTGGAACCAAAGGTCTCCTGACTTAAACATTTTAAAACCTTGGGGATGTGCATCCTACGCACATATTTCCTCCCATAAGTATGGCAAACTTGGGCCAAAGGGAAGGAAATGTATCTTTATACGATACGCAGAAAACTCCAAAGGTTATGTTTTCGTTAGTCAGGAAGACAATGGTGGTCTAATTGAATTTGAGTCAATGGATGTCACTTTCTTGGAAAACGAGTTTCCAAGACAGGGCGAGATAAGTTAGGACTTATCTCTATTTGATATTTATGATCAAGATGGATTACCTCATTCGAGTGGGAGAATTCTTGGTGAAGACGAAAAAACGTTTCAAACTTCACCAATGGATGATACGAATGATCTAATCCTATTCCATATGGGAATAATGATCCAAGTGGAAGCAATTATAATAACATTCCAAGTCGGAGTGATATTAGAATTGATCTAAATTCAAGTCAACAAGGACTTGAAGAATCTCAAATACGATGTAGTAGTCGTACAAGGTTGGCTCCTCTAAGATTTGAGGATGAATTTCCGCAAACCTTTATGACTTTACTACAAGATGATGACGAGCCTGCTACTTTTAAATAGGCCGTATCATGCCCTGCAAAAGACAAATGGATGGAAGCGATGAAGGAGGAATTGGAATCCATGAAAGTTAACCAAGTCTGGGACTTAGTTGACTTACCCAGAGGAAGTAGAGCAATTGGGAACAAATGGGTTCTCAAGATCAAGAATAAGGCTGATGGCTCTATAGACAGATATAAACCTCGCCTTGTCGTGAATGGTTTTACGCAACAGGAAGGGATAGACTACGAAGAGACCTTCTCACCTGTTGTGCGTTTTATCTCGATTCGCCTGATTCTAGCAATGGTAGCTTGCTTAGACCTCGAATTACATCAGATGGATGTAAAGACTGCCTTTCTCAATGGAGAATTGGATGAGGAGATCTATATGGAACAACCAACAGGGTTTGTAAAAGAAGGAAACGAACATAAGGTTTGTAAACTTCGTAAGTCCATATATGGTCTTAAACAATCCTCGAGGCAATGGTATATACGATTTCAAGAAGTTGTCTTATCAAATGGTTTTTCCATGCTTGTTGAAGATAACTGCGTATATATCAAGAGGATTAAGAGCAAGTACGTTATTATGTCTATATATGTAGATGACATTTTAATAGCCGGAAATGACAAGGGCTTTGTGACGGATATCAAGGCTTGGCTTTCATCAGTTTTTGAGATGAAAGACATGGGAGAAGCCGCATATATCCTTGGAGTTAAGATTTCAAGGAATCGTTCGAAGAAACTTCTCTCTCTTTCACAGGAGACTTATATAAAGAAGGTTTTAGAACGTTTTAATATGCAGGACTGCAAGTCCATTGATACTCCTATAAGCAAGTGCGACAATTTATGTCTGAAATCATGTCTAAAGAACCAAAAGGAAAAGGAAATTATGGAAAAAGTTCCATATTCCAGTGCAGTTGGTAGTCTTATATACGCTAAGATGCGTACAAGACCGGACATCTGTTTTGCCGTTGGAATGGTAAGTCGTTACCAATCCAACCCAGGGCAAGAACACTGGAAAGCGGTTAAGAGGATAATGCAGTATCTTAAAGGAACTGCAGACTTGCAAAAGACTATGACAAGACCAAGAAGGTAGACATAAGGTACATATCTACGCATGAGATGATAGCGGATCCGCTTACGAAGGCGATCCCCAGAGATGTGTTTTACAAACACTTATCATCTCAAGGATTGCGTAAGAGCTGAGTTGTACCAATGTAAATTCTCATTTCTGTAAATGATCAAATTTAATAAAAGAATAAGTTCTTTTCAACATTGCATATGAATTTCTTTAGAAATGTTTGTGTACATTTTTTTTGAAATCTCAGCTGAATTCTAGTATGTCGGACAGATTAAGGTTGGCTCTCTCACATGAGCAACCGCCTTTATTTTATCAGACGGGTAAAATAAAGATGAGACATGTTTAAAGTCAAAATCGTCAGACGGACGATTTAGACTCATGACTTAAACAAAATGGTCGTATGAAAGATCTGCATCATATGGATGCTTTCAAAAGATCTAAGAGGATTTTGAAATCCTATCTGTCTTATGCGGGATGTGAGTCCAGAAGATTATTTGAGTAGTAAAAGGGACTCAAAGTCAGACATTGTGGTGTCTGGTTATCATCCTTACAACATCATTAAGACATACGCTCCCTGGGAAAGGAGTGATGTTGTAATACGTATTCATACTACGTATGCATTTTGACCATTGGGTTAGAATAGTAATTGTGTTTACTATTATGTGAGACCCAAAGACCACATGGGTCTTAACTCATTACCCTTATGGACTCTAATTGGTTCCTTAAGATTTGACTGGGTGATTGCTATCTTAGCATATTGCTTATGGACTATGGTTAATTCGGTCCGGTGGGGCATGTTAGAAAAGCGAGTCAAGTCAAGATCAAAAGGATCGCAAGAAGAGAAAGATTAAATTTCATATTCACATTTGGACTTTAGAGATTCAAAGCTGGCCAGCCAATTGTAATCCAGATGGGATTCAATTGTTGAATATAAAGTATAAGAAATGTGAATAAATAATCTAGGGTAAAGCATGCGTTGATCTACTCAACTTTGCACCTCGAGGGGTATTGTGTATCTCTAACAAGTGCACAACAGCGGACTCTATGCGCATGACGGTCACACGGCCTATTTCTCGGTATGATAAACAGAAGAGTTAAAGGAAAGATGTTTCCTTACAATCCCCTCAAGTGTGAGTGGGAGATGTTGGATATGGACGACATGAATACACCCATGAGGGGATGTATGAGGGTATACGGACCTCAGATGTCGCGTGCACGAAGGCGTGCACGAAGGCGTGCACGAAGGCGTGCACGAAGGGAACCTTTTCTCGTTTGAAAAGGACCACTCGATAAGTGGAAAAAGCCACTCGATAAGTGGAAAAAGTCACTTTATAAGTGCATAAAGGCACTTGATAAGTGAATGAAGAAGAGGATAAATGAATGTGCTAATATAGGCTAATAAGCTTATAATTGGTTATTTCCTACAATAACCACCCCTAAAGCCTATAAATAGGACCCAAGGGTAAGGCATTCATTCCACACTTTCCATGCCATAAGTTTGCATAAGGCATCTTATGTTCTTCTTCTCCCTTCCATTAAAATCCTCTTCTAGTTAGAGATTTAGGCGGTGAAACTCTGCTTCGATCCTCCGTGACGAAGTATCGACCGTTGTGGCGAATCCGAGGGCGAAGTTCTGAGATTACGGTGCCGCATACGCAAGAGTAAGTCTCGACTTTATTATTCGATCCTAACGTCCTTGTTTTGTCAGGATCCAACAATTACCCCGCGGCTAGACCCTCTCTCCTCCTCATGCACCCCCTCCATGATCGCCACAGCCACCCACATCTCCTCCTGATGGTAGCAACTCTTGATGAGCTCTCTGATACAGTTGGATCCCTATCGTAGTCCCGATGGTTAGTCAATCACCACAATATTTGTTTCTAGTGAGTGTGCCAGATTGGTCGTTGGCGTCGGGCACTAGATAGTCAATCATCTGTTAGGGATATCAAATTAGAACCCCAAGGGTTAGTTGTCGGTTAGGATTGTATAGCACCCTAATAGAATGAATTGAATTATGCTCATCATCCAATCCTAAATCGGGACTAAAATCTACAATGGGTCAATATTTTGGGCGATCCATCACAATCAATTCTTACAATAGGGCTCTACATGGCCTTAGCTTAATAAACTACTCAATAATCATAGCTAAAACTAATGAAGTCAAAACAATAGGGTTCATAGCTAACGAGTATAAAAATGAACTAGGAAATGACAATCAACACAATTAAATAGCAATGCAATAGAGAAATAGAAGCTAACAACCAGTTAAAATAAGGATCAAGGGTTCTTACAATCAAAAACAGCAAAAAGGAAGGCCAAGAAATTCGTCCCAAAAACGCCCAATAAAAGCTCTGAATAGTTGAAAACCCCATTTGTTCGTTACATAGATTTATTTAAATAGAAAGCCTTGTGCACGGCCGGGTTGATAAGCAGCACGACCGTGTCAAGGCCTACGACCTAGGGTACATGTGTGCCGTCATCAGCCTCTACGGTTGTCCCTCTAATCGGCACGGCCATATCATCCAACTTCTACATTCAGCTGCCTCTGTTGCTGTAATTTAGCACGGCTGTGCAAGTCGTCCGTGCATCTTTTCAGCCTTCTGGAATAATTGTGGCATAGCCGTGTAGAGGCCGGGCCGATCTTCTACAGCTCTTTCCTTGCACTTGGTGCACTGACACGGCCGTGCAAGTGCGTGCATGGCTGTGTCATGCCTCTTTCTTCTCTAATTGGTCTCCAAAGCTCGACCAAGTCCTCTCCTCTCCTCGCTCTCCCTCCTTCGGTATTTATACTACCTAAAATGCCCCGTTTTGTGCTTAATCACCTGCAACTCATAGAGAAAAGAACCCCGAGCATAAAAGTGAAAAATAAAATAAAAAGCGGTAAAAATAAAGGCATTGGCACAAAATAAACCGAGAAAAACACGGGAAAAAGGTGGATAAAATGGGTGGACAATATATCTAACAAATTCCCCCAAGCTAGACTCTTGCTCGTCCCCGAGCAAGACTAGAGATGAAAAGTGGGAGGAACTAGGCAGGAAAACTTGACGATCAGCCTTTCAAGCCACTCACACTCACGAGTCGTGAATATGTCAATGCTAGAGGTGAACTCTCTCACACACACACCATCTATCTAAGTGGCAGCAAACTAAAATACTACCCTCCTCACGACGTCAGGTCTAATACGCTCATCCATGTAGAGCTAGCCCTGAATAAGTACTCTTGGTATTCTTAGGCTAGTGAGAATCAACACTGTTACGAGGTGGAACTCGCGTACAATGAATTTGTATTAATGGGAACCAAGGGCACGGTGGTTATGTGGAGAAGGGGGTTTAGGTAGGCTATTTGACAAGCGATTAGTGGGGTGAAGAAGTCGATCTCGACGCCAGTGATGGTCGTGGGGCTGAATCTCGCCGGATGCGGCTGGACAAGGTTGAACGGCAGGGGGGTGACGCCGACTGGTGTTGATAGGCGAGCTCTCCTGCAACACGAACAACTCGTCAGAAGGGCTGGGTTGGGGGTTCAACCCTTAGCCCCTCCGATGCCTAAGTCAGTGATAGGGCTGAAAATGGGGGGCTGGTCACGCTGGTCGGACTAACGGTGTGTCGACCGCGCGTGGCGAGCTATAGGTGGGAGAACAAATATATGGAAGACCTTTGCACTCGTGTGTGAATAGTTGAATGAGAGAGAATTCTGCAGCAACCCCCTTTTCGTAAGAGGAGGGGGGGTATTTATACCTGACGGATGATGACTTGGCACGCTGAGCTGGCTCGGTTGTCAGCGGAAGCTTCGGACAAGGACATCGGGAACAGGAGTTTCTGACCTGCCTCTGTCAGGCGGCGCAACGGCCAAGAGGTGCTTTTGTCGGGATGTCAGAGCCGAAAGCGAAAGCGCTATGTCAGGCGGCTCTTCCGTCAGGGGGTGCTTTGTCGGATGGTCGGGTGACGTATGTGTCAGGTGTCCTTATCCTTAGGTTGTTTGTCGTTAGCGTCGGACTAAGAGTCGGCCGGCTGCGGTGGTCCGCCTCAGCCGGCTGCGGGGGTCCGCCCCGGCCGGTTCGGGGAGCGCTGCAAGGCGCGCCTGTCTCCATGATGCCCCGGATTTTCGGGGCGGCGGCCCTTTTGTGTAAAGATGAGTTGATGGGGTATGTTAACGGATCCGGGCGGGAGTCGGGCTCCTACGATCTTTAGGTCGTAACAATTGCCCCCGGCATTCGAGTGCGAGGCGGAAGCCCGGTTCGTCTCGGATGGCGTAACGCTACCGCGACACTATCTTTTAACGTGGCCCGGGCTCGGATCAGAGCTTAGGGGGGATGCTGGTCCTACGGGATGTGTCCCGCTATAGTGGGCTCGCGTGGTTTCTTCCGGAGTGTGAGCCAAGCGGGGCGTTGTCTCTAGCGAGGTGTCGTTGTTGGCGATTATTGAGTCGGATTTCGGGGGAGCTCGACTTTTTGAGAATATTAGGGCTCTTGTTGAGAGGCGTTCATCGGACGTGTTTGCAGTTTTTGCGGAACTTCGGCCGGGCCGTGCCCGGTAGACCTTCCAGCGGATGCGCGTTGGGGCTTAGGGGGAGGAGTTCGGAAGGGGGAACATTATAAGTCAGTCTTTATCGGAAATCTAGGTGATATTTACAACACCAGGAGAAGGTGCGGCCCGAGCGGCGGTCGGGACGGAGGGTTGTCCACATTTGTTGTTCGCTTCGTCGGAGGAGCAGATCCCTGCGTCAGGGCGGTGCCTTTCCGTGGCGGTTCGGCTTAGGGGGCCGACCCTCGGTCGTAGGAGGGGGACCTCTTCCTTTCCCTTTCCTCGCTTCCTCGCATCCTGCCTCGCTGTCGTGCTGGAGGGTCGTTCGGCTTTGCTGGGGGCCCCGCGCACCGAGGGGGGAACCCCGGGGAGGTCGAGGACGAGGTGGCGGTGGCGGTGCCGCAGGGGGAGCAGTTGGGGGGTTTCCCCCCAACACCCTGTCGGGATCGCCGAAGGTGAAGGCGTTAACTGGGGTGTTGCGGCACGCGGGCGGCCGTCTGAACCTGCCTTTTGATACAGTAACAAGCAGGAGGCAAGCTGGCGGGCGAGGCCTTCCGCGTGTAAGGGGAATATCCGGACGGAGGTGGCGGGGCCGTGGCGCCCATCGTCGGGGGAAGTGAAGTTCGTCGGTGGCTATCGGCTTTTTTCGTAGCTCGGTGGGGCGTTTAGGGCCACTTTATGCCCGGAGTGAGGGGAGAGGAATCCCGTCTTTCTTCCTCCTTTACCCTGACCTCTGGATAGGGGTATTTATAGCGAGGTGTTGCAGACGGGTTTCTCTTAGGTAACGCCGTGGATTAGCGTCGCTCATGGGCTCTGCGGAATCACGCGCTTCGGGAATCACTTTTTCCTGGCGGTATCCGGCACTCTGGCCCCTTGGGGGGCGTGTTGCTGTTGATGGCGTGTTGAACCAGCGTCCTTTCATTGAGTCGCATCGGGGCGCTGTTGTGACGGGACAAGGCCGCTGTCATTTCAGGACAGGGCGTATATTTCGGGGTTTCTATCTTGCGACCGGTCCGATCCGGGTCACGTGTCTTGGCTTCTTGCGGGAGCTACGCAATTTACACATTATCCCATTATGCCCCCAACATCCCCGTGTCCTGTCTGGGGGAGGGGGATGTTGTCTTCCCGTGTTGCATTTGGGGCGGCCTCGAACGGGTTCGGGATGGGACGCACTGGTCTATCCTGATTTGGTGTCTGGCCGAATCGGTTACGCGAGGCGAGCCCCAGTGCACCCCTTTCGCCATGGGGAAAGTTGTTGGTGGGTTTCAGGGAGTAGGGGGAGCGGGACTGTGCGTCCCAGATTTCGTAGGTGTCCTAGGTCAGTTAGGCGGGGCGGCGCGTTGCTCGCCCGGTGCTTGGCATGGGGGGATAGACACATGCTATGATATTTAAAGAACAATGTTTTCGTTTAAATTTATGAGTGCTGGGCCACAGCTTGTACATTAGTTTTTAGTTCGTCGCCCGTTGTCGGGTCAGAACCGAGTCGGGGAGGGGCTTTAGAGCTGTCCTTGCCTGGTCGCACGGGCCTAATGACCGCCGGGTCCTGGGGCTTCCGCGGGCCGTGTGGGCAAGTTGTCTTGAGCCGATCTTGGCGCGGAGGCGAGGGGCCGCCGTCTGGGCTGAAGTGTTGCGAGGTCTCTTTGGCTCGGGATAGGTGGGGGGTACCTTGCCGACCGGGCCGCCTTCCCTCCGCTGCCTTGTCTTTTTTCGCGGACAGGGTTTTCCTCGGTCCGGTATAGGCGCTGAGAAGGGAAGCCGGCTTGCCCCGCCTTGCCCCCTGGGGAGGTTCTTGAGCATCGGGCCGTTCCCCGCTGCCCCACGCCTCGCTGTTTCGGTTAGAGGGTGGGGTCCCGAGCCCGATGGCGCCTCGGCGAGCTGACATGCCAGGAGTCGCCGTTTGGGCTTGTCGGGGATGCAGCCTTGCCGAGGTCCTCGGATGGAGGTCGAGGGCGAGGAGGTACTGGCCGGCCAGCGCTGGGGGCTCTCGCCTGCCCAGATTACTTTGAACGGATGCCATTCTTTCTCCGCCTCGTCCCCGTTTATGGGACGGAGGCGTGAAAGGTGGATTTCCCGTGTGTAAGCGGAATATCCGGATAGCGATCCGTTTGTAAGCGGAATATCCAGTTAGTGGTGCTGGGGATCTAGGCACCGCCGTTCTGGGCGGCGGGAACCATTGATGGCCGGTGACCTCTCTTTTTTTAGGGCGGTGTATCTCAGCCCTTTTCCCGGAGGGTGGGGGGATCAAGTGGCGGTTTTTCATGTCTGTTGATTTTTTCTCTTCCGGGGGGGGGGGGGGGATGGCCTCTTTATAGGTAGATCTTGTTGACGGTTTCTCCCTTATTTATTGCGCTGAGCTGGCATTATTAATGGGCTCCTCGAATTCGCGCCTGTGGGAAACCGCCTTGGCCAGGTGGCTCTTGCGTGTCCTCTTTTGGAGCGCATCATTAATGGTGGTGTGTTTCGCGAGCGTCCTTTCGTTTCGCCGAGTCCCATCGGGGCCGTCGACTCGGGAACTGATGTCATTTTGTCCCGGTTCGCGTGCCCCCGTTTTCTTTTGTTTTTCCGAGTCAGGGGTACGTGGCCCCCCTCGGGTTGGCCCTGCCCCAGAGGTCTGGAGGGGGGGGAGCGGGCACGTAGCCCGGCCCGTGCCCTTCTCTGGTTTGGGTGGCTAGGGTTGGCCCTGCCCCAGAGGTCTGGAGGGGGGGCGCGGGCGCGTAGCCCGGCCCGTGCCCTTCTCTGGTTTGGGTGGCTAGGGTTGGCCCTGCCCCAGAGGTCTGGAGGGGGGGAGCGGGCGCGTAGCCCGGCCCGTGCCCTTCTCTGGTTTGGGTGGCTAGGGTTGGCCCTGCCCCAGAGGTCTGGAGTGGGGAGCGGGCGCGTAGCCCGGCCCGTGCCCACCTCTGGTTTGGGTGGCTAGGGTTGGCCCTGCCCCAGAGGTCTTGAGGGGGGGAGCGGGCGTGTAGCCCGGGCCGTGCCCTGCTCTGGTTTGGGTGGCTAGGGTTGGCCCTGCCCCAGAGGTCTGGAGGGGGGGGAGCGGGCGCGTAGCCCGGCCCGTGCCCTTCTCTGGTTTGGGTGGCTAGGGTTGGCCCTGCCCCAGAGGTCTGGAGGGGGGGAGCGGGCGCGTAGCCCGGCCCGTGCCCACCTCTGGTTTGGGTGGCTAGGGTTGGCCCTGCCCCAGAGGTCATGAGGGGGGGGGGAGCGGGCGCGTAGCCCGGCCCGTGCCCTGCTCTGGTTTGGGTGGCTAGGGTTGGCCCTGCCCCAGAGGTCTGGAGGGGGGGAGCGGGCGCGTAGCCCGGCCCGTGCCCACCTCTGGTTTGGGTGGCTAGGGTTGGCCCTGCCCTAGAGGTCTTGAGGGGGGGAGCGGGCGCGTAGCCCGGCCCGTGCCCTGCTCTGGTTTGGGTGGCTAGGGTTGGCCCTACCCCAGAGGTCTTGAGGGGGGGGAGCGGGCGCGTAGCCCGGCCCGTGCCCTTCTCTGGTTTGGGTGGCTAGGGTTGGCCCTGCCCCAGAGGTCTGGAGGGGGGAGCGGGCGCGTAGCCCGGCCCGTGCCCTTCTCTGGTTTGGGTGGCTAGGGTTGGCCCTGCCCCAGAGGTCTGGAGGGGGGGAGCGGGCGCGTAGCCCGGCCCGTACCCTTCTCTGGTTTGGGTGGCTAGGGTTGGCCCTGCCCCAGAGGTCTGGAGGGGGGGAGCGGGCGTGTAGCCCGGCCCGTGCCCTTCTCTGGTTTGGGTGGCTAGGGTTGGCCCTGCCCCAGAGGTCTGGAGGGGGGGAGCGGGCGCGTAGCCCGGCCCGTGCCCTTATCTGGTTTGGGTGGCTAGGGTTGGCCCTGCCCCAGAGGTCTGGAGGGGGGAGCGGGCGCGTAGCCTGGCCCGTGCCCACCTCTGGTTTGGGTGGCTAGGGTTGGCCCTGCCCCAGAGGTCTTGAGGGGGGAGCGGGCGCGTAGCCTGGCCCGTGCCCTGCTCTGGTTTGGGTGGCTAGGGTTGGCCCTGCCCCAGAGGTCTGGAGGGGGGGAGCGGGCGCGTAGCCCTGCCTGTGCCCTTCTCTGGTTTGGGTGGCTAGGGTTGGCCCTGCCCCAGAGGTCTGGAGGGGGGGAGCGGACGCGTAGCCCGGCCTGTGCCCTTCTCTGGTTTGGGTGGCTAGGGTTGGCCCTGCCCCAGAGGTCTGGAGGGGGGGAGCGGGCGCGTAGCCCGGCCCGTGCCCTTCTCTGGTTTGGGTGGCTAGGGTTGGCCCTGCCCCAGAGGTCTGGAGGGGGGGAGCGGGCGCGTAGCCCGGCCCGTGCCCTTCTCTGGTTTGGGTGGCTAGGGTTGGCCCTGCCCCAGAGGTCTGGAGGGGGGGAGCGGGCGTGTAGCCCGGCCCGTGCCCTTCTCTGGTTTGGGTGGCTAGGGTTGGCCCTGCCCCAGAGGTCTGGAGGGGGGGGGGAGCGGGCGTGTAGTCCGGCCCGTGCCCTTCTCTGGTTTGGGTGGCTAGGGTTGGCACTGCCCAAGAGGTCTGGAGGGGGGGAGCGGGCGCGTAGCTCGGCCCGTGCCCTTCTCTGGTTTGGGTGGCTAGGGTTGGCCCTGCCCAGAGGTCTTGAGGGGGGGAGCGGGCGCGTAGCCCGGCCCGTGCCCTGCTCTGGTTTGGGTGGCTAGGGTTGGCCCTGCCCCAGAGGTCTGGAGGGGGGGAGCGGGCGTGTAGCCCGGCCCGTGCCCTTCTCTGGTTTGGGTGGCTAGGGTTGGCCCTGCCCCAGAGGTTCGGAGTTTTAGCGAACTGCAAAATTTGTGTAGGAACAACCAGGTTGGGAAAAACATGTAGATGTGTATATTGCGCGAAAAAAGAGAAACTCACAACTATTGGTAGAATTTCAGCAGATGTTTCGCGTTCCAAGGGTGGGCCAGCTCGCTCCCTTCGGGGGTGGCAAGGATGTAGGTGGCCGGTCCGACAATGTCAATGACCGTGTAGGGCCCCTCCCATTTGGCGGCCAGCTTTCCCCGCTGCGCAGTCTCGGGGCGGAAGGTGGCGTCGCGGAGGACCAAATCGCCGATCCTGAAAGTCCGCGGTTTCACCCGGGAGTCGTAGTATCGGGCCATCCTCTGGCTGTGTTTGACGAGGCTGGTTAGGGCCCTGTCCCGGACCTCGTCTATCAGCTCAAGACTGAGGCCGAGCCCTTCTCCGTTGATTTCTTCGTCGAAGAGTTTTAGCCGGAGCGTCTCTTCGCCGATTTCCACAGGTACAACCGCCTCCGATCCGTACGCTAGCATGAAGGGACTTTCTCCGGTCGAGGCCTTGTGGGTGGTGCGATAGGACCATAGGATCCCTGGTAGCTCATCGACCCATGCTCCCAGGGCGGCGTCCACCTTCTTCTTCATCGGGTTCAAGATACATTTATTCGCGGCCTCCACCATTCCGTTGCACTGTGGGTGGGCGACTGATGCGAATTGGAGTTTAATCCCCCCGCCCGTTATCCGTGACTATGGAACGGGGAATCCCGAAGCGGCATATGACGGATTGCCAGATGAAGCCCTTCATGTCCGTCCACGTGATCCGCGCCAGCGGCTCTGCTTCGACCCATTTTGTGAAATAGTCCACGGCGACGACTAGATACTTCCTTCCCCCGGAGGCCTTTGGGAAGGGCCCCAGGATGTCGAGTCCCCACTTGGCGAAGGGGACCGGGCTCAAGATGGGCATCAGGTTGGCCGGAGGTGCAGTCGTCCGTCGGCAGAATTTCTGGCACGCCTCGCACCTTTTGACGTATAGTACCGCATCCCGGATCATCGTCGGCCAGTAGTACCCTTGGCGCATTATCTTGTGGGCGATGGTGCGCCCGCCGTGGTGGTTTCCGCAGAAGCCTTCGTGCACCTCGCGGATGACCTGCTCGGCCTGTTCCGGTCCCAAGCACTTCAGGTAGGGCAGGACGTCGAAATTGGCGCGGCGGCGGCGGTACAGCACTCCGTCGAGGAGCACGAACGTCAGAGCCCGTCTCTCCACCTGCTTAGCCAGCAACCGCTCCTCGGGTAGTTCACCTGTCTCTAAATACTTCACAATGGGGGTCATCCAGGACGTCATCGTGCCCGTGCACATCAGTTCCCCTTCATTGATGGAGGGTGTCGACAGGCTTTCGACGTAGATTGCCTTCCCGATCTTGGCCGCTGAGGAGGAAGCCAGCTTAGACAGGGCATCTGCCCGGAGGTTGTTGGAGCGAGGCAGGTGTTGCACGTCCGCTTTCTTGAACTTGCGGAGTTCGATCTGGATGCGATTCAGGTACCGCTTCATGGTTTCCTCTCGGGCCTCGAAGCCCCCCAGGATCTGTTGGATGACGAGACGGGAGTCACTCAGGAGCAACACGTTCGTCGCCCCGACCGCCCTGGCGAGCTTTAACCCGTTAACCGCGGCTTCATACTCCGCGACATTGTTGGTGGCCGGGAAGTCGAAGCGTAGGGCGTATTCCAACGAACATCCGTCTGGAGTCTGAATGACGATTCCCGCTCCTGTTCCGGAGCCCGTCGCGGAGCCGTCGACGTGGATGGTCCATAATTCGCCTGCCGTCGTCGGGGAGGGCGCTGAGGGTTCGCCCGCCTCGATCCTCTGGGGGGACGTGGGCGCCGACGGTTGCTCTATCTGGTCTCCCGGCGGGATTTCCGTGGTGCATTCCACCACGAAGTCGGCCAGCGCCTGACCCTTGATCGCCGTCCGAGCTTTGTACGTTATGTCGAACTCGCTGAGCTCGACGCTCCAGTTGAGCATCCTCCCTGACCGTTCCAGTCTTTTCAGGTTCTTTTCGAGGGGCATGCTGGTGTGGACGGTTATGGGGTGGGCCTGGAAATAGGGTCGGAGCTTTCGAGCGGTGGTGATTAGGCAGTAGGCGGCTTTTTCGATGGGGCTGTAACGAGTCTCCGCATCCCGGAGGATCCGACTGGCATAGTAAACAGGGCGTTGCACCCCTCCTTCCTCCTTGATTAGGACGGAGCTAACAGCCTCCTCGGTGGTCGCCAGGTACAACCCCAGGGGTTCACCTTCCTCCGGTCGTGCGAGGAGCGGTGGGCCTTGTAGGTATGCTTTCAGCTCCGCGAACGCCCGCGTGCAGTCGTCGTCCCACGGGATCACCTTCCTCTTGTCTTTAGCTTCGCCAAAGGCCGTGCGTAAGACCCTGAAGAAGGGGAGCGACTTCTCTGCCGATTTCGACAGGAATCGTCCCAGAGCAGCAATCCGGCCGTTCAGTCGCTGCAAGTCCCGGATCGTCCGGGGCTCCGTCATACCGGTGAGGGCCGTCACCTTGTCGGGGTTCGCCTCGATCCCCCGCTTCGTTATCATGAAGCCCAGGAATTTTCCCGATTGCACGCCAAAGATGCATTTCGCGGGGTTTAGTCTCAGGTTGTATCGGCGGACCCTCTGGAAGGTCTCCTGCAAGTCGTTGAGGTGGTCGAGGGCCCTTCCACTCTTCACCAGCATGTCGTCGATGTAGACCTCCAAATTTCGCCCTACCTGAGGGCCGAAAATCCGGTCAACCATCCGTTGATAAGTCGCCCCGGCGTTCTTCAGCCCAAAGGGAATCTTGGTGTAACAGAAGGTGCCTTTATCGGTGACGAAGGACGTCTTCTCCTCATCCTCCTCCGCCATCGGTATTTGGTTGTACCCCGAGAAGGCGTCCATAAAGCTCAACAACTCATAACCGGACGCCTGGTCCACCAAGAGGTCGATCCTGGGCAGAGGGAAGCTGTCCTTCGGGCAAGCCTTGTTGAGGTCAGTGAAGTCAACGCACATGCGCCACTTCCCGCTGGGCTTCTTCACTAGAACGACGTTGGCGAGCCAGTCGGGGTAGTCCACCGGCCGAACAAACTTGGCTTCGAGGAGCCGCTCTACTTCTTCCTCGGCTGCCCTCTTCTTTTCGCCCCCCGCACTCCTCTTCTTCTGTCGAACAGGCCGGGCCTCTGGGTCCGCATTCAACCTGTGGGAGATTACCGCCGGGTCCACCCCGGGCATGTCGGCTGGTGACCATGCGAATATGTCCGCGTTCTCCCGGAGCAGGGTGACGAGGGCCGCCCTCAAGGCGGAGGGGAGTTTCATCCCGATGGAGACGGCTCTCCCCTCGTCAGAGGTTATTGGGACCTCCTCTACTTCCTCGGCCGGGGTCGGCCGCTGGTCGCAGAAGTCCTCCCTTTCGTCGGGGACGAGTGGCGTCAGTGTCCGCCTGGGGCCCCCAGGCGGGGACGGCACACGGTTGTGGTCTTGGGGCACCCCTCGACCTCTCCGCACCTGTCCCACCCCCCGCGGGGTCCGGAACTTCATCGTCTGATGTTGCAGGCTGGGGAGCGCCTCGATGGCCGTCAAATATGGGCGTCCAATGATTCTGTTATACACCGACGCGATGTCGACGATGACGAAAAGCGTTTCCTTGGTGACGATCCTCGGCTCCTCCCCCAGTGTCATGGGCAAGGTGATCGTTCCTTCGGTAGGGATCTCATGGCCGGTGAAGCTGGCCACAGGGCCCACGCAGGGCTCTAGGTCTGCGCGCCCCCACCCCATCCTTTCGACCGTTGACAGGAACAGGATGTTGCAGGAGCTTCCGGTGTCAATCAGGAGCCGGCCGACGTCAACCGCCCCGACCCGAGCCTCGATGACGAGAGCGTCGTTGTTCTGGCTCCGCGTCTCTTGCCAGTCTTCCTCGGTAAAGGTGATGGGGGGTCGGTGTGTCCTTCTTCGCTTCGGTCGGTGGCCGGCAGCTGCCGTCATCACCTGTCGGGCCCCGGCCTCCAGGATGGCGGGTGCCCGCCCCGCCGAGGAAGGGCCTCCAGTTATCATCTCAATACGCATGAGCGCCCTTGGGGGGCGTGGCTCCTCCTTATCGCGGTTCGCCAGGGGTTCCCGTCCCCCTTCCTCCGGGGGGGCTCTCTCTTCTGCCGCCACCCGCCTTCCCGCGACAAAGTTCCCCAGGTGACCCGCTTGGATCAGCCGCTCGATTTCTCTCTTAAGGGAGTAACAACGGTCGGTGTCGTGACCGTGGTCCCGGTGATATCGTTAGTATCTCCGGGGGTCCCGCCTCGCCGGGTCCGTCCTCATCTCCCGGGGAGGCTCCGGCAGTAACCCGGCCCTCGTCGCCGCGGCCAGCACCTCCATCATGGGGGCATTGAGTCACGTGTAATGCACCGGCGGGGGGTCTTCTGGTCTTGGGATGACTCCGGGGGGCCTCCGTGCCGGAGCGAACTCGCGAGCCGGGCCAAGGCGATCTAGCGGGCGGGGCTCGGGTGGCTCCCGCCGCGGTAGGGCCATCTGATCGCGGCCTCGCCCCCTTTCCTCCTGCCTCGGCCGAGGGTGCGGCCGGGGCCCATCTGCGGGTGGTTTCGCCTGGGGGAATACAACCTTTGCACCCAAAGTCTCCTCCGCCAACGCGTGCCTCTTCGCCATTGCTACCAACGCTTCATAGTCGGTCGGTGGATCCCGGAGCAGGGATTTGTGGAGGCTCCGAGTCCGCAGCCCCGTCTTGAAGGCCAGCATAAGCACCTCGTCGCCGCATGTCACCACCGCCCGCCTCTCCTCCTGAAAGCGGCGGAGGTATCTTCCCGTTCCTTCCCCCTCCCTTTGGACTATCGTGCTGAGATAGTCTAAGGGCTTCTTTTTTGTTCACCCGGCCCGGAACTCTTGGCAGAACTTATGGGATAGTTCGCCAAAGCTCCCTACGGACCTTGCGGGCAAGGCAAAGTACCAGTCCAGCGCGGTGTCCCTCATGCTTTGGGAGAAATGTCGGCAAAGGAACGCCTCATCCACGTCCTGGGCTTCCATCGCCCCCCGGTATTGTTGCACGTGCGTGAGGGGGTCGCCCCTCCCATTGTATGTGGCCAAGTGAGGGGGTTTGAACCTTACGGGCCTGGGGGCGGAAGTGATCCACCGGGCGAGTGGCGTGGCCTCCTCCGGGTAGGTCGGGCGATCCGGCGCATCCCCCCTCCGCCACTCGGGGGTCGGGCTTCGGTCGCGCCTCGGCCGCCGACGGTCCTCCGTCCCCGGGGAGTAGCCCGACGGTCTCCAAGCGGGGCTCCTTCCTTGGGCCGAGGATTCGACGGGTTGCGGGCTACGGTCCTCCCAGCGCCCACGCCTCCTGGCCAGCTCTCCTCGGGCCTCCATCCGTTCTTGATTCTCCCGAAGGAGTCTTTCACGCTCGGTGGTGAGGAAGCGTAGTTGCCGACAAACGGCTTCCTCGCGCAGGGTATCGGAGGGGTGGTGTTGGTGATGGGGGCCGCCCCCTCCAGGCGGGGACCTGTTCAGCAACGGGTCCCGCCCGTTCCCAGGCCGCCGGGCCGTCGTCGCCTCGTCCAGGAGTTCTCGGTTGCTCCTGTTCTCCGTCCTCAGCCTCCCGCGCTCCGCGATGATGAAGCGAAGCTGGCGGCGGGCGGCCTCCTCTTCCTGGTAAGCCTTCCGGGTGGTCTCGGCCGCCTCGTCCAGACGCCTCTGCGCGGCAGCTGCCTCCCCCAGGCACCTCCACCGCTGCGTGACTTCTACCTCCTCTTCCAGGAGCCTTTGCTGGGCCACGATCTCCTCAGCGAGCCCCCTTTGCTCCCCCTCCTCCTCGAACTGAGGGTGGAGGTTTCGCCTCACGTTCAGGGGCTCTGAGGGGCCGGGCGGAGGTTCCGTTCCAGCCGTCTGACAGCCTCCCCTGGCCTGAGCAACGGCCTCGAAGCTCTTCAGGACGGCGGGGACTGAAGTGTGTTCGATCTCGGAGCCCATCCCCAGAAGGGGGTCGGACGCCGGGGTGATTTGTAGGGAGAGCGGTTCCTGTCCCACGGGATCTTTGCCGTGGTCCGGGTTCCGCGAGATCGGTATGGAATCTAACACGGGTGTGACCCTTCGTTCCCACAGACGGCGCCAATTGTTACGAGGTGGAACTCACGTACAATGAATTTGTATTAATGGGAACCAAGGGCACGGTGGTTATGTGGAGAAGGGGGTTTAGGTAGGCTATTTGACAAGCGATTAGTGGGGTGAAGAAGTCGATCTCGACGCCAGTGACGGTCGCGGGGCTGAATCTCACCGGATGCGGCTGGACAAGGTTGAACGGCCGGGGGGTGACGCCGACTGGTGTTGATAGGCGAGCTCTCCTGCAACACGAACAACTCGTCAGAAGGGCTGGGTTGGGGGTTCAACCCTTAGCCCCTCCGATGCCTAAGTCAGTGATAGTGCTTAAAATGGGGGGCTGGTCACGCCGGTCGGACTAACGGTGTGTCGACCGCGCGTGGCGAGCTATAGGTGGGAGAACAAAGATATGGAAGACCTTTGCACTCGTGTGTGAATAGTTGAATGAGAGAGAATTCTGCAGCAACCCCCTTTTCGTAAGAGGAGGGGGGTATTTATACCTGACGGATGATGACTTGGCACGCTGAGCTGGCTCGGTTGTCAGCGGAAGCTTCGGACATGGACATCGGGAACAGGAGTTTCTGACCTGCCTCTGTCAGGCGGCGCAACGGCCAAGAGGTGCTTTTGTCGGGATGTCAGAGCCGAAAGCGAAAGCGCTATGTCAGGCGGCTCTTCCGTCAGGGGGTGCTTTGTCGGATGGTCGGGTGACGTATGTGTCAGGTGTCCTTATCCTTAGGTTGTTTGTCGTTAGCGTCGGACTAAGAGTCGGCCGGCTGCGGTGGTCCGCCTCGGCCGGCTGCGGTGGTCCGCCCCGGCCGGTTCAGGGAGCGTTGCAAGGCGCGCCTGTCTCCATGATGCCCCGGATTTTCGGGGCGGCGGCCCTTTTGTGTAAAGGTGAGTTGATGGGGTATGTTAACGGATCCGGGCGGGAGTCGGGCTCCTACGATCTTTAGGTCGTAACAAACACTAATCCTCGTTCGACAAGGCAAAAATCTCGAGGGCACGGGGTAGAGTCTAAGTCTCTCCCGAGTTGGCAATGTTATTGTCACTCCCCCTAAACGAAGGCAGCAGACACGTTTACATAACTATAAACATTTATTCTCAAATAGGGCCTATGTAATTCATATAGTGAGATTTCGGCCAATGACTCCCAACCCAGACGAGTCTAGGACTTTGGGTTAAAAGGGACCCCTTGGGTCAAAAGGGACCCCTCGGGCCTATTCTCTCAAATAACCTAGATCCCGCTATTTATATGCACTCTCCCAAACCTCATCTTTCGGAACGAATCTCAAAAATTCCCGAGGCCCAGAGACCCGACTACTCGATGAAATTGGGAGAACGGTTCATTTATTATTATTTATTATTATTCTTCATATTTTTTAGAACATGCCGACACCATGGTTGAGGGGGTGCAAACCAATTCAAAAGCTAAACTCTTTTGAGACTCAATCTACCCCATGCAGTCGGAGAAGCCTAGGGTTGCATGATCAAAGGGTTGATAAAAAAACTAGCATATACTACCGAAGGTGAAATAGGTGCTAGCTCAAAATCACGGACGATGAATAGAAATGAAATCATAAGGGTGGTAGTGTGAAAGTCATACCACTGAAAGGTATCGAGAGAGTGTGATGTACAAATCACCTCTAACGAAGAGTGTACAAAATTAATTTGTGATCATGGTTCTCCTAAAGGGATCATATCGATAAGCTATACAAAGGAGAACGAAAGACAATGGCAGAAAGTGGAAAAAAGGTAAAGGGTGGCGAGAAATAAAATAAAAGGAAAAGTGGATAGGCGGGGTGGTCAAAAATAAAATTAAAAATTAAAAAGAAAGTAAAAAATCAAAAAGAAATTTGTCCCTCGACCACCCAACGATGCGGGAGAAAAGGGACCTCCAACGTGTAATATCGTCGACAGCAACCAGAAGTGGTGAAAACATCGATCATCAACAGGTGAACATGATAACGGCACCGACATGCACAAAAACTATCATCAACAATAATAAACCATCGTAGGAATGACAAATGTAGGCCCCCAGAACTCGACTTGCACCCAACTGACTCCCCCAAGCTAGAGGTGAAGCTAGTGAAACGCCTCCCCCAAGCTAGAATTACACATTGCCCACAATGTGTCTAAGTGAAGTGAATGGGACAATGAAATGGGGGGGTCACTCATCTCCTCCCTCAGGGGGAGGAGGGGGAAGTCAGGGTCGTACCACTGATGTTTTTCTAATATGGAACTGGAGCAGGCTCTCAACCACTCGCTCCATATGACTAAAACAGGTGTCAAAGTTCTCAGGGAGGGGGCAGTGGTACTAGTGGGATAAGGTGCTGTCCTCCTAGAACTGTGGGGAGGGGCAATGCTTGGGTGAATGCTACACAGGTATCTCGGGCTCTACGTCACGAGGACGATGCTTGCGGCCAATATCGGATGGGAAAAGCCAATTCATGGACGCATCAACTTAGAAGCAAATAGGATTGGACAGGATGGTGTAATCGGTGTGATGCTGCCCAAAAAGCAAAACATATCCCCCAGCTCCCCTCATATTGATCATGAACATCCTATTAAAGGTGTGCATGTCAAGTGACGTAGGGCCATTAGCACGCAGAAGGTTGTTAGGTAGGTCAATCTGGAGGGATGGGTGCTATGCAGAGTGATGAGGCCGCCACAACAAATTTCTCCCCTGTGGAGACCTTCATGAGCTTAGCCACCATCCACTACGAGCTCCAAATGGGACAGTGTGGGGTAAATAGGCCGGTGGATGCATCATAAAATTAGGGTTGGGTCATGAGCCACAGGAAAAGGATCTCGGTGTGGTTCATCATACCAGAATCGGTCATAGTACACACAGTGCATGCTAGGAACCTCGATGCAATCCTAAGATATAGGTGAACAATTGAGGAGGCCTTGGCCGTCCCCGTGTCAAATGCCCATGAACCTGTGATCTGACTCCAAAACATCCCTGCATTGAATCTGTAGGGGGACGTTCTCTCATCGGGCCTTACGCTCCTGTTGGCGGTCCAACCAAATAAGTCATCCAACTGGTCAAAAGTCAGCTCTCGATCTGCATTCCATAAGCGGAATGTGATCTCGTCCTCCATGCGGTGCAAAGAGCTAAGGAACTTTAGGGTCGGGTGCATATATGTCTCAGCGCGGGTGTGTAGAAATGCAGTCTAACCAATGTTTTCGAACAGGGTTTCGACTCCCTCTAGATCTCCTATGGATAGGAGGGCGTCGAGGTTTGCAAACCTCATCATGGACATTGGGCATAGATAAAGTCTAGCTATGGTTGTCCTATGTGGCTCGTCCTTAAGGGTGATTCCATGAAGTGAAAAAGTGTGTGGTGCAATGGGTTCCGGTTGAGGCGTCGTTGCGCCCCTTCGGGGGCAAAATAGCCTTTGGGTAGGAATATTTCTAGCAGGCCTCTTAGACATGTTGTACATGGTGATGATGAGAGTGGGGTGAGACGCACATAAATCACAATTATCAAGAGGAATAGCAAGAAAAAATTCAGGGCAAAGCTTAAAAAATTGAGAAAAGGAAGGAGATTACCCAAATCTGGCGAAATCTTGATGGATCTTCCTTCACTCGGCTACTAGTGATAGAACAAGCTCCCCCCAGCTACCAAAACTGAAGATCTTGCCCAAATTAAGGAGGATTTTGTGGAGATGGTGAAATATTGGGGTCATGGCTTGGTGGAGATGGTGGAGATGGTGGAGATAGTGGAGGGTAGGAGGTTTGATGGAGTTTTGAAGGTGGTGGGAAGTTGAGGAAGGTAGGGGAAGAGGTTTTGGGGGATGGGTAAGAGGGAATCTTGGATATGATGATTTGAATGGAGGAAGGCGTGAAGTGGGGAAGATGGTGGGCCAAGCTTTAAAATTGGGGATTTCTGGGGGCACGACCGTGCGCGATTTCGGCACGGTCGTTCCGCATTGTCAAAAATTTCTCGAACCTTCGTCTGTAGGTTGCACGGTCATGCCGAAATGCTACACGGCTGTGTCACTCCTTGCGTAAATTTTCCCGTTTTTCTCTTCGGTCCGCACGACCGTGCGGACTGTCCATGCAACTTCTTTACTATCTGGCAGTTTTTGGATCTGTCTGCATGGCCGTGCCGATGCTGTTTTTTCCTGGCGCCATCCTTTTCTCGGTGACACAGCCATGCATGATTCCTACACTGCCGTGTCAAGCACCTCCATAGAAAATTAAACCTGTGACTTGGTGCAAATCTCCCAAAATCAATGTAAGACTCTTATTTTACTAAAAATTAAGCAAAAATATGCAGAAGTAAGGACGAAAAGTGGGTTGCCTCCCACTAAGTGCTTTGTTTAACGTCGTTAGCTTGACATTTGTAAATACTAGGTGCTCGGCACGTCAGGCTTCTTTGGTGCCCCTCCAACATGTCTCGGCCGTCGAAACGGATGGACGTAAACTTTCTTGAGCTTCTCAGGGGCGTCATTAACGACACTCGGGTGATCATCCTGTAGTTCTTTCTTGATGGCTCCTTCGAAGGCATTCTTCATTCTCAATTTCTTTCTCACGGAGGGGTTGGTTGTAACATTGGGGCGCTTGCCTTTGCTTACCGTGAAGATACCCTTCATGCATGAGAAGGGGTTAGAAAATGAAAAATTAGGCAAGCAAGAATTTGAAATTATTGGCATCGTGGGGTTAGGACTAGAGGATACTTCCTAGATGGACTTTTTCTCAGTCTCTTCCTTGGGGGCCTTGCACGTAACGACGCTCAGGAACTCTTTAGGTGTGTGCGTCTTTAAACTCTGTGACGGCCTGTATTTGTCAATACGACTATTTACGTATTTCATATATTTTCATATTTAAAAAGTATTTTAAAATGGTTGGTCAGGAGTTTTATATCAAAAATGATTTCAAAATTCTTTATAAAAAATATTTTGAAGTATCAAAATATTTATGGTATATTTCAGTAAGTTCGAGTATCATCAAAAACCTCTAAATAATTTTTATAATATTTTATATTCAATTGTTACTGATTTAGTCGTATCAATTAATTTTCTATATAAACGTTATCAAAATGATTTCAAACTTCTACAATATGATTTTATGGTCTATTTGTACTCCCAGTATTATTTTCATATTTTTCTGGAGTCGAATCGACCTAGAACCCGCAAACCTGCAGCCCAAACATTTTGGCCCAAAACTCGTATCTCCATAGCTCAAACTCTGAAATGGACTTTGTATTCGTGATCTTCGCGACAATACAAACCCATGGTAATTGTTAGTGAATTTTTCGGAGTCGTGTGCGAAAACGACGTAGTATTACTTCGTTGTTACTAAATTACATCCCCTAATTACTTTCACTCTTACTAATTACTCTTACTAATTATTTTTAACCTGAACCACTCCCTTAAATGACTGCCTAAATTCGGTGAGATCCGACTTTTTCGGATCTCAACCCCCCTACATTTACTAATTAAAATTATTTATTAAAGCTTACATCTAATATATTTTCTAACCCTATATGTATAACATCTCCCCTCCAACCAGATAACAGCAACTCACTCTCCCCTCTTGAACTCACAGCCCAAAACCAACGCTCTCCTCCTCCTCCTCCTACCTCCGACGAGCCCTGCTGCTCAGCCTCCCTCCTCCTCCGCCTACAGCACCTCCGACCTGCTCCCCTCAGAACCCATGCATCCGCCACGCCCCCACGACGAGCAGCAACAGCCCCGTACACCACCCCACATCCAACCCCGTCAATGACGCTCCATCCGCCTCCAGTTACACCCCCAGCACTCCACGGCAGTACCACACCCCCTCCTCCCTCCTTCGCTTCGACCACCAGTGCCTCCCGCCGCCATTCCCATTGCCTTCACCGCCGCATGTCGTAGCCAGCAGCAACAACAAGCTTGTTTGAGCTCTCCACCGCCGCCCACCCTTCGCCGAGCAACCACCACCTATACCTCCGCTCCAACAACCCCTCTCACCTTCCTCGCCGCCGTCGCCGTCAACGGAAACCGTCGCCACCGCCGTAATCATCGCCGAACACCCCCACGCTTCACCTCTTTGCCTCACCTCCACCGCTTCACTGCCGACACCACCATCGCCTCATCTGTCGTGCCTGCCTCCGCCCCGTCAACTGCCCGTCGCCGCCGCTCGCTGCCCAATGCGTGCGCTGGAGCGTGAACGAGAGGAGAGGAAGAGAGATATGGTGATAATAGGTATAAATACATATATAATACCTATAAACAAAATTACTTATATATATTATAATATAGATAAAGTATATTTAATTGATAATTAATTATATACGATGCAGAAAAATACGAGACAAGGCCCAGAAAATCCAAAACGACAAAACAGACACATTGTCGTTGGTTTCATCGCCAAAAGGCTAGTACATTTCTCGCGGTGAATTTTTAAAAATAAAATTTAATATAGCTACTTTCACTTATAAATTCGTAACTGAAGATTTTCACGTATACTGACGTACGAAAAAAATATATGTCGTAGTACTAGATGAGATGGTCGTTTTGACCCCTTGTTGGAAGAATTCTGACGTATGGTTTGCTCTAGAGAAATCTTTGAAATATAATAAAAATCGTTTTTTAAATTTGTTTTTAGGTCGTATAAATTAAGAAAAATCCACGTTAATTATTTTAAGATCTTGAAAGATGTCTACTAGCCTGAGAAAAATATTTTAAACTTATTTATCCTCATTTGCTTAGTTAAAACCGTTTTCTATGCTCTTTTTTTAACTTATTGTGCATTTCTATACTTCGTTTAATTGTGTAACTAAATCTCAAAACTGTGAAATTAGTCGAGATTGTGGAATAGACTGATGAGACATCATACTCATCTAATACGATGCAAATTGAATAGAACAGACTAAACAACTGATGAAATTCATATGATTGAATTTTAAATTCGATAATACAAGTACTTTGACCCGGCACTTGACATGACCTGTGGGATTGGGGTAGTCTATGGTCACGAGTGTTACAGAGTGACTGGATGCACCCTACCGAATACCTCCACCACTTATGGAGGTTAGAACTTGATCGTCTCCCTATAGGGTCGGTGAGTAGTGTTACGGATTGGCTCCCGTAACAGGGCGCATGTTAGCCATATCTCGCACTCTTGGCCATGGATATAGCACTAGAATAGATTGTTATTAAATATTGCTCTAACCTCTTCTTCTACAGGTTTCTAACAACATTACAGATTTGTTATCAAATGTTAAATTGTTACATGTTGCTATTAGTATTGCAAATTGCTATCAGATGATTAAATTGCTGCAGGTTGCAAATTGCTGTGAATGCTTAACTGCTATAACTCTTTTAAATTAAACTTATTGCTTGCCTTAAGTTCAGTTGGGTCACTTTAAATACTTAATCTTTCTTTTGCAGAAATTACTTGCCGAGTAAACCTTGCTGACAGATATTTCAATTGTTGTTTATGAAATGTCCGTCAGGTATTGAGAGTGATTTTGTGGAGGACATTCTAGTAGAGGTCGAGCCAGCACTTGACGAGTACATGGAGTACCTGCCTTCAGAGGATTAGAACATTGTACATTCGCATCAGCATTTCCTATTTTAATAATGTAATTTGTGTTTTTGTTTGTATTGGCCATGCTAGGCCCAAAATGTATCTTAAATTCTGTATGCTGGATTTGTAATAATGTTGTTTGGGCTGCTTCTTAAATTTACATGCAAGGACCTGCAGTTTACACAAATGCTTAGTGTGTTTAAACCAAGGAGGAAGACAGAAAAGAAAATAAAAGAATAGTACTCCTCCTTGTTTTAACCACACCGCGGACCCACTCACGTCCGCGCTTCGATAGAATGGGAAGTGGGGCGTGACAGGTTTTAGTGGTCGCACATGCATGTCTTGCTTTTTGCAAATACTTTAAGATCGGCTTACACGACATTAATATCTAGTGTACAATTAGAATAAACTTTTTACATAACTTATCTTGTGGTTTGTTTTGAAGCATGGCAGGTTGACCCAACACCAGAAACACCAATGGCGTCACTGAGAATGACATTATGGAAATCATCAGAGAGATGTTGGAAATCCAACATCATATCCTTGAGCATGAACCTCAACCAACTTTTCGAGGTGACGCTAGAGTTAAACAATTCCGTGAGATGCATCCCAAGACGTTTTCTGGGAAGGAATGCCCACTTGAAGCTGAAGAATGGACACAAAGCACTGAAGACAACCTGAGCGTTGCCCGCATCCCCCAGGCAGGATGGGTAGAGGTAGCCAGGCTCCAACTAACTGACAATGCCCGAAACTGGTGGTACACTGAAGAGAAGCATATAATGTGGCCTATTGCCTTGACCACATTTCGCAAACGATTTGACGCGAAGTACTTCCCTAAGACAGCAAAAAGGGAACTTCAACAAAGTTTCGTCAACTTGAAACAAGAATCAATGACTGTTGACGAATACAATGATGAGTTCCCCATGCTCAGTCGATTCGCCCCTCACATGGTCGAAGATCCTAAAGATCATGCTTTCCAGTTTCGTTAAGGTCTGAACATCAATATCCAAGCTTCAATGAACCCTGTCGATTTGACCAGCTATGAGAAGATACTGGAAGCTATCCGTAACCATGAGACTGTTGACAAACAACGTAAAGCAGCCCAAAGAAAGCTTCTGATGGAACCACCGAGGAACAACTTTTGACCGATGTAGACTACCAATTCCGTTAAGGTCTTAAATATAAAATGTCTATTTAAGTTGAAAAAAATAGTATCATACATATAAACATGCATGCATATGAAAATGATATTTGATAAACAAATTAATACTTAAAGATAGATTTTTTTACCTTAATACATATACACACACATCATATGGAAATAATAATTTATATAGATTTTTTTACATTAATTTAAAGATAGAGGAGAGTGAGAGTTAAAGAGAGAAAAGAGTTACAGAAGTACAAGGTAATGTGATAGAGAGATAGAGAAGAAAGTCAGAGATAGATTGTGATTATACATAATAAAAAATTTATTTTTTTCTTACCGTGAGCTGCCAAAGGCAAGTTGTACATAGTTCCGCCCTTGCGTGTTGTAGTAGCATAGAAATAAAAATCAAAATTAAAAGGGGAAATAGTAACGCTACTAGGAGACGAAATACATAGTGAGCTTTAAAATACAAATTATAATAAGTAACAAATAAAAAAACTTACACAAAATAATACACAAGTAAGAAAAGTTAATAAGCACCAAATGAAAAGAGAATTGCCTGATGTCGATCCAAGGAGCTGAGGTCTGTTTAACCAACGTCTAATCCATTGGGCCATAAAGAGCCAGTGATGGCATGTGATTTTCTTTTTCTATATAAATATAAGAATTTTAGATATTTAAAAGAATTGTAATGAAACAAATCAAAAACAATTTAACTGGAATCGAACCTATGAAGAAATTAGATAGTTGAAAAATTGTAGATGTAAAAAATTGAAAACAAATTACTGGGAATCGAACCCAGGATGTCAAGTTTAGGATTGCAATGTCTTACCCAATATGACCATGAGTAGCTCCTTGTTAAAGTTTATACTAATAATTTTCTTATTTTCTTGCCCTGGGCAGCTGCCCAGGGCAAGTTCAATGTAGTTACGCCCCTGAATTTTTACTTGTGCATGAACTCTTGCTCATTTTTTGCATTGAACCTGTACATTCCTTCTTCAAATTGAACTCTTATATGCATAAAAACTCTTCTCCTCCATGCTTTGACTTTCTAGAGTATTTTGACCATGAAGAAAATCTTAACAAACACATCAAAATAATTCATAAAGGTTTGTTATCATCAAACAAGAAATTCTAGACCATTGTTTCCAACATTGCGATGCTTTAAGGATCAGGCTTGGAATCAAGTAAGGTAATCAAAGAACTTTTCACCACCAAGATTACCAATTCCTATCTTTCTTCTTAATATGGTTTGTTAGGAGAAAGAACACATGTTTTCTCAATGGGAATTACATAATATTTAAAGGATATGAAATGTGAGAAGTTTTTAACATTGGAGAAACCAACGACTCTCCTAATGATATGGTAGTTATTAATACAAGCTTGCATCATTACCCCTTTGTTGGGATATTGAGACACACCCCAGTGAATTTTGATGATGTACACACGTGATATGGGTACTAACCATTTATTTCAAGTGTGTATAGGAATGATGAATTATTTTATAGCCATGAAGAACTAATGTATTGAACAGCTCAAATGAATAACTTGGTAGCCATAACCGGAAAGTCAATCTTGTTGGGATATTGAAACTCACCTCAGTAGATTTTGATGATGTACACAAGTGATATGGGTACTAACATATATATTTCAAGTGCGTATAGGAATTAATAAAACAATTTGAAGCCATGAAGATCAAATGAAATGAAAAGCAAAAATAAAGGACTTGGAAGCCATACTCGGGAAGTCTATCTTAGAGCCAAGGAATGAAGAAAATGATGGCTCAACCAAGGACTCAAGACCAAGACTAAGATGGCTCAAGTGAAAGAAAGAAGATCAAGTGCTAGAGATGTGTGTTTGTGTAAGTTATAGTCTAAAATGTTAAAGCCAATGTATATCCATCATACACACACACACGAAAATTCTTCAAAAATAATTTTTAAATTTGTTTAACTATATAATATTTTAATATAATTTTTATAAAATATTTTCAAAGTATTTTCTAACAGAAAAACTTAAGTATCCAGAAATAGCCGATTATCTGAAATAAATAGCCTACTACTGTCAGGAAAAATTTACCCAGAAATCTTGGGTTTTTTGAATAGCCGGCTATTATTTTGAATATGCGACTATCTGGGTAGATAGCCGACTATCAACCAAAATAGATGACTATCTGGGTCAACTTTCAGCATTTTTGGAAACTCGATCTCAAATTTTGTTGGTCATTTTGAGGAGACTTTTTGAGCTGATTTTGTTCTACTCTATGCTCTATAATAGCCTTGCCTTTAGAGGTGTTTACATATCAATTCATATTATTAAAAATTATTTTTTTGCTCAAAAGTTCTCAAAGCTCTCTAGTTCTTCAATAATGTTCTTGGCCTTGTTCTAATTTTTTCTTGTGCTGAAAATTCTTTACTGAGTTTTTATCTACATGGCCTTTGTATTATAGATTTTATTTTTGAGATTCAAACTACAAGTTTTCAATTTTTTTATCTTTGTGTTCTTCACTTATATTCTTTGAAAGTTCAAGTCTTTATTATCGATCTCTAAAGCCCAAGTGCAATTATTTTAGATATTCAATTTCAAGTTATTTCTTTTGATCCATTTTATACTTACTTATATATTCTAATTTGATCAAAAATATTTTTGATTTCTTTTAGCCACAATATTCACACACACACACACACACTCACTCACTCACTCACATATATATGTATGCTATAGGAATCTTGTACTTTCATTTTCATATTTTGTAAAGTCCTTGAAGAAGACTAAGAAGTTGTAATTCCTGCGTGAAGGGAAGGTGTAGTGTTGTATTGGAAAATCCTAGTTGGGTTGTAATTAGGTGTTGTAAATTCCTAGCAAGTGAAGCTATGTGGTTTTACGAAGTCCTCTTCATTATGTTACTGCAAGATTGCTCTCAGTTGAGGGCTAGTGTATTGGTTGTTGGACGTAGGCTAATGTTGGGACAAACCATGGTAAAAATCGTTGTGTTTGCACTATGTTCTGATTTTCTCTCTCTCATATTTTTATAGTTTCTTATAATCTTTTTTATTCCGATGTTATCTCTTTTGTATTATCATTACAAGTTTGTATATTGAGTTGATTAAGTACGAAGCTAGATTACTCTGCTTGGAGACTTAGGCAACATAAGAGAAGGGTTTTATATATCGAAGAATTTTACTATTTTGTTGACAACCCTATTCAACCCCCATTTAGTGTTGTCTGCCATCTATAGGATCCCATACGTGGTATCAAAGCGGGTTATGGCGATGGCATCAACAGACATGTTCAGATCTGGTCTTTCCATTAGCACACATCATTGCTTCAATGGAACAAACTTTCGGATACGGAAGAGGAAGATAGAAGTATTCATTACGGTAACCAACCTTGAATGGGAAACCTTTCTACAAGAACCACATGAAGCCCCCACTACCTCACGAGCCACTTAAACCAATGATCAAAAGGAGATCTATGGAGTAAACATCAAGGTAATGCACATATTGTATGTTTATCTGATAGTGTGTTCAATGATATTACAGAGGTACACACCACACAACAAATCATAAAATTGTTGGAAGAAAAGTACAGAGAACTCCAAATTTAAGCACAACCCATGGAAACAAAAACGATCAAAGAGAGCGACGATGAGAACTTTCGAGATGAAATATGTCTAATGGCACATCAACAAGACGACATTGACGTAAGTGATTCTGATGACGAATTTAATGTTGAAGATGCGTATGTAAATTACATAATGAATTTGAAAAATTAAAGTAGAAGAATAAAAGCTTAGAGAGCAATTATAACTCTTTGAAAATGGATTATGATACCGTTATGCATGAACATGAATGCTTGAAGAATGAACCGAGTATTTTAGTTCATAATAATGACGGACATAATACATTGATGTATGATTTCAAATGTCTCAAAGATAGATATGATGTGTTAGTACATGATCATGATCTTTTGAACAATAAGCATGCAATATATGTTTCTCGTGTGAATGAACGTGTAAATACTCTCAAGAATGATATATATGCTATCAAGCTCAAACATGAGGAATTAATGCTTAAAGCTAAGATTTCTCCCACACTCAAACATGCCACCTCACCACACCATGCACATGTACCAAAAATATTTTGCATGGTAGAAACATCCACACTTATATGTATGGAAGACATGATAGAAAAATTAAATGTCATATTTTGCCTCGTAATGCTTACAGTATGTCACATAATAACGATGTACACAAATCTCATCAAAAATCACATTCCCTGCACAAACCACACATTGCATACAATTCTAGAAATAATATGATATGGGTGCCTAAACAATTACGCTTGCATCACAAGAATATTTATATTCATAATTTAATGTAATGGCCTAAATGTCATATACAGTAGGGTGTTTGTATTTGTGTGTTATGTAGTGTATTTATGATTGCATACATGTGTGTGTAGAATGGTGTGTATTATGTATAATAATTGTTCTATTGGTTGCATTGGGTACTAAATAATGTGTGGTAATATTTGTGTAGTATTGCTTGTGGATCCTTGTTATTGGGCTATTATTCGTATTACCTGTGTGACTAGTATACTTGTGTGTATACCGTTGTGTGACATATTAGTGTTAATTATATTGGTGATTGTATTTGTATTTGTATTAAGTATTGTTAGTCGTATTAAATATTTCTATTGAATAGCATGTTAGTGTGTAATTATATTGGCATTTTTATTTGTTAAATATGGATGGCATAATTGTGCTTAGTTAGTTAAGTGTGTGTGTATAGTAAAAGAGAGTGTGCATAGTGATAGCTCTTTAGTAATTAGAGGTTGATGTGTGAGTAAGGAGAAGGGGGTGTGTGCTAAGGAGATTCTTTCCTTAAGTAAAAAAGAAAAGAGGATTAAAGGAAACAGAAAAAGAAAAGAGAAAGAGAAGAGAAGAATTGGGTAGAAGGAATGAGAAAAGCCTTAGCATATAAACCCAACTTCTCTCTTTTCTCTCCCATTTTTCTATCTCCCACTTCTCAATTTCATGCTCCCCTCCCCTCCATCTCTCTTGCTCTCCTTTTTTAACCAAAACTTTATCTTTTCATCTCCCTTTAGTCCCTAGTCCAATATGTTAGCAAGTGGATGAGTTTAAGCAAGGAAGGGGGGTGTTTTGCTAGCCAAAATGGAGACCTTATGAGAGGTCATGTAAGGGGATTTCATGGAGCTTTCATGGATGTTGTAAGAGGAAGAAGATTAGGCTTTGAAGAGGTAGGAATCCCTCTCCAACGCTTTGTCATTTGCATGCATCTTTCTTGCTAAAAAGGGTTTACGTTATAAACCAAGTTATTAGCTTTATCTCTACATGCTTTATTTGTACTTCTTATTGTGCTAGGATAAAAGGTGCCAACTTTATGTTGTAAAGGTTCTACGTGATTACCTTAGATGCTAATGATAATGCTCCCATGCTCATAATATGTTTTGTGTTAAGGATTTAATCCAAAGTTGATGTTGTTTTGTTTTCAGATTTCCTACAGAATTTGTCCTAGGTTGATACGTGATTCAGTCTAAGTTTAGCCTATAATAAAATCTGAAAAAAAATTATATTCATTTAGTTCATGAAATTATACCCCATAATCATATATAATATCTTATGTTCGGCTCAGAAATTAGGAGAAAAAGGTGATAGTTTGCAACATGTCAGAATTCTGTTAGTTTTGACACCCTTCATTAAAACAGTCTTAACTGCCTCTGTACTTAATGCAATTAGGTGTTTTAGGATCATTGATAACTACTCTTCAAGATACACAATATTCATGTTTTGCATTCCACCCAGATCTGATTGTAACTAGGAGTAAATTATTGATTAAGTTGATGCAGTGTTTCTGTTTTTCTGAAGAAAGTATATTTGTTAGAAAATTGAGCACCATAAATCACACAATTAATATATTTTTTCGAAAATTGGTGGATGAATGAAAAACTTCCATATCTATAACTTTGTAGTTGTGAGTTTCGTGAGATTCGAACAGGAATTCCCTGAAAACAGCCCCCATATTGACTGCCTGCAATTTCATGCAAGCTGAAGTTTGGGGAGTGTTGTTCTTATACCTTATTTGTGGTTATTCTTGCCATAATTTCTCTTAATTATTGTTGTTCCATGGTAATGGATGGTTCAGACAAGAAGTGCGTGTGCCCATATGTTGCTCTAAGCTATCACCCTCACTTATATGTTCATGTTTCCCTTAAATTGTTTCATCATGCATGTTTCTCTTTTGTAATATGTTGTCTCCAAGTTGTGAAAGTAATCTTTGTTTAATGAAGCTATGGATGCTTATGTGATGTTGTGAGGTTGGCTTGGTTGAGGCATGGCCTTTGTTGTGATATATGGAATTGGAAAAGGGAATGCACAAAGAGATGCATGTCCTAAGAATGTTGTGAAATATGAAAAGAATAGAATGGAAAGAAAGTGATATGGTCATGCCTATATGATGTTTCTTTCACATTGATGCATGTATGTTTTATAAGTAAATAAATGACTCAGTCGACCTCTTAAAGGAGGGTGAGCAACAAACATGGGGTTGGGAGAAACCTAAGTACCAGGTAGGCATATGGAATGGACGTGCTTTGTCGTTTCACTCGCTCTCCTGATGTAGCCCATGAGGCAAGGAGTGGGTAGAGTTTTGGATCCCTTTTGTAACAGTGTATCTTGGGGATCATAGGCTCCTGACGGGCTAGCACGTCGGGGAGTCCTAGTTTTCCATCCACATTACCGGGTGAGGTCCATGCCCGTATGGTCTACTCGATACCCAGGGTTCCGATAATAACAAAAACTAATTAAATTAAATCTTTCCGTTGCACGTAATGTTATTGATGTTCTCTTTTCTATTTGTATGGCTCTTGTAATTTCATTTTTGTTTACTTGTTGTTCCTTCTTTAGCTTGCACATTTTGTCATTTACCATTCCCACTTGTTGTTACTTGTGTTGTTGTCCCTTCCCATTTCACAATTGCATTATTGTGTATACTCTAATTTTTGTGGTATTATTATAACCGCTTCCCTCGTACCCATTTACAACGATATGTACTTTTGTTATTGTTATCTTGCCATGTCATGTCATTGTATTATCATGTACGTTGTTGCATAGTTAGGAGTGGCATTTGAGGTGGAATTGGATATCCTACTGGAGTACACATTGACGTGCTCCAATTTGTGGTTTTCAGGCTTATGGAGTTGGAGGCATGGAGATGGAGTTGGAGTTATGGTTAAGGAGCTTGGGAGCTGGTGGCTGGAGATATGTGGAGTTGAGTTTGAGTTGAGTGTGGGTTTTGGGTGTGAGATGAGTGTGTGTGACTCTTGTACTTTTGGGTCTCTTTTGGGGGTGAGTTGTTGATGTATAACGATGGATATAATGTTGTATAATGCTGGAGGATATAGTTATAGTCTTTGTCGTTTCAGTGTTTTCTCTCTAGTTGTTGGTTTTGGTTCTTTATGTGCCTTCTCTTGGTTGCTTGAATTTAGAAACATTACAGGTACTACCCCAGCAGTGCGCAGTGGCCTGCCGGTTTCTTTATAGTTTTTATTTTCTCCTTCGTAACACTCGCTGCTCTGGGAGAACCTGGGACGGATTCGTACTTTTCGGGTATTCTGGGTAGCGGAGCGTTACTTTTGATGGCCCATGCAGGTCATCGCACTGGGCTGTGTAAGGATAGTGTGTGTATTCTTCCGTGTGTAGTTGAGTTTTAAGGTTGGTAGGAGTCCAGCTTTATAATAGAGCTCTGATAGTACAAGCTGAGGTGTAGAGTCCCTGTGGGTAGACATGGATAGTTGATTGTATGTATGTATGTATGTATGTATGTATGTATGTATGTATGTATGTATGTATGTATGTATGTAAGTATGTATGGCTATGTGTTTGCATAGATATACAAGTATCGTTGCAAATTAGCAAATATGTGTGTGTGTGTGTGTGTGTGTATGTGTGGGTGGGTGGGTGGGTGGGTGGTATACTTGTATGTGTGATTGTGTATATATCTGCTATTCTAGATATTTGTATGACTATGTGTCTGTATGTTGGTATTTTATAGTATATGTGTTATTATGTGGTTGAACTATGAGTTGTGTATGTACCATATTTATTTGTATACATTGAGATGTATGTAGCGTGTATGGTGGTATGATTTGTATATTAGCGTGTATGGGCGTTGCACATGCATGAGTAAGTATGTGCTTAGTTATATATATCTGCTTACATAGTATGGATATGGGTGCTTAATCTATAGTAGTAGGGATGTAGTGTTGTATTGTGTTGCATGACCTTATGTGATGATGATGATGATGATGATGTGTGTGTGTGTGTGTGTGTGTGGATGTATACTAGGAGACATGCATGATTGTATGTCTATGTCCATGTATAGATGTGTATATGTAGTAGTGTATTAGCCCTATGTGAAGTATCATGTTGTGTATACTTGTGTGTAAATATAGTATGCATGCCTATGTTTTTATGTAGATATGAGGTAGGTGTGAATTAGTGTAAGCATCAATATATGTGTAAGCATGTATACATGTATGAAGTATTAGTGTATGTGTAACTATTTAATACATGTGTTAGGGTATGTATTTAACTATGCCTTGCTTTCTGAGTTAGTATATGTATGACTGGGATAGATTGACCTTAATGTCTAGGTGTGTCCACCCTTAGTTAAACCCTCAGTTGGAAAAGTCCAAGGGCGGACTTTATTTGTAAGGTGGGTAGAATGTAATGGCCTAAATGTCATATATAGTAGGGTGTCTGTATTTGTGTGTTATGTAGTGTATGTATGATTGCATACATGTAGTGTGTGTATAATTGTATGTAGTGTGTATAATAATTGTTCTATTGGTTGCATTGGGTACTAAATAATGTGTGGTAATATTTGTGTAGTATTGCTTGTGGATCCTTATTATTGGTATATTATTTGTATTGCCTGTGTGACTAGTATACTTGTGTGTATACCGTTATGTGACATAGGGATGGCAAATTGCACCCGACCCGGCCCGACCCGAAGCCGGCCTCTTGGGTCGGGTATGGGTAGGAGCCAATTTGGGTCGGGTCGGATTCGGGTTGACCCGGCCGACCTGGATAAAATCCGGGTTTGACCCGTTAAACCGGTTGACCCGAATTCCACCCGGTAATATTATATATATATATATATATATATATATATATATATATATATATATATATATATATATATATATATATATAACAGGCTTTCCTTTCAAAACTTCATTCTGGGAGTGTTGGTTAACACAATTTGTTGGGTTGTTCATGAATCCATGATGGCCCCTCTTCGGTTCCCAGTGGAAGCAATTGTTGGGTAATTTATTTCTATTAAATTTTTTATTCCCAGCCGAACCCGACCCGAACCAAGCCGAACCTGACCCGAACCCGACCCACACCCGACCTGAACCCGACCCGCATGATAAATCGGGTCGGGTATAGGTGACCCGGTTTACAACCGAGTCGGGTACGAGTGCCCGAACCCTGACCCGGATTTAATCTGAGTCAGGTTCGGCTTCACCCCTATTTGGGTCGGATCAAACCCGACCCGACCCGACCCGACCCATTTGCCACCCCTAGTGTGACATATTACTGTTAATTATATTGCTGATTGTATTTTTATTTGTATTAAGTATTGTTAGTCATATTTAGTATTCGTATTGAATAGCATGTTAGTGTGTAATTATATTGGCATTTGTATTGGTTAAATATGGATGGCATAATTTTGATTAGTTAGTTATGTGTGTGTGTGTGTGTGTGTGTGTGTGTGTGTAGTAAGAGAGAGTGTGCATAGTGATGGCTCTTTAGTAATTAGAGGGTGACGTGTGAGTAAGGAGAAGGGGGTGTGTGTGCTAAGGAGATTCTTTCCTTAAGTAAAAAGAAAAGAGGATTAAAGGAAAAAGAAAAAGAAAAGAAAAAGAGAAAGAGAAGAGAAGAATTGGGTAGAAGGAAGGAGAAAAGCCTTAGCATTTAAACACAACTTATCTCTTTTCTCTCCCATTTTTCTCTCTCACTCTTCTCAATTTCGTGCTCCCCTCTCCTCCATCTCTCTTGCTCTCATTTTTTCACCAAAACTTCATCTTTTCATCTCCCTTTAGTTCCTAGTCCAATATGTTAGCAAGTGGATGAGTTTAAGCAAGGAAAGGGGAAATTTTGCTAGCCAAAATGGATTCCTTATGGGAGATCTTGTATGGGGCTTTCATGGAGCTTTCATGGATGTTGTAAGAGGAAGAAGATGAGGCTTTGAAGAGGTACAATCCCTCTCTAACTCTTTGTCATTTGCATGCACCTTCCTTGCTAAAAAGGGGTTATATTATAAACAAGTTATTAGCTTAATCTCTACATGCTTTATTTGTGCTTCTTATTGTGCTAGGATGATAAAGGTGCCAACTTTATGTTGTAAAGGTTCTACATGACTACCTTAGATGCTAATGATGATGCTTCCATGCTCATAATATGTTTTGTGTTAAGGATTTAATCCAAAGTTGATGTTATTCTATTTTCAAATTTCCTGCAGAATCTGTCCTGGGTTGATACGTGATTCAGGCTAAGTTTAGCCTGTAATAAAATCTGAAAAAATTATATTCATGTAGTTCACGAAATTATACCCCATAATCATATATAATATGTCTTATGTCTAGTTCAGAAATTAGGAGAAAAAGGTGATAGTTTGTAACATAGCAGAATTCTGTTAGTTTTCACACCCTTTACTAAAACAGTCTTAACTGCCTCTGTACTTAATGCAATTAGGTGTTTTAGGACATCATAGATAACTACTTTTCAAGATACACAATAATAATATTTTGCATTCCACCCAGATCTGATTGTAATTAGGAGTAAATCATTGATTAATTTGATGCAGTGTTTCTGTTTTTGTACAGAAATTATATCTGTTAGAAAATTGAGCACCATAAATCACACACTTAATAACAGTGTTCGAAAATTGGTGGGCGAATGGAAACTGCCATATCTACAACTTTGTAGTTGTGAGTTTCGTGAGATTCGAACTTTAATTCCCAGAAAATAGTCTCCCTTATTGACTGCCTGTAATTTCCTGCAAGCTGAAGTTTGGGGGGTGTTGTTCTTAAACCTTATTTGTGGTTATTCTTGCCGTAATTGCTCTTAATTATTGTTTTTCCATGGTGATGGATGGCTGAGACAAGAATTACGTGTGCCTATATGTTGCTCTAAGCTATCACCCTCACTTACATGTTCATGTTTCACTTAAATTGTTTTATCATGCATGTTTCCTTTTGTTATACGTTGTCTCCAAGTTGTGAAAGTAATCTTTGTTTAATGAAGCTATGGATGCATATGTGATGGTGTGAGGTTGGCTTGGTTGAGGCATGGCCTTTGTTGTGATATATGGAATTGGAAAAGGAAATGCACAAGGAGATGCATGTCCTAAGAATATTGTGAAATATGAAAAGAATAGAATGGAAAGAAAGTGATATGGTCATGCCAATATGATTTTTCTTTCACATTGATGCATGTATGTTTTATAAGTAAATAAATGACGCAATCCTCTTAAAGGAGGGTGAGCAACAAACATGGGGTTGGGGGAAACATGAGTACCAGGTAGGCATATGGGATGGATGTGCTTTGTGGTTTCACTTGCATTCCTGACGTAGCCCATGAGGCAGGGCGTGGGTAGTGTTTTGGATCCCTTTTGTAACAGTGTATCTGGGGGATCATAGGCTCCTGTCGGGCTAGTGTTGTGGGGAATCCTAGTTTTCCACCCACATTGTCATGTGAGGTCCATGCCAGTATGTTCTACTCGATACCCAGGATTTCGATAATAACAAAAACTAATTAAATTAAATCTTTCCGTTGCACTTAATGTTATTAATGTGCTCTCTTCTATTTGTATGGCTCTTGTAATTTCATTGTTGTTTACTTGTTGTTCCTTCTTTAGCTTGCGCATTTAGTCATTTACCATTCCTTGCACTTGTTGTTACTTGTGTTGTTGCCCCTTCCCATTGCATACATTGCATTATTGTGTATGCTCTTATTTTTGTGGTATTATTGTAACCCCTTCCATCGTACCCATTTACAGCTTTACGTACTTTTTTTATTGTTATCTTGCCATGTCATATCATTGCATTATCATGCACGTAGTTGCATAGTTAGGAGTGGCATTTGTGGTGGAGTTGGATATCGTACTGGAGTACTCGTTGACGTTCTCCAATTTGTGGTTTTCAGGCTTATGGAGTTGGAGGCAGTAAGATGGAGTTGGAGTTATGGTTGAGGACCTTGGGGCTGGTGGGTGGAGATATGTGGAGTTGAGTTTGAGTTGAGTGTGGGTTTGGGGTGTGAGATGCGTGTGTGTGACTCTTGTACTTTTGGGTCTCTTTTTGGGGGTGAGTTGCTGATGTATAACGATGGATGTGATGTTGTATAATGATGGAGGATATAGTTATAGTCTTTGTCGTTTCAGTGTTTTCTCTTCGGTTGTTGGTTTTGGTTCTTTATGTGCCTTGTCTTGGTTGCTTGAATTTGAAAACATTACAGGTACTACCCCAGCAGTGCGCAGTGGCCTGCCGATTTATTTGTAGTTTTTCTTTTCTCCTTCATAACACTCGCTGCTTTGGGAGAACCTGGGATGGATTTGTACTTCCCGGATATTCTGGGGAGCGGGGCGTTACATTTAATTAGAAGCATGCATTGATTTTATAATGACTCGTTTATTCATGTAAAATCAAATCCAAATAGGATTTGGATTCCTAATAGTTAGATATATTTAAAACTATATTTTGGAGTATACATGAGCTTACATGATTATGTTCTTGATACCCTACTATGTGTTAATAATGAATGGTTTATGATTGATTATAATAAAATTGATTAAATGTGTTTAAAGTATAGTTGATTATTCTTGATGTGATATATCTTTAGTGTTTATGACTATTATACATATTCCACGTATGATTCCTTGAAATTAATTGTAGAGATTTGTATCATGCATATGGTAAAGAGGGATGAGCATGCATTTGGTTGCATATAATAAATAAATTTATTTTGTAAAATTTGTTGAGCAACAGCCGACTGTTGTTTTATTGACAGTCGACTGGCTAGATAATTTTCAGCCTATTAGTTCTATTTATTTAGTCTCTCTGTCAATATTCGAAAATGAATTAATAGAATTAATTATTATAATATTTGATTAGTGAAAACCTAGCCATCAAATAACCCAAGGACCCTAAAAAATTATGGGAACTAAAAGTATTAATTTTTAGGTATTATTTACAAATTAGAGCCAACCCCTTTCACTCCTTGATTTTCAAAGAATGTCACTCAAAGAAGGAGAGTGACATTTGATATGTTCATTTGTAGGGGGAGCTAAAATTTTTAAGTATGAATGTTTATTTATATGGTAAAGTGTTCCTAGGGTGACTCCTTAGATGAAATCTAAGGAGTCACCCCCATTTTCAACATTTTGTACCGAATTTTTTTCTTTGGATTGTTGTTTAGCTCATGGATGATCAACATACCAAAAATCAAGTTATTCCAATACTTTAAGAGCCCCATGTACCCCTTGCAACTTTAGGGGGGTTTAAGCACATTTTTAGACCGTTGAAGTTGCAAAGGATAGATGAGGGCTCTAAAAGTATTGGAATGACTTGATTTTTGGTATGTTGGTCATCCATGAGGTGAACAACAACCCCAAGAAAAATAATCCAAAAAAATGTGGGACATGGGGGGAAATGGGGGCAACTCCTTAGGTTTCATATAAGGAATCACCCTAGGAACACGTTACCCTTATTTATGATATATTTTAGACTCGCAATCATATGTAGTATGTATTTGTCAACACGTGGTATTGATATAACACTTGGTATCATACTTTCTATTGAAATAAATGAATGCTTGGATATTTATTTGATAAGGAAAACAGAATTATTTTATGACTCAAAAGATTTTTTTTAAATGCTATTGAGTCTTCCTTAATGAATAATATTCTATTTGTTCATGGATAGAAAAAGATTGTATTATACTTAGCTGTTATGCATTCTTTATGCATGATATTTAATTTGATCTATATGTTAAGATTATAAGTGTTACGAGGTGGAACTCGCGTACAATGAATTTGTATTAATGGGAACCAAGGGCACGGTGGTTATGTGGAGAAGGGGGTTTAGGTAGGCTATTTGACAAGCGATTAGTGGGGTGAAGAAGTCGATCTCGACGCTAGTGACGGTCGCGGGGCTGAATCTCGCCGGATGCGGCTGGACAAGGTTGAACGGCAGGGGGGTGACGCCGACTGGTGTTGATAGGCGAGCTCTCCTGCAACACGAACAACTCGTCAGAAGGGCTGGGTTGGGGGGTTCAACCCTTAGCCCCTCCGATGCCTAAGTCAGTGATAGGGCTTAAAATGGGGGGCTGGTCAAGCCGGTCGGACTAACGGTGTGTCGACCGCGCGTGGCGAGCTATAGGTGGGAGAACAAAGATATGGAAGACCTTTGCACTCGTGTGTGAATAGTTGAATGAGAGAGAATTCTGCAGCAACCCCCTTTTCGTAAGAGGAGGGGGGGGTATTTATACCTGACGGATGATGACTTGGCACGCTGAGCTGGCTCGGTTGTCAGCGGAAGCTTCGGACAAGGACATCGGGAACAGGAGTTTCTGACCTGCCTCTGTCAGGCGGCGCAACGGCCAAGAGGTGCTTTTGTCGGGATGTCAGAGCCGAAAGCGAAAGCGCTATGTCAGGCGGCTCTTCCGTCAAGGGGTGCTTTGTCGGATGGTCGGGTGACGTATGTGTCAGGTGTCCTTATCCTTAGGTTGTTTGTCGTTAGCGTCGGACTAAGAGTCGGCCGGCTGCGGTGGTCCGCCTCGGCCGGCTGCGGTGGTCCGCCTCGGCCGGTTCGGGGAGCGCTGCAAGGCGCGCCTGTCTCCATGATGCCCCGGATTTTCGGGGCGGCGGCCCTTTTGTGTAAAGGTGAGTTGATGGGGTATGTTAACGGATCCGGGCGGGAGTCGGGCTCCTACGATCTTTAGGTCGTAACAATTGCCCCCGGCATTCGAGTGCGAGGCGGAAGCCCGGTTCGTCTCGGATGGCGTAACGCTACCGCGACACTATCTTTTAACGTGGCCCGGGCTCGGATCAGAGCTTAGGGGGGATGCTGGTCCTACGGGATGTGTCCCGCTATAGTGGGCTCGCGTGGTTTCTTCCGGAGTGTGAGCCAAGCGGGGCGCTGTCCCTAGCGAGGTGTCGTTGTTGGCGATTATTGAGTCGGATTTCGGGGGAGCTCGACTTTTTGAGAATATTAGGGCTCTTGTTGAGAGGCGTTCATCGGACGCGTTTGCAGTTTTTGCGGAACTTCGGCCGGGCCGTGCCCGGTAGACCTTCCAGCGGATGCGCGTTGGGGCTTAGGGGGAGGAGTTCGGAAGGGGGAACATTATAAGTCAGTCTTTATCGGAAATCTAGGTGATATTTACAACACCAGGAGAAGGTGCGGCCCGAGCGGTGGTCGGGACGGAGGGTTGTCCACATTTGTTGTTCGCTTCGTCGGAGGAGCAGATCCCCGCGTCAGGGCGGTGCCTTTCCGTGGCGGTTCAACTTAGGGGGCCGACCCTCGGTCGTAGGAGGGGGCCCTCTTCCTTTCCCTTTCCTCGCTTCCTCGCATCCTGCCTCGCTGTCATGCTGGAGGGTCGTTCGGCTTTGCTGGGGGCCCCGCGCACCGAGGGGGGAACCCCGGGGAGGTCGAGGACGAGGTGGCGGTGGCGGTGCCGCTAGGGGAGCAGTTGGGGGGTTTCCCCCCCAACACCCTGTCGGGATCGCCGAAGGTGAAGGCGTTAACTGGGGTGTTGCGGCACGCGGGCGGCCGTCTGAACCTGCCTTTTGATACAGTAACAAGCAGGAGGCAAGCTGGCGGGCGGGGCCTTCCGTGTGTAAGGGGAATATCCGGACGGAGGTGGCGGGGCCGTGGCGACCATCGTCGGGGGAAGTGAAGTTCGTCGGTGGCTATCGGCTTTTTTCGTAGCTCGGTGGGGCGTTTAGGGCCACTTTATGCCCGGAGTGAGGGGAGAGGAATCCCGTCTTTCTTCCTCCTTTACCCTGACCTTTGGAGGGGGGTATTTATAGCGAGGTGTTGCGGACGGGTTTCTCTTAGGTAACGCCGTGGATTAGCGTCGCTCATGGGCTCTGCGGAATCACGCGCTTCGGGAATCACTTTTTCCTGGCGGTATCCGGCACTCTGGCCCCTTGGGGGGCGTGTTGCTGTTGATGGCGTGTTGAACCAGCGTCCTTTCGTTATGTTAAGTCGCATCGGGGCGCTGTTGTGACGGGACAAGGCCGCTGTCATTTCAGGACAGGGCGTATATTTCGGGGTTTCTGTCTTGCGACCGGTCCGATCCGGGTCACGTGTCTTGGCTTCTTGCGGGAGCTACGCAATTTACACATTATCCCATTATGCCCCCAACATCCCCGTGTCCTGTCTGGGGGAGGGGGATGTTGTCTTCCCGTGTTGCATTTGGGGCGGCCTCGAACGGGTTCGGGATGGGACGCACTGGTCTATCCTGATTTGGTGTCTGGCCGAATCGGTTACGCGAGGCGAGCCCCAGTGCACCCCTTTCGCCATGGGGAAAGTTGTTGGTGGGTTTCAGGGAGCAGGGGGAGCGGGACTGTGCGTCCCAGATTTCGTAGGTGTCCTAGGTCAGTTAGGCGGGGCGGCGCGTTGCTCGCCCGGTGCTTGGCGTGGGGGGATAGACGCATGCTATGATATTTAAAGAACAATGTTTTCGTTTAAATTTATGAGTGCTGGGCCACAGCTTGTACATTAGTTTTTAGTTCGTCGCCCGTTGTCGGGTCAGAACCGAGTCGGGGAGGGGCTTTAGAGCTGTCCTTGCCCGGTCGCACGGGCCTAATGACCGCCGGGTCCTGGGGCTTCCGCGGGCCGTGTGGGCAAGTTGCCTTGAGCCGATCTTGGCGCGGAGGCGAGGGGCCGCCGTCTGGGCTGAAGTGTTGCGAGGTCTCTTTGGCTCGGGATAGGTGGGGGGTACCTTGCCGACCGGGCCGCCTTCCCTCCGCTGCCTTGTCTTTTTTCGCGGACAGGGTTTTCCTCGGTCCGGTATAGGCGCTGAGAAGGGAAGCCGGCTTGCCCCGCCTTGCCCCCTGGGGAGGTTCTTGAGCATCGGGCCGTTCCCCGCTGCCCCACGCCTCGCTGTTTCAGTTTGAGGGTGGGGTCCCGAGCCCGATGGCGCCTCGGCGAGCTGACATGCCAGGAGTCACCATTTGGGCTTGTCGGGGATGCAGCCTTGCCGAGGTCCTCGGATGGAGGTCGAGGGCGAGGAGGTACTGGCCGGCCAGTGCTGGGGGCTCTCGCCTGCCCAGATTACTTTGAACGGATGCCATTCTTTCTCTGCCTCGTCCCCGTTTATGGGACGGAGGCGTGAAAGGTGGATTTCCCGTGTGTAAGCGGAATATCCGGATAGCGATCCGTTTGTAAGCGGAATATCCAGTTAGTGGTGCTGGGGATCTAGGCACCGCCGTTCTGGGCGGCGGGAACCATTGATGGCCGGTGACCTCTCTTTTGTTAGGGCGGTGTATCTCAGCCCTTTTCCCGGAGGGTGGGGGGATCAAGTGGCGGTTTTTCATGTCTGTTGATTTTTTCTCTTCGGGGGGGGATGGCCTCTTTATAGGTAGATCTTGTTGACGGTTTCTCCCTTATTTATTGCGCTGAGCTGGCATTATTAATGGGCTCCTCGAATTCGCGCCTGTGGGAAACCGCCTTGGCCAGGTGGCTCTAGCGTGTCCTCTTTTGGAGCGCATCATTAATGGTGGCGTGTTTCACGAGCGTCCTTTCGTTTCGCCGAGTCCCATCGGGGCCGTCGACTCGGGAACTGATGTCATTTTGTCCCGGTTCGCGTGCCCCCGTTTTCTTTTGTTTTTCCGAGTAAGGGGTACGTGGCCCCCCTCGGGTTGGCCCTGCCTCAGAGGTCTGGAGGGGGGGAGCGGGCACGTAGCCCGGCCCGTGCCCTTCTCTGGTTTGGGTGGCTAGGGTTGGCCCTGCCCCAGAGGTCTGGAGGGGGGGAGCGGGCGCGTAGCCCGGCCCGTGCCCTTCTCTGGTTTGGGTGGCTAGGGTTGGCCCTGCCCCAGAGGTCTGGAGGGGGGGAGCGGGCGCGTAGCCCGGCCCGTGCCCTTCTCTGGTTTGGGTGGCTAGGGTTGGCCCTTCCCCAGAGGTCTGGAGGGGGGGAGCGGGCGCGTAGCCCGACCCGTGCCCACCTCTGGTTTGGGTGGCTAGGGTTGGCCCTGCCCCAGAGGTCTTGAGGGGGGGAGCGGGCGCGTAGCCCGGGCCGTGCCCTGCTCTGGTTTGGGTGGCTAGGGTTGGCCCTGCCCCAGAGGTCTGGAGGGGGGGCGCGGGCGCGTAGCCCGGCCCGTGCCCTTCTCTGGTTTGGGTGGCTAGGGTTGGCCCTACCCCAGAGGTCTGGAGGGGGGGAGCGGGCGCGTAGCCAGGCCCGTGCCCACCTCTGGTTTGGGTGGCTAGGGTTGGCCCTGCGCCAGAGGTCTTGAAGGGGGGAGCGGGCGCGTAGCCCGGCCCGTGCCCTGCTTTGGTTTGGGTGGCTAGGGTTGGCCCTGCCCCAGAGGTCTGGAGGGGGGGAGCGGGCGCGTAGCCCGGCCCGTGCCCACCTCTGGTTTGGGTGGCTAGGGTTGGCCCTGCCCCAGAGGTCTTGAGGGGGGGGGGGAGCGGGCGCGTAGCCCGGCCCGTGCCCTGCTCTGGTTTGGGTGGCTAGGGTTGGCCCTGCCCCAGAGGTCTGGAGGGGGGGAGCGGGCGCGTAGCCCGGCCCGTGCCCTTCTCTGGTTTGGGTGGCTAGGGTTGGCCCTACCCCAGAGGTCTGGAGGGGGGGATCGGGCGCGTAGCCCGGCCCGTGCCCTTCTCTGGTTTGGGTGGCTAGGGTTGGCCCTACCCCAGAGGTCTGGAGGGGGGGAGCGGGCGCGTAGCCCGGCCCGTGCCCTTCTCTGGTTTGGGTGGCTAGGGTTGGCCCTGCCCCAGAGGTCTGGAGGGGGGGAGCGGGCGCGTAGCCCGGCCCGTGCCCTTCTCTGGTTTGGGTGGCTAGGGTTGGCCCTGCCCCAGAGGTCTGGAGGGGGGAGCGGGCGCGTAGCTCGGCCTGTGCCCTTCTCTGGTTTGGGTGGCTAGGGTTGGCCCTGCCCCAGAGGTCTGGAGGGGGGGAGCGGGCGCGTAGCCCGGCCCGTGCCCTTCTCTGGTTTGGGTGGCTAGGGTTGTCCCTGCCCCAGAGGTCTGGAGGGGGGGAGCGGGCGCGTAGCCCGGCCCGTGCCCTTCTCTGGTTTGGGTGGCTAGGGTTGGCCCTGCCCCAGAGGTCTTGAGGGGGGGAGCGGGCGCGTAGCCCGGCCCGTGCCCTTCTCTGGTTTGGGTGGCTAGGGTTGGCCCTGCCCCAGAGGTCTGGAGGGGGGGAGTGGGCGCGTAGCCCGGCCCGTGCCCTTCTCTGGTTTGGGTGGCTAGGGTTGGCCCTGCCCCAGAGGTCTGGAGGGGGGGAGCGGGCGCGTAGCCCGGCCCGTGCCCACCTCTGGTTTGGGTGGCTAGGGTTGGCCCTGCCCCAGAGGTCTTGAGGGGGGGAGCGGGCGCGTAGCCCGGGCCGTGCCCTGCTCTGGTTTGGGTGGCTAGGGTTGGCCCTGCCCCAGAGGTCTGGATGGGGGGAGCGGGCGCGTAGCCCGGCCCGTGCCCTTCTCTGGTTTGGGTGGCTAGGGTTGGCCCTGCCCCAGAGGTCTGGAGGGGGGGAGCGGGCGCGTAGCCCGGCCCGTGCCCACCTCTGGTTTGGGTGGCTAGGGTTGGCCCTGCCCCAGAGGTCTTGAGGGGGGGAGCGGGCGCGTAGCCCGGCCCGTGCCCTGCTTTGGTTTGGGTGGCTAGGGTTGGCCCTGCCCCAGAGGTCTGGAGGGGGGAGCGGGCGCGTAGCCAGGCCCGTGCCCACCTCTGGTTTGGGTGGCTAGGGTTGGCCCTGCCCCAGAGGTCTTGAGGGGGGGAGCGGGCGCGTAGCCCGGCCCGTGCCCTGCTTTGGTTTGGGTGGCTAGGGTTGGCCCTGCCCCAGAGGTCTGGAGGGGGGAGCGGGCGCGTAGCCCGGCCCGTGCCCACCTCTGGTTTGGGTGGCTAGGGTTGGCCCTGCCCCAGAGGTCTTGAGGGGGGAGCGGGCGCGTAGCCTGGCCCGTGCCCTGCTCTGGTTTGGGTGGCTAGGGTTGGCCCTGCCCCAGAGGTCTGGAGGGGGGGAGCGGGCGCGTAGCCCGGCCCGTGCCCTTCTCTGGTTTGGGTGGCTAGGGTTGGCCCTGCCCCAGAGGTCTGGAGGGGGGGAGCGGGCGCGTAGCCCGGCCCGTGCCCTTCTCTGGTTTGGGTGCCTAGGGTTGGCCCTACCCCAGAGGTCTGGAGGGGGGGATCTGGCGCGTAGCCCGGCCCGTGCCCTTCTCTGGTTTGGGTGGCTAGGGTTGGCCCTGCCCCAGAGGTCTGGAGGGGGGGAGCGGGCGCGTAGCCCGGCCCGTGCCCTTCTCTGGTTTGGGTGGCTAGGGTTGGCCCTACCCCAGAGGTCTGGAGGGGGGGAGCGGGCGCGTAGCCCGGCCCGTGCCCACCTCTGGTTTGGGTGGCTAGGGTTGGCCCTGCCCCAGAGGTCTTGAGGGGGGGAGCGGGCGAGTAGCCCGGCCCGTGCCCTTCTCTGGTTTGGGTGGCTAGGGTTGGCCCTGCCCCAGAGGTCTGGAGGGGGGGAGCGGGCGCGTAGCCCGGCCCGTGCCCACCTCTGGTTTGGGTGGCTAGGGTTGGCCCTGCCCCAGAGGTCTTGAGGGGGGGAGCGGGCGCGTAGCCCGGCCCGTGCCCTGCTTTGGTTTGGGTGGCTAGGGTTGGCCCTGCCCCAGAGGTCTGGAGGGGGGGAGCGGGCGCGTAGCCAGGCCCGTGCCCACCTCTGGTTTGGGTGGCTAGGGTTGGCCCTGCCCCAGAGGTCTTGAGGGGGGAGCGGGCGCGTAGCCCGGCCCGTGCCCTGCTTTGGTTTGGGTGGCTAGGGTTGGCCCTGCCCCAAAGGTCTGGAGGGGGGGAGCGGGCGCGTAGCCCGGCCCGTGCCCACCTCTGGTTTGGGTGGCTTGGGTTGGCCCTGCCCCAGAGGTCTTGAGGGGGGGAGCGGGCGCGTAGCCCGGCCCGTGCCCTGCTCTGGTTTGGGTGGCTAGGGTTGGCCCTGCCCCAGAGGTCTGGAGGGGGGGAGCGGGCGCGTAGCCCGGCCCGTGCCCTGCTCTGGTTTGGGTGGCTAGGGTTGGCCCTGCCCCAGAGGTCTGGAGGGGGGGAGCGGGCGTGTAGCCCGGCCCGTGCCCTTCTCTGGTTTGGGTGGCTAGGGTTGGCCCTACCCCAGAGGTCTGGAGGGGGGGATCGGGCGCGTAGCCCGGCCCGTGCCCTTCTCTGGTTTGGGTGGCTAGAGTTGGCCCTGCCCCAGAGGTCTGGAGGGGGGGAGCGGGCGCGTAGCCCGGCCCGTGCCCTTCTCTGGTTTGGGTGGCTAGGGTTGGCCCTGCCCCAGAGGTCTGGAGGGGGGGAGCGGGCGCGTAGCCCGGCCCGTGCCCTTCTCTGGTTTGGGTGGCTAGGGTTGGCCCTGCCCCAGAGGTCTGGAGGGGGGGAGCGGGCACGTAGCCCGGCCCGTGCCCTTCTCTGGTTTGGGTGGCTAGGGTTGGCCCTGCCCCAGAGGTCTGGAGGGGGGGAGCGGGCGCGTAGCCCGGCCCGTGCCCTTCTCTGGTTTGGGTGGCTAGGGTTGTCCCTGCCCCAGAGGTCTGGAGGGGGGGAGCGGGCGCGTAGCCCGGCCCGTGCCCTTCTCTGGTTTGGGTGGCTAGGGTTGGCCCTGCCCCAGAGGTCTGGAGGGGGGGAGCGGGCGCGTAGCCCGGCCCGTGCCCTTCTCTGGTTTGGGTGGCTAGGGTTGGCCCTGCCCCAGAGGTCTGGAGGGGGGGAGCGGGCGCGTAGCCCGGCCCGTGCCCTTCTCTGGTTTGGGTGGCTAGGGTTGGCCCTGCCCCAGAGGTCTGGAGGGGGGGAGCGGGCGCGTAGCCCGGCCCGTGCCCACCTCTGGTTTGGGTGGCTAGGGTTGGCCCTGCCCCAGAGGTCTTGAGGGGGGGAGCGGGCGCGTAGCCCGGGCCGTGCCCTGCTCTGGTTTGGGTGGCTAGGGTTGGCCCTGCCCCAGAGGTCTGGAGGGGGGGAGCGGGCGCGTAGCCCGGCCCGTGCCCTTCTCTGGTTTGGGTGGCTAGGGTTGGCCCTGCCCCAGAGGTCTGGAGGGGGGGAGCGGGCGCGTAGCCCGGCCCGTGCCCACCTCTGGTTTGGGTGGCTAGGGTTAGCCCTGCCCCAGAGGTCTTGAGGGGGGGAGCGGGCGCGTAGCCCGGCCCGTGCCCTGCTTTGGTTTGGGTGGCTAGGGTTGGCCCTGCCCCAGAGGTCTGGAGGGGGGGAGCGGGCGCGTAGCCCGGCCCGTGCCCCCCTCTGGTTTGGGTGGCTAGGGTTGGCCTTGCCCCAGAGGTCTTGAGGGGGGGAGCGGGCGCGTAGCCCGGCCCGTGCCCTGCTCTGGTTTGGGTGGCTAGGGTTGGCCCTGCCCCAGAGGTCTGGAGGGGGGGAGCGGGCGCGTAGCCCGGCCCGTGCCGTTCTCTGGTTTGGGTGGCTAGGGTTGGCCCTACCCCAGAGGTCTGGAGGGGGGGAGCGGGCGCGTAGCCCGGCCCGTGCCCTTCTCTGGTTTGGGTGGCTAGGGTTGGCCCTGCCCCAGAGGTCTGGAGGGGGGGAGCGGGCGCGTAGCCCGACCCGTGCCCTTCTCTGGTTTGGGTGGCTAGGGTTGGCCCTGCCCCAGAGGTCTGGAGGGGGGGAGCGGGCGCGTAGCCCGGCCCGTGCCCTTCTCTGGTTTGGGTGGCTAGGGTTGGCCCTGCCCCAGAGGTCTGGAGGGGGGGAGCGGGCGCGTAGCCCGGCCCGTGCCCTTCTCTGGTTTGGGTGGCTAGGGTTGGCCCTGCCCCAGAGGTCTGGAGGGGGGAGCGGGCGTGTAGCCCGGCCCGTGCCCACCTCTGGTTTGGGTGGCTAGGGTTGGCCCTGCCCCAGAGGTCTTGAGGCGGGGAGCAGGCGCGTAGCCCGGCCCGTGCCCTGCTCTGGTTTGGGTGGCTAGGGTTGGCCCTGCCCCAGAGGTCTGGAGGGGGGGAGCGGGCGCGTAGCCCGGCCCGTGCCCTTCTCTGGTTTGGGTGGCTAGGGTTGGCCCTGCCCCAGAGGTCTGGAGGGGGGGAGCGGGCGCGTAGCCCGGCCCGTGCCCTTCTCTGGTTTGGGTGGCTAGGGTTGTCCCTGCCCCAGAGGTCTGGAGGGGGGGAGCGGGCGCGTAGCCCGGTCCGTGCCCTTCTCTGGTTTGGGTGGCTAGGGTTGGCCCTGCCCCAGAGGTCTGGAGGGGGGAGCGGGCGCGTAGCCCGGCCCGTGCCCTTCTCTGGTTTGGGTGGCTAGGGTTAGCCCTGCCCCAGAGGTCTGGATGGGGGGAGCGGGCGCGTAGCCCGGCCCGTGCCCTTCTCTGGTTTGGGTGGCTAGGGTTGGCCCTGCCCCAGAGGTCTGGAGGGGGGGAGCGGGCGCGTAGCCCGGCCCGTGCCCACCTCTGGTTTGGGTGGCTAGGGTTGGCCCTGCCCCAGAGGTCTTGAGGGGGGGAGCGGGCGCGTAGCCCGGCCCGTGCCCTGCTCTGGTTTGGGTGGCTAGGGTTGGCCCTGCCCCAGAGGTCTGGAGGGGGGGAGCGGGCGCGTAGCCCGGCCCGTGCCCTTCTCTGGTTTGGGTGGCTAGGGTTGGCCCTGCCCCAGAGGTCTGGAGGGGGGGAGCGGGCGCGTAGCCCGGTCCGTGCCCTTCTCTGGTTTGGGTGGCTAGTGTTGGCCCTGCCCCAGAGGTCTTGAGGGGGGGAGCGGGCGCGTAGCCCGGCCCGTGCCCTGCTCTGGTTTGGGTGGCTAGGGTTGGCCCTGCCCCAGAGGTCTGGAGGGGGGGAACGGGCGCGTAGCCCGGCCCGTGCCCTTCTCTGGTTTGGGTGGCTAGGGTTGGCCATGCCCCAGAGGTTCGGAGTTTTAGCGAACTGCAAAATTTGTGTAGGAACAACCAGGTTGGGAAAAACGTGTAGATGTGTATATTGCGCGAAAAAAGAGAAACTCACAACTATTGGTAGAATTTCAACACATGTTTCGCGTTCCAAGGGTGGGCCAGCTCGCTCCCTTCGGGGGTGGCAAGGATGTAGGTGGCAGGTCTGACAATGTCAATGACCGTGTAGGGCCCCTCCCATTTGGCGGCCAGCTTTCCCCGCTGCGCAGTCTCGGGGCGGAAGGTGGCGTCGCGGAGGACCAAATCGCCGATCCTGAAAGTCCGCGGTTTCACCCGGGAGTCGTAGTATCGGGCCATCCTCTGGCTTTGTTTGACGAGGCTGGTTAGGGCCCTGTCCCGGACCTCGTCTATCAGCTCAAGACTGAGGCCGAGCCCTTCTCCGTTGATTTCTTCGTCGAAGAGTTTTAGCCGGAGCGTCTCTTCGCCGATTTCCACAGGTACAACCGCCTCCGATCCGTACGCTAGCATGAAGGGACTTTCTCCGGTCGAGGCCTTGTGGGTGGTGCGATAGGACCATAGGATCCCTGGTAGCTCATCGACCCATGCTCCCAGGGCGGCGTCCACCTTCTTCTTCATCGGGTTCAAGATACATTTATTCGCGGCCTCCGCCATTCCATTGCACTGTGGGTGGGCGACTGATGCGAATTGGAGTTTAATCCCCCAGCCCGAGCAGAAGTCGCGGAAGCCCTCGCAGTCGAACTGCTTTCCGTTATCCGTGACTATGGAACGGGGAATCCCGAAGCAGCATATGACGGATTGCCAGATGAAGCCCTTCTTGTCCGTCCACGTGATCCGTGCCAGCGGCTCTGCTTCGACCCATTTTGTGAAATAGTCCACGGCGACGACTAGATACTTCCTTCCCCCGGAGGCCTTTGGGAAGGGCCCCAGGATGTTGAGTCCCCACTTGGCGAAGGGGACCGGGCTCAAGATGGGCATCAGGTTGGCCGGAGGTGCAGTCGTCCGTCGGCAGAATTTCTGGCACGCCTCGCACCTTTTGACGTATAGTACCGCATCCCGGATCATCGTCGGCCAGTAGTACCCTTGGCGCATTATCTTGTGGGCGATGGTGCGCCCGCCGTGGTGGTTTCCGCAGAAGCCTTCGTGCACCTCGCGGATGACCTGCTCGGCCTGTTCCGGTCCCAAGCACTTCAGGTAGGGCAGGACGTCGAAATTGGCGCGGCGGCGGCGGTACAGCACTCCGTCGAGGAGCACGAACGTCAGAGCCCGTCTCTCCACCTACTTAGCCAGCAACCGCTCCTCGGGTAGCTCACCTGTCTCTAAATACTTCACAATGGGGGTCATCCAGGACGTCATCGTGCCCGTTCACATCAGTTCCCCTTCATTGATGGAGGGTGTCGACAGGCTTTCGACGTAGATTGCCTTCCCGATCTTGGCCACTGAGGAGGAAGCCAGCTTAGACAGGGCATCTGCCCGGAGGTTGTTGGAGCGAGGCAGGTGTTGCACGTCCGCTTTCTTGAACTTGCGGAGTTCGATCTGGATGCGATTCAGGTACCGCTTCATGGTTTCCTCTCGAGCCTCGAAGCCCCCCAGGATCTGTTGGATGACGAGACGGGAGTCACTCAGGAGCAACACGTTCGTCGCCCCGACCGCCCTGGCGAGCTTTAACCCGTTAACCGCGGCTTCATACTCCGCGACATTGTTGGTGGCTGGGAAGTCGAAGTGTAGGGCGTATTCCAACGAACATCCGTCTGGAGTCTGAATGACGATTCCCGCTCCTGTTCCGGAGCCCGTCGCGGAGCCGTCGACGTGGATGGTCTATAATTCACCTACCGTCGTTGGGGAGGGCGCTGAGGGTTCGCCCGCCTCGATCCTCTGGGGGGACGTGGGCGTCGACGGTTGCTCTATCTGGTCTCCTGGCGGGATTTCCGTGGTGCATTCCACCACGAAGTCGGCCAGCGCCTGACCCTTGATCGCCGTCCGGGCTTTGTACGTTATGTCGAACTCGCTGAGCTCGACGCTCCAGTTGAGCATCCTCCCTGACCGTTCCAGTCTTTTCAGGTTCTTTTCGAGGGGCATGCTGGTGTGGATGGTTATGGGGTGGGCCTGGAAATAGGGTCGGAGCTTTCGAGCGGTGGTGATTAGGCAGTATGCGGCTTTTTCGATGGGGCTGTAACGAGTCTCCGCATCCCGGAGGATCCGACTGGCATAGTAAACAGGGCGTTGCACCCCTCCTTCCTCCTTGATTAGGACGGAGCTAACAGCCTCCTCGGTGGTCGCCAGGTACAACCCCAGGGGTTCACCTTCCTCCGGTCGTGCGAGGAGCGGTGGGCCTTGTAGGTATGCTTTCAGCTCCGCGAACGCCTGCGTGCAGTCGTCGTCCCACGGGATCACCTTCCTCTTGTCTTTAGCTTCGCCAAAGGCCGTGCGTAAGACCCTGAAGAAGGGGAGCGACTTCTCCGCCGATTTCGACAGGAATCGTCCCAGAGCAGCAATCTGGCCGTTCAGTCGCTGCAAGTCCCGGATCGTCCAGGGCTCCGTCATACCGGTGAGGGCCGTCACCTTGTCGGGGTTCGCCTCGATCCCCCGCTTCGTTATCATGAAGCCCAGGAATTTTCCCGATTGCACGCCAAAGATGCATTTCGCGGGGTTTAGTCTCAGGTTGTATCGGCGGACCCTCTGGAAGGTCTCCTGCAAGTCGTTGAGGTGGTCGAGGGCCCTTCCACTCTTCACCAGCATGTCGTCGATGTAGACCTCCAAATTTCGCCCTACCTGAGGGCCGAAAATCCGGTCAACCATCCGTTGATAAGTCGCCCCGGCGTTCTTCAGCCCAAAGGGCATCTTGGTGTAACAGAAGGTGCCTTTATCGATGACGAAGGACATCTTCTCCTCATCCTCCTCCGCCATCGGTATTTGTTTGTACCCCGAGAAGGCGTCCATAAAGCTCAACAACTCATAACCGGACGCCTGGTCCACCAAGTGGTCGATCCTGGGCAGAGGGAAGCTGTCCTTCGGGCAAGCCTTGTTGAGGTCAGTGAAGTCAACGCACATGCGCCACTTCCCGCTGGGCTTCTTCACTAGAACGACGTTGGCGAGCCAGTCGGGGTAGTCCACCGGCCGAACAAACTTGGCTTCGAGGAGCCGCTCTACTTCTTCCTCGGCTGCCCTCTTCTTTTCGCCCCCCGCACTCCTCTTCTTCTGTCGAACAGGCCGGGCCTCTGGGTCCGCATTCAACCTGTGGGAGATTACCACCGGGTCCACCCCGGGCATGTCGGCTGGTGACCATGCGAATATGTCCGCGTTCTCCCGGAGCAGGGTGACGAGGGCCGCCCTCAAGGCGGAGGGGAGTTTCGTCCCGATGGAGACGGCTCTCCCCTCGTCCGAGGTTATTGGGACCTCCTCTACTTCCTCGGCCGGGGTCGGCCGCTGGTCGTAGAAGTCCTCCCTTTCGTCGGGGACGAGTGGCGTCAGTGTCCGCCTGGGGCCCCCAGGCGGGGACGGCACACGGTTGTGGTCTTGGGGCACCCCTCGACCTCCCCGCACCTGTCCCACCCCCCGCGGGGTCCGGAACTTCATCGTCTGATGTTGCAGGCTGGGGAGCGCCTCGATGGCCGTCATATATGGGCGTCCAATGATTCCGTTATACACCGACGCGATGTCGACGATGACGAAAAGCGTTTCCTTGGTGACGATCCTCGGCTCCTCCCCCAGTGTCATGGGCAAGGTGATCGTTCCTTCGGTAGGGATCTCATGGCCGGTGAAGCTGGCCACAGGGCCCACGCAGGGCTCTAGGTCTGCGCGCCCCCACCCCATCCTTTCGACTGTTGACAGGAACAGGATGTCGCAGGAGCTTTCGGTGTCAATCAGGAGCCGGCCGACGTCAACCGCCCCGACCCGAGCCTCGATGACGAGAGCGTCGTTGTTCTGGCTCCGCGTCTCCTGCCAGTCTTCCTCGGTAAAGGTGATGGGGGGTCGGTGTGTCCTTCTTCGCTTCGGTCGGTGGCCGGCGGCTGCCGTCATCACCTGTCGGGCCCCGGCCTCCAGGATGGCGGGCGCCCGCCCCGCCGAGGAAGGGCCTCCAGTTATCATCTCAATACGCATGACCGCCCTTGGGGGGCGTGGCTCCTCCTTATCGCGGTTCGCCGGGGGTTCCCGTCCCCCTTCCTCCGGGGGGGGCTCTCTCTTCTGCCGCCACCCGCCTTCCCGCGACAAAGTTCCCCAGGTGACCCGCTTGGATCAGCCGCTCGATTTCTCTCTTAAGGGAGTAACAACGGTTGGTGTCGTGACCGTGGTCCCGGTGATATCGGCAGTATCTCCGGGGGTCCCACCTCGCCGGGTCCGTCCTCATCTCCCGGGGAGGCTCCGGTAGTAACCCGGCCCTCGTCGCCGCGGCCAGCACCTCCATCATGGGGGCATTGAGTCGCGTGTAATGCACCGGCGGGGGGTCTTCTGGTCTTGGGATGACTCCGGGGGGCCTCCGTGCCGGAGCGAACTCGCGAGCCGGGCCAAGGCGATCTAGCGGGCGGGGCTCGGGTGGCTCCCGCCGCGGTAGGGCCATCTGATCGCGGCCTCGCCCCCTTTCCTCCTGCCTCGGCCGAGGGTGCGGCCGGGGCCCATCTGCGGGTGGTTTCGCCTGGGGGAATACAACCTTTGCACCCAAAGTCTCCTCCGCCAACGCGTGCCTCTCCGCCATTGCTACCAGCGCTTCATAGTCGGTCGGTGGATCCCGGAGTAGGGATTTGTGGAGGCTCCGAGTCCGCAGCCCCGTCTTGAAGGCCAGCATAAGCACCTCGTCGCCGCATGTCACCACCGCCCGTCTCTCCTCCTGAAAGCGGCGGAGGTATCTTCCCGTTCCCTCCCCCTCCCTTTGGACTATCGTGCTGAGATAGTCTAAGGGCTTCTTTTTTGTTCGCCCGGCTCGGAACTCTTGGCAGAACTTATGGGACAGTTCGCCAAAGCTCCCTACGGACCTCGCGGGCAAGGCAAAGTACCAGTCCAGCGCGGTGTCCCTCAGGCTTTGGGAGAAATGTCGGCAAAGGAACGCCTCATCCACGTCCTGGGCTTCCATCGCCCCCCGGTATTGTTGCACGTGCGTGAGGGGGTCGCCCCTCCCATTGTATGTGGCCAAGTGAGGGGGTTTGAACCTTACGGGCCTGGGGGCGGAAGTGATCCACCGGGCGAGTGGCGTGGCCTCCTCCGGGTAGGTCGGGCGATCCGGCGCATCCCCCCTCCGCCACTCGGGGGTCGGGCTTCGGTCGCGCCTCGGCCGCCGACGGTCCTCCGTCCCCGGGGAGTAGCCCGACGGTCTCCAGGCGGGGCTCCTTCCTTGGGCCGAGGATTCGACGGGTTGCGGGCTACGGTCCTCCCAGCGCCCACGCCTCCTGGCCAGCTCTCCTCGGGCCTCCATCCGTTCTTGATTCTCCTGAAGGAGTCTTTCACGCTCGGTGGTGAGGAAGCGTAGTTGCCGACAAACGGCTTCCTCGCGCAGGGTATCGGAGGGGTGGTGTTGGTGATGGGGGCCGCCCCCTCCAGGCGGGGACCTGTTCAGCAACGGGTCCCGCCCGTTCCCAGGCCGCCGGGCCGTTGTCGCCTCGTCCAGGAGTTCTCGGTTGCTCCTGTTCTCCATCCTCAGCCTCTCGCGCTCCGCGATGATGAAGCGAATCTGGCGGCGGGCGGCCTCCTCTTCCAGGTAAGCCTTCCGGGTGGTCTCGGCCGCCTCGTCCAGACGCCTCTGCGCGGCGGCCGCCTCCCCCAGGTGCCTCCACCGCTGCGCGACTTCTACCTCCTCTTCCAGGAGCCTTTGCTGGGCCGCGATCTCCTCAGCGAGCCCCCTATGCTCCCCCTCCTCCTCGAACTGAGGGTGGAGGTTTCGCCTCACGTTCAGGGGCTCTGAGGGGCCGGGCGGAGGTTCCGTTCCAGCCGTCTGACAGCCTCCCCTGGCCTGAGCAACGGCCTCGAAGCTCTTCAGTACGGCGGGGACTGAAGTGTGTTCGATCTCGGAGCCCATCCCCAGAAGGGGGTCGGACGCCGGGGTGATTTGTAGGGAGAGCGGTTCCTGTCCCACGGGATCTTTGCCGTGGTCCGGGTTCCGCGAGATCGGTATGGAATCTAACATGGGTGTGACCCTTCGTTCCCACAGACGGCGCCAATTGTTACGAGGTGGAACTCGCGTACAATGAATTTGTATTAATGGGAACCAAGGGCACGGTGGTTATGTGGAGAAGGGGGTTTAGGTAGGCTATTTGACAAGCGATTAGTGGGGTGAAGAAGTCGATCTCGACGCCAGTGACGGTCGCGGGGCTGAATCTCGTCGGATGCGGCTGGACAAGGTTGAACGGCAGGGGGGTGACGCCGACTGGTGTTGATAGGCGAGCTCTCCTGCAACACGAACAACTCGTCAGAAGGGCTTGGTTGGGGGTTCAACCCTTAGCCCCTCCGATGCCTAAGTCAGTGATAGGGCTTAAAATGGGGGGCTGGTCACGCCGGTCGGACTAACGGTGTGTCGACCGCGCGTGGCGAGCTATAGGTGGGAGAACAAAGATATGGAAGACCTTTGCACTCGTGTGTGAATAGTTGAATGAGAGAGAATTCTGCAGCAACCCCCTTTTCGTAATAGGAGGGGGGGTATTTATACCTGACGGATGATGACTTGGCACGCTGAGCTGGCTCGGTTGTCAGCGGAAGCTTCGGACAAGGACATCGGGAACAGGAGTTTCTGACCTGCCTCTGTCAGGCGGCGCAACGGCCAAGAGGTGCTTTTGTCGGGATGTCAGAGCCGAAAGCGAAAGCGCTATGTCAGGCGGCTCTTCCGTCAGGGGGTGCTTTGTCGGATGGTCGGGTGACGTATGTGTTAGGTGTCCTTATCCTTAGGTTGTTTGTCGTTAGCGTCAGACTAAGAGTCGGCCGGCTGCGGTGGTCCGCCTCGGCCGGCTGCGGTGGTCCGCCCCGGCCGGTTCGGGGAGCGCTGCAAGGCGCGCCTGTCTCCATGATGCCCCGGATTTTCGGGGCGGCGGCCCTTTTGTGTAAAGGTGAGTTGATGGGGTATGTTAACGGATCCGGGCGGGAGTCGGGCTCCTACGATCTTTAGGTCGTAACAATAAGTATGCTTTATGTTAGGTATTGCATGTTGGAATTGAATATGCTTATTAGATTATATTTGTTGCATTTAATTTGACATATTCATTTGATTGCTGAGATGTATGCATTCTAATCTTAATTGTTACTTGTTTCTTACTAGCAATAATGCCGGGAGAGTAACACCTCCATGAGAGTATTGCATTAGTGTAGGAGGAGTAAGTAAACTCATGCTTTTTGATGTAGTGGTTTTGTAGTAGCACCCTTACAATTTTTGGTTTGTTATGTAAGGATGTCATATATACCAGTATCCATATTAGCTTGCAATATTCAAATGCTATGGATGTTATTTATGCCTTGAATGATTGAGATATTGAATGGATAATGCTTTGAGATTCATACTTCAATTCATGCTAAATTGAAAAATAAGCATGAAGGGATATTGAAACATACTATTAATTATGTTTGAATTCATTGAATAAATTATGTTTGCATTCATATCTCTTAATTTAGTATGCATGCCATTCTCTCCATATGCCAATTTATTTCACACTTGGTGGTGTCTGATTTGGGTTAAATATTGCAAATTTAACACCTCATTGAGCATTATTTTGTTTGTATTAGATGTGTATTTGGTCTCTAATACAACCATATTTATATTATTATTATTTATTAGAGCATACTCTTATTTTATGCACAAAATAGCATTATACTGAGTATTCTGAACTTTTAAGTATTTTTCATGTGTAGATCTCTGTCTCACGATTCCAACGACTATTTTTCTGATCTGTGCTAATTTCTATGAATTTTTAAATGTAGAATACTATTTAAATGGAGAAATACGGCCTAAATACGAAATATGTAGCCACCGTACGTATCCCACTCCAGGCTGGGACATGCGACATCAATGGGGCACGTCCCGCCTATCATCTTACGGTTAGATCAAAGTGCGATGCGACGGAACCAGAACCATTGGATGAATATCCAACGGCCCGCATCGAGTCCCCATCGAATTCGAATCATGTGAAGCAGAGGGCGCCCGATGCCACGTGGCGAAGATTGGTTACTTCCCGCCCTCGAATCCAACCGTCGCAAACGAAGCGGAGCTGGGCGAGATGCGAAGCAGGCGGAGGCATATTCTACAGGCCATGTGGCAACATCCAACAACGAAGTCGAATTAGGTTTGGATTCGTAGCGGGGATCCGTGATCCGCCAAGCCACGTGTCGAGCCCACAGACGATCCGCCTCAATCTAGCGGTCCTCGATTGTGCCAATTTGGGTTTGGGTTTGAGCGATAATTGGAGAGGGTTTAGACCCGCTAACGCCTCTAAAACCCCGCTAACACCTCTAAAACCTGCAATGCACATATATACGTATTTTCTAGGAGTTTGGCTGTATTCTGGGTGTATTTTCGTGATTTTTTCACGTATTGGTACGTGACATTTGGAGGCCCTGGAGACAAAGGTTAGGAGCTATTATTGAAGGAGATTTGGGTTCCAATTAGAGGAATTTGGTGATATTTTCCCTATCTTTTCTTTCGTATTTGATGTATTTTACACATATTTTGAGTATTTGAACACATATTTCTCTATCAATATGGTTTCTTTTCTCTCCAGCATGGTTAATCTCCATATGTGTTGGTTGTGATGTAGTAAGAGCTTTGTAATCTTTGATTTAATATCTTTTCGCCCTATATTCACGTGAAAATAATGTATTTTGTACATTTCTATGTATACTTTGTTGGGTATGTTATATGGAGTCATGGACATGCTTGGATCGAATATGATCTGAGTAAAACTTATTCATGATGTGATCTGAGATGATGTATCGTGACCCGAGAGGGCACTTGTGCATATTTTCTTCATGAAATCGATAATAATGTGATTACTCTTTGGCACTATTTTATACGCTTTATCCCCATACTTTCCGATGTTCTCATACCCTAGCCGGATGAAACGTTTAGTTATATAAAAGATATTAATAATCATTGATCGCAAACACCCTAATAAAACCACAACCAACAAATCCTCTCCACATTGTTACCCTATTATCGACTTCCCCGTAGTTATCGTAGGATTACTTTTTAGTTTCTTTTTAAACCTTTTACTCCACTATATCGCCTTCGAAAGGTGGTCGTTTCTTATCATTTCGTATTCTTTAAAAATTGAAATTCATTATTTTGCAGGTAAGTCGTCTCGTGGGTATGATATCAGGACTTACCAGGATTATTACTTGTTCGATCTCCTACACTTAGGAATAGCGCTCACATCTTTTGAGACAAGTCAGTGTCATTTACACTTGGTGACATAGATATCTTTTTTACACTTGATATCATTATTAACACTTGATGTCAAGAATATATTACTCTTACACTTGGATCATATTTCATGACACACTTTTTGATGTGACAAAGGGGAATAAAAATACAATGCATATAAAATGAGTTAGTTAATTCATATTGAAAATTGCTTGCAATCGTTGTTTTATCAACCACTTGAAAGACGAAATATAATATGAATCACATGTATTTCTGTTTATTGCTAACCAGCCTTGATGCACGGAGAGTAAATTCGCCATAGCAATCATGCATCTTTGCATAGGGAGCGTAAGTAATGGTTCAATTATCATATTATATTTAATTTTATATCATTTGTTGTCATCATCAAAAAGGGAGAGAGTGTAGGGATACTGAGACGCACCCCAGTGGATTTTGATTATGTACACAAGTGATATGGGTACTAACATATCTATTTCAAGTGCGTATAGGAATTGATAAAGCAATCTGAAGCCATGAAGATCAAATGAAATGAAAAAGCTAAAATAAAGGAGTTGGAGCCATGCTCGGGTAGTCTATCTTAGAGCCAATGAATGAAGCAACTGATGGCTCAACCACGGACTCAAGACCAAGACTATGATGGCTCAAGTCAAAGAAATAAGATCAAGAGCTAGAGATGTGTGTTTGTGTAAGTTAAAGTCTAAATGTTAAAGCCAATGTAGATTCATCTCACACATACAAAAATTCTTGAAGAATAATTTTTACATGTGTTTAACTATATAATATTTTAATATAATTTTTATAAAATATTTCCAAAGTATTTTCTACTAGAAAAATTTCAGTATCAGAAATAGCTGCTTATCTGAAACAGATAACTGATTACTTTCAGAAGAAATTTACCCAGAACTATCGGGTTTTTGGAGTAGTCGATTATTATTTGAATATACAAATATATAGGTAGATAGCCAACTATCAACCAAAATAGCCGACTATCTGGGTCAACTTTTAGCATTTTTGGACACTCGATTTCAAATTTTGCTAGCCGTTAACTAGCCATTAGAGGAGACTTTTTTGAGCTGATTTTGTGCTATTCTTTGCTCAATAAATAGCTATGCCTTCAGAGGTGTTTACATATCAATTCATATCATTAAAAAGCATTTTATTTGCTCATAAGTTCTCAAAGATCTCTAGTTCTTCAATAATCTTCTTGGCCTTGTTCTAATTTTTTCTTGTGCTGAAAATTCTTTATTGATTTTATATCTTCTTAGCCTTACTCAAACTTGATTTGATCTCCAAAGATTATATCTTTTATTTTTTAGATTCAAACATCAAATTTTAAATTTTTTTATCTTTGTGTTCTTTACTTATATTCTTTCTAATATCAAGTCTTGATTATTGATCTTTAAGGCCCAAGTGCAATTATGTTTAGATTCAATTTCAAGTTTTTTCTTATAATCAATTTTGTGCTTACTTATATCTTCTAATTTGATCAAAAGGATTTTTAATTTCTTTTAGCCACAATATTCACACATATACATATTGGCTATATGAATCTTGTACTTTCATTTTCATATTTTGTAAAGGCTTTGAAGGATACTTGGAAGTTGTAATTCCCACGTGAAGGGAAGGTGATGTGTTGTATTGGAAAATTGTAGTTGGGTTATAATTAGGTGTTAGAAATTCCTAGCAAGTGGAGGTAGGTGGTTGTACGAAGTCCTCTTTGTTGTGTTGAGGCAAGGTTACTCTCGGTTGAGAGCTAGTGGATTGGTTGCTGGACGTAGGACAAGGTTTGGATGAACCAATGTAAAAAATCGTTGTGTTTGTGTTGTGTTCTGATTTTCTCTCTCTCTCATATTTTTATACTTTCTTATAATCTTTTTATTCTGTTGTTATCTCTTTTGTATTATCATTACAAGTTTGTATATTGAGTTGATTAAGTACAAAGCTAGGTTACTCTACTTGGAGACTTAGGCAACATAAGAGAATAGTTTTATATATCGAAGAATTTTACTATTTTGTTGACAGCCCAATTCAAACCCAACTTCTAATGTTGTCTGCCATCTACAAGATCCCACAAATCTTAAAGCCAAGGGATGGAACAAATGAAGGCTCAACCAAGGACTCAAGATCAATATTAGATGGCCCAAGTCAAGAGTACAAGATCAAAGAGATAGAGAAGTGTTTAAGTTAATATATTAGAGTGATAAAGCCAATATGAAGACACTACACACTCACAAAATTACTTTAAAAATAGTTTTAAAATGGATTTATATATGTTATAATAGTATATAATTTTTATAAATTATTTTCAAAGTATTTTCTAGTAGATAAACTAAGGTATCCTAAAATAACCGACTATCTGAAACAGATACCGGACTACTGTCCTAAGATTTTACCTAGAACTCTCTATTTTACACGGTAGTCGACTAGCACTTGGAATAGCCGACTATGTTGAAAAATATAGCCGACTATCAAGATGGATAGCCGATTATCTCGGTCAAACTCCAGTTACTAGCTGTTGGAGAAGGCTTTTTGAGCTGATTTTGAACTGAATTTCACCTTTATAATTACAGATGATTTCAGATCTTTTATATATCAATTTATATCCATTATAAATCATGTTGATTCTTGATCTCTAAAAATCAAATGCTTTTATTTTATAGATTCAATTTTCAAGATATTCTTCTGATACTTTTGTGCTTATTTCAATCATTTTATTTTGATCAAAAGATTCGATTTCTATATAGCCACATTATTTAAAACTTCATATATATTGGCTATAGGAATCAAGGTTATTTCACTCATTTACACAAGTTTTCTAAGGCCTTTGAAGAAGGCTTAGAAAGTGTATTCCCGTGTGCAAGAGAAGTGTTGCATTGTAATTGGAAATTCGTAGTTGTGTTGTTAACTAGGAGATCGGAAATTCCTAGCAAGCGGAGCTAGGTATTTGTATAAGTCTTCCTTGTTGAGTTGAGGCAAGGTTGCTCTAGAGATTGAGAGCTAGTGGATTGGTTGCTGGAAGTAGGCCAAGGTTGGGCCGAACAAGGGTACAATCATGGTGTTTGTGATGTGACTCTATTTCGCTCTCTTATCTTTTTATTATTTCTTGTAATCTTTTATTCCACTGTTATCATCTCTTTTATTTTATACAAGCTCATATAATTGTGTTGATTAAGTACCAAGGGAGGTAACTATCCTTGGAGACTTAGGCAATGAATAGAAGGGTTCTAAATTTTCTCGAAGAATATTATTACTTTACTCACAACACTATTCAATCCCCCTTCTAGTGGTGTCTTCCATCCACAGTATCCCATACTTGGTATCAGAGCTAGAGCACCTCGAATAGATTGAGACACCAATGTTAACCAACACTTGGTATCAAAGCAAGGCTAAGGCAATGGCATCCACCGCACACCACTCAGAGGGACTCAATACCATGAGACAACTTTTGTTCAACAGAACAAACTGAGGTAGCTGGAAAATCCGAATGAGGGTGCATCTACAATCATTGGATATTGATGCATGGACTATTACGAAAAAACAAGTACACACCACCTACAGGGATGGAAACTGACAAATGGTCAACCGACGAGTAGAATAAATGTAACCTAAATGCTAAAGCAATGCACGCTATATTTTATGTTGTTACAGGTTCAGAGTTCAACCGAGTGTCTCAATGTGAGGCTGCACACCAGATCTAGTACACTCTCGAGGTAAGTCATGAGGGAACGGAAAAGGTAAAAGAATCAAGAATAAATATGTTGCACTCTAAATTTGAAAGCTTTAAGATGGAAGAAGGTGAGAGTATTAGAGAAGTTAATACTTGTTTTACTAACATCACTAATGAGCTTGCAAGTTTAGGCAAACATATCTCTGAATATGACCAGGTTATGAAGATAGTACGATCCCTTAGACCATAATGGAAGGGAAAGACCATAAACATTCGAGAAGCGCATAATATGAAGACGATAACCTAAGAAGAGATAATGGAAAATCTCATGGCCTATACGATAGAGATAGAAGAAGACAAAAAGATATAAGAGAAATCAAAGAAGAAGAACTTGGCATTCAAAGACATTGAAGAGAGCATAGATTCAGACTATTCCGACAGAGACGAAAGGGATATTGCAATGATATCGAGAAACTTCAAGAGATTCCTCCAAAGTAATTACTTTTATAAAATAAAATCTTGTTTCACTAACGAAATTATATGTTTTAGATGCAACAAGCCATGACACGCTCCAAAAGACTGCCCCTTGGAAAAGAACCATGACCAAGGAATATGCAAGGAGAAAGTGAAAGAAAGAAGGAAAAGTCACAAAGAGAAGAAGTTCATAAAGGCGAAGAAGAAGGCGTTCATGGAATTTGATAAAAGTGACATTTCGAGCTCGGATGAATGGTCGACATCATCTGATGAAGAAGAACAAAGAGAAGAACGAGCGAACATGTGCTTCATTGTGTCAACTTCCTCAAAGGTAAGAACTCCTACCACTCTTATTTCTTTGCATCATTATAGCGAAGACAACCAACTACGTAGTGATAGTGATAGTGAAAATGACTTCGATGTTAAAGGTGCATATGAAGAGCTATGCAATGTCCATGACAAATTGATTAGAGAATATCATAAATTGGACAAAAACTTTCAGACATGCACGAAGTAAAAGGAAGAAATTGAGAAAGAAAATGAAAAGTTGATAACTAGAAATAAAACACTTTTGGAAGAGATCAATGGATTAAGAGTTATGATAAATGAATTAGATAAAGTAGTGACAACCACAAATGGAAAATATGACGATCTTTATAACATTGTGGATAAATTCAATAAAGTTATATGAAAGCTTAACGACCTTATTGACAGGCAAACATCTTCGGGTGTAGAACTGGCCTATGATATGATCAATCCTAGCCTAAGCATGTAGACAAGAATTTTAGGGATTATAATTTGAAAACCAGGTTGATCAAAGTATGGATCCCCAAAAATGGTACAAACACAATGAAGGACAGTTATGTGAACGATTTTATGCTTAATGTACATTTCAATAAAAATTATACATACGTGCATAATGGAAGTACTAAACCATTGCCAAAGGAGCGTTGCTCCAGCGGCATAAAGCCCTCGCTTGCTGCGAGGCCACCCGGGTTCGATCCCGGGTGCTTGGCGTCCCCGCGCGCGCCGCTAGCCTACTTTCCGAAGAATAAAAAAAAGAAGAACTAAACCATTTGGGTTTGGCTTCCACTAAAATGATATTTTTATATCATGTCTAATCCCCCGGGCCCCAATGAAAAGGGGTACCAAACTTTTGATTTATATTCAGGTGCTCACAAACTAAAGGAATTAGCAAAAAGGACTTCTCTTGAGAACTCATCACTCACACGTATCGAAGAGAATCAAAAATATTCGTAAGATTAGTATTTAGAATTTTATAAATTATTTGAATATGTTTTAAATTAGATTTTGATATGCTAGAATAAAGTTTAAATGATTAGGAATTTTTAGAAACTGATTTAATGAGATTTGGATGAGTTTTGAACTTTAAAATCCATTGGCATAGGTGATTTAGGGGTAAATATTGCATATTCAACCCATCATTTAGTGTCATTTTGTGCATATATGATGTTCATTTGGCCTCTAATACAAGCGTATTTAGAGTATTAATAATTATTAGAGCAATCTCTTTATCTATGCATAAAATATCATTTTATAGCTTATTTTTGTCTTCTTATATTTTTCATGTGAAGATCTCAATTTTACGATTCCAACGACTATTTTTCATATTTTCTGAGATCTGTGCTATTTTCTCTGAATTACGATTCCCACATCCTATATAAACATTGCCCTGGGGCATATTTTAGGGCATTCTGTGTTGTATTCCAAGTGTATTTTGGCGTATTCAGAGTCGTTTTGGAGCATATCTCCCGTATTTTCTCAGGACTTTGGATACAGATGCAGAGGCACAGTTTTGAAGGAGATCTATGGTCCAAGTGGAGAGATTTGGTGAAATAATTCGTAACTATTGCTTGTATTTTGAGTGTTAGACTTGTATTTTGGGCTAAAGATAATGTATTTGTATATGAATATTGATTCTATTCTCTACATGCTTGGCTAAAACTCATATGTGTTGGTTATGATATAGTTAGGGCTATGTAATCTCTGATTTTGATGTCTTTTTGCCCTATTTCTCATGTTATATCAAGTATTTTATTAGTTTCTACACGTATTATTCGAGTATGATCGTTGTTAGCATACTTGGATCGAATATGATCTTTGTAGATTTATTCGTGGAACGACCCTTGCGGACATTGCAGTGACTCTTGCAGGCACATACGCTTAAATTCAACATTAAAGTAATAATTTGCTTGATTATTTATGGCACTTTTTGATGATCTTTTATCATTATATATTCTGACATTCTCATACCCTTACGGGGTGAAACGTTGAGTTATAGAAAATACATTAATAATCATTGATTACAAACACCCTAACTAAATCACAACCGACACATACTCTTCATATTGGAACCCTAGTATCGACTTTCCTGTAGTTATCTTAGGATTGTTTTTAGTAGTTAAAACTATTGACATCATTAGTCCATACTCGAAATGGGGTGGTTTCTTATTGGATTAGAATTCTTTATAAACTGAAATTCGTGGTTTAGCAGGTCAGTTGTTGTAGTGTTTTAATGGATCCTCAAGGCATAAAATCTATAATTGTCATACGTCGGGCGGACGATGAAAGTAATAAAAGCAGCGGAAAACAACTTAAAACATTTTAAAGTCTATCCCTAAAGAATAATCCTAGCCAGAATTGCTACTATCCCGGGGTTGGGTTCGACCAACCCCTAAAGATAGATCTATCAAATTATTGCAATTATAAACACATATAAATTTAAAATACATACAAGTCACTTCGCTTCTGGGCGAAGCATCGTTTTCAAAAACTTTTCTTTATCTCTGAAGCGATGCCCCCACGCTGGGGCAGAGCCGCTTCTCCCGAGCCGAACCACGTCCCGAGCCAAACCATGTCCCGAACGGAACCGCGTCCCGAGGCGAACAATCTCCTTGTCGCCAGGCCAACCACATGCTCCAAAAAGTTTCACCTTGAGTGGATTCTCCATCAAGACTTTGATTCCGATCAGAACTCCTACGTGGATTTGCTAGAGCCCGAACAGGAGCAAGGAAGAATTAGGGAGAAAGATGGAATATTAATTAAGCTTGGATCCGAGCTTGCTCACGTTTAATGGAGATACTCGGATCTGAAGCTTGGTGAAGGTTTCAAGGAGGGGGTTAGCCTCTATTTATATAGGTGACTGACCCCTCCCCTTTTCTCATATCCAATGTGGGATAAACTTCTAAGGAGAAAAATCAATTAAGGTGCCTTACACGAAGGCCAAACTTTAGCGAATTTTTCCTTCCTCACTGTTGAGCTTCTGTAACGACCGCTTTTCGATCGTATCTTCTTTGTGCACGTGCTTTTGACCGTGCACGTATTTGTTTTAGACCTTGTCTGTTTTGAACACCTTGGTGTGATATGTCGTTGTAACTATTGGTTTTCATCTATGTTTTGTCTTATATATATATATATATCATGGTTGTACTCTTCCTTGTATGCTTTTCCTCTGTTAGACGTTTTCTTTCAGTTCCTCCTGATCTTCTACCTTCCGTTGCATATCACGATGAGCTCGGAGTAAGCATTCTTACGAAGAGCTTCATAGCATCCATATCTTAGAGCTAGAGTGATCTTAGAAGCCATAGGAATCTCTCCGAAGCTTCGCGCTTCAATTCGAGACTTTTTCGTGCACTTTAGTTGGTTCAAGAAGGAGAACCAACCGACTAGATTCCAATCTAGTCGGTCAGGAACTCTTCTGGAACCGACTAGTTCATTAAATCAATTATTCAGGAGTTACTGTTTACTCTTAGTCGGTCTAAGAACAACCACCGATCGACTCGATGTGAAACTAGTCGGTCAGAACTTGCTCTCAGACCGACTAGTTCCTTTGATTAATTTCACCTGAGTTACTGTTTATCGTTAGTCGGTCAATGAACACTCACCGACCGACTAGGTTGCAAACTAATCGGTCGACGGGCCTTCACAGACCGACTAATTCATTTCACAGATTTATTCCTTCTTTCGCTGCTTGATCTTAGTCGGTCATAGTTGATCGACCGACCGACTAGTTCTCGAACTAGTCGGTCAACAACTCTTCTTTGACCGACTAATCGACCCCGAAACCCTAGGTTTGGCCCAGCCGCCGCAACTTTTTTCTATTTAAACCCCGATCATTTCTTCTTCTTTCTTTCACTTCTCTTGGCCATTCTCTTTCCCCTCTGACCTCTGATCTTCCCCAACCTTCCTCTAGCCATTTCCTTCTTCCTCGGAGCTTCCTTCTCGCCATTCTTGTGCCGGCCACCTCCCTTAGGCCGCCGGCCAACCCCAAACCCCCCCAAATCCCAATTTATCCAGAATTTCTTACCATTTCCAGATCAGAGCCATAATTCTCCGGATCGTTCTTCCATTGCCGTGCTTGCTCGGCATCGTTCTTCCGCTACGATACGCGATCCCATCTCCGTAGTTAACATTTTGTGACGTGCCTCGTTGATCGTCTTCCTTGGTGCCAGGCAAGTGAAACTTGCCAACCTCGCTTTAGGCCATGCTTTTAGGCCAATACTTTGTTTTAGCGTGAAAGAGACTAGACCGTGAAATGATAGTGGTCTAGGCGCAATTTCGTTTCTAGCTTGACAACGAAGCTAGAATTTCCCCTGTCATGCCATGTCATACAATTGCCTATCATGTTTAATTTCCTTAACGGTATGCAATTTAAATTGAATATCTGCCATGAATTGCATTCTTTACATGCCATTTGATTTGTATGTTGCATCGTAGCACACGCTACCAAATACATGTACAATCCGTGTTTCCGTGTTTCCGGCTAGGCACCTGCTATGCGGGCATAACCCTACGCCATACGTGTTAAAAACACTTCCTGGCTCGTGATCCAGAAGCGAGCATTACGTGTTAGGGCGTAATGCCCTGGCTCGACACACGTGGACGGGTAGGGATAAACGGTCACTTGAGTTTAAGAGTTGGCCCGATCAGCCACTCTAGCCAATAGGTGGAATCTCTGTGCACGACGTGCTTACTTGATGTGATTTACTTGACTCGTACTTGTCCGTGTTTATACTTGTAAAACTTGTCATCCATGCCATACTTGCCACTTGCTACTTGTTACTTGCACTTTACTTTACTTGTTACTTCCATCCTATACTTGCCATGCTATGCATCATACTATAACTGCTAGGTTGTTAGTTTACATTCCTTTCAGTTTCCTTGCCCAAGTCTTTTAGACTTGCTGACATGTGCCCCTTGCTCTTTTGGGTGTCACATGTTAGACCCTGAGCCAGAGACCGTAGTTGAGTACGTGGATGTTGCTGACGCTGAGCCTGAGTCCATGTCTGCTCAGGAGGAGTTTTGTGGACACCGGTGACCTTCTTAGGATCTTACGGAGCTTCCTTTTGTTTTAGGATTTCTGTTAGTTGTCGGTGCGTGGCACCATGTTTTCTACTTGTACTATTGTTGGCCACGTTGGGCCCTTTAGATTCTTTTATCTTTAAGCCTGGTGGCTTTTTCTGTGATGTTGGAACTTATTTATGGATATATTGAGAATACTCTTTTGTCTCATTTCCTTATTATTATCTTTGTTTCGTTTCGCGTTGCAAGGGCCTGCCACTAATATGTTGATTGACGCTTATCGGACTTGCGGCTTTGCAGCTTCAAGTCTGAGCGGACCTATTCACGTCTCGCCTCCTCATTTTTGGGAAGCGGGGCGTGACAGGTTTTGTTGGTGGCCCATGCAGGTCCAATCTTGCAATTGCGAGTTATCGGAACAACGATAATAACTATGGAATGTCCATTAAATAAATTTTAACATCCGAATCATAAGCCTTGAGCCTAGTCTAGTCGTTTTCCTATGTCACTAGGTAGTAAGAACACTTAGTTAGACGTTGGTGCTTGCTAGTTAGAGGCCTCTGATTGTTAGTTAGACTCCATGCTAGGTATCGATTTAATCGTCATAGGAGTTACCTTAGTGGTTTTTGCCTGACCCTGACCATATTAGACTTCTAGAATTCCTTAGTCGTTTGCTTGGGTTCATCGATTTCGGACCAGGCTGAACGCGTTTCATTACCGTCTAGCTCCTTAGAAAGTCGTAGCGCTTAGTCTCTAAAATCTTTAGTTGGTCGACCGTAGGAGTTTCCCCGTAGATTTTCCTGGTTCATATCCTAGGCGTATGTATGTTTTGATCAGCCGACCATTTTCCTTGCCTCGATTCACGAGATCGTCTCATGATGATCGTCGTTAATTTTCGAAACTCTTCGTTACAATCTTGAAGCCTTTTTAAAGTGTTTTCGATGTTCTTCAATCGCTAAAGTTTAAACTCGTTCGAAAACTTTTAATATATATTTGGACTTCATGCTCTTCCGTTGACTTGAATTCATTTTTGAATTTCGAAAGTTTGACGAGATTTTTGATTACGGTTCTATAAGGTTTTTCCAGCCTATACTTTTCATACCTATTTAAATACATTGTCCCTCCTTATATAAATTTTATTCTGAACCGTACTTTTATTTTGATCAATTCGATTTATAATTTTTCCTTTCTTATTTATGATATTCAAATGACTCGTCGCGCTTCCTTTAATATACTTTTCAAGTCACATGGGATTTCAGCTTTCAGCAAGTCGACTTTATGCACATCGTTTTCCCGATTTCAGCTTATTTTGTAAAATCACTATTTCATAACCATTTACGGATCTAGCCCTTCCATAATTTGGTTTTAAAGTCTTACTACCAAATTTTGATGATTCTACTACTAAGTTAATATTATCTTTCTGTTCACCATGCATGCTTTAGAATAATTTCTAAATTAAATAGAATTTCAATTATTTTTCGTTGAGCTCGTATGTTAAGAGCTTTGTGTAAATCAGTTTCTGTTTGGCGAATCCTGATTCCTCTAAAAGTAGTTTGAATAATGATTACTTTAAATTTTCCCTGGCTTAAAGACTTTGAAAGCATTTAACCTGAGTTTAAATTCTTCAGTTAATTTAATTTCATTTCAAACTTTGCAAACATTATCAAATTACTACCGTGTAATATTTTCTAAACTACGTCCTTAATATTCGTGCGAATGATCTACTTCCTTTTTATAATAATTTTCAATAAACCAATAAGCTGTTTTCTCTTATTATGAATATTCGACTCAAACTTATTTCGAACAATTTGCGTTATTGATCTCCAAAATATTTTTATACAAACGAGGACTCCAACTTTTGAAGTACAACAGTTTTCAAATTTCACGTATTTTAGCTTATGATATTTACACTATTTTATTTTCTCTAACCTATAAAGTATCTCTACATCTCCCTTTCCTCTACCTAGGCATTCACAAGTGAATCGCAGTTCCACCTAACTAAGCTGTCTTCTTGTATTCGTCTTATCTGAACTCATGCTTATCGATCCTTCCCTCGTCACGCTTTCGACCTAGGTCTCCCTCTATTGCTTAGGCTTTAGTGCTTGTCTATGTCTGTATCAACCCAAATTTGTGAGTAGGCCTTTGGACCTTTGTGATGTTGTCATGGTGCATGTACCTAAGTTGTGTATGTGAGCTTGAATGAGTGTGCTCCATAGTATATTAATGATTGCTTATTGTGTGATATATACATATTCAGAGTATTCGTGATATTATGAAGTTGTTTATGTGTTAGTATTTATAGGTATGTGTGAGGATAGCTATTCCACTCTAAGAGCGTCTATGTATATGGATAAGTGTTGGAATATCTAATGAGGGGTATGTAGTTGGAGATACTTATAATGTTTGAAATAATATGTTGGTAAAGCTATGTGTTTGATAGGATTAATAATAATAGGTGTACGTATATTTCTGTGAGTAGGCCTATTTTATGACCTATGTGTGAGTACGTGTGGGTATGTGCTCGTGCGTGGATACGTATGGTGCTTAGGCGTAAGTAGTTATGTATTGGCTGCATGAGTATATAGGTGATATACATATGGTAGTAGGATTATAATTTTGATTGGTATTGCTTGCTTTTACGGGATGTTGTGTGCGTGTATACTGTGAGGTATACACGACTATTGTATATCGTAACTATGTATGGAGTAGATGTGATGGTATACTATTTATAGGTAATAGGATATGGTGTGAATATAAGTTCTACTTGTGTGTGGCTATACGGAGAATGCATGTATTAGGGAAGGTATTATAATTATACGTGTGCTGGTATTGGTGAATATTATTATGGTATGTATGTGGTTATGTTGGTAGACGTATATATATATTAGAGTGTGGTGTTGGTATAGGTATAGATACTGTGTTACGTATATAGAGTATTCCGATATATGTTCCGAGTCTCACTCAAGCTTGAGTGGGTATACTCTAAGTACATTGTTATGTATGTCTGTAGTTGCATATAGCGATGTTTGATGTATGTGTAGTGATAGGAGTGTTTGTGCCTGGTTGTGTTATGCACGTGATTGTGGGTTGCTATACCAGCATATAGTTATAGGTGTTGGTCTTGTGGTATAGTGATTACTAAGGACTTGCCTGTGTGAACATATGTGTGCTAGCTAAACTAAGTGTGTAGAGGTACTAAGTTTAAAAGGGCATGATTGGTATATATATGAATGAAATGTAGTGTGTGTGGGTGTGCACCATGCACGGGTAAGTATGTGCCTAGTTATAAGTTTTTGTGACTATGGAATATGTGGAGTGTCGTAAATACAGTTATAGGACCGTATGTGATGTGAATATATGGTGAAATAATTGCATGCGTTTGAATGACTATATATTGTGAAATTATAGTGGAGGTGAATGTATAATAGATATAGTAAAACTTGACTTAATAATGGTATGGTGTGACTACATATGTTGATGTGTTGGTATTGGATGTGTACTAGGAGATAAAGGGAGTAGTGTATCCTTATTGCTTGGTTCATAGGTAGTTATCTAAACGTGGGGTACTACGATGGTAATTGCTGGAGTGAAATATTGTGAGTATCTGAACTATTGTTTTGTACTAGGTAAGTAGTAGATGTGTATATATATGATTGAAATATGTGCATGCCCTTGATTGACTATGATAGGTATAAGTGTATAATGTGCGTGAATATATTTATGTACATGTTAGTAGGGATAATGTTTGACTACCTAGTGCATACGTGAGCATTGTAATGACTATACCTGATTGAATTATAATGTGATGTGATTAGGATAGATACTAGTATATCTAGAGTTATAATTATAGTTAGAAAGTCCGAGGACGGACTTTATTTTAAGGTGGGGAGGATGTAACGACCGCTTTTCGATCGTATCTTCTTCGTGCACGTGCTTTTGACCGTGCACGTATTTGTTTTAGACCTTGTCTGTTTTGAACACCTTGGTGTGATATGTCGTTGTAACGATTTGTTTTCGTCTATGTTTTGTCTTATATATATATATATATATATATATATATCATGGTTGTACTCTTCCTTGTGTGCTTTTCCTCTGTTAGACGTTTTCTTTCAGTTCCTCCTGATCTTCTACCTTCCGTTGCATATCGCGATGAGCTCGAAGTAAGCATTCTTACGAAGAGCTTCATAGCATCCATATCTTAGAGCTAGAGTGATCTTAGAAGCCATAGGAATCTCTCCGAAGCTTCGCACTTCAATTCGAGACTTTTTCGTGCACTTTAGTTGGTTCAAGAAGGAGAACCAACCGACTAGATTCCAATCTAGTCGGTCAGGAACTCTTCTGGAACCGACTAGTTCATTAAGTCAATTATTCAGGAGTTACTATTTACTCTTAGTCGGTCTAAGAACAACCACCGACCGACTAGATGTGAAACTAGTCGGTCAGAACTTGCTCTCAGACCGACTAGTTCCTTTGATTAATTTCACCTGAGTTACTGTTTATCGTTAGTCGGTCAATGAACACTTACCGACAGACTAGGTTGCAAACTAATCGGTCGACGAGCCTTCACAGACCGACTAATTCATTTCCCAGATTTATTCCTTCTTTCGCTGCTTGATCTTAGTCGGTTATAGTTGGTCGACCGACCGACTAGTTCTCGAACTAGTCGGTCAACAACTCTTCTTTGACCGACTAATCGACCCCGAACCCCTAGGTTTGGCCCAGCCGCCGCAACTTTTTTCTATTTAAACCCCGATCATTTCTTCTTCTTTCTTTCACTTCTCTTGGCCATTCTCTTTCCCCTCTGACCTCTGATCTTCCCCAACCTTCCTCTAGCCATTTCCTTCTTCCTCGGAGCTTCCTTCTCGCCATTCTTGCACCGGCCACCTCCCTTAGGCCGCCGGCCAACCCCAAAACCCCCCCAAATCCCAATTTCTCCAGATTTTCTCCACATTTCCAGATCTGAGCCATAGTTCTCCGGATCGTTCTTCCATTGCCATGCTTGCTCGGCATCGTTCTTCCGCTACGATACGCGATCCCATCTCCGTAGTTAACATTTTTTGACGTGCCTCGTTGATCGTCATCCTTGGTGCCAGGCAAGTGAAACTTGCCAACCTCGCTTTAGGCCATGCTTTTAGGCCATACTTTGTTTTAGCGTGAAAGAGACTAGACCGTGAAATGATAGCGGTCTAGGCGCAATTTCAATTCTAGCTTGATAACGAAGCTAGAATTTCCCCTGTCATGCCATGTCATACAATTGCCTGTCATGTTTAATTTCCTTAACTGTATGCAATTTAAATTGAATATCTGCCATGCATTGCATTCTTTACATGCCATTTGATTTGTATGTTGCATCGTAGCACACGCTACCAAATACATGTACAATCTGTGTTTCCGTGTTTCCGGCTAGGCACCTGCTATGCGGGCATAAACCTACGCCATACGTGTTAAAAACACTTCATGGCTCGTGATCCAGAAGCGAGCATTACGTGTTCGGGGGTAATGCCCTGGCTCGACACACGTGGAGGGGTAGGGATAAACGGTCACTTGAGCTTAGGAGTTGGCCCGATCAGCCACTCTAGCCAACAGGCGGAATCTCTGTGCACGACGTGCTTACTTGACATGATTTACTTGACTCATACTTGTCCGTGTTTATACTTGTAAAACTTGTCATCCATGCCATACTTGCCACTTACTATTTGTTACTTGCACTTTACTTTACTTGTTACTTCCATCCTATACTTGCCATGCTATGCATCATACTATAACTGCTAGGTTGTTTGTTTACCTTCCTTTCAGTTTCCTTGCCCAAGTCTTTTAGACTTGCTGACATGTGCCCCTTGCTCTTTTGGGTGTCACATGTTAGACCCTGAGCCAGAGACCGTAGCTGAGTACGTGGATGTTGCTGACGCTGAGCCTGAGTCCATGTCTGCTCAGGAGGATTTTTGTGGACACCGGTGACCTTCTTAGGATTTTACGGAGCTTCCTTTTGTTTTAGGATTTCTGTTAGTTGTCGGTGCGTGGCACCATGTTTTGACCTTTTACTTTTGTTGGCCACGCTGGGCCCTTTAGATTCTTTTATCTTTAAGCTTGGTGGCTTTTTCTGTGATGATGGAACTTATTTATGGATATATTGAGAATACTCTTTTGTCTCATTTCCTTATTATTATCTTTGTTTCGTTTCGCGTTGCAAGGGCCTGCCATTAATATGTTGATTGACGCTTATCGGACTTGCGGCTTTGCAGCTTCAAGTCTGAGCGGACCTATTCACGTCTCGCCTCCTCATTTTTGGGAAGCGGGGCGTGAAGCTTCACAAGTGATATCATATATCAAATCGAAGGGCATTGAACGATGATCACATAGAAACTAACTAGGGTTAATTCTGACTTCATTTGACCCCTCAAAAATATTTCCAAAGTTAGGCCAAAACTATGATTTTCGCCAAGACACCAGCTGTCAAAAGGTAAAACTAAACCCTAACATGTGGGGCCCACTGCAGGGACCCACCAGCCCAAAAATTCTGGGTGCGTGCCAGGTACGTGCCCAGAGGGCACTGCCAGGCGCTCGCCCAGAGGGTGCATACCTAGCATGTGCCCTTGGGTGCCCTGGCTACTATCGCCCCTTGTGGGCACCAGTTAGCCAAGGCACGGCCCTCTAGGCCGGGCAAACGGGTTTAGTCCTTTTTTTATTTCTTTGTTTTTTGTCATTCCTTAACCCTGTTGGGATTTGAACAAAAAAATGTCTAGGACATTCCTAGACATCTTTTTGAGCTTATTCTTGCCTTCAATATAAATATGCTCATAAACCCTTTACGACATATTTTAAAACTTTTGAATCTCATGCAATAAAACCACATCTATTATATTCCAAAGTATATATCGCAAACCTTTTGCGACACAATAAATTCCTATAAATCCGATGTATAATCTTCATTAAGATTTCATATTACTTGACGAAGGTCTCACTCGGTGTGAGACCCTGCAGTCTGACGCTACTACATGTGGGGCTCAAAAACCCAGATGGCAGTGACCACTAGTAGTAGGTGTCGTTCCTATTTCGGTATCATAATTATGTGGTTAAATCATAGACATGAGTATTTTCGGGACCACCTGTAACGGCTCGTATTTTTTCAAAACATTTAATTACGTATTTAACGTATTTTCATTTTAGAAAGTACTTTATAGTGGTTGATCAGTAATTTTAAGTGATTTCAAAATTTCTTATAAAAATATTTTGAAGCATTAGACTGGTTATGGTGTATTTTAGTAAGTTCAGATTTCATCAAAAACCTCTAAACAATCTTGATAAAAATTCATTTTCAATTATTACTATTTTGGCTTAATGAATTAATTTTCTATACAAACATCATCAAAACGTTTTCAAACTTATATATGATCATTCTATGATCATTTAGGGCCACCCATTTTAATTTTGTAATTCTCTAAATTAAACTCAATAAAGAACCCGCAAACCAGCATCCTAAATGTTTTGACCTAAAACTAGTATCTCCGTAGCTCAAACCACAAAACGGACTTTGTATTCGCGATCCTCGCGACGATACGATTCCGTGGCTATGATTTCGTAATTTTTCGGATACGTTTAATCTCAGGGGCAAAATTGAAAATTTGCTACTAAATGACCTTCACTAATTACTTTTTAACTAACCTTAATTACATTAACCTAATCAAAATTACCCTAACCATGTCTAAATCATGGGAGGGGACACGTTAAACTTTTCTAATCTTAGTCTAAAGTTAAACCTACTATCATTAATAACCTACCTAATATGTTAATTACATTTGACTAAGTATATTAATTAACTATTAATTTGGAATTACTATAAATCATCCCCTCCCTACTCTCTCCCTCTCTCCCCTAAACCCATCCTCTCCTCTTCCCTTCACTCACACAGTAGCCCCCCCTCATGTTCTTGCTCTCCCCCTCGCTCTACTCCTTCACCCCCGAACCCAGCGAAATCACCCTCTCCCTCCGTGCTTTCCCCCTCAGCTCGCAGCATCGCCGCCCTCACCGCTTGATCCCCCCGGCAGATCGCCGTTGTCGTGCCACCAGAAACCCCACCGAGCTCGACAGCCTCCCTCCACGTCACCCCGCTGCTGCCACAACCCCCAGCGACACCCGCACCACACCATCTGCCGCTTCAGAGCCGGCCTCCAACCTCTCCCCTGACAGCTGCACTCTCCGCCATCGCCTCCGTTCACCGACACTGAGCCTCACCCTCGCTCACCCTACCCACTGTCGTGGAGTCCGCCACCACGAAACCTCCTAACGTTCATCTCCCTCACACCCCCGCTCTAGGTCCGCCTCGAAACTCACCGTCTCTGACGATCGCCGCCAACCCAACACTCCCGTAAAACCCCGCACTTGTGTCCATCTGTTCTCAGGCAACCCTCTCCCCTCCATAATCGCCGACGACGACCCCGTTCGACTGCCACGAAGCCCGCTCCTGCTTCGCCCCTCGCTCACTCTGACGACGTCGAAACACCAACCTCGAAGCCTTCCCTGGCTGTCGTAGCCCAAGCACCGCCCAGGCCCTCCGTCTGTTCGAAACAGAGCCCCCACCGTTTCTCCGCTCTCTTCCCAACGTCCCCGCCTCCGTCTCCATCTTCCCGCAGCATCGTCTCCGACCACCCACGAAGAACCCCGCCTCCTCTCTCTCCCATTCGGACTCCACACGCCAATGTCATCAGCGAAGCTGCCCCCATTGTCTCACTGCCCCTTAGTTTGACCACGCCACCAGGAACACCTCGCCACCGCTTCGAAGCTGTTCCCACCGCCTCCCGATCGCTGCCACTGCCTGCGTCAACTGCCTCCTCTGTCACCGTTAACGTCGATGGCAACAACGAAGAACCCCCCGCCGTTGTTTCCCCATGTGAAACGCGAAGAGGAAGAGGTATACGTATATGATTTTATACGTATTTATACGCAAATACGTATATGTATATACATTATTTTAAGGGCTAATCGTGTTAAATTATTTATAAATTGTATAGGCATCAAAAAATGCAAGGCTAGCTCCAGAAAATTGGAAATGACATTCTGGATCCAATGGCGCTGGTTTCATCTCAATCAGACGCTTAGTTTTTCCAAAATAAATTTTTAACCCTAAAACTTAAATACGACTTTTTCACTTAAAAATCCGTAACTTCTTATTTTCACATAAACTGATGTATGAGAAAAATATATGTTGTAGAACTCTTCGTGACGGTCGGTTTAACTGCTCACTTGAACATTTCGATTAGTATTGCATCCAGAATAAATTGTTGAATGATTACGTTACTTAATTAAAATTAGTTTTTAAAGTGATTTTTGAACTTCTAAAAATTATAAAAATTAACAGAGGCTTATAAAAATATTTTCCTCTTGCAGTAAAATTATATTCTTCATTTTCAGCCTATATAAAAATTTAGAAAGTTTTCCGACACCATTTTAATCAGTTTTATAAACCGAAACGATCAAATTATTTAGATAGGAAATGTCGTGTTCTTTAACCAATTTCTTTTGTGTTACATGTACTAGTTCTTGTGCACCATCTTCAGCGGAAGCCATAGATCCAGTCTTGGTTTGCTACGTCAACCTCGAATTTTGTAAGTCACGACGAATTCTAGATTTAGAAAATTAGTTAGTGTCCTAGTACAAACTTAAGGACACTACTTATAGCCTCAGAACAACTATTCACCTTGAACCAAACTAGAGATCTAATCTAATCAGAAAGTAATCAACTACAGATTAATTTGCCAACTTTCAACTTTGGTGGTTGTAGCACATAACTATAAACTTGGGTAAATTGTGTGATAAACAATACTACTACATGCTCGAAGCATGGAATCGGTATTACAGTTATTGGACTTGTCTTTATCCTTAGTTCACTTTGGCACAATCTGTTTTGGAACGAGATTCCTACTTTCTGGTTTTCAATAAGAAAGTCAACCAGCTATCTCGGTTTGACTAGTATCAGGTGGAACATCATATGGAACGCCTTGTGGAACATCCCGTATAACACTTGACACTTCACTGGGGATTTTGGGGTAACTCATAGTTTGAGAGAGTGCGGGATTGATTGGAGTTCAATCTACATGTCTAGCTGCATGGGTTTCGGTATCATGTCTAGCAGCCTACGTTTCGGCAAAATAAAAATGCTGCATGTTAGCATCCTGTCTAGCTGTCTGTGTTTTTGGCATTCGTCTGGGTAAGCGCACGTAGGCAAGAGATGAACTCAATGGTCATATATTGTACTCTCCGACCTGAGTCATGTAGTTCTAGTGTAGTTACTTTTCCACAGTTACCTTTACTTTACGCATTCCATGCACGTTACTTACCACACTGGTACAACCACTCATACTTTACTTGTCGTACTTTTAGCTACCACAATAGCATGCTTCACTATCTTAGCCTGCTTTACACTTGCACTACCATAGTACAGTTTATTCTTCCAGTTCGGTTTACCTTTACTACTCAGTTGTGTACCGATGTTGCTCAGTACTTTACTTTTCACTCTGGTCTGCTTGTACATAGTTACTTTTATCATACTTGTGCACTGCTTCTTTTCTATATTTAGAATTTTTGTGACTTACCTACGGTTCCATCTCCATGGCACTACAGACGACGACCAGATTGAGGTAGATGTTCCTGAGTTGCAGAGCCAGAGTTCGACCATGAGACTGCAACTTTCAGAGTTATTTTCACTTATGTACTTTCTTTCTGTCATGAACCTTTGTTGGAACATTTTGTACAGTATGGATTGTAATAATTGGACACTATTTGGGTATTTTTTATATCTCTGCATTGTGGCTATTTTGATTTCACTGGTTAACTGCAGTTCTGTGAAATAATCAAATAAGTGACGGGCCCCGAGAGCGGGTCGTTACAAGTTTGGTGGCCCACGCAGGTCCGCGCTAACTATCTCATGAACAATATATCAAGATCAGGGTGTACAATATAAAATACTCAAATTAACCTCGAGTACGGGATGTCTCGAGTGTTCACCTGTATTGGATATATGGGTGAAGCGTCTTCATTACCATCTTCATTAGGTCTTCCTTGATTCACATCATTTTCTTTGAACTCTTAACCCTTGTCTAGAAATTCGTGTTCCATTCTTTGGATTTACCTTCCCTAGTAACCTCCTTTGCTAGCAGTTAGATTGATTTTTCATAAGTTGAACTATCTACTCACTTCATCTTCATCACCCTTCCTTAAGTTAATGATGGCCACTCGATTGTCCTTCTTAGTCTTGAAGTATTTACGGTTGTGCTTAGCTCACCCATACTCTAGCTACGTCTATTTTAGGGAGGGTAGCATCCGAAGTTCAAGTCCAACAACGGGAGCAAATTAGAAGGACCAATGAAGATCAGACCAGACTTACGGAGGCAGTGACGACTGCGATGGAAGTTGAACCAAGGAATCTGAAGTGATCTGGGAACTCATGAACGTATTTCTGAATGATATCCTAGGATTATTTTGGATCATATCCTCGACTTTTCATTTGATCTGGTGTCTGTATCGAAGGCACTTTACACACAGCGTCACTTGAGCTTCAGGCTCGATTGAATGATTTGATGCGAAAAGAATGGATACGACCTAAACTTGGAATGCTTCTAGAAGAATGGATCTTGGTACAAGAGTATCAGCTATTGATCGCTAAATGAGGAGATTATGAAGAACGAACGTCGTTTTCCTCGCACAGTTATAGTTCGATCAACTTGAAGGATCAAGCCAAGTTGGAGGAGAAGATAGTACCAGTTGAAAGACAACATTTCGATGACTACTATGAATACTAGATGATGTCATTGGTGTGGCCAACGCACCACGTGCATTCACAAGTCTCATAATCTAGGTATTTTATAAGTGTCTGGACACATTCGTGGTAGTACTCTTCAACGACATCTTCGAAGGATGCTCAAAAGCTTTGCCAAGCATTTGAGAATGATCAGCTACTTCTTCTTCGTCTTTCTTGAACTTGTATTCTTTTTCTATCCACTGCTATCATCTTGTACCCATTTCCCCATGGGTTGTATCCTCTTTCCCGCCTACCATCTCCCCCTCATTATTACCTTTTGTCCTTATCATCTCCTCAAGCCCCGGTCCCTCCTAACCTAGCTTACCCTACCCTACCCTATCAACGACTTCGGCGCCCCTTTTAAACCCCTCCTCTCTTCCTCACCAAGCTGTCCCGTGGCTTCCCCTACGCCGTATTGACGTCCACTCCCTCACCTTGCCTTCGTCCATGCGAGACCAACCCACCTCATCTCGAGCTCCTCCGGCCTCACCCGAAGCTCCCCCCACCCCACCCTATTTCGGTGACACCCGCCACGTCGAGTAGTTGCAGCCGATATGGATGGACAGCTGTCGATGGCCCACCAACGATTTTGGGGATGGCTGGGCTTAGCGAAGACCCTCAACGCCACCCTCACTGTTGTCGTGTGGTTCAAATCTTGGGAAATCGCTGTTGTTGGTGTTCTTTCGAGCTCCTTGTCATGGGCCTTGCCCCTAAAGGTGCCCCGTTTCGTTTCGTTCTTGGGTCCACTCCTTCGTGTTTGTTGGATCGTGAATTATTGGTCGTTGAATTGTTTAGGGTTGATGGTGATAATTATGGGTGTCAACCAATGGTGTTGGCAAGGAGTATCATTGGGGATGAGTATTGGTATGCTATTGGCATTGGGTGTTGAAGTTGGATGTCGGTCTTGTGCTTGGATTTGGGGGACAGTTTTGATGCTGGCTTCTTGTTGGATGTTATGGGAATTGCTGAAAGATGTGGTAGCGATAATTTCGGTCCTTGAAAGTTGGACATATATTTGTCTTTTGGTGTCGATCTGGATATTGGTTTGTAGTTGGGTATCATGGGAGTTGATGTCTTTTGTGTTCGGCTGGTTAAGGTATAACAACACGAACGCATATGGATTAGCCATTACGTTTTTGTATGCTATATTGATGACTTACTTAGTTAGGACCCGTTAGTCATCATTAGCCTAAGTTGAAAATTTTAAACTTTATGTTCTTCCTTTTTATGTGGTTTAAATATATTGCTTATCACCTCAAGTTCCAAGTTCGAACAGATGTATCATAATAACTATCATTTTCATGTAATACCATACTAACTTTTGGCTACTTGAAAAGTCAAGATAATTATTATGATGATACTGGTCTCAGGACTAGTTATGGAAGCTATGATGATGTCAATAGTATGTATTCATATATAACATCTCTTGTTTTCTTGATGCTATGATGTCACATTATATTTCATACTATTAACAACTTATTTTACTTAGTCGTAATCGTTCATCAAGCCTTCCTTTCGATCATCTAAATTGCCTAGGCAATTGTCGATCTTCTAAATTCTGAGGACAGAATTATTTTAAGGAGGATAGAATGTAAGGACTCGTATTTTTACAAAGCATTTAATTACATATTTAACGTATTTTCATTTTTAGAAAGTATTTTATAGTGGTTGATCAGGAATTTTATGTGATTTCAAAATTTCTTATAAAAATATTTTGAAGCATTAGACTAGTTATGGTGTATTTCAGTAAGTTCAGATTTCATCAAAAACCTATAAACAATCTTGATAAAAATTCATTTTCAATTATTACTGTTTTGGGTTAATGAATTAATTTTCTATACAAATATCACCAAAACATTTTCAAATTTCTACAGGATCATTCTATGATCATTTAGGGCTCTCCATTCTAATTTCGTAATTTTCTGAAGTCAAATCAATAGAGAACCAGCAAACATGCAACCTAAACATTTTGGCCTAAAACTAGTATCTCCGTAGCTCAAACCCCAAAACGGACTTCATATTCGTGATCCTCGCGACGATACGATCACGTGGCTATGATTTCGTAATTTTTCGGATATGTTTGATCTCAGTGGCAAAATTGTAAACTCGCTACTGAATGACCTTCACTAATTACTTTTTAACTAACCTTAATTATATTAACCTAATCAAAATTACCCTAACCATGTCTAAAACGTGGGAGGGGACACGTTAAACGTTTCTAAGCTTAGTCTAAAGTTAAACCTACTATCATTAATAACCTACCCAATATATTAATTACATTTGACTAAGTATATTAATTAACTACTAATTTGGAATTACTATAAATCCTCCCCCTCCCTACTCTCTCTCTCCCAGAGCCCACGTTCTCTCTCTCCCCCCGAAACCCATCCTCTCCTCTTCCCTTCACTTACACAGCAGCGCCCCTCACGTTCTTGCTCTCCCCCTCGTTCTACTCCTTCACCCCCGAACCCAGCGAACTCACCCTCTCCCTCCGTGCTTTCCCCCTCAGCCCGCGTCATAGCCGCCCACACCGCTTTATCCCTCGGGCAGATCTCCGTTGCTGCACCACCAGAATCCCCTCCGAGCTCGACAGCATCCCTCCGCGTCACCCCGCTACTGCCACAACCCCCAGCGGCACTCGCACCACGCCATCCGTCGCTTCGGAGCCGCCCTCCGATCTCTCCCCCGATAGCTGCACCCTCCGCCATCGCCTCCGTTCACCGATGCCGAGCCTCACCCTCGCTCAGGCCACCCACTGCCATGGAGTCCGCCACCATGAAACCTCCTAACGGTCATCTCACTCACACCCCCGCTCCAGCTCCGCCTCGAAACACACCTTCTTCGACAATCGCCGCCAACCCAACACTCCGGCAAAACCCCGCATTGTGTCCCTCTGTTCTCAGGCAACCCTCTCCCCTCCATCATCGCCGCCGGTGACCCCGTCCAACTGCCACGAAGCCCGTTCCTCCCCCGCCCCTCGTTCACCCCGACGACATCGAAACACCATCCTCAAAGCCTCCCCCTGGCCGTCGTAGCCAAGCACCGCCCAGGCCCTCTATCCGTTTGAAACAAAGCCCCCACCGTTTCTCTGCTCTATTCCCAACGTCCCTGCCTCCGTCTCTATCTCCCAACAGCGTCGTCTCCGACAACCCACGAAGAACCCCGCCTCCTCTCTCTCCTGTTCGGACTCCGCACACCACTGTCACCGGTGAAGCTGCCCCCGTTGTCTCGACACCCCTTAGTTCGCCCACGCCACCGGGAACACCTCGCCACCGCTTCGAAGCCGTTCCCACTGCCTCCCGATCGTCGGTAGCGCCCTCGTCAACCGCCTCCGTCGTCGCCGTTAACGTCGACGACAACAACGAAGAACCCCCCGCCGTTGTTTCCCACGTGAAACACGAAGAGGAAGATTTATACGTATATGTTTTATACGTATTTATACGCAAATACGTATACGTATAGACATTACTTTAAGGGCTAATAGTATTAAATTATTTAAAAATCGTATAGGCCTAAAAACGTAAGTCTAGCTCCAGAAAAACAGAAATGACATTCTGGATCCAATGGCACTGGTTTCATCTCAATCAGACGCTTAGTTTTTTCAAAATAAAATTTTAACCCTAAAACTTAAATACGTCTTTTTCACTTAAAAATCTGTAACTTCTTATTTTCACGTAAACTGAGCATGAGAAAAATATATGTTGTAGAACTCTTTGAGACGGTCGTTTTGACTGCTCACTTAAACAATTCCGATTAGTATTGCATCCAGAATAAATTATTGAATGATTACGTTACTTAATTAAAATTAGTTTTTAAAGTGATTTTTGAAATTCTAAAAATTATAAAAATGAACAGAGGCTTATAAAAATATTTTCCGCAGTAAAATTATATTCTTCATTTTCTGCCAATATAAAATTTATAACGTTTTCTGACACCGTTTCAATCAGTTTTAAAAACCGAAACGATCAAATTATTTAGATAGGAAATGTCATGTTCTTTAACCAATTTATTTTGTGTTACTGGTACTAGTTCTTGTGCACCATCTTCAGCAGAAGACATAGTTGCAGTCCCGGTTTGCGACGTCAACCTCGAATTTTGTAACTCACACGAATTCTAGATTTAGAAAATTAGTTAGTGTCCTCTTACGAACTTAAGGACACTACTTATAGCCTCAGAACGTCTATTCACCTTGAACCAAACTAGAGATCTAATCTAATAGGAAAGTAATCAACTACAGATTACTTTGCCAACTTTCAACTTTGGTGGTTGTAGCACACAACCATCAACTTGGGTAAATTGTGTGCTAAACAATACTACTATATGCTGAAGCATGGAATCCGTATTACAGTTTTTGGACTTGTCTTTATCCTCAGTTCACTTTGGCATAGACTGTTTTGAACGAGATTCCTACTTTCTGGTTTTCAATAAGAAAGTCAACAGCTGTCTCGGTTTGACTAGTAACAGGTGGAACATCATATGGAACATCTTGTGGAACATCCCGTATAACACTTGAAACTTCACTGGGGATTTTGGGGTAACTCATAGTTTGAGAGAGTGCGAGAGTGACTGGAGTTCAATCTACATGTCTAGCTACCTGGGTTTCAGCATCCTGTCTAGCTGCCTGTGTTTCGACAAATATAAAAATGCTGCATGTCAGCATCATGTCTAGCAGCCTGTGTTTTCGGCATTCGTCTGGGTAAGCGCACCCAGTTAAGAGATGAACTCAATGGTCACATATTGTACCCTCCGACTTGAGTCACGTAGTTCTACTGTAGTTATTTTTCCACAGTCACCTTTACTTTACGCATTCCACGCACGTTACTTACCACACTGGTACAACCACTCATACTTTACTTGTTGTAGTTTTAGCTACCGTAGTAGCATGCTTTACACTTGCACTACTATAGTACAGTTTGTTCTTCCAGTTCGGTTTACCTTTACTACAAAGTTGTGTACCGTTGTTGCTCAATACTTTACTTTTCACTTTGGTCTGCTTGTACGTAGTTACTTTTATCATACTTGTGCACTACTTCTTTTCTATATTTAGAATTGTTGTGACCTACTTACGGTTTCATCTCCATGGCACCGCAGACGACGACCAGATTGAGGTAAATGTTCCTGAGTTGCAGAGCCAGAGTTCGACCATGAGACCGCAGCTTTCAGAGTTATTTTCACTTATGTACTTTCTTTCTTTCATGTACCTTTGTTGGAACATTTTGTACAGTATGGATTGTAATAATTAGACACTATTTGGGGTTTGTTGTACATCTCTGCATCGTGGCTATTTTGATTTCACTGGTTAACTACAGACCTGCAAAATAATCAAATAAGTAAAGGGCCCCGAGAACGGGTCGTTACACCACCCTGACTGTGTCCGTGATGAATACGGTAGTTTTAATCCCTTCATAAAAAATATGCTGCTTAGTCAAGTCTAGGATATGGTCAACTGTCAATCCCAATAGCTCGAAACCGGTTAGTCTCCATCGATCTTTAGTCAAATAATGTTGGACTTCTTCCAACATACTGTGGCCAGAGTTTTTACTAAAGACCGAACTGTCACGTGCAACACTAACTCCCCATATACAGGAGAGACGAATCCTCTCTTGGTCATTATTCTCCTCGCACGCTTCAAGTGTCACCCAACCAAGGGCCTTTCAATGGGGCTTGCCCTGAGGCTAGATCAGTGATCAAAGTGACACCGTTCACATACGGATTCGTACAATGACCTCAATTCAAAGGACCAACTTGCCTCTCATCCTGAGAGTTATCATTGACAGATTAGTCAATGTTAACCATAGGATAACTCTCGTTGGGTCGTTCGATGAACTCATTCTCTAATGTGCACATGTATCTCATCTTCGACTTTGCCAAGTCAAACGACCATGAGATCATCGTCACCACTCCATGGTGAAGACAAAGACACAATGGTCTATCTGATGTATCGATATCATTTTCTTAAAACATCTACGACCACGAATGTTTTTAGACTTATGCTACAAGTGGTTACGTACTTCTCCATGATCAAGATCTCCATCTTGATATATGTTTGACCTCGCATCAGTCTCAGGACTTTACCTTAGTTCTAACGTAGACAACATTATTATTAACTTAGGTAAATTCTTACCAAACAGCTTACTATTATTTCGAACAAGATGTCTGCACACTTACACAGAGATAAATTGCCTCGAGGGCATACTTATCTCCCAACATCTCCCACTTGCACTCAGGCCTATTTATCTCGGTATCTCATACCGCTTTTACACATAAGTCTCTCTAGACTTCATGCGGTAGAGCCTTCGTGAGTGAATCTGCTAAACTGTCTACTGTATGGACTTAAGGTGTTCTTGTAAGGACCCTGACAATGAGAAAAACACTAGAAGGGAGGTTGAATAGTGTTTATAAAATTTAAATGATAGTTATACAAATTTAAATTACTAACCAACAATAAATACGGATTTATGAATTAACACAAAATGAAACAAACTAACAAAAGAGTTGTTTCAAGGGTTCAGATTACCCAAGTCCAATCCCGACTTGTTCTTGCTAATCATACATCCCTTCCATCTAGATACCTCTGGATACTCAAGTTAGAACCCCAACTTAATGTTTCCTATAAACCCACTTGTAGCAACCCTATAAGTGTATCTATGTACAGTCGATGTCCTTGACTCCCACTACTTGGGATCAAGCAAACCCACTCTCACAAACCGAGAGTGTAATCGAAATACAAGATAATGAAATTTGAAATGTAAACACTTACAGACACATATGCCTTAAAGTAGAACTTGAAGGGGGAGAGAGAAAGTATGTGTGTTAATGTCTCTGCTAAGATGAGAGAAAGCCATTGCACTTGTCTTCACCAAAGCTTGAAGCTCAGATTTGGTTTGAAGACAAAATTACAGTTGAGATTTCTATGGCTTGAGAGTTAAGGAAGAGAGAGCTTGAGAGATTAAGCCTAAGAATGAATGCAAGATTGTCTAAGATATGCTCAATAGAACAGTAAAAGACCCTCTTATAGGTTCTCTGAAATCCTCAAGCAAAATACCAAAAACCCACATTGAAATCCGTGTGGAAAAAGCGAACGGATAGAAAATACGTGCCAGACAGTCGACTTGTGAAGAACTCAAAGTTGCCTGCTACACTGTGTCACAGGTAGGTGAGAAGTCAAACGGTAACTTATCACGTAGGACAGTCGACTGATGAAGGTAGGACATGTGCCTGTAAACCAACAGGCCACTGAGACACCTTCTACAGGCGACTAAATTCCTAAGTGCATAAATGGTGAAAACTCGGAAATTCTGGGAAGACATGACATGCAAATGTAGAAGCATATGAAGGGTTTTCTGGGACCCTTAGGGCACAAAAACTCTATGCCCGACCTAAGTCGGACGGAACATAGACAGAAAAGCAGCGGAAAAATAACCATGTTAATCTAATTAACATTTAACCCTAAGGTCCAAGACCCTAATCCAAGATCTATGCCGACTTGGGATGGGTCTGACCATCCCAAGAAGGATCTAGCCTACTGCGATTAAATTAAACTAATGCTTAATTAAACACATACCCGGAATCTCAGCCCTGGAGCAGGCGAGATGTTCCGCACCGTCTTCCGAGCCGCTCCCCGTCCCACGTCGAGCCGCTCCTCGAACCGCTCCCCGAACCGCTCCTCCAACCGCTCCGCATACTGAGGCGATAAATCCCGTGTCTCCGCGCCAACCACGCGCCAAAGAAAGTTTCACGCGAGTGAAACCTCCGCCTAGATTTCAGATCTGAATCTGAACTCCTTTGCGGCTTTCATAGAGCCCTCAAGAGTAAGGCAGAAATTTAGGGAGATAGAAGAAATATTAATTTAAGCTTAGATCCGAGCATGCTCCAACATTTACGAGAGCCGCTCAGATCTAGAGCTTGGGACGAGTTTTGAGGAGGAGAGCAGACCCCTATTTATATAGGCAGCTGACTGCTCCCCTTTCCTCAAAATCAGATGTGGGACTAATTTAGAGTTAATCAAATTCAATTTAGTTTGCCTTTCACAAAGTGCAAACTTCTGTGAATTTTAACTCCCTCACCGTTGAACTTCAGGATTGATACAACCTATCAATTCGAAGGGTGTTCAACGGTGAACGCATAGGAAAAAATCGTTCGTCAATCGGAGTTCGTTTGACCCTCCAATTGACAGCTCAAAGTTCAGGCCAAGGCTAGTATTTCGCAAAAACTGAGCCGTCAAACAAATTTGCACTAAGTGCAGAAAAACTGCACTTTGTGGGACCCACCTGACTAGCTGGGTGAGCCCAGACCAGGCTGGACGCCTGGTCTGGGCGTACCCAGGCTGGTGTGCCCAGCCAGGACGCCTGGCCTGGGCCAGGCGCCCAGGCGCCCAGGGCTCCTGGGCGGCCCGCCTGGGCCAGGCCCAGGCGCCTAGCTCCTGGGCCAGCGGCCAGGCGCCCAGGGCGCTTGGGCGTGCCCGCCTGGGCGCAGGCCCAGGCGCCCAGCGCCTGGGCCTGAGCCCAGGTGCCTGGACTGGCATCCTGGCTCAGCCAGGTCTGGCCAGGCGTCCAGGCCAGACCTGGTCTGGCCTGGGTCAGCCTGGTCTGACCCGGTCTGATCTGTTTGGTTGTTTATGAGTGTATCTTGGTCATTTGGCGTCCGATTTGAACGCCGTTCGAACCTGGGCATAGACTGGGACATTCCCGTCTTACCCGTGAACTTTTCCTTGCGTTTATATTATTAAATATTGTCTTAAACTATTTAAAACATATTTAATCCCTTTTGCTTCAAATGCAAAATAGTCCCTATCTAGGCTTAAATTATCATTTGCATCAAATACAAATGATCCAAGGGCATATTTCCCTACATCTTCCACTTGCACTCAGGATCATTTATCACGAATGCTGGAGATTTTTGCAAACATCTTTTGCAATATTTTATCCCTTGCATCAAATGCAAATTATTCTCCCTAACTAATTTCTACCTATTACTAGACGAAGATCGCACTCTGTGTGAGACCCTACAGCCTGACCCTTACAACAGGTTGGGCTCGAAGCCCTATACGGTAGTGACCACGAGCAGTGGTTGCCATCCCTGCTTCAGGAATCATCATTATGTGGTTAACTCATTGACATGAGTATTGTCGGGACCACCCTGACTGTTTCCGTGATGAATTCCACAGTTATGGTCTTTTCGTCTAAACTATGTCGTGTAAGTCAAGTCTAGGGTACGATCAAACTGTCAACCCCAATAACTTGACTCCGGTTAGCTTCTATCGATCTTTAGTCAAATAATGTTGGACTTCTTCCAACAAACTCTGGCCAGAGATTTTACTAAAGACCGAACTAACCCTACGACACTAACTCCCATTGACCGGGAGAGACGAATCCTCTCTTGGTCATTACTCTCCTCGTACGCTTCAAGTGACACCCAATCAAAGACCTTTCAACAGGCCTAGCCTCGAAGTCAGGTCAGTAATCTAAGTGGCACTGTTCACGCACAGGTTCGTCAAAATGACCTCAAGTCAAAAGACCAACTAGCCTATCATCACTCAGAGTCATCATTGACAGATTGGTCAATATAACCATATGATAACTCTTGTGGATCGTTCAGTGAACTCATTTTTTAATGAGCACATGTGTCCCTTCTTCAACTTCGCCAAGTCAAGCGATCATGAGATCATCACCACCGCTGAACGGTGAAGACTAAGACACAATGGTCTATCCGATGTTTCGATATCCTTGTCTCGAAACAACTACGACCACGAACCTTTTTAGACTTATGCTACATACGGTCAAACATTTCTCCATGATCGAGATACTCATCTCGATACCTATTTGACCTCACATAAAGTCTCAGGACTTTACCTAAGTTAATATCTAATGTTAACTACATTTTAAAATAACTAAGATAAATTACTACCAAACAGCTTACTGTTATTTCGAAAAAGATGTTTGTGTTATTCACACACAGAGATGGATTGCCTCGAAGGTAAATTCTCTCAACATCTCCCACTTGCACTGAGGTACATTTATCTCGGTATCTTATACCGTTTTTACACATAAGTTTTCCCGACATCATGTGGTAGAGCCTTCGTGAGTGGATCTGCTAAAACCGTCTACACTATAGACTTAAGGGTTTCTATGTTCATGTTAGACCAACCATTTGAATCTCATTCAAATAATTCACTTGGTCTTTCGGAATCCATAATATTTTTATTTACTTGGATCTTATCCAGTTCATCGTACCTTACGATAATCATTTAAATTTGTTAATGGTCATTTCAAATGGCTCATTTCTATTTCTGATAAAGTGTCAAACCATTTGATAACTTTGTCAAAATAAATGTTTCATCCCTTTGATGTCTCACATGTAATCTATACGCTCCCACTGACCTTGAAAACTTTCTTGGTTAATTCATATAAGTTGGTCCGTCTAAATCATATTTAGAAAAACGAACTTATAAGTGAATGTTCCAATTTTCATGGTCAACTCTGAGCGTTTTACATCGAGCTTGGTCCGAGTAGATCTGTGCACATCTGCTGGCGAGACGGTTTCAACATAATCCGTTTAGTAGGAATTAGGATGAAAACCGTTCTCGACCAACATGATTGCACTTCACTATTTTCCTTTCTGCATAAATCTTTCAACTTAAAGATTTACTTGTAGAAAGTGAGGAAACATTTTCCTTGAACACGTAAACTAAATTCCAAAATTTATTTACGCACGCGGACCTATTCTGATTGCATCAAAATTTAAATCGGAGTTACTAGTCCGAATTTTCATCCTAGAAGTTGGCTAAGTCATCATCAATTATGATGTCTAACTCGACTCTTCGTCTCACGAGATTCGAGTAATTATACAACTTCTTAATGATTGATTTTATGAATATCTTATTGATAATGTCCTCCCAGAACATTATCAAAACCTAGGCATTACTATCTGGGACTTAGCCCAGAAGGAGGACTTAACTCAGAGTCACTTACAATGGATCACACCAAGTCTAACTAAGTGTGTTTCATACCTTTTAATACACCGATGTGTTAACAGACTTGACCTGAGAGAAAATCACATTTTCTTTTATTTACGTAAGATTTTATGTAGCTAAGTATTTGACCATTCGATCTAATCGAATCAGTTTAAATACTTTTGTCATTTCGTTCTTTATTTTATCAGACTTGTGTTTCATCAAGAACACGTGTCTCAATAAAATATACAAATAACTTTATTTTGGTTAATCTAGACTCGGGTACATCAGTATGTACCAGACTGAGTTCGACAACTCATTCTCCCACTGTCTCACAGATGGGTTTCGGCCATTATATCTAAGAGGATAAGACTCACAAGCGTCTGTAGACTTCATAATACGAGAGGTCAGACCCCTTTTTATGTGACTTATGAAGCTTAGTCTCTCGATACGGCCTAGTCTATTTTGCCATTCAAGTTAGCTACTATCGTGTGTGTTTATATATATTAACATTTAATATATATATTATCGTTATACATATTACTCATTGCTTTAGAAGCAATGTGATGACATTCGTCAAAATGTGTTAACCTTTTGTATAACAATAATTTTGAAATCGTGACATCAAAATATGTCACATTTTCATTTCCTCCTACTTATGCATGTACTAATGATAAATTAAACTATTTAACTCGATTGACTTTCCGGAGTGCCTTCTTCCTTTTCTAAATCACATTTAGATATTAAATAGCCCAACATAAATAAATAGCTATGCAGGCATCTCATGTATCCAAACGCTTGAGAGTTGCAATCTTGAGTGTAGCTCAAGAAGTTGCTTGTCTCATGATCCGGTTGGGATACATAGTCTTGCACCGCTCATGCACTCGTATTAGACTCAAACAGTTTGATCGAATTCTCGAACATTGCGGATCAAAATTGTTTGTCCATACAACCTTGAGGGTAGCTCGACAAGTTGTAGGGAGAAACATACTTCGAATATCATATATGTTCAAGCTGCCTCATATAGAGACGAGTGACATGTAGTGTGAATTTATTTGTTGGACTCAGAACTTAATGAAATCGTATTTCTTAAGTCTGTTCTTTAGAAGGTCATTTAATGTCAAATGAGAATATAGTTTTAATTCTATCAACTAGAATTTAACTTGATATTCAATTAATCAACCGTTTGACCAGTTAACTGATTTCATTAAAATATTATATATATTGATTCCTTCGGTAAACATAGTCTTGCCCTAGTTTAGCATACGTTCAATATTAAATATAGGTAGATTGGCTTTTATCTATTTATATCCTCCCACTATTTTTACGATCGTTTCAAAGCTTAATAACGAACGATTTAATCGAATTAAAATTAATGGGTAAGAGGTCCAATCACCTTGAGCCTAACAACCTTGAGTGTAGCTCAACAAGTTGCTCGACTCTGCGATCGGAAGATGACTCTTCATCGATCATATCAGATATGACTCTCTTAATCGGTTTTTGCCCCTAGCCATTTGTGATCATGAGTGTGCTCATCCAAATCACAATGTCTAGTCTAGTCGGACCCTTGTTTTCGTGTCTAGCCTGACTTGCTCCGCCGCTCGGTGTATTCACGACACGTCGGTTTGGGTCAGGACTTAGACTACATCTAGTCAGACTACTTCATTGACTTAACTTACGCCGGCGCTCGGGGTACGAGACGACGGTTTGGTACAGTCAAGATTTCATCTTATGTATTTAAGGAGTTGGTTTCTACAGGGTTGCCATGTCACAGCTTGAGTGTATCTCAACAACTGTAACACTGGCCCTATAGTTGCTAACCACTAAAACAAGGAGGGTTACGGCTAATCTTGAAAAAGATCATTAACGTATTTGACTTAGATATAATCCAGTGTGTCATACAATCATGATTCGCGACATTACGGTCCAGTGGAACACAACCAGGGAATTGACTAAGCCAGGATCACTACCCCTTAGACTAGCTAGGGTTGATCCAGAACTCTTAGCCAAGCACATTGACTGGATCATGGTCCATTGAATGAAGCTTTTCATTTTTGTATGTGTGCCATAGACTAAAACAGCTTTTATTAACAACTAATTAATCCTATCAACTAGTTGAATCCTTAAATTCAAAATTTTAGGATTTGTTTAATAACTTTTATTAAGTCCTTATCAACTATAAGGTTCACGTGCTATCCTAATCATTATTAGGATTTTAATAAATTTATTAACCAACGCAAAAAGCGAAGTCCTTTAATGAGAATTAACAATAACAATTAGAATTAAAATTCATTAAAAGGACTACCCTAATCAGGAATTAGGACTTGAAGGGTTGATAATGTTTTATTAAAAAATAGCATGTCATTAAAATTCAATTAATAAAATTCAATCATTTTTTAATGGCTAACCTAAAGGGTTGTCTTGTGTTATCAAATAAGGGACAAGATTATGCATAGCCATTAACATAAGATTACACTAATTTTATCACATAAAATAAAACTGTACAACTATTTAAAAATTTAAATAGAATAATGTCTATAACATAAACAATTTTAGCATGCAAACATAAATTTAATATTTAAATTTAAAATATGATTTTAAAAATATTTTATTTTTATCTCATAACTTTAAAAACATTTTTAAAAACATTTAAAAGCATTACACGTGTTTAAAGAAATCGCAGGCTAGATCGTAACACAGACTAAGCTCGGATACCACTGAAGGGTTTTCTGGGACCCTTAGGGCACAAAAACTCTATGCCCGTCCTAAGTCAGACGGAACATAGACAAAAAAGTAGCTGAAAAATAACCATGTTAATCTAATTAACGTTTAACCCTAAGGTCCAAGACCCTAATCCAAGATCTATGCCGACTTGGGATGGGTCTGACCATCCCAAGAAGGATCTAGCCTACTGCGATTAAATTAAACTAATGCTTAATTAAACACATACCCGGAATCGCAACCCTGGAGCAGGCGAGATGTTCCTTACCGTCTTTCGAGCCGCTCCCCGTCCCACACCGAGCCGCTCCTCGAACCCTCCCCGAACCGCACCTCGAACCGCTCCGCATCCCGAGGCGATCAATCCCGTGTCGCCGATCCAACCACGCGCCGAAGAAAGTTTCACGCGAGTGAAACCTCTGCCTAGATTTCGGATCTGAATTCGAACTCCTTTGCGGCTTTGCTAGAGCCCTCAAGAGTAAGGTAGAAATTTAGGGAGATAGAAGAAATATTAATTTAAGCTTAGATCCGAGCGTGCTCCAACATTTATGAGAGCCGCTCAAATCTAGAGCTTGGGGTGAGTTTTGAGGAGGAGAGCAGACCCGTATTTATATAGGCGGCTGACTGCTCCCATTTCCTCAAAATCCGATGTGGGACTAATTTAGAGTTAATCAAATTCAATTTAGTTTGCCTTTCACAAAGTACAAACTTTCGTGAATTTTAACTCCCTCACCGTTGAACTCAACTTATCAATTCGAAGGTGTTCAATGGTGAACGCATAGGAAAAAACCGTTCGTCAATCGGAGTTCGTTTGACCCTCCAATTGAACGCTCAAAGTTTAGCCCAAGGCTAGTATTTCGCAAAAACTGAGCCGTCAAACAAATCTGCCCTAAGTGCAAAAAAAACTGCACTTTGTGGGACCCACCTGACTAGTTGGGTGAGCCCAGACCAGGCTGGACGCCTGGTCTGGGCGAACCCAGGCTGGTGCGCCCAGCCAGTGTGCCTGGCCCGGGCCTGGGCCAGGCGCCCGGGCGCCCAGGGCTCCTTGCACGGGCCTGGGCCAGGCGCGCAGGCGCCCAGGGCACCTGGGTGGCCCGCCCAGGCCAGGCCCTGGTGCCCAGCGCCTCGGCCAGGCCCAGGCGCTGGCCCAGCGCCTGGGCCAGCGCTCAGGCGCCCAGGGCGCCTGGGCGGGCCCGCCTGGGCGCAGGCCCTGGCGCCCAGCGCCTGGGCCTGAGCCCAGGCACCTGGGCTGGCATCCTGGCTCAGCCAGGTCTGGCCAGGTGTCCAGGCCAGACCTGGTCTGGCCTGGGTCAGCCTGGTCTGACCCGGTCTGATCTGTTTGGCTGTTTATGAGTGTATCTTGGTCATTTGGCGTCCGATTTGAACGCCGTTCAAACCTGAGCGTAGACCAGGACATTCCCGTCTTAATCGTGAACTTTTCCTTGCGTTTATATTATTAAATATTGTCTTAAACTATTTAAAACATATTTAATCCCTTTTGCATCAACTGTAAAATAGTCCCTATCTAGGCTTAAATTATCATTTGCATCAAATACAAATGATCCGAGGGCATATTTCCCTACAGCATATACAAGCGACTGTGACATGGGCTTGCACCTGTAAACCCTTCTTACATCTCCTGCAGGCACAAGTGCAAAAGTTGTCAAAACTTGGGAAGTTTAACAAGTTAGGACAGGAGACTGTAGAGGCATATACATGTGACTATGCCATGGGCAGGCACCTGTAAATCCTTCATACATCGCCTGCAGGCGCAAGTGCAAAATTTGTCAAAACTTGGGGATTCTGGGCAAGAGGAGACATGCGACTGACTAACAAGTCACAGGTGTCTGTCACTGGACATGTGCATTTACATTATACATCAGTCGCTTGATGAAAGATAAGAACAGAAAGCCCAAAAATCAAGTTAAGTAGTATGTGCATAACAGACGACTGGAGAACAAATCTCAGGCGCCTATAAGGAGACAGGCGCATGTATTTCGTTCATCAGTCGCCTGTTGAAAGTTCAAAATGTACATGCTTGAGAATTATGAAATGGATGCCTAATACATGAGTTCTAAGGCTTTCCTAGGATAAATGGAAGGTGTGTGTACTCTAACATAATTCTACATCTAAGCTAATACTAATGAGAAGGAAAAGAGAATAAAAAGATTACATTTATTTTTGCATCTCTTCTTTCTATTGAATGATCTTGAAGTCTTCTTGAAGCTTCTATCTTCATCTTTGATCATCCAATCGACTTTATAGCTTTGATTGATCCTTGAGTGTTACCCATTGCTAATTGATCTTCATGAAAGGCTTAGGAAATGGATTAAATAAAAGAAGTTGATTAGTCACAAGTATTTATGTTTGATCATCATCAAAACCATGTAGGGAGAAGTCCAATACTCAACATTCTCCCCCTTTTTGGTGATGACAAACAAACAAAAATAAAATGATAAATAATTGTGCTTAAAAATACTTACTCCCCCTACATAGATGATAATCAAGTTAGACAATTAATATATATGCATCTAATGATCAAAGTAAAACAATAATATGATATACATGAATGGAATGAATTCAAGTATTGGAATTTAGGATTTTTGAATCCAAATTCATTATATCTTACTCCCTCTGAATCTAAGGCAACTTCAATTTTAGATTCAAGTTAATATGATTTGTTTATTTCTCTCCCCCTATGGCATTATCCAAAATAGTGGGAGTAGAAAAAAAATAATAGTGCTAACTAAACTAAAGAACAATCATGGGAGTATTAAGAATGAGATGCATTTATGTGTTACCAAATGCAAATCAAGAAAGCACGATGGTGTATCACACAAATACGTAACAAAACTCATCAAAACTAGAAAAATTTAGTTGACTAAAGGAATGGAGGTCCAATAGCAACATGTATTATGCAATTCATCTCAACATTCAATTAAAACAATTAATAGTACAAGAAGAGACAAAAATTGCACAACATTCATATTAGAGTACAATGGGACAAACAGATCATATATATATATATATATATATATATATATATATATATATATATGAATGAAAAAGATACAAGGAGTTTACAAAAAAATATCCAACTCCACATACAAAAGCGTATGACCAATATATACAACCATCCAATGTGCCACAAGAACAAACATGAACATACAAAACATCAATAAAAGACAGTATATATCCATCAAACATCAATACATCAGACATAGAATCTTAACCCTGACAAAAAAAATCTAGGTCCTCGGGTGAGATGTCATCAAGAAGCATAGTCCAGCCGAACGACGTTGGAGTCCTCAGGAGCTCTCATCTCAACCTGAAAGCCCTAGGTCTCCGGATCTGAAGAAGTCATGAAAGTAGCATCAGTAGAGTCATCCTGGGGGGGCCTGAGAGGCAGGGTCAGCAGCACTAGCATCAGATGGCTTTTGAATCGAAGAAACGACAAGATGAGGAGGCAGGGTAACATTAGCAGGAGTGGCCCGAGCGTCACCAGAAGAAGTGTAACGACTTGTTCCTGAACGTACGTATTTCATACGTATTTCCATTTGTTGATTTATTTGAATAATTATCTGAGGATTTTATTATTATTTTTCCTGAACTCGAACTCGTGATCGGATTCCTTATTCGCAATCCTCACGACTTCGCAATCACAATGATGTCTTCTTTAACCTTTGGTTGACGTTAATTGTAGGGGCAGAATCGTCAATCTTGATTACATCGATCTCTCCTAATCAAATTTTAATTAGATTGATCAAATTAGATTTCCGAATCTAAATATCTTGTTAGATAATCCAAATCATATCTAATCTTAACTAAACATATTTCCCAAATCAATCCAAACTTATCCAGATTATCTTCCTAAATCAAATCATAACCTAATTATCCTAACTAATCCAAATATCTAAATATAAATATCCTAAGGAGCTTATTTGACCAAACCTAATCTTAACTCATTAAATCTTAAATGAATCCTAATATCAAAAATAGATTAACTTTATATATCTAATATCTTAACTAAATTAATTTCTTAAATCAAATCTTATTTTTCTTAACCTAATCTAAACCACATTAAACCCACCTACCCTCTTATCATGCGCTCCCCACGTTACCATGTGCTTTGCACGCGGATATCATCACAACCCAGCCCACGCACGTGATCCCAGTGAAGTTCTTAACCAAAACACCAACCCATGATCGTAACAGCCCTAGCATCACTCCATACATGAATCGCAACAACCCACGCTTCTTCATCTTCGTTCTTCCCTCTTCTTCTTCATAAAACCCAAGGCTCATTCTTCTCCTCCCAACACAGCAACCCTCAAACCCAAGCATGCACAGCACCCAAAGCACATGCAACGATCTCTGCACAAACCCACACCCAACCCCTCAAACTCCTCTCTCCGATGACCCAAGAACACCACCGTCGACCTTTCTTCCCGACGCCGAACAAACTAGCCCTCCGATCTCCTCCCCCTACCACAAGACCGCCGACAATACCCAGCCCCATCCCCTCGTTACAACTTCCCAAGCTCCAAACCTCCTGTCTCTCTTGAAAGCCAATCCAACCCCGTCGACCCCCCACTGCCACACCCCAACCGCAACCCACACCGCAAATCTTGACCACCTTCATCTCACCGTCTTCAACTCCGAACCCCCCGATCTTCTTCCTTTCCTTGCATCAAACAGCGCCCCTCGTCAGCACGCGACCCACCACTCAGGCGAGCCCACGCCTCCACCCTGACTGCCACCTTGTCCCCATTAACGACCACCAACCCCCTCACCGCCACTTCCCACACCCCCACCGTTTGCCCTACACCACCCAGCGTCACTCCGACAGCCTCCACATCTCACCCTCGTCGCCTTCCTCCCACAAATCTCCAGCGACCACTCTGCCAGCCTCCCTCTCTCTCACCATCATGCAAGCCCAAGCTCAACTCCTCCCTGCCCCACCGCACATCGCCACACCACACTGCATCCCCAACAACCCCCACCTCCCATCGAAACTGTCGGACGCTCCTCCATTCCAAACCTCACAGCACCCCAACCCCACGACCACCATTGTCTCCTCATCCCGCCTCGTCTCCTCATCCAAGCCTCCGACCCTCCACCTCCCACTCAACTCGGTGCCACCACCTCCTTGCATCCGCCCCGCTACCCCCAGTCTTCGCCACAATCCCGATCTCCTCCTCCTATCACAAGACGCCGGCAGCCCTTCTCGCTGTCGTTCCCTCCCTACGCGAACAGTCGTCACCGTTCAGAGCTCGTCGCACTTCCCTCGAAGTTGCACGCAACACCGTCAAACCACTGCCAGCACGTCGCTGCCTTAGCTCGCCGTTCGATTCCGCAGATCCGCATCTCACTACAACAAGTCTACACAATGGCAATGTTAACTATCGTCGGTGAGTTAATATTTTGATACGTTATTATGGGTGAACAGTAGTGCAGCCTTATATATATAATAGATACATGTAGGGTTGTGACATATATAGATTAGGTTAGTCTATAGTAAATATAATAGTTCATGTATGCACAATACAACATATTCATATTATATAATGGTTAGTATATATATTAATATACGTAAATTTATATTAATGTACTGTTATATTATATATGTTATATTAGCGGTATGTTAGTAGTAAGCTATATATATACACACAGTGTAGCATAGTGTATAAGTTTGGCTAATATGATTTATATTGATATTATTTCCACTGATAGCTTAATATCAAATCCGACTTCGCAGATAAAACTGCGCCTCATGTTATGATCGCGTGGGCACCTAAATCGCATTGCTTCAGGCAAGTATTTTTATCGTATACCGAGATATAACGTACGTCGTTAATAATGCTAAAATAACAACTTTTTAAGTTTGTTGCTTAAACTTAATGAACCTGGTGATATGTTGGTTGCTTTTACTATCAAAATGTCGTTGTCATTATAATAATGTACATAAAATGCTCTCCTTGATTGTTGTACCATTATTTGTGGAGTGTCCACCCTAATGAAATGTGATATTGGTCCCTCGGGGCAAATACGGACTATTGGGCCCTCGGGGCATTTACGGAATGTTGGGCCCTCGGGGCATACATTGAACTATACAGAACATACGTTGACACTTTGGGTGTGGTAGTCCATTGTAGTAGAGTGCAGAATGCTGGATTTCATCCCACCGGTAAATTCGACCATCACCCGGATGTGGTCGGTGAGTACAGAGCCACGGGTAGCTCCCGTTGGTTTCGGTGTAATTGCAGTTTCTTCCGCCCTCGGACATTGGGCTTGTCACTATATTAAAAGATTGAATGACATACTAAGCACTTTACTTCTGCTGTTGCAATCATAAGTTGTGTAATCTGCTAAATCTTATTATCATACTCGTCACTCTGTACGCCACACTTTGTCATATTCACTACTTGCACACTACAGTTGCCATGTCCATTACTTTGCACACTACAATTGCCATGTCCACTTCTTTGCACACTACACTTGCCATGCTCACTATTTTGTACACTGCACTTTGCTATGCTCGCACATTTTTCTCACACGGCCATACCTTTCTAACTGTGCCATGTTATGTTTCCCTCGCCTTCAAAGTTTTGTAAACTATATAAATTGCTATCTTGCCAAGGGCCCACCTTTCGAATGTTTTAAATCTTGCCGAGCGACCCTCGCTGACATATATTTTCATGTTGTTTATCTTGTGAAATATACGACAGGTTTTAAGACAGATTTTGCAGAGGAGCATACCTTGAGGCTGAGCTAGTTGACTAGGAGTACCAGGACGCTGAGATCCACTTCTGAGGAATGATGTGCTTTCGCAGCCTTGCAATAAATTAATATTTTTTTGTATTTTATTCAAGTGTATTTACTTTTGCGTAACCGTTGTAATGGCCATGCTAGGACTTATTTGTGTACTTGTAATCTGGATGTTGAAGTGTAATAATGATATTCTGTGTTGTTCTGATGTTCGCAAGCAAGAACCTACCAAGCTTAATACACAGATGCTCATTGTGCTTAAGTTAAAGAAGAAAGAAAAATGTACTTGTTCTTTGCTTTAAGCACATGCGGACCCGCTCGCGTTCTTGCTCCCAAGTATAATGGGAAGCGGGATGTGATAGGTTTTAGTGGTGGCCCATGCAGGTCTGCTTTCTGCGAAATACTCGAAACAATATGGATGTTGTTATTAGCTAGATTGTCTAGATAAATCTTGTACGTAAATGTTCACTTTGTTTTGTTTGCAGCATGGAGGGACAGCCCAACACTCGCAACGGGAATGGAATGATCAGAAATGGTGTCCCCGACATCAACGAACTTATGGGTGTCATGAGAGAGATGTTGGACATTCAGTACCAACCGATTCAGCAAGGACTACAGTCTGCACAACCTACACCACCTCCTCCTCGAGCTGAACCTGGAACCAAGTAGTTTCGGGAGCTGAACCCGAAGAGTTTTTCTGGAAAGGAAGGCCCACTAGAAGCTGAAGAATGGGCCCGAAGCACTGAAGACGACTTGAGCCTTTCTCACATTGACCATATAGGCTGGGTAGAAGTTGCCAAGAAACACCTGACTGGTAATGCTCGGAACTAGTGGGATCCTTAGGAGGCACGTCTGGTTAAGCCTATTAACTGGACCATCTTTTGAGAGAGATTTGATGCTCAGTACTTCCTTAGATCGGCAAAGAGGGAGCTCCAGCAACATTTAGTCAAGCTAGAGCAAGGCAATCAGACTGTTGACAAGTACGAAGTTGAATTTTTGATGCTTAGTCGTTTCTCTCCTCACCTGGTGGAAGATCTCGAAGATTGTGTGTACCAGTTTCTACAGGGTCTGGATCTCGACATCCAAGCTTCGATGTCTTCGACGAATCTGACCACTCATCAGGAAGTATTGGATGCTGCTAGGAAGCACGAGCTTAATATGAAGCGTAAGAAGGCGCTTCAAATGGGAGGAAGCAAGCGCCCTATGGAACTAACCAGGAATGATCTCCGACTGATTCAGACCACCAAATTCAAGAGGCATGCAACCCCGTCAACTCCCGATCTACGTTGGTGTGTCACCAATGTAACCGATTAGGGCACACCAAGAAGTATTGTCGTGTGCTGTTGAACCCGTGTTTAGTGTGCAGGGCACCTGACCATATTGTAAGGAACTGCCATCGTCGCACTTATGATCTAGCGACACAGACTATGGTAGCGTCAGGATCAACCCAACAGGAACCACCTCTGGCTCCTCAGCGTTAAGTTCCTCAACAGGCCAAGTTCGAACACAGTCCGCACAAAACTTACTCTATGGTCACCGAGGAAGTTAGGGACGACGAGCCAATAACGAATGATAACGTCCGAGCCCTGTCTTAACGTCGTATTTAATGATTCATATCATAAACGCACTTATCTTTGCAATGTCACATCTTAGATGTATCTTTTACTTTTACTATTGTTATTTTCTCTATCTAGCAGTTCCTCGATCATTACCTAACTAAAGAAATTCCGGGGACGAAATTCTTATAAAGTGCGTAGGATGTAACGATCTGTTACTGAACGTATGTATTTCGTACAACTTCCATTTATTGATTTATTTGAATAATTGTCTTAGGATTTTATTATTATTTTTCCCGAACTTGAACTCGTGATCGGATTCCTTATTCGCAATCCTCGCGACTTCGCGATCACAATGATGTTTTTGTTAACCTTTGGTTGACGTTAATTGCAGGGGTAGAATCGTAAATCTTGATTACATCGATCTCTCCTAATCAAATCTTAATCAGATTGATCAAATTAGATTTCCGAATCTAAATATCTTGTCGAATCATCTAAATCATATCTAATCTTAACTAAACATATTTCCCAAATCAATCCAAACTTAACCAGATTATCTTCCTAAATCAAATCATAACCTAGTTATCCTAACTAATCCAAATATTTAAATCTAAATATCCTAAGGAGCTTATTTTACCAAACCTAATCTAAACTTATTAAATCTTAAATGAATCCTAATATCAAAAATAGATTAACTTTATATATCTAATATCTTAACTAAATTAATTTATTAAATCAAATTTTATTTTTCTTAACCTAATCTAAATCGTATTAAACCCACCTACCCTGTCATTATAAGCTACCCACGTTACCATGCGCTTTGCACGCGAATACCATCACAACCCAGTCCACGCACGTGATTCCCGTGAAGATCTTAACCAAAACACCAACCGATGATCATAACAACCCTAGCATCACTCCATGCATGAATCGCAACAACCCATGCTTCTTCATCTTCATTCTTCCCTCTTCTTATTCATAAAACCCAAGGCTCATTCTTCTCCTCCCAACACAGCAACCCTCAAACCCAAGCCCGCATAGCACCCAAAGCCCATGCAGCAATCTCCGCACAAACCCAAACCCAAACCCTCGAACTCCTCTCTCCGACGACCCAAGAACACCACATCCGTCCTCTCTCCCCCATGCTGAACACACTAGCCCTCCGACCTCCTCTCCCTACCATAAGACAGTCGACAACACCCAGCACCATCCCCTAGCTACATCTCCCCAGGCTCCGAACCTCCTCTCTCTCTCTCTCTCTCTCTCTCTCTCTCTCTCTCTCGCGAAAGCCAATCCAACCCCGTCGACCCCCGACTGCGACGCCCTAATCGCAACTCACATTTCAAATCCCGACCACCTTCATCTCACCCTTTTAACTCTGAACCCCCCTCCGATCTTCTTCCCTTCCTTGCACTGAACTGCACCCCTCGTCCGCCCGCGATGCCACCACTCAGGCGAGGCCACGCCTCCACCCCAATTACCACCTTGTCCCCACCGGTGACCACCAACCCCCTCACTGCCACTTCCCACATCCTCATCGTCGCCTTACACCACCCAGTGTCACTTCGACAATCTCCACAGCTCACCCTTGTCACCTTCCTCCCACAAAACTCCGGTGACCACTCTCCAAACGAGAACGTCGCCGTAGCCTCCCTCCTCCTCCTCCTGTCGAAGCACTACATGCCCTAAAACCACCATCGCTAACAAACTCTGCCAGCCTCCCTCTCTCTCACTGCCATGCAAGCCCAAGCTCAACTCCTCCCTGTCCCACCGCATATCGCTGCGCCACACCGCATCTCCGACACCCCACCTCCCATCGAAAATGCCGGACGCTCCTCCATTCCAAACCTTGCAACACCCCGACCCCACGACCACCATCATCTCCTCATCCCCGCCTCGTCTCCTCATCCCAGCCTCCGACCCTCTGCCTCCCTTGCAACTTGGTGCCACCACATCCTTGCATCAACCCCGACGCCCACAGTCTTCGCCACGATCCCAATCTCCTCCTCCTACCTCAAGACGTCTCCTTGCCTTCTTGATGTCGTTCCCTCCCCATGCGAACAGCCGCCGCTGTACGGAGCTCGATGCACCTCCCTCGAAGCCACACACAGCACCGCCGGACCACCGTCGGACCACCTCCAGCACATCGCTGCCTTAGCTCACCGTCTGACGACGCAGATCTGCATCTTGCTGCAATAAGTCTACACAACGGCAACGTTACCTACCAACGGTGAGTTAATATTTTGATACGATATTACGGGTGAACATTAGTGCAGCCTTATATATAATAGATACGTGTTGGGTTGTGACATATATAGGATATTTTAGTGTATATATATATATATATATATATATATATATATATATATATATATATATATATATATATATATATATATATATATATAAGTTCATGTATAAACAATACAACATATTCATATTACATAACGGTTGGTATATATATTTATATACGTAAATTTATATAAATGTACTGTTATATTATATATTATATTGGCCATATGTTAGTAGTAAGTTATATATATACACAGTGTTGCATAGTGTATAAGTTGGGCTTATATGATTTTTGTTGATATTGTTTCCACTGATAGCTTAATATCAAATCCGACTTCGCAGATAAAACCGCGCCTCACGTTACGATCGCATGGACACCCAAATCGCATCGCTTCAAGCAAGTATTGTTATCGTATACCGAGATATAACGTACGTCATTAATAATGTTAAATTAACAACTTTTAAGTTTGTTGCATAAACTCAATGAACCTGGTGATATGTTGGTTGCTTTTACTATCAAATGTTGTTGTCATTATAATAATGTACATAAAATGCTCTCCTTGATTTTTGTACCATTATTTGTGAAGTGTCCACCCTAATGAAATGTGATATTGGCCCATCGGGGTATATATATGGATTATTGGGCCATTGGGGTATTTACGGAATTTTGGGCCCTCGGGGCATACATTAAACTATACAGAACACACGTTGACACTTTGGATGGGGTATTCCATTATAAATGAGTGTTGAATACTGGATTTCACCCCACCGGTAAATTCGACCGTCGCCCGGATGGGGTCAGTGAGACAGAGCCACAGGTAGCTCCCGTTGGTTTGGATGTAATTATAGTTTCTTCCGCCCTCGGACATTGGGCTTGTCACTAGATTAAAAGATTGAATGATATACTAGGCACTTTACTTCTGCAGTTGCTATCATAACTTATGTAATCTGCGAAATCTTATTATCATGCTTATGTGTGCTTGCCAAGCTTACTACTCGTCACTCTGTATACCACACTTTGTCATGTTCACTACTTGCACGCTACAATTGCCATGTCCACTACTTTGCACACTTACACTTGCCATGCTCACTATTTTGCACACTACACTTGCCATGCTCGCTACTTTACACACTACACTTGCTATGCTCGCTACTTTGTACACTACACTTTGCTATGCTTGCTCGTTTTTCTTACGCTACCGTACCTGTCTAACTGTGACATGTTATGTTTCCATCACCTTCAAAGTTTTAAAAACTATATAAATTACTATCTTATCGAGGGTCCACTTTTATAATGTTTTAAATCTTTCCGAGCGACTCTCGCTTACGTATATTTTGCCTGAAGTTTATTTTGTGAAATATACGTCAGGTTCTGAGGCAGATTTTGCAGAGGAGCATACGCTGAGGCTGAGTTAGTTGACTAGGAGTACCAGGACGCGGAGACCACTGCTGAGGAACGACGTGCTTTCGCAACGCTGCAATAAATTAATATTTGTGTTGTACTTTATTCAGGTGTATTTCCTTTTGTGTAACTGTTGTAATGGCCATGCTAGACCTTATTTGTGTACTTGTAATCTGGATGTTGAAGTGTAATAATGATATTCTGTGTTGTTCTGATGTTCGCAAGCAAGAACCTGCCAAGCTTAATACACAGACCCTCATTGTGCTTAAGTCAAATAAGAAAGAAAAAACTTCTTCTGTAACGGCCGCTTTCCGATCGATCGTAGTTTCTGCGTGCACGTGCTTTATCGTACACGTATTTTTATTTGACTACCTCTGAGCTCCGGCTTGAGCGATGTGATATGCCGTTGCAATCGTTTAGGGGTGTGGGACTTTATTGTAATTTTCGGGAACGTCGTTTCATGGCTCGTTTTCTCGCAAAACGACTTTGAACGATAGGGGCGTTTTAGTCATTTGGCTCAAAACGCCGTTTCCAATTTTACGTAATTTCTTGGTAGGTGTTATGCACGATCAGGCTTCGTAGATCTGTGCGTCTCGTCTCCACGATCGTCCCGGTATTTTCGGAATATTTTTCTGACGTCCGGTTTGAGAGATATCGCGCGGATTAACCTCGACCGTAGATTTTCCAATCAATTCAAATTCGAATCTGTGACAAATCTCGCTATATCTTTCGAATTATTTCATGATTTGTTTCCTAAACTTTTTCTCTATTCCCCTCTAGCCTTACCCCAAATCTGCACACTTTCATCTCTATCTCCCACACCTAACCCCATTTTTCCCTAGGTGATTATATCAACTTTTCCATTATTAAAAACCCTAATCTATTAATTTTGGTCACGTGCACTCAAACCTAGGGCAAGGAAAAATATTTCCGCCGACTCCTCAATTCTCCAACCCCGTTATCATCTCTCCTCCCCTCTCACGTTCACCCCTCCCCTACTCGCCATCCCGACCACCGACGACACTTCCCCGACCGCCGCCTGAAGCCTCCACCGCCGCTGCTGGCCCGTGCGACGCCGCAGCCACCGGAGGATCGCCGGGAGACGCCGCCTGAAGCCCCCCTATCACCGCCTGAAGCCCCCTGTCGCCGCTGGGCACCGTTCGACGTCGCAGAGCCTCGCCGCGGCCCTCACTCGCACGGCAGCCACCGGAGGCGCCACTGCACGACCGCCAGCGCACCCTCCTCAGCTGCCCACACCGACCGTCGGCGGCCAATTCTCCGCCTCCCGAACCGCCCCGAAACACTTCCTCCGCCCTACGCCTCCTTCGGCAACCGCCGAAGCCGTCTCCGCCCCAGTACGCCGTTCGCCATCTCCTGCAGCCTGCACGTCCGATCACCGCCTCCCTGTCCCTGCTCACCCTCGACGCCTCGTGATCTCACCGTCGACTACTTCCCACGGCAGCAAAGCCCCGCTCTCCGACCCTCAGTCCGGCCAACCCCCTCCAGTCACCGCTCGGTCGCCTCCAAACACCCGCACGGACTCATCTCCAGCCCAACTCGCCGTCGCACGTCCGCTGTCTACAAACGAATTGGTGAGTGTATGGAGGTGTTGTGAATACATTAGGTGAAAGTATACGTACGCTGTTATAATGTTTGCAAGACATTCAAGGAGATGAGCATGAGAAATGAGAATAGGTTGAAAGTGTTAGCAGTAAGTGTTAGTGCCCATGGTTATTAGTTGTTGCATGTGAACAGTAGGGGGGAGTGGACTTATATATATATATTTTATATTATTACGGTATAACCAGTGTAACACCCAAAACAGTAATAAATCTTGATTAGTCTTATATAAGTATATATATCAGCTTGTATCACATTGAGCTTTTACATTTATAACAAATGGCAAACTTATAGATAAATGTGACTTTATGGACAACATGTTGGACAGTACAACATCAAGGGATTTTTGCATGAATGATAATCATAGGACTTTTTTGTGCCCCTAATTTAATATGAGTAATAGACTATTTTAGCAGCATGAGTGATAGGCAGCACATAAGTGAGTGAGTGTTATATTATTCTCCAGCTTGATACCATTTCAGTTAATACAGAGATGTCATGCCGACCTGTCGCGATCACCGGGGGCCGAGACGAGACGCTTCAGGAGCGGAGGTGACCGACCCGTTGCCATTTTCGGACCCGACGCCCGATCCCCGTTCAAATGCCGTAAAGGTTAGTCCCCTAACTCGTAGCACAACCCACACCGTAGCGAAACTGAAAACCTAACTAAAATCGAACAACTGTAACTAAATTTATTTTCTGCACCAGTAAAACACTGCTCACATAGAAAATCGACGAACGGACTTTGTTGACTGTGCACATAGGATAGATCGTCGATTAGGCTGAAACATAAAAAAAAGTGACTTTTGACACATAGGATAGTCCCGAAAACCTAGAAACGAAACCTAATAGGATTTGATGAATTTGAGACCTGACATCGTCACCGTGGCGATATTTCAGACGGACTTCTACGGACGAGACGCTTGGACGAAGCGCTTCGGGAGGACGACACACTCGCCATCGCAGGCAAGTGTACCCACTTGCGTTTTTGACCGTGCTTTGGTCTTAGTTTGCTAGAACTGTTAGACTGTGAATGTATAGAACCGGACGTGAAATGATAGCGTCCGGGACGCTCCTGACGGCTCAGACTTGACGACGAAGTCTGAGCCTGACAACAACTTTGATGCTGTAGGGCTATCATGTGTGTGCGTGTGTGTGGACACCCTAGAATAACAACTTCGTACACTTGTCATGTCCTGTCCTGTTACACAAAAAGCCTGCGGGCGTTTCGGATGCTCTCCATGCGAGAGTGATCCCCGTGACTGTTATACAAAAAGCCTGCGGGCGTTTCGGATGCTTCCCTCCGCGGAAGTGATCCCCGTGATACAAAAAGCCTGCGGGCGTTTCGGATGCTTCCCTCCGCGGAAGTGATCCCCGTGATACAAAAAGCCTGCGGGCGTTTCGGATGCTCTCCACGCGAGAGTGATCCCCGTGAATGTTATACAAAAAGCCTGCGGGCGTTTCGGATGCTTTCCTTGCGGAAGTGATCCCTGTTATACAAAAAGCCTTCGGGCGTTTCGGATGCTTCCCTAGCGGAAGTGATCCCTGTGCTTCTTGTCCTGAGTTCCTGGGTTGGGGTAGGGTTGAGCGTGCGCACGGCAAGAGGGTCTGATCCCCCTCGAACCGTAAGGCGTGAACCCTTCGTGTCACACTTGTCTTGTCTTGTCTCGTCCTGTTTGTCCTGTCTTCTCCCGTCACGTCCCGTCTTGTCTTGACACCTGTAGGTTAGTCCCGTAGTTGGTAGCACACGCTACGACTACTACTTGCTACGTTTTACTTTCCTGCTACGTTACTTTCTGTTGTGTTACCCTGTTATAACCACAGCATGCTAATCAACCAGTAAACTGTTGTGTAAAAGAACCTCAGCATGTTAATCAACCAGTAAACCGTTGTTTAAAGTTCGGTGCACTTGCAGTAAAGTCTAACCCTTCTTGTAGACTTTACCTGACGTACAGTTCCTTTTTCTTGGGTGCTGTACGTCAGGTGTTCAGCCAGAGCTCGTGGACGAGGCAGACTCACTGGAGTACGAGGAGCCGAGGACGTCGACCCAGAGCACGTGCCTGACGAGGACCAGACCTTGAGGTCTTTTAGTCGTCACTTTCAGAGGTTACTACTTTTAGTTTGCTTTTAGATAGTTTGTTGCCACGCTTAGGCTTTCCTTTTTAGACTTTGTACTTGTTGGATATTACGTCTCTTATTTAATGAATGCAACTTCCTTTCCGTATTTTCTGTTGTTTCGAACTATATTAATGCAAGAACCTGAAACTTTTAAAATGGTACCTTTACAGACGCTTATTGGGTCCGAGCTTCTCAGCTCTGGCCTAAGCGGGCCTTAGTCACGCTTCGCCTCCGTATTTTTGGGAAGCGGGGCGTGACAGGTTTTAGTGGTGGCCCAAGCAGGTCATGCAAAAGTTCGGAACAATAAAAGTATCGCATTCATTTAATATCCACGTACAAGTCTGAATTAGGTTTTCCCAGTCTTAGATGGTAGGAAGACTTAGGTAGACATCCCAGTTTGATAGTTAGACGCATTGGTTAAGATTTAGCTGTACCCGTCTTAGGATACCTTAGCAGCCTCTCCCTCCCTAGCTCTGACCAAATTAGATTTCTAGAGTCCTTCTTTTAGTTTAGTCGCTCGCCCAGCTCCATCGACTTCGGACCCAACGAAAAGTAACCTTAATTCTCTTAGGAACCTCCCCCTTAGATCCTGATTATAGTCTAGCTCTTTAGGAAGTTTTAGAGCTGAGTTATCCTGATCCTTAGACGATCTGGCAATTAGAACCCCTGACTTCTAGCGTCGCTCTGATCATTACACTTTTGTGTTATCGACCGAAATGTTCCATCGTAACTCTTCACGATTCGTATCCTGCACATATTCTTCGAGCAAACATTTTCCTGTCTCCCGATTCACGTGATAGTTTCCTGACGATTATCGTCGACCCTTCGAATCCCTTTCTTGACCAATTCTGCTTCCTCTAAAAGTATTTTCGAAATTTATTATTAAGTCTTTCGCTCAGCTTAACTCCTTTGAAAACCCCTATATTATATACTTCAAAATTTCTTTTTCGTATGAGTTAAAATTCTTTCGCTGATCTTGAAACCCCTCTGGTCGTAAAATTATTTTACTATATCGTACCTATTTTCAAATCGACATCTTTCGTGTTTCAGTTTTAAAATTCTATAATCCAATATATATATTTATATTACTTTTCTAAACTACGAAATTTTACCACGCGTACTTTTAGAATATTTTCTAAACTAGAGAAAACTCCAATATTTTTATTACTATATCAGTTCTATGTCCTTCGTGCTCACATTTCAAAATCTTTGTGTAAACCCACCTTCATTTGCAAAACAAACGTTTCTTACCCTACCCATCCTTCCTTCGGCTCACTTTTTCCAAAAATTTTAAATTTGCTACATCTGCCCACTTTTAAGTATGTAAATATATATTTATTTTTTTGAAAGTATATGATACCATATTTCACACGTAATTCTCCCGTCATCAATTTAGTTATTTTGAAGAATATTTTTCGTTCCATCCAACCGATTATCTCCTTGCCCCGCCTTAATTGAACTCGTCCTTTCCGACTTATTTCGTTACACTCCTGGTTTCTGTTTTTCCTTAGGTTGTGTAGACATTAGTCCTTGTAGTTGTTTATAGGAGTAGGCCTTTGGTAGGTGATGTTGTCGTGATGCATGAGTATAGGTAGAGTGTGTAGACTTGTATGAGTGTGTGTTCTTTAGGATCCCGATGATTGCCTTTTTGTGTCTTGAATGTGTACTTAGTGTTAGCCATGATATGCTTGAGTTGTCTGAATAACGGTATTCATACGTATATGAATAGGGTCATAGCAGGCAACTTCCTTAGACGTAGTTTTTCGCGATTATAGAATAGCTTATCTTTGACTGTGTGTGATTGTATTAAATTTTGTTTTTTTCTTTTACACCAAACCTTTAAAGTTTTTGAGATTTGCTCACAAGATCACAAATCAATTATCCTTCCCCATCCATTACCACGACTCCACACGTTTTCTTTCCAAATGTTTTAAAAATGTGTCTTTAGTCTTAAGTTTCCTTCCCTTCTCTTCTTTCACCTTAGAGATTTCTACGTTTATGATTGTTATATTATTGGGACTAGCTATTATCGTTATAGGATTTTGTTTGCGGGTAGACTCAGGGAGAGATGAGATTTGTTATAGTAATGATTGACCGATTTTGGAACGATGGGATATTGAAATAGATTTCTTTCGGATGAAAAGAGTGAGCTGTCCAAGACTTATTTATAATACCGATGTGTGACGGACTCAATGGAGAATTCTGGTTGAAAGAGATTATATGCGTGAAGATGAGAACTTATCAGATTTGAGGCTTAGACGAATGGTAGATAGGGATGGCCACAGAGTATGGTAGGAGTTAGGGTGATCAAGAGTTTGAGTAGAGCTTTTATTAGCATCGAGACTTGATTGTTGAGTTGACGAGAGAAGACATTGGGAATAACATGACGTGTTGAGATAAATGGACGGTTAGGTTGTCGGATTTAATATTGGTTGAAAATAATTATAAAAAAAAAGTAAAAGGAGATGTGACTTTGATAATTCCAACTTTTTGGCGGATAAATTTATGGAAAGATGCGACAAGAATGTATTGAAGACACGACGATTGTGGATTTGTGAAGGGTGTTATAAGATAGACAAGTTTTTGTCTTGGAATGGTGATTGACTAGAACATCATTTTAACGATTGATTGATATTGAAAAGAGATTGAGAAATTTGAAGATGTTATTGAGCGATGATGATGTTTAGTGGAGCAGTACGATATCAGAAGATGACTATTATTTTTTTATGAGAACTTGGAAATTGGAACGGCAGTGATGGATCTATAGCTAAGTGTTAGGACGTGAGATTAGTCGTGGCTTTATCCAGTGAAAAGAAGGATTTTGATGGATTATTTGAGGAACGATGTTGAAGTTATAGGATTAGAGACCATTGTGTGGGAACGAGGGTTATAGGCTTAGGTAATTACGGATTTTATAATTAGTCTTAGTATGAGTGATTCCGAGGACGGAATCATTTCTAAGGTGGGTAGAATGTAACGGCCGCTTTCCTATCGATCGTAGTTTCTGCGTGCACGTGCTTTATCGTACACGTATTTTTATTTGACTACCTCTGAGCTCCGGCTTGAGCGATGTGATATGCCGTTGCAATCGTTTAGGGGTGTTGGACTTTATTGTAATTTTCGGGAACGTCGTTTCATGGCTCGTTTTCTCGCAAAACGACTTTGAACGATAGGGGCGTTTTAGTCATTTGGCTCAAAACGCCGTTTCCAATTTTACGTAATTTCTTGGTAGGTGTTATGCACGATCAGGCTTCGTAGATCTGTGCGTCTCGTCTCCACGATCGTCCCGGTATTTTCGGAATATTTTTCTGACGTCCGGTTTGAGAGATATCGCGCTGATTAACCTCGACCGTAGATTATCCAATCAATTCAAATTCGAATCTGTGACAAATCTCGCTATATCTTTCGAATTATTTCATGATTTGTTTCCTAAACTGTTTCTCTATTCCCCTCTAGCCTTACCCCAAATCTGCACACTTTCATCTCTATCTCCCACACCTAACCCCATTTTTCCCTAGGTGATTATATCAACTTTTCCATTATTAAAAACCCTAATCTATTAATTTTGGTCACGTGCACTCAAACCTAGGGCAAGGAAAAATATTTCCGCCGCCTCCTCAATTCTCCAACCCCGTTATCATCTCTCCTCCCCTCTCACGTTCACCCCTCCCCTACTCGCCATCCCGACCACCGACGAAACTTCCCCGACCGCCGCCTGAAGCCTCCACCACCGCTGCAGGCCCGTGCGACGCCGCAGCCACCGGAGGATCGCCGGGAGACGCCGCCTGAAGCCCCTCTGTCACCGCCTGAAGCCCCCTGTCGCCGCTGGGCACCGTTCGACGTCGCAGAGCCTCGCCGCGGCCCTCACTCGCACGGCAGCCACCGGAGGTGCCACTGCACGACCGCCAGCGCACCCTCCTCAGCTGCCCACACCGACCGTCGGCGGCCAATTCTCCGCCTCCCGAACCGCCCCGAAACACTTCCTCCGCCCTACGCCTCCTTCGGCAACCGCCGAAGCCGTCTCCGCCCCAGTACGCCGTTCGCCATCTCCAGCAGCCTGCACGTCCGATCACCGCCTCCCTGTCCCTGCTCACCCTCGACGCATCGTGATCTCACCGTCGACTACTTCCCACGGCAGCAAAGCCCCGCTCTCCGACCCTCAGTCTGGCCAACCCCCACCAGTCACCGCTCGGTCGCCTCCAAACACCCGCACGGACTCATCTCCAGCCCAACTCGCCGTCGCACGTCCGCTGTCTACAAACGAATTGGTGAGTGTATGGAGGTGTTGTGAATACATTAGGTGAAAGTATACGTACGCTGTTATAATGTTTGCAAGACATTCAAGGAGATGAGCATGGGAAATGAGAATAGGTTGAAAGTGTTAGCAGTAAGTGTTAGTGCCCATGGTTATTAGTTGTTGCATGTGAACAGTAGGGGGGGAGTGGACTTATATATATATATTTTATATTATTACGGTATAACTAGTGTAACACCCAAAACAGTAATAAATCTTGATTAGTCTTATATAAGTATATATATCAGCTTGTATCACATTGAGCTTTTACATTTATAACAAATGGCAAACTTATAGATAAATGTGACTTTATGGACAACATGTTGGACAGTACAACATCAAGGGATTTTTGCATGAATGATAATCATAGGACTTTTTTGTGCCCCTAATTTAATATGAGTAATAGACTATTTTAGCAGCATGAGTGATAGGCAGCACATAAGTGAGTGAGTGTTATATTATTCTCCAGCTTGATACCATTTCAGTTGATACAGAGATGTCATGCCGACCTGTCGCGATCACCGGGGGCCGAGACGAGACGCTTCAGGAGCGGAGGTGACCGACCCGTTGCCATTTTCGGACCCGACGCCCGATCCCCGTTCAAATTCCGTAAAGGTTAGTCCCCTAACTCGTAGCACAACCCACACCGTAGCGAAACTGAAAACCTAACTAAAATCGAACAACTGTAACTAAATTTATTTTCTGCACCAGTAAAACGCTGCTCACATAGAAAATCGACGAACGGACTTTGTTGACTGTGCACATAGGATAGATCGTCGATTAGGCTGAAACATCAAAAAAAAGTGACTTTTGACAAATAGGATAGTCCCGAAAACCTAGAAACGAAACCTAATAGGATTTGATGAATTTGAGACCTGACATCGTCACCGTGGCGATATTTCAGACGGACTTCTACGGACGAGACGCTTGGACGAAGCGCTTCGGGAGGACGACACACTCGCCATCGCAGGCAAGTGTACCCACTTGCGTTTTTGACCGTGCTTTGGTCTTAGTTTGCTAGAACTGTTAGACTGTGAATGTATAGAACCGGACGTGAAATGATAGCGTCCGGGACGCTCCTGACGGCTCAGACTTGATGACGAAGTCTGAGCCTGACAACAACTTTGATGCTGTAGGGCTATCATGTGTGTGCGTGTGTGTGGACACCCTAGAATAACAACTTCCTACACTTGTCATGTCATGTCCTGTTACACAAAAAGCCTGCGGGCGTTTCGGATGCTCTCCATGCGAGAGTGATCCCCGTGACTGTTATACAAAAAGCCTGCGGGCGTTTCGGATGCTTCGCTCCGCGGAAGTGATCCCCGTGATACAAAAAGCCTGCGGGCGTTTTGGATGCTTCCCTCCGCGGAAGTGATCCCCGTGATACAAAAAGCCTGCGGGCGTTTCGGATGCTCTCCACGCGAGAGTGATCCCCGTGAATGTTATACAAAAAGCCTGCGGGCGTTTCGGATGCTTTCCTTGCGGAATTGATCCCTGTTATACAAAAAGCCTTCGGGCGTTTCGGATGCTTCCCTAGCGGAAGTGATCCCTGTGCTTCTTGTCCTGAGTTCCTGGGTTGGGGTAGGGTTGAGCGTGCGCACGGCAAGAGGGTCTGATCCCCCTCGAACCGTAAGGCGTGAACCCTTCGTGTCACACTTGTCTTGTCTTGTCTCGTCCTGTTTGTCCTGTCTTCTCCCGTCACGTCCCGTCTTGTCTTGACACCTGTAGGTTAGTCCCGTAGTTGGTAGCACACGCTACGACTACTACTTGCTACGTTTTACTTTCCTGCTACGTTACTTTCTGTTGTGTTACCCTGTTATAACCACAGCATGCTAATCAACCAGTAAACTGTTGTGTAAAAGAACCTCAGCATGTTAATCAACCAGTAAACCGTTGTTTAAAGTTCGGTGCACTTGCAGTAAAGTCTAACCCTTCTTGTAGACTTTACCTGACGTACAGTTCCTTTTTCTTGGGTGCTGTACGTCAGGTGTTCAGCCAGAGCTCGTGGACGAGGCAGACTCACTGGAGTACGAGGAGCCGAGGACGTCGACCCAGAGCACGTGCTTGACGAGGACCAGACCTTGAGGTCTTTTAGTCGTCACTTTCAGAGGTTACTACTTTTAGTTTGCTTTTAGATAGTTTGTTGCCACGCTTAGGCTTTCCTTTTTAGACTTTGTACTTGTTGGATATTACGTCTCTTATTTAATGAATGCAACTTCCTTTCCGTATTTTCTGTTGTTTCGAACTATATTAATGCAAGAACCAGAAACTTTTAAAATGGTACCTTTACAGACGCTTATTGGGTCCGAGCTTCTCAGCTCTGGCCTAAGCGGGCCTTAGTCACGCTTCGCCTCCGTATTTTTGGGAAGCGGGGCGTGACATCTTCTTCTTTGCTTTAAGCACATGCAGACGTGCTCGCGTTCTCGCTTCCAAGTATAATGGAAAGCGGGGTGTGACAAGAAGTAGCAGCAGGCTATAGGTAAGCCTGAAGGGATTTGTCTATGGGAATCCCACGGTGCTAAAAGGATACATGGAAAAGCTCGAACAAAACAGAAACCTTCTTGTCCAACTCAATAAGAAGGGAATCAGGAGTAGGTGTAGATGACGATGAGGGGATCGACGAATCACCTGGAGGAGAAGATGATAACCAGGGGCCAGAAGAAGTCTGTTTCTTCTTGGCTACCGTCTGCATAGCTGAAGAAGACTTCGAATTCACAGAAGCACCAAGAAGAGGGCCATGAGGGACACACTCATAAGCATTCAGATCAATGCCAAAATGGCGAAAGACATGAGTGAGGATATAGCCATAAGGAATATATTAAGAGGAGGAGGTGATCTCGATATGGTCCATCCTGTCAAGTATGACCCCGGCCAAGTTCACCTCCATCTCTGAGAATATCGAAAGAGATCGACCAATTTGGTCGTCGTCATAAGCTGGGATAGATTATCGGATGTGAAAGAAGGATACGAGATAAATCGCTCCTTGAGGAGCTTGACATTGAACATGAGATTATATTTCCATAAACACGTGTCGTCACGACACATGGGGATATGAAAATCAGGAGCAGAGGGCTGCGAAGATTCAGAAGGATTTTGGCCTTGAGGTTCAGTTTTGGGGTTAGAAGGCTCAGAAGTATGAGTTTCAGGCTCAGCATTAGGTTCATCCTCATGTGGAGTGGAGGTCAAAGCTAGGGGCTGAGTTTGAGGTGCTTATTTTTGCCTATATTTGAGGGGAATCTCCTCACTAGATGAAGACGGGGCATACTCAGAGTCAGCATACTCCAAAAGTTCAGAGGATGGGGTAGAAAATTTGGTACGAGGTTTCTTGCGGCCTTGGGTAGGAGGAGGCTTAACAACCCTAACCCAAGGTTCCTTGGGAAGCTTAAGGGACTTACCCTTAGCAGATGAACTGGTCTTGGGGGCCATAGCAAGAAATCGACAAAAAAAAAAATTTCGGGCACGATTGAAAGATACAGGAGATGAACCTTACACCTAGTCGACATTGATGAAGGAGAACGAGGCAACAGAGGAGCTTGGAGGAGAGATCGACGATTGGAAGGGGCAAGCGACTTAGGAGGACGATCGGAGCTCTCGTTTGAAGGAGGAAGAAGAGGGGGATTCCGATCGGAGGAGAGAGAAAAGAAAAGGGGCCACGATCTATAAGTGATGGGTCGGGAGAGATCTGGGCCATTGGATCAAAAATAATGCTCAGATCACGGGCTACGAACTGCCAAACTCGACAAACAGGCGATTGATGCACATCGTATAGGCGCCTGTAGAGCCCTAATAAAAAATGACTCAGAAAGCAGACAGGCACATGTAGAAGAAAATACAGTCGCTTAGATTTGGACAAGCGCCTGTGAAATGACTTACAGGTGCCTGCTGGACAGTAAACTTTTGAAGAAATTTTGAGCCATCTCTCGGGAAAGTTGGTGACAATTTGGCATGCGCCTGATGAACAAGATACAGTCGCCTATCGGAAGACCAGTCGCCTAAAAATGACCATCAGTCATTTGTCATGAATAAGAGTTATGAAAGCTAAAAACTGGAGATTGGGCAGTAGACTGTAGAAGAAATGGCAGTTGACTGTACTAGTTCTGAAATCCAGAATTAAGTTTGAATCAAGAATTTGAGACTTCTCACCCTTAGACCTATACTCCAATCACTTCAATAACATAAAATAACCATCATAAACATATAGACTAATAAACATATCAAGCATATTAATCTAATCATCAAAATCATGAAAAAATTTCAAACAAATCTCATTGAAAACAAATATGAAAATATGACTGTTAAGGCCAAAATTGACCGGTACAGTTGTCAAGCTGACGGTGACTCGAAGCGTTGAGCTGGAGCCTAGTCAGCCCTTAGAGTGTGGACCCTCGGTTGGAGGAACATGGGTCGGTAGTTGGTGGTTGATGATGGTATGATCATTGATCGACCTAAGAATGACCGTCAGTTTGGTCGTTCGAGGTTGAAGAGCTCGATATCGACCTTGGGCATTGGATTGAGATCGTCGATCTGCACCACAGGGAGTCGTTAGGGGATCAGACCTGGGTTCTGACCCAAATCCCCTCCGATGCTTAAGTTAGTAAGGAACTTAAGGAAGAGAGTGAGCTAGGTGTAGCTGAGATCAACTCGCTGAGGTTCGTCCCTAGACTAATGAGGCAAGCTCAAATATAGAATGGAGAAGTAGGAAGATAGAGTTCTATGTATTAGCACTCGTACCTTGAAGATGGAACCCCTTTACCTTTGTCCGTCGACCTATTTATAGGTAGCTCTTCCTTGATGAGGCGTAACCGCCCCACATTGATTAGGGCACGATCTTCTCCAGGATTCGAGCTAACGGGTGCCCATTTACTCGACCCCATTAACTCTTCCTTGAATGTCGATGTCAGTCCAACGGTCGTCTGATCCATACGCCCGACTCAGTCGTAGCATTCTTAGAATGTGGGGGTAACATGTCGCGGGGGAGAAACGGGCCGGGTATGCAGATACCCAATCGGGCTTGTATCCGTGCACTAACAATGGCACCCCATCATTTGTGCCTCAGGAGTTGCACTGACTGGGACCGAATGATGTGTAGTCTTCTTAAATGCGCACGAATTTCATAATATTTGGTTTGATATGTTCCACCAAAACCCCTTTTCCTTTGGATCGATCTCCGCCGTTTCTGGTGGCTGGCTTTGGACACGTGGCATGCATCGGGGGTTAGGCGGTTGGGTTTCTTAACATATAAGAAATTTCGAGGAGGGAGGTTGAAATATTCCAGCTTCTCCTTCTTCCTTGCTTCACCCGTTCGCTTCCATCGCCCCTTCTCTCGGAGATCGCCTGTTCTTTCCCAAGGTATTTACCTCCTGTGATCTTGACTTTCTTGTAAGTTGATCAGGCATGTTTCCTTCGGTGGTGTTCAAGGTGCCGACCCCTGAGGAACTGGCAGAGCGTCTCTAGCCTCCTCGCACTGTGGAAGTTCCTGGAAAGGGAAAAGGAGTTTTGGTTGAGCCCGACCTTCCCATTCGTTGAAGGGATCGGAAGTCGAAATTTCCAGGAGTTATCCTAGACATGGCCCCTAGGTTCTACCATGATCTGACCGTCAAGGTTTGGCGAGGTTGTCTCTGTGAACCTTTTAAGGTTAGGGTGCCTGATCTGGATGAGAGAGTGTGTTTTCCACGGAAGAAAGAGGTTGGGGTGTATCTCAAGTCTTTCCGCTTGGGAATTCGATTCCCACTTCACCCCTTCATTATCGAGATTTTGTGCTCTTCGGAGCTTTCTCTCTATAGACTTGCTCCTTACTCCTTTCCTCCCCTGGTAGACTTCATCAAGTTTTGTGAGCTTTGTGGAGTTTGCCCGACCCTCGGGTTGTTCGGGTACTTCTTTAGGATAGTCGCCGACCCTCGCCGAGTGTGGTATCACGTAGTTGCTCACCCAGGTATGAGGCTCATATACGACCTCTCAGTTTTCGACCTTGGGTGGGCAGACACCTTCATGTTCTTTGCTTTACCTGACCTAGGACCGTTGCTTAATGGCTGGAGTTCTCCAAACCCAGAGCTTACGAGGGAGTCGCGGCTGTCCTTAGAGCAATAAGAGCCGGGTTGTCGCCAAGCAAGGCCGAGGCAGTGAAGGCTATTTTGAATCGACCGAGAGAAGATAGGTCGATTCATTACTTGTTGGCCGACCACACGATAAAGATCCTTCTATGGTGCCCGGGTAAGGTATTTTGAATTGATATCTTTATCTTCACCACTCACGGGAATTATCTTCGTTGTCTACAGATATGACCAACGACAACCGACGTAGCAACGAGTCCAGCCTGGATCAGGTCTAGAGGGAGCAGAGGAAGAAGAAAAGGGCGGCCGAGAGGTCAGGCGCCTATAAAGATTGATCGAGCGCTCGTGTCGAGTGGTCGGATTCTCGGTCACACTTCCCATCCACCCGAGCTCCTCCTCCGAAGGGGGAGAGACCAGGCAAACGCCTAGGCCTCCTCCTCGAGCCTCTTCGAGGGAGGCCTCTAGCTTGGCTCCTACGCGGCCTCCCGCTCCTCTGGCTTTCGTCGTGGTCGGAGTGGTGCAAGTGGTGGTTGACGTCGACTCCACCGACGTCGTCGAGCCGACTGGGGGAGTCTGTAAGAAGAGGGAGACGTCTTCTTGCGAGGAGGAGGGGTCTCTAAAGAGGATGTGCACGGGCAGAGAGGACCCCATGGGGAAGGGCGAGGGGGTTGTTCCCCTCGAGACTCCAGAGGTGGCAGAGACTCTGTCGATGCCTCAGGGCCCCGCATCGCCCATCATGGATATGTGGCCTGTTGAAAGCGGCAATGTAGGATCTCTAGTTTGACGATGACAAACATGTTGTTATATTTAATGTGTGTCCTTAGTGTGTTTTAGGAATGGCAGAGCTGTTATTCTAAGCATTGGAGAAAGTGGTGTGCACAAAGCAAAGTGGACTTAGTCAAGTCATGAAAAAGATGTGGACCAAGTCAAAGTGACTAAGAAGATTGGAGCCAATTCATATTTATTGGGATTGAAACAAATCAATTATTGGAGATTAGCTGTTATCTTTTTCCTATTGAATCCCAATTAAAATCTCTACCAAATCCTATTTAAATCTCCTTTTCTATTTGAATCCAAATTCAAATACTATTAGCTATCCAATTTGAATTGCAAATCAAATCCCATTCAAATTCCTAATCCTATTTGCATTATAATTGGAGATGAAATCAAATCCCAATCTCCTAGACTTAAGGGATTCATCCAATGCCAAAAGATCTCCTCCACATCCTATTTAAACCCTTCTCCAAAGAGAGAGAGAGAGGGTTGCGACAGCCAACACAAAGAATGAGCACGACCTATCTCAAAATAGCCAAGAGCACGGCTCACATGAAAAGAAAAAGAGGCAGCCTTTACAAATATTATTTCCAAGTAGCCGCAAGCAAAAAAAACCTTATTTCACCCTCTTCCGTGTGGTCTTTCCCATCCCCATCAAGCATTTGAAATTACGCATCAAGGGGCAAGCCACTATGAGAGCTTTAAGCTCATCATCATCCGTGTTGCGTCAACAAGGAGGTGTCGTCGTCATCATCTTCATCGTCAAAGAGAAGCTCACTGCCACCACCAAAGTTGAAGACGAGCGAGCAGCAAAGTCGATGCCCTAGCACTGCCGGAGACAGAGTCGTCACTACGTTATCCAAGGAGAGCCCACCGCCGAAGCTGTTGTCGCAGCAGCCAGTCACCAAAGTCTGAGAAGCCGCCGACTAGCTCGAAGAAATCGTCGTCGTGTGCTCGTCGCTGTGGAGATCAACGGAGCCATCATTGAAGCGCCGAGCTCTCGCAGTCGTTGTGAGGTGATCGAAGCCGGTAAGTCGAAGGTTAATGGTGAATTCGTTGTCGAAGCACACCGTCACAGTTGAACGGGTAGTCGTTGCCAAAGTACGCCGATGAAACTGAAAGGAGAGCTGCTCGCCGTTCGACGTCGGAGCCCACCGTCGAAGAGCTCTCGAAGACGTCTGACGAAGAAGGACGAGTGTCGCCGCATGCCCTAACTCGTCGGATTGGAGAAGGCTGACGTGTGAACAAAGACGAAGCCATTGTCGTAGAGAACTCGCCGCCGGAGTACGCCGTCAAAGTTGCTAAAGCACGCCGAAGTCGAGCTGTTGCTGTCGCTCTCATCATCAAACGCCCTGTCACCGGAGGTATCCACCATCGGAGAGCTTTACACTGTCGAGTCAGAGATGACGTGTTGTCGTTCGAAGAGGAGTGATGTCGCCCTAGGTCGATTCATCGACGGAGAGAAGAAAACGAATCCCATGCTGACGTGGATGCATGGCTTGAGAGGCATGCATGAAAATCAAAGGGGGAGGTTCTCGTTGACGTGAAAAGCGTTTAAGGGGAGTTTATTTGCACACCGACTGAACCAAATTTAACTGCATTGGTATTGCTTTACGCACAGACTTACTTGTGTACTAAACTTCAAAGGGCTACGGATTGACATCCAGGAGTCAGATTGGGACACCGTTTGCGTCAGTTGGGAGCTGACGACGTGTTGATTGACAGAGATGACTACACGGACACGAACTGAGCATTTCTAAACCCTCTACTATTTATATTCGAGTCTTAGTGTAACGTTCTCTGTAGGGGAAACGTTACCAGTTTTTTGTGTACTACTTTGGGACTTGTCTGGTTGGGGCTAGACAAGATGGTCTTGACGTGTTGTTACAGTCAAGATACGCATTTACTAGATTGATAGGGTTCTGTACTTCGTTGAGTGTGGTACAGTCTAGGTAGGGAGTTGGAGCTAGGACCCCATTGTAGATGTACAGAAGGAACATATTAATGCTAGTATTTGCTTGGGGCTGGATGTAGGTCGTTGATGCGATCGAACCAGTGTAAATCTGTGCATACTCTGTGACTGTCTCTTATTTAATCTGCTTGTGATTTTAATCCAGATCCAACAAGTGGTATCAGAGCGGGTTAGAGGATCTAGTCTAGTCTAGTTATCATGCAAACCCCAAAGTTAGTTTTTCCCCATGGCATGCCTATTGATCGTCCTCCTTTATTTAGTGGCCATGATTATATATACTAGAAGGCTAGGATGAAAACTTATTTACTATCTGTTGATGTTGATACTTGGTACATTATTGATATCAGATATTCTATGCCTTAAAGTAATCTGAATTTAAATGATAAAAATGTGTGTGCTATAAATGCTAGAGCAATGAATATCTTATTTTGTGGGTTGAGTAGAATAATATTTGATCGTATCTCACATTGCTCTTCTACGCAGGATATATGGAGGACTTTGGAAATTGCATATGGAAGTGAGCAATCCTTCAGCTGCAATGAAAAGAATCAAAAGGGAAGAAACACTCTTTTAAATAATTATGATGCTTCTCTTTATGACAATACTAAGCGTAAAGTTATTTGTTTTAAATACAGGAAGCATGAACACTTCGCTAGACATTGCCCACGAGAAACAGCTGGTATTGCAGAGAAGAAACGAAAAGCTGTAGTGCGAACGTGGGACATGGATAGTGGAGATGAGCTCGAGGAGAATGAAGTACACTCCTCTCTCTGCTTGATGGCAAAACATAACGAGGTAAAATCTGGTAGTAAAGCTGAATTTCTAATTATTTGTAAAGCCATGCAAGAGGAAATTGATGAGCTAGAACTTACTTTGAATGACTATAGGAATGCTAGCTTTAAATTACAAAAAGAAAACTGTGACATTTCTGATGACGTTGAATTCTATAGAAATTCTTGTTTTGATTTGCAAAAAGAAAATTGTGATATGATTGAAGAATCTAAAAACATAAAAGAAGAACTAGAAAAATGCAAATCAACCATTGCCTTGCTGAAAAGAGAAAAATCTAGCTCATCTAAAAAAGCTGCTTGTCTTTCTTGTCCTTCCTTGTTGAATGCTATTAGCATGCATAAGCTAGATTTGATTAAGCTCGAAACTGAAAAAAGACTATGTGATTAGAGAGCTTAATGATAAATTATGCATGTTGGATAATGACTTTAAAAGAAAAATTATTGAGTTTGGAAAGAAGGAAGAAGAAAACAAGAGAGTTTTTATAAGTAAATGTATGTTTCTTGTGGATGAGAATAAACTATTAAAATCCGAGGTTTCACAATGATTTGGCAATAATAGAAGAGGACATGGATTTGGTTTGAAAAACGTTGAAAAGCCCAAATTTAAGAAATTCCACAATGTGTCTTCTATTGTGAAAAATATGCAAGCAAAGTGCTTTACTTGTGATTGTGTTGGTCACTCATCTTATTATTGTAAGTTTAGGAACACGAACATAAAGTTCAAACAAGTGTGGGTTCCTAAAACTTTAATGGATAACACTAGTGGACCTTGTTGGATTCCAAGGTCACACTTAACACCTTTCATGTAGGTGCGGTAGAGACTTGGCGAGGAGCAATGAATTGACAGTCTCATTCTTTTAGCTCCTTAGTCAAATAGCGACGCGAAGGTATATCTTTTTCCTCTTTGCATTCATTGCATACCTTCGTAGTTTTATGTGTGTGCTTGACTTAATTTTTGTTTATGTGCTTGTGTGTTTGCTTTTTAGGTTTGTTTTAGTTCTTTATAAAAGAAAAAAAATGATAAAATAAAAAATAAAAAAAAGTGCTTAATGAATACCTTTTTATGATTCATTATAAGTGGTATTAGTCGAATGTTCATTCATATCCTTTGTAGAAATTATTGTATTATTGTTATAGCTACATGCGCATGTTAGAAACAATTTGGTAGCCATGACATGCTTCATGAATTGATTAATTTGATTTCTGCACCTACATACGCACTTCCACGAATACTAAACTTCTAGTACTTTTGGAGATCTTTTGATGAATGTTGGAAAGTGAATGTAGGATGAATAAAAACTAAATAATCTAAGGGATATGATGTGTTTTGCCATGAATAAAAATTGAGCACAAAAGAATTGTAAATGGAAAAAAATATATACATGAAAATTGCTCCATATGAAAAATGGATACAATTCATGGCAAGTACACTACCCACGAGTATCCAACATATGCTTTATGGATAGTCTTTAGCGTTGGTGTACTTTACCCGTCAAGCAATGCCAACCCCACATCTAAGAGTCCTTACAGGCTATGTGTTGGGGTTTGGTACCTTGAACTCATTTTTAATGAGGTGGAAAAAAATCAATCCTAGTGAAATTCATGTTAATCGGAAAATGTGGATTGTTTTGGTTAATGTTCTAAATTGATCTCCATTTGTACTTCAATGTTTATACTATTACACTTACACATTGGTGGAAAGTCTAAATTATGATTTTCTATGAGTTTGAATTGTCTACTTTATGGAAAATGACATGTAAGTGCTAGCTATACTCATTAATCCTCTATTTCTACATGTGATATTGTTTTGACTTTGTAACGACCGGTTCTTGTCTGTGATATTGTCTGTATTTCCCCTAAAATAACTTTCGTCCGTATCCGTAGCTGGACGTATCCGTCCCTGTGCACGTGCCTGTTTTTCATACTATTTGATGGCTATCATTATATTAAAATATTTAGTTAATTTATTTCTATTGTTGTTATTATTATTATTATTATTATTTAAGTATATTAGATTAATTCAAGCTTTCAATTTAGAGTTCAAATTCAAATTTCATATCTTCTTTTGTAAACCGTTAAACAAAATTCATTAGCAATTAAACCCTCATTTCTTCATAGTGTTAAACCCTTCCCATTTTGCACTCACGCACAAATAGGAGAACAAAAAAAATAAATAAAATGAAGAACTAATGTACAGAGCCCATATATTTTTAATAAACAAACCACCTGAGAACCTTAGGCAACTATTTTCGTTTCTAACACACAGCCTGACCTATACCTAGGCTATCATTAAGAGGAGAACCTAGTTCTCTAAGCCCTATCAAGCCTCAGCCAACATATATATATATATATATATATATATATATATATATATATATATATATATATATATATATATATGAGCATATATATATTTTTCTAAAAACCCTTGGAACTATTAGACCCCTCCTTCAATTCACGTGCTGTGAACTTCCCTAACCCGCAACACACCCCCACAGCGGCACAGCCTATAGCTATAACCCTTGCCCTAGTTTCCTTTATAAAACCCTAGGCTATCAAAAAAATAATATAAAACCCTAAGTTCTACAGCCGCCACCCCCACGGCCTGCTCCCTACTTCTCCTCTCCACAGCCGCCGGCAGCTACATCTCCCCCACGCAAACCCGCAACAAGCCTCCACCTCCACGGCCCCATTCCTTTCCTCCCTTCCCCCATTCTCCTCCCACGGCCTGCACAGCCCGAGCTCCATCTCCACAGCCACACGAACACCCCACACCCCCGCAGCTTCTTCCTCCATCAACTCTACGCAACCACACCGCAGGCCACTCAATCTCCCCCTCTACTTCTTCCATCAACGCAAAGGACGGCCACACTCTATCCGAGCTTATTCATCCCCAGGCCGAGTGTTTCTCCCCCACCTATCCCGCAAGCACCTCATGGCCAGCAACCCCACAGGTCGCAGCAAGCCTCCACAGCTACGGAGCAGTCGCGCACGGGTCGTGTGCACGTTGACAGCCCCGGGATCTGACAAGAACGCTCCCCCGACGCTCGACACTCGCTGTTTCGGGGACTTCACGTGCCGCCACTGTTCGTTGACGTCAACCGATCCCTCGCTTCACTCCAGGTTGGTAGATCTACCCCCTAAAACTCATAACCCCCACCGGAAGTAGAGAAACCTAATAAAACATGTTGATTAGACGTCGTAGGAGCTCTTGCAAATCTGACCTGAACTGAAAAACATCATTCCTGATTTTATACTCTGTCAAAACAGCGAACCAAACCATCCACGGCATAGTACTCGTTGAGACGATTCCAACGACACCAAGAACATCAAAAACAGGCGAGTATTCGATTTTATATGAATTTTTGAAGTTTCGGAACTTTTGCGTCACTTTTAGTTAGAGATGTGTAACTTGAAAACTAGACGTGAAGTGATGTATGAAAACGATGCCATGTTGATCTGGACAAAAATTGTGATCCAACGGTATATCATACGATATATCCCCATTTCAAACACTAAGAGAAAAAAAATCATTTCTGTAGCAAGTTGAACAAAAAGGACGTATTCGTCATTAATTGAAATTACAGAAACGGTCGTTCGACCCGTTTCCGCTTTGCAGAACTGTCACCATAAAACTTTAATATTGTTAACAGTAAAATACAGTGAGTCCTGACATGTTTAACAATATGGACATCGTGAAATCGTGCGCCTCGAAGGCGGTATCGTGATATCGTGATGTCATGTGAGTCGACTAGGCCGGCTCGTGTTCCGGCAAAACTTTTGGGTGGGGTTAGGGTTGAGCGGCCACTGGGCGTATGAAAGGTACTCTCCTCAAGAGCACCACCCGACGCAGTGGGTTAGTGTCAATCACGGTAAGCCCCCGTGAGAGGAACGACCTTCTCATCACGACCTAAAGGCGAGAACCCTAGATTAGATGTGAATTCTTGACATGGACATTGTAACGCTAACTTGGTCATCGTGAATATTGAAATATTAACAAACTCAGAGAATCTTAACTTTCAAACTTGCCATCGACTAGAATTGCATGTTTAAGATTGAACGTTCCCATTCTATAAAATTGTTAGTTGTTAAACTGCTGCAGTCACTTCTTTTAAATTATTGATGCTCCTAAAATTTATATATCTGTCGTGTACTTCGCTTTGGGATGCTAACTCTTTCTTGTAGACCCCTAGCTGACATACATTCATGTTTGTGGATGTATGTTAGGTTCACAGTTTGAGTACCGGGAGGACCAGTACGAGACGCCATAGTTGGAGAGTCAGGAGTTCGCACCTGGCGCCGTGCCTCTCCCAGCAGAGGACTAGTGGACCCCGACACCTTACTGCTTTCTTAGTTCCTTTTTAGTCGTTGTAGTTACTTTCGAGTACGTTACCTTCCTTGTTGCTACTTTTAGCCCAGCTGTGGCATTGTTAAACTCTGTGTACGAACATTATTTCTGGATGTGGCTTCATCTTTTCTGGATGTGTTTCTTATTATTCTGAATGGTAGTTGCAAGGACCTCATCTGTGTTTTAATCACAGACGCTTATTGAACTCGAGCTTCACCGCTCCAGTTCAAGCGGACCGCGTAACGCTCTCGCTTCCGGTTTCTTTTGGGAAGCGGGGCATTACAGGTTTTGTTGGTGGCCCATGCAGGTCCCTTGCAACTACGAAATTCAGAATAATGAGAACGCTTATCATTAGCCAAACATATAGAGTAATCGTATACACGGGGTTAACTCGGGCCTTCTTTCTCTTTTGCAGGATGTCTGGAGGACGCATCACCCGACACGGAGCCGGATCCGGAACCGGAGCTGCTGGAGGTGGAGACGACGACATCTGCAAGATGCTGGGAGTTATGAGAGATATGCTGGAGGTTCAGCATCATCTAGTCCAGCAGGGACGCCAGGTTGCGCCAGCTGCGCCAACCGCACCAGCTGCACCAGCCCCGGGAGCCAAGCAGTTCAGAGAGATGCGTCCGAAGAGCTTTTTCGGACGAGAGGGCCCGCTAGCGGCCGAAGAGTGGCGTCAGAGCACTAAGGACGATTTGGGCCTTGCCCGAATCCATAAAGATGAATGGGTGGATCTCGCCAGGAAGCAATTGACTGATAATGCCCGCAGTTGGTGGACTACGGAGGAGGCCAGGCTGACCAAGCCGATTTCATGGGATACCTTCAGCAAGAGGTATGACGCCCAGTACTTTTCGAAGTCTGCGAAGCGAATGATGGAGAGTCGCTTCATCAACCTAGAGCAGGGTACTATGACCATTGACGAGTACGAGGAGGAGTTCACTATGCTGAGCCGCTATGCCCCTGCCATGGTGAATGAACCTGAGGACTGTGCACACCGTTTCCTGCAGGGCTTGGACCTGGACATCCAGAGTGTGCTGTCCGGGAATACTTTTTCTACTCATGAGGATGTTCTGGTGGCTGCGAAGAATCAGGAGCACGTCGCCAATCTGAAGAAGGCCCGACAGGCGGGCAAGCGCCCTATAGAGATGCTGAGGAGTGCACCTAGGCCCGGTGTACGTCCAGTCCAGACCACCCAGTTCAAGAGGCCAGCTGAACCTGTTTTCAACCGAGCGGAACTGACTTGCCACTTCTACGGCAAGCTTGGCCATGTGAAGAAGGACGGCAGGAAGATGCTGAATCAGTGTTTGGTTTGTGGATCGTCTGCTCATGTTGCGAGGGACTGCCCCCGAGGTTCTCGACCTATAACTGCTGGAGCACCTGGACCTGTTCAGCAGACAGCGCCTGCACCTGGACCCGCTCAGAGACCAGTGCCTGCACCTGGACAGCGAGGACCACCCCTGGTACCACAAAAGCAGGCCTTTCAGCAGGCCAACCCCCCGGTGCGTCGAGCTTACACTATAACATCCGTTGAGGCTGAGGCCGTCGACGACGTGATTGCAGGTAACTCCTAAACTAGTCTTTCCTTTTATATATTTATGTTTGATTAGTTAGTTCCTTGTTTGATATAGTTGCATGATTCCCTTAGGTGTTATCCTACTTTCTTCCCACCCAGCCCTGACTCTGTTCGACTCTGGAGCTTCCATGTGCATCCTGTCACGGAAGTTCGTAGTCGAACACTCAATACACACCTACACACTTCCCAAGTGTTGGAACATCACAACTGGGAATGGTGTAGTGAAGGTTGCCCTTGGTTGTCGACCTTGTCCATTGGTGGTTAGCGGACACGAATTGTATGCAAATTTCATCGTCCACGACCTATCCAATTTCGATGTGATTCTCGGCATTGATTGGTTAGGAGCTTTTTACGCCACGATCGATTGTCATTGAAAGAAGGTGGTGTTTGAAATTCCTGGCCACCCAGTGTTTGAGTTCGTCAGCGGAGGACGTTCGCTTGGACCTGTCAAGTTTCGGGCCCAGCCGTACAGTTTGACAGTTGCATCTATGATAGCAGAGCTGGAGAAGCCAGCAGTAGTACGAGACTTCGAGGATGTTTTCCCCGAGGACATTTCTGGTCTGCCGCCTGATCGAGCGTTGGAGTTCGGCATTGATCTGATGCCAGGAGCTCAACCGATTTCTAAGGCACCGTACCGTATGGCTCCTGCTGAGCTAGAAGAGCTGAGGAAGCAGTTGGACGAGCTGCTACAGAAAGGTTTTATTCATCCCAGCGTGTCTCCCTGGGGTGCACCCGTCTTGTTGGTGAAGAAGAAAGACAGGTCGAGGAGGATGTGTATCGATTATCGGGAGCTGAATCTGATCACTGTGAAGAACAAGTACCCACTGCCCCGTATTGATGATATCTTCGATCAGCTTGGTGGATCGAAGGTGTTCTCGAAGCTGGATCTTCGGAGCGGATACCATCATGTTAGAGTCAAGAAGGATGACGTGCCCAATACAGCTTTTCGGACCAAGTACGGGCACTATGAGTTCGTGGTCATGCCATTCGGTGTGACCAACGCTCCTGCAGTATTCATGAATCTCATGAACCTCATCTTTTACGACTTTCTCGACAAGTTCGTGATGATCTTTATAGATGACATCTTGGTGTACTCGAGGAGCGAGGAAGAGCATGCAGAGCACTTGAGGTTGGTATTGGAGACGCTCCGCCATCATCGACTATATGCCAAGTATAGCAAATGCAAATTCTGGCTAGACAGAGTTGCATTTCTTGGACATGTAGTATCAGGAGCCGGCATCTCAGTGGATCCGGAGAAGGTCAGAGCAGTCAGTGATTGGCCTACACCGCGATCGGCTTCGGACATCACGAGTTTCCTCGGATTGGCTGGCTACTACCACAGATTTATCAAGGACTTCTCGAAGATAGCTGAGCCGATGAAGAGATTGACTCGGAAGGATGTCAAGTTCAGTTGGTCAGATTCTTGTGAGCAGGCTTTTTCCATCTTGAAGGAGAGACTAACGACTGCACCAGTCTTGGCCATTCCGGACAGAAGCGGAGGCTTTGAGATTTTCTGCGATGCATTTGGAAAGGGACTTGGTTGTGTTTTTCATCAGCACAACCATGTAGTCGCGTATGCCTCGCGACAGTTGAAAGTCCATGAGAAGAATTATCCGACTCATGATTTGGAGCTCGTCGTTGTCATTTTTGCGCTGAAGATTTGGCGTCACTTCTTACTGAGTGAGAAAGTGAAGATATTCACCGATCACAAAAGTCTGAAGTACATATTTACTCAGAAGGAACTGAATATGAGGCAGCGCAGATGGTTGGAGTTGATAGCGGACTACGACATCGACCTTCAGTATCACCCAGGGAAGGTGAATGTCGTACCGGACGCCTTGAGCCGACTGCCAGAAGTGATGATTCTCACAACTCAGTGGAGATTGCAGCAGGATCTGCGAGAGATGGATGTTGAAGCTGTCCTTCCGGGAGTCACTTCGTCGTTGATGAACATGCAGATTCAGTCGACGATTGTTGATCGGATCAAGAGTGCTCAGGCCGGTGATGCTAAGTTGATGATGATCAGAGAGCAAGTCGAAGCTGGACTCCGGACAGATTTTCTGATTCAGGAGGATGGATCTTTGAGGTATGGCAGTAGGATCTGCGTGCCTGCAGGAGATATCAGAGAAGAGTTGATGAATGAGGCTCACAGTTCGCCTTATTCCATTCATCCTGGAGGTACGAAGATGTACAAGGATCTTCGTCAGAATTTCTGGTGGCACGGAATGAAGAGAAGTGTGGCACGGAGTGTTGCCAAATGCCTGGTGTGTCAGCAGGTGAAGGCTGAGCATCATCGCACCGCCGGACTACTACAGCCCCTGCCTATCCCAGAGTGGAAATGGCAGCACATCACGATGGACTTCGTGACTGTCTTACCTCGGAGTACCAAACAGAATGACGTAATCTGGGTCATCTTCAATCGACTGACCAAGTTTGCGCACTTCATACCGTTCCGAGTAGGACAATCCACAGAAATACTGGCAAGGAAATATATGGAGGTAATGATCCAACTCATCCTTTTGTAAATTCCTTCTAGTGCCAATTGTAATGTGAAATATGTTGTGTAGAAAATCGTGCGTTTGCATGGAGTCCCTGTGAGCATCGTATTCGATCGTGATACGAGGTTCACATCTCAGTTCTGGAAGAGTCTGCAGACCAATCTTGGTACCAGTCTGATGTTCAGCACTGTGTATCACCCGCAGATGGATGGCCAGTCAGAGCGGACCATTCAGATTCTGGAAGACATGCTGAGAGCATGCATGCTAGATTTCAATGGTTCATGGGAGGATCATCTACAACTGGTGGAGTTCTCCTACAACAACAGTTATCAGGCGAGCATTGGCATGGCGCCATTCGCTGCTCTCTACGGGAGGAACTGTCGTTCGCCCCTGAGCTGGGACGACGTTGGAGATAGAGAGTTGTTGGGACCAGAATTGATAGTCGAAGTAGTGGACGTTGTTCGAGATATCAGGGACAAGCTTCGGATTGCTCAGGACCGTTATAAGCATTGGGCTGACTCTAAACGGCGACCTCTAGGGTTTCAGCCAGGAGACCATGTGTTTCTGATGATTTACCCGAATCGAGGAGTGATTCGCTTCGGGAAACGTGGAAAGCTCAGCCCGAGATACATCGGACCCTTCGATGTTCTGGAGAGAGTTGGCGAGGTAGCATACCGCTTAGCCTTGTCGCCATCTTTGGAAGGTGTTCACGACGTCTTCCATGTGTCTCAGCTTCGTTGGTACATCAGCGATCCATCTCACGCTGTTGACTACTCTGAGATCACCGTTCGTCTAGACCTGACGTATGATCAGCAGCGAGTGCAGATTCTTGACAAACATCAGAAGTCACTCTGGCACAAGCTTGTCGACCTTGTTAGGGTGATGTGGCGACACGGCTCGCCAGGGGAGTCCACCAGAGAGAGAGAAGATGAGATGAGAGAGCGTTACCCTCACCTGTTCCCTGACATGCGATTGTTAGGAATTCTGAGGGCGGAATTTTCTTTAAGGTAGGTAGGATGTAACGACCGGTTCTTGTCTGTGATATTGTCTGTATTTCCCCTAGAATAACTTTCGTCCGTATCCGTAGCTGGACGTATCCGTCCCTGTGCACGTGCCTAGTTTTCATACTATTTGATGGCTATCATTATATTAAAATATTTAGTTAATTTATTTCTATTCATGTTATTATTATTATTACTATTATTTAAGTATATTAGATTAATTCAAGCTTTCAATTTAGAGTTCAAATTCAAATTTCATATCTTCTTTTGTAAACCCTTAAACAAAATTCATTAGCAATTAAACCCTTATTTCTTCATAGTGTTAAACCCTTCCCATTTTGCACTCACGCACAAATAGGAGAACAAAAAAATGAAGAACTAATGTACAGAGCCCCTATATTTTTAATAAACAAACCACCTGAGAACCTTAGGCAACTATTTTCGTTTCTAACACACAGCCTGACCTATACCTAGGCTATCATTAAGAGGAGAACCTAGTTCTCTAAGCCCTATCAAGCCTCAGCCAACATATATATATAATGAGCATATATATATTTTTAAAAACCCATGTAACTATTAGACCCCTCATTCAATTCACGTGCTGTGAACTTCCCTAACCCACAACACACCCCCACAGCGGCACAGCCTATAGCTATAACCCTTGCCCTAGTTTCCTTTATAAAACCCTAGGCTATCAAAAAAAATAATATAAAACCCTAAGTTCTACAGCCGCCACTCCCACGGCCTGCTCCCTACTTCTCCTCTACACAGCCGCCGGCAGCTGCATCTCCACCACGCAAACCCGCAACAAGCCTCCACCTCCACGGCCCCATTCCTTTCCTCCCTTCCCCCATTCTCCTCCCACGGCCTGCACAGCCCGAGCTCCATCTCCATGACCACACGAACACCCCATACCCCCGCAGCTTCTTCCTCCATCATCTCCACACAACCACACCGCAGGCCACTCCATCTCCCCCTCTACTTCTTCCATCAACGCAAAGGACGTCCACACTCTATCCGAGCTTCTTCATCCCCAGGCCGAGTGTTTCTCCCCCACCTATCCCGCAATCACCTCACGGCCAGCAACCCCACAGGCCGCGGTAAGCCTCCACAGCTACGGAGCACTCGCGCACGGGTCGTGTGCACGTTGACAGCCCCGGGATCTGACAAGAACGCTCCCAGACGCTCGACACTCACTGTTTCGGGGACTTCACGTGCCGCCACTGTTCGTTGACGTCAACCGATCCCTCGCTTCACTCCAGGTTGGTAGATCTACCCCCTAAAACTCATAACCCCCACCGTAAAGTAGAGAAACCTAATAAAACATGTTGATTAGACGTCGTAGGAGCTCTTGCAAATCTGACATGAACTGAAAAACGTCATTCCTAATTTTATACTCTGTCAAAACAGTGAACCAAACCATCCACGGCATAGTACTCGTCGAGACGATTCCAACGACACCAAGAACGTCAAAAACAGGCGAGTATTCGATTTTATATGAATTTTTGAAGTTTCGGAACTTTTGCATCACTTTTAGTTAGAGATGTGTAACTTGAAAACTAGACGTGAAGTGATGTATGGAAACGATGCCATGATGATCTGGACAAAAATTGGGATCCAACGGTATATCATACGATATATCCCCATTTCAAACACTAAGAGAAAAAAAATCATTTCTGTAGCAAGTTGAACAAAAAGGACGTATTCGTCATTAATTGAAATTACAGAAACGGTCGTTCGACCCGTTTCCGCTTTGCAGAACTGTCACCATAAAACTTTAATATTGTTAACAGTAAAATACAGTGAGTCCTGACATGTTTAACAATATGGACATCGTGAAATCGTGTGCCTCGAAGGCGGTATCGTGATATCGTGATGTCATGTGAGTCGACTAGGCCGGCTCGTGTTCCGGCAAAACTTTTGGGTGGGGTTAGGGTTGAGCGGCCACTGGGCATATGAAAGGTACTCTCCTCAAGAGCACCACCCGACGCAGTGGGTTAGTGTCAATCACGGTAAGCCCCCATGAGAGGAACGACCTTCTCATCACGACCTAAAGACGAGAACCCTAGATTAGATGTGAATTCTTGACATGGACATTGTAACGCTAACTTGGTCATCGTGAATATTGAAATATTAACAAACTCAGAGAATCTTAACTTTCAAACTTGCCATCGACTAGAATTGCATGCCTAGGATTGCACGTTCCCGTTCTATAAAATTGTTAGTTGTTAAACTGCTGCAGTCACTTCTTTTAAATTATTGATGCTCCTAAAATTTATATATCTGTCGTGTACTTCGCTTTGGGATGCTAACTCTTTCTTGCAGACCCCTAGCTGACATACATTCATGTTTGTGGATGTATGTCAGGTTCAGAGCTTGAGTACCAGGAGGACCAGTACGAGACGCCAGAGTTGGAGAGTCAGGAGTTCGCACCTGGCGCAGTGCCTCTCCCAGCAGAGGACTAGTGGACCCCGACACCTTACTGCTTTCTTAGTTCCTTTTTAGTCGTTGTAGTTACTTTCGAGTACGTTACCTTCCTTGTTGCTACTTTTAGCCCAGCTGTGGCATTGTTAAACTCTGTGTACGAACATTATTTCTGGATGTGGCTTCATCTTTTCTGGATGTGTTTCTTATTGTTCTGAATGGTAGTTGCAAGGACCTCATCTGTGTTTTAATCACAGACGCTTATTGAACTCGAGCTTCACCGCTCCAGTTCAAGCGGACCGCGTAACCGCTCTCGCTTCCGATGTCTTTTGGGAAGCGGGGCGTTACAGACTTCATTAGTACACTTTTGATGATAACAAAGGGGGAGAAAAGAAATAAAGATTTGGTATTATGTTTGTGATTGTTTGGTATTGTTTGATGAAGGGGGAGCTTGAAAATAGGGTAATATTTGTTGAAGGGGGAGCATTAGAAATACTTGAAAATAGGGGGAGCATGCTTATTTCACTGTTATATTTGTTATGCATGCTTGTAATGCTTGAAATCCTCATTGCATAATCACATCGCATTACATCCTTCATCACACTTACACATACATCTATTATTGCTCAAATCTTTGATGGGGTTGTCATCATCAAAAGTGGGAGATTATTGAAAGCGGCAATTTAGGATCTCTAGTTTGACGATGAAAAACGTGTTGTTATATTTAATGTGTGTGCTTAGTGTGTTTCAGGAATGACAAAGCTGTTATTCTAAGCATTGGAGAAAGTGGTGTGCACAAAGCAAAGTGGACTTAGTCAAGTCATGAAAAAGATGTGGACCAAGTCAAATTGACTAAGGAGATTGGAGCCAATTCATAATTATTGGAGATTAGCTATTATATTTTTCCTATTGAATCCCAATTTAAATCTCTGCCAAATCTTATTTAAATCTCCTATACTATTTGAATCCAAATTCAACTACTATTAGCTATCCAATTTGAATTGAAAATCAAATCCCATTCAAATTTCTAATCATATTTGCATTACAATTGGAGATGAAATCAAATCCCAATCTCCTAGACTTAGGGGATTCAGCTAATGCCAAAAGATCTCCTCCACATCATAATTAAACCCTTCTCCAAAGAGAGAGGGTTGCAGCAGCCAATACAAAGAAAGAGCATGGCATATCTCAAAATAGCCAAGAGCACGGTTCACATGAAAATAAAAAGTTGCCGACTTTAAAAATATTTTTTCCAAGTACCAAATAGCCGCAAGCCAAAAAAAACCTTATTCCATCCTCTTCCTTGCGGTCTTTCCCATCCCCATCAAGCATTTGAAATTACGCATTATGGAGCAAGCCACTGTGAGAGCTTTAAGCCATCATCATCCATGCTGCGTCAACAAGGAGGTGTCGTCGTCATCATCTTGACCGTCGAAGAGAAGCTCATTGCCACCACCAGAGTCGAGCGACAAAGTCGATGCCTTAGCACCGCCAGAGACGGAGTCATCGCTGTGTTATCCAAGGAGAGCCCACCGCCGAAGCTGTTGCCGTAGCAGCCAGCCACCAAGTCTGAGATGCCGCTGACTCGCTTGAAGAAATTTTCGACGTGTGCTCGCCGCCGTGGAGATCAAAGGAGCCGTCGTTGAAGCGCCGAGCTCTCGCAGTCTCTATGAGGTGATCGAAGCCTGTAAGTCGAAGTTGAACGGTGAAGTCGTTGCCGAAGCATGCCGTTGCAGTTGAACATCATAGTCATTGCCGAAGTATGCCGGCGAAGCTGAAAGGAGAGCTGCTCGCCATTCGACGTCGAAGCCCATCGTCGAAGAGTTCTCGAAGACGTCGGACGAAGAAGGACAAGTGTCGATGTATGCCCTAACTCGTCGGATCAGAGAAGGCTGACGTGCGCACGAAGACGAAGCCATTGTCACAGAGAGATCACTACCGGAGTACGCCGCTGAAGTTAATGAATCACGTCGAATTCGAGCTGCTGCTACATCTCTCATCATCAAACGCCCTGTCACCGGAGGTAGCCACTGTCAGAGAGCTTTATGCTGACGAGTCAAAGACGACGTGTTGCCTTTCGAAGAGGACTGCTGCCACCCTAGGTCGATTCGTCGACGGAGAGAAGCAAACGAAGCCCATGCTGACGTGGATGCATGGCTTGAGAGGCGTGCGTGAAAATCAAAGGGGAAGGTTATCGCTAATGTGGAAAAGCATTTAAGGGTAGTTGCTTTGCACACCAACTGAACCAAATTGAATCTGTACTGGGATGGCTTTACGTATAGACCTACTTGTGTACCAAAATTCAAAGGGCTACGGATTGACATCCAGGAGTCAGATTGAGACACTGTTTACGTCAGACTGGAGCTGACGATGTGCTGATTGACAGAGATGACTATACGGACAGGAACTGAGCATTTCTAAACCATTTACTCTTTATATTCGTGTCTTAGTGTAACGTTCTCTGTATGAAAAACTTTACCAGCTTTTTGTGTACTACAGAGGGTCTTAACGTGTTGTTGCAGTCAATATACGCATTTACTAGGTTGATAGGGTTCTGTACTTTGTTGAGTGTGATACAGTCTAGGTGGGGAGTTGGAGCTAGGACTCCATTGTAGATGTATAGAAGGAACATATTAATGCTAGTATTTGCTTGTGGCTGGACGCATGTCGTTGATGCGATAACCAGGGTAAATCTGTACATACTCTGTGATTGTCTCTAATTTACTCTGCTTATGATTTTAACTGCGTGTGATTTCTCGTAGGTTGTGCGAGAATATTTTTATAAGCCTATTCACCCCCCTCTAGGCTAGGATCCAGATCCAACATGGCTATGTGGGGACATCGTGTCTCCCACCCCGTTGGTCGGCCCAATTCCTGGGGAGTTCGATCGAGTGCTCATGCTCAATCAGATCTCGATTCGGCCTTCGGGACCGATCGAATGTGAGCTTCACCAGCTGTCCTTTGCCATCGGTAGGGAGGAGTCAGCCCTGATGGAATTCGGGACGACGGCCAATGTGGTGGAGAACTCGATCCTCCCCAAGGATTCGGAGTTCCTATAGAAGCTGGACCTCGATCGGATGGCCAACTTCTTCATTGGGAGAGGGTACCATGTATGTCGTCCGAGCCTCTATTTTTGGTACCCAACTTGGTCGTCATTCTTGTCTGACCTTAGTTTTATTTGCAGATGTTCGTTCTCGGGGCTATGTTGCATCGCCAGGCTGTCAACTTGATCGACGAAGGTCGACGGGTGGCGAAAATAGAGCGTAGAGCCCTCCTCTCTGAGGCACGGGCGAAGGAGGTGGAAGAGGCCCTTGGGAAGACCCTCGCTGACAAAGCAACGGTCGAGTTAGAGGCGACGACAGCTAAGGACAGCCTTTCATCGCAATCGGACGTTCACAAGTCCGTTAAGCTCCAGTGGCAGACGGAGAGGGCCCGGATTGAAGAGGAGCTTGATGCCTTCAAGAAGGAGACCATCGAGCTTTGAACCAAAGTATTCGACTTTGAGAGGTGTTCGGAGGCTAGCAAGTTAGAGAAGGCCGAGCTCCAAGCCAGAGTTGCAGGGCTCGAGGAGGCTGCTGTGAAGGAGAAGGCTGAGTTGACTACTAAAGTCATGAAGGTGGTGGAGGCCTTCGCCAACGTTTTGGTGTCAGGGAGCACTCCCCCTCCATCTTAGGTTTTGGGCAGTCCCTTTGTAACTTTTAATTTTGTAATTTTTCCGATTTGAAATCGATGAAGAAGAAACTTTTTGCAGCTTTATTTATTTATCCAAAAAAAATTTATATCTGCTGTGTGTGTCTGGCCCCCCGACGACCTAACTTGAAAGGACATAGAAATCCTTAAGCAAGTTATGTCATGGATAGGTTAGGTGTCTTCACCATAAATCACGCTCCTTTGGTCGTATGGTAGCAAGGGGCAAGGCCCTTACATTCGACGATGGTCGTTCAGTGGCGAGGGGCATGAACCCTTCGACTTATGGCCGACGGAGGTCGTTTGGTGGTGAGGGGCATGGCCTCTTCGACTTACGACCGACGGGGGTCGTTCGGTGGTGAGGGGCATTGCCCCTTCGACTTACGGCTGACGGGGGTTGTTCAGTGGTGAGGGGCACGACCCCTTTGACTTATGACCGACGGAGGCCCGACTCGTTGCTACTGATAGCATTTATCGAGCCGTAATGACGAAAGTAATTACGGCTGATGTTGAGAAACGATCCACTTCACATTCATAATGATCATGCATAGGATACAAGGTAAACGGTTGATCTACCTCTTTAGTACAACCACTGATAGCACTTTCGTAAATGTTCCGCGTTCCAAGGATGAGAAAGCTCCTTGCTGACGTGCCCCCGGTTTGCAAGCCGCAAATGGCCGGGGGACCCGGTGGAGGTTTAGATATTTGTAACCGCAAGCGCACGGTGTTGTAGTGTGGCTTGGGGGTCGAACACAGGGAGGCGAGGATGTGCTTGTGTCAAAGAGGATCAAAATCACCTCATAGGCGAGCTAGCCCAGATCGAATGATGGGTTGTCACGGTAAAGGAATGCAAGGTATAGACAATATGAAGGAAAAACCCGGGACTTTGGTTTCGACCCCAATGAGCGACTCTCGCCGATACGGCCTACGGGTAGGATGGCGATCGGGATTAGGGTCTAATGGTGAGACGTTGCCTCTAAAAGTGGTACCGGCATCCCATGGGCCCGATATTCCGGTCGGTGCCCAGGATGATACGCCGGACTTCCCAGGTTCGATCAGTGGGCATTCCCGTGTCCATTAACACTGATCGACTCCGGGAGCACTAAGCTCGCAACGATAACTCCCAACGTCTCATCCTACCGCTCCCGCGCGCTAAGATTCGGTGTCTACGCTAAGGGCATGAGCTATGGCTAGGGAGTCAACCGCCAAGTTTATTCCCCATTGGCCCAACAGTCAAAGGCGGTCTTTTTCCCGCCGATGACAATAAAACACCCTACGTAACCGTTAGATTCCTAATCCCTATCGATTTCCTAACCCTATGGACGCATCGGGAAGAGCCCCCGAAGGGGTTTCCGCCAAAATCCCAGATTTGGGAACTACTCACAAATATTCATTAAAAAGCGATCTAAACGAAAATGAACCATCAAAAGCATAATCAGACAATAGAAATGCAATGGCAGTAAAGCAATTAAGATAATACTAAAGTTTTACAAAGATCCGAAAACTTACAAAAACTGGAAAATTACAGCCGTCACAAAATGAAGAAAACAGTAAAAAAATAACCAACTCCCGAATCTGGGAAACCTAGGGTTCTATTTATAGAAAATGACATCACCCGATCGGTTGACAAGTCAACAGTTCGGGTGAGCCGCTTCACAAAATTACAGCGCAAAGCGGGGGTTTCACCCGGTCAGTATGAACCGGTCGGTTGGAACTTGGTGCGGTCGGTTGGATCTTGGTGATGACCGGTTGGATCTTGGTGCGGACCGGGTGAGGAGATCGGTTGGATCTTCGAGTCTTGGCTGTTGAAATTCAGCTACAGGTGAACCGATCGGGTGAAGGTCACCAGATCGGTTGGCAATCAGCTTCGAATTTTCAGAGACTTTGAGCTTTTGACCCGGTCACTGAACCGACCGGGTGACTTCTCGTGAGCTCCAAACTACGCCCGGGTGGTGCACGCGTGCATCACCCGATCGGTTGAAGATGATCAACCGATTGGGTGAGGGGCTGTAAGATGCAATCTTCGTCGTTTGACCCCCTGGATCACGTGTGACTCCTCCCGTTGCTCCGGGGACACATGATATCATCGTTTTATGCCCCAAATGCCAGTAAACTCCTGCAAAACACGGAAAACACGGAAAAGTGAAAGAAAACAAGAAAACACAAGAAAACACAAGAAAACGAATATAAGACGGCGGTAAAATACGAGAAAACACGGAAGAAAACGTGCGTAAATATATGAAATATAAACGCATGTCAAAATCCCCCAAGCTGAACTCTTCCTCGTCCTCGAGGAAGACGAGTGAGAGTAGGAGCTCGGAGGGGAAAAATAGAGAGAAAGAGAGGAAAAGAAAACTCTATATCCTAGATCGCCCGTCAGGGCCAAAAAAATCAAAAACGACACACCAAGCAAGCAAATGCCAAATCACTTCACTAAACCAAGGAGTACGAGTCCAGACAAGTGCCATGGGCCCACGCGGTGAAGCGCGAGTGAGTGTGGTCGTGCGCTAGCAGTCCGTGTCACTATCTACGATGTGCGATAAAGCTCGATATACGCAAACCCAGGAAATGACCCAACTATCAATTCGAATTGAATAAGTCGGTGAATATATGTAGTTCAAGCATGCATGAGAATAGAGAAAGAATCAAAACATATCATGCGTCGGGGACTCCACAACTAGGGTTAAGGAAATCACCACACTAAAGCCTAGATAATAGCTAAAAAAGTTCCTAAGCCAAGTGTTTTCGAAACCGATGGGGGTTGAGATGATGTGGAGAAGAACACTCGGTGCAAATTCTCGCCTTCCCTTTATTCTCGGCAAGTATGAAAAATATTCACACGGGAATTTTTTTTGGGGTTTTGGGTATTTGTATTTTTTTGCCTTTTTGGCTATACAATTTTTTTTCTTTTCTTTTCTTTTCTCTTCTTTTTGGGTTTTTCTTTTCTTTTCTCCTTTTTTGGATTTTTGGGTTTTTTTGGCTATATACATGTGTACTCTCCCAAGTGGGAGAACGGTACACGGCGAGGGGATTTGCACCAAGTAAAACAAAAAGGAAGTCGGAATCTAAACACTTGGGCAAAGAAAACTATTCTCGCTAATTAGAGCATGGGCTAAATGGGTTATCCTAGTCCTTAATTGTGGAATCCCGACACATGCGAAATGAAGCGTACGATATATATAGCATGCAGAAGAAGCAGACAGTAGAAATAAGTACCGCATATTCATATCGAAACATGATAATCTAGGGGTCATTCCTGGACAGGTATATAAAGTAAATCACAAAGTAGAAGCGCACCACACGGCTAGGCACGACACACGACTCACAAAAAAGCTAAGTGGACCCACGTTGCGTGAAATGCAGGGGACTCGATATCCTAGGGTTAGTGAGTGTGATTATCGATGCTATGCTAGGTGTGTGTGATTTTGTGGCAATTCATCATAGGGTTCATCTCTAGGAGAAAGAGATAAAAAAGAAGAAAAGAAAAATTAAAACACGATGAAAACGGCACAAAAATGAAAAAGAAAGACTCAAATGACGCACAAAGTGCGACTCCCCCAAGCTGAAGCTTGCATTGCCCTCAATGCAATAAGAGTGAGTATGGGAGGGCAATGAAAATGGGGGGGGTATGCACCGACACAAAAAGAAATGAAAAAAACATGGAAAACACAGATACGAAACTGAAAATAAAGAAAAATCAAAATCAAACCACACGACATGAAAATAGAAAAAGAGAGAAAAATCACGAACAAACAACACGACACGACACGACACGATCGAAGCTCACGGCACGACACGACAAAAAGTAAAACAAGGACACACACACAAAGAAAACAAAACACGACAACACAGCAAAATAGACTTCCCCCAAGCTAGTCATGACAATGCTAGCAATGAAATATAAACGGGAAAGTGCAGAATTATGCAAGGGGGATGTCAAAAAACAAAGAAAGTTAAAGAAAAGAAATAAAAAGGAAGTGATGCGGCACGTGAATGGGTCCTCCCCCTAGCAGTGACAAAGCAGGGCCCCGCAAAGACAGATGGGCACAAACATAGGGGGGACAAAAGCGGGATGGCAAAAGGTCAAGCAGGGGCACCACCCTCTGGGGGTGGTGATGGGGGCCTTTGCTGGGGACCAGGAGTCATGGGGGGTGGAATGTGGAGCTCGGAGACATCTGGTGGGTCTTCACGAATGTGGCGAATGATGCTTTGAAGAAAGGGGAGGTCTCGGTCGACGGACTCCTGAGTTACCCGACCACTATGTCCAGCTAGGAGGATCATGACCGTGAATCGGTTGGCTTGGTCGTCGTCTTGGAATGACATCCCGTATTCGGGATCGTAAACGTGAGGAGAGGGAGTGGTGCGTGGGGTGGTAGATGGATTGGTGGTGGTGGGTTGAGCAGGTGGTTGTGTGTGATGAGCGCGACGGGTGGGCCTAGGGTTGGAAGAGCTGGCGTCGGTGGGCTTAGGACGGTGGGGAGGCATTGTGCGGGAGTCGTGTGTGTGTGCGAGTATGCAAAATACAATGAATAAACACAGACACGACCAACGAGCAAAGTGGAATATTAGGGGTAAAATAAAAATTAAGCTAAGGAGCGAGTTTACCCAAATGAGATGAAGATTGTTGCTTGTAGACGCCACAATGCTACTCGATAGCAGCACGTGTGAAGCCGCGGCAACCTCTTCAGCAAGTTTCAAATTTTGGGGAGAATGGGTGAAAGTTAGGGTTTTGTGTGCGGGTGGAATCGAGGAAGATGGATAGAAATCGATGGAGAGATGGATAGGGAGATGAGGGGGGTCGATTGGGGTTGATTTAGGGGAAGAACGAGGTCAGGCGCAAGGGGAGAAGGCAAAACGTCGGTCAGGGATTCGAAAATGGGCGAGGGCGGATCGAACGGGCTGGGGCTGCTATTTATAGGGATTTAAGTCGACCCGGTCGGGTGAGTTGTCACCCGGTCGGTTGACTTTAGGTCGAAATTTGATGCTGAAGAAATGCTACCGGCGACCCGATCGGTTGATAACTTAACCGATCGGTTCGTCGTTCCACACATTTTCCTGAGAACTCAGAGTTTCTTACCCGGTCCCTCAACCGGTCTCGCTTTTTGTCACACGGTCGGTTGATGAATACTGAAATTTTCCCGAGAGTTTCCCCAGGTCACCCGGTCTGTTCACCCGGTCTCATCTTTCTCCACCCGATCGGTTCATTTGGTGACAGAAACTGCCGATAGCTGATACATCCCAACCGATCGGGTGAGTTATCACTCGATCGGTTGGGGCCTTGTTTTCTGCAAAAACCCAAGAATCGCCTAAGTTCCACGACGGAAGTTCTTGCGGCTAGATTTATTTATAAAAATAGATAAAATAAAGTTAAGAAAAAGTCCTAAAAACGGAAGTAAAAGTTCAGAGCATGGGTTGCCTCCCATGAAGCGCTTTTCTTTAACGTCGTTTAGCTCGACGCCCGTTGATGATGTTCATGGTGGACGATACGGGTGATGTCCAAAATCCGGCATCTCTTCAGCTCCAGAGGTTGTGGCTATTGGTGTAGTCGACGGCTGTAAAAAGATTTGCTCAACTACCCTCCCTTTGTCTACAGGATCCGGGGGCTTCTCCCTCAAATTGGCGTCTACCGCCATCTTTTTCAGGATCTGGACCTCATCACCGGTGAGGTCCATTGGTTCTTTCCCTTTTCTCCTCGTAGGAGGAGACTTAGGAAATCCGGGAGGGATTACATGTCGCGCGACCGCCTCCTTAGCAACTTCATTCTTAGGGGAGCCAACTTGCTCTCCAAGGTCCCCCAAGCTATCGGGGGGATTCCTCGAGAGCACTTCCCAGGCACTTGTTTCAACAGCTCTATCTTCTTCATTCTCCAGCATATTGACAATAGGATCATCCGGGGGATTTGGATGCTTCATCGACAAGCCTAAGTCAAATTCGACTCTTTCTTGGCCCACATTGAGGGAAAGCTTCTCATTCTTCACGTCTATCAACACTCCGGCGGTTGCCATAAAGGGTCGTCCAAGAATAATTGGTGTATGCTTGTCTTCCAGCATGTCCATCACCACAAAATCGACCAGTACATGTACTCCTTTCACATCGACGGGGAGGTCGTCCACTACTCCCACCGGATACTTGACCGAACGGTCAGCAAGTTGTAATGTCATGCCGGTGGGCTCTAAGTCTCCCATCCCTATTCTCTTGTACAGCGATAGGGGCATTAAGCTGACGCTCGCGCCTAGATCGACGAGCGCCCTCTGAATTTGCACTTCCCCAATAGAGCAAGGGATGGAGAAACTTCTGGGATCCTTGAGCTTGGGCGGATTTGCGCGCTGAATGAGTGCGCTGCACTCTGCCGTTAACACGACCTTCTCTTTTCTAGATCCCCGTGTCACCAAGTCTTTCAGAAATTTGGCATATGAGGGGATTGTCTCGATGGCCTCGAGGAAGGGAATTTGTAAGCTCAAATCTTTCACCATGGCAAAGAATTTTCCATACTTCTCATCGATTTTGGCTTTGGCAAGCAGTTGTGGGAAAGGCACAACGGGCTTGAAAACTCTTGGGTTCCCTTCCTCATCCTTCTTCTTCTCCTCACTATGGACTCCCTCCGGAGTAGTTGGCTTGGGCGACGAAGCACCGTCGTCATTTAGTTTCTCAATTGTTCGTTCCACGACCAACAGTGCTTCCGGTCCTTGGGGGGCTCTCTCGTAGGAATTTGCGTTCCGCTCCTCAAGACGATGGCGGACACGTTCTCATGCTCATGTGTGAGCGCCAAGGTCCGATTTACCCCCCTAGGGTTCACCTCAGGCTGTGGCGGTAGTAAATTCTGCGGTCTCTTAAGGTTCGCCACTTGCAACCCCAGTTGGGTCACCTGATCAGTGAGGACTCTTTGTCCCATCTCCAACTTCAGATTTATCTTCTCCTGATTGGCGATGTATTGAGTCAAGAGGGACTCAACCGGAGAAATGGCCCTCTGCTGGCCGTATTACTGCTGGGTGGGCTGCTGATTCCTAGGAGCATATTGTTGATACTGGGGCGGAGGTTGTTTCTGCTAAAATTGCTGCTGCTGAAACTGCTGCTGGGGCCTAGCTGGCAGATATATCTGCTGTTGTTGCTGAGCCAGCTGCTGATAAGGCGCCCTGTAACTAAGGTTCGGATGATTCCGGTTGTTGGGAGAGTAGGCCGGGTTTGAGTTGGTTCGTGGTGGAAATGGTGCATTCCCCATAGGATTGTAAAATAATGCACTCGCCTGATCCAACGGTGGTGAGATGTCACCACCGTCGAACTCCCCAAAAACTTCGGATTCCACCGCAGCAATCTGTTGTGTACCGGCGCCACCGGCGCCTACCATCAATGCGGAGATCTAGGTTGACAGCAAGTCAAACTTGCTTGACAATTTGTCGACGTCTTCAACTCTATGGATGCCCCCAGATCTTGGTGTGGCTCTCTCGTTACACCACCGTTCATTGTTGGATGCCATATTTTCCAGAATCTGTCCGGCATCTTCTTCGCTTCTTGACATGAAGGACCCTCCAGCCGCGGCGTCCATGGAAGATTTTAAATCGTCCCTCAACCCATTATAAAACAGATTTATGATCTGCCACTTGGGGAGCTCATGGTGGGGACATCTTCTTTGCATCTCCTTGTATCTTGTCCAAGCCTCATGCAAGGACTCGTGGCTGGCCTGGGAGAAGGAGGAGATCTCACTCCTTAGCTTCATGGTCTTCCCCGGGAGAAATAAATTCGTCAGGAAAGCATTTGAGAGCTTCTCCCAGGTGTTGAATGTATTTGGGTCCTTCCCCCTAAGCCACAGCTTGGCCTTATCTCGCAAAGAGAAGGGGAACATCTTCAGTCGGATCGCCTCAGTTGTGACACCGTTAATCCGGAAGGTGTCACATTTCTCCAAGAAGGAGTCTAAATGCTCAATCAGGATCTTCATGGGTGCACCCGAAAATTGATCCTGCTGGATCCACATCACCAAAGATGGCTTAAGCTCGAAGCTTTGGGCTGTAATAGCTGGAGGACGAATGGCGGAGGTGGACTCGATGGAAGGCATCGAGTACTCCAACAGGGACTTGTGAGGCGGGGTGTTCTCCCCCATGGCTTCAGGATCCACTCTTCTTCGCTTCTCGGCGGCCAAACGCCTAAGGGTGGCGTTTATCTCTGGATCGACGGGGATCAAGTCGTCGAGACTTCTTGAACACCTGCGCATGAAAAACAACAAACACCCGTGAAGCGACAAGTGGGAAAGAAACAGATAAGATAAGAAATAAAAATAAAAATAAAAATAAAAATAAGAAAATAAAAAGGGAAAAAGAACAATGCGAAAATTATCGTGAGGTAGGGATGAGAGCTAGACACTAGGGTTCATTAGATCCAAAAATAACAAGCACGTTGCCTCCCCGGCAACGGCGCCATAAACTTGACGTGCCACCGGTTTGCAAGCCGCAAATGGCCGGGGGACCCGGTGGAGGTTTAGATATTTGTAACCGTAAGCGCACGGTGTTGTAGTGTGGCTAGGGGGTCGAACACAGGGAGGCGAGGATGTGCTTGTGTCAAAGAGGATCAAAATCACCCCATCGGCGAGCTAGCCCAGATCGAATGATGGGTTGTCACGGTAAAGGAATGCAAGGTATAGACAATATGAAGGAAAACCCCGGGACTTTGGTTTCGACCCCAACGAGCGACTCTCGTCGATACGGCCTACGGGTAGGATGGCGATCGGGATTAGGGTCTAATGGTGAGACGTTGCCTCTAAAAGTGGTACCAGCATTCCATGGGCCCGATATTCCGGTCGATGCCCAGGATGATATACCGGACTTCCCAGGTTCGATCGGTGGGCACTCCAGTGTCCATTAACACTGATCGACTCCGGTAGCACTAAGCGCGCAACGATAACTCCCAACGTCTCATCCTGCCACTCCTGCGTGCTAGGATTCGGCGTCTACGCTAAGGACGTGAGCTAGGGCTAGGGAGTCAACCGCCAAGTTTATTCCCCCTTGGCCCAACGGTCAAAGGCGGTCTTTTTCCCGCCGATGACAATAAAACACCCAGCGTAACCGTTAGGTTCCTAATCCCTATCGATTTCCTAACCCTATGGACGCATCGGGAAGAGCCCCCGAAGGGGTTTCCGCCAAAATCCCAGATTTGGGAACTACTCACAAATATTCATTAAAAAGAAATCTAAACGAAAATGAACCGTCAAAATCATAATCAGACAATAGAAATGCAATGGTAGTAAAGCAATTAAGATAATACTAAAGTTTTACAAAGATCCGAAAACTTACAAAACCTGGAAAATTACAGCCGTCACAAAATAAAGAAAACAGTAAAAAATAACCAACTCCCGAATCTGGGAAACCTAGGGTTCTATTTATAGAAAACGACATCACCCGATCGGTTGACAAGTCAACCGGTCGGGTGAACCGCTTCACAAAATTACAGCGCAAAGCGGGGGTTTCACCCGGTCAGTATGAACCGGTCGATTGGAACTTGGTGCGGTCGGTTGGATCTTGGTGTCGACCGGTTGGATCTTAGTGCAGACCGGGTGAGGAGACCGGTTAGATCTTCAAGTCTTAGCTGTTGAAATTCAGCTAAAGGTGAACCGATCGGGTGAAGGTCACCCGATCGGTTGGCAATCAGCTTCGAATTTCCAGAGACTTTGAGCTTTTGACCCGGTCACTGAACCGACCGGGTGACTTCTCGTGAGCTCCAAACTGCACCCAGGTGGTGCACGTGTGCATCACCCGATCGGTTGAAGATGATCAACCGATCGGGTGAGGGGCTGAAAGAAGCAATCTTCGTCGTTTGACCCCCTGGATCACGCGTGACTCCTCCCGTTGCTCCGGGGACACATGATATCATCGTTTTATGCCCCGAATGCCAGTAAACTCCTGCAAAACACGGAAAACACAGAAAAGTGAAAGAAAACAAGAAAACACAAGAAAACACGAGAAAATGAATATAAGACGACGGTAAAATACGGGAAAACACGGAAGAAAACGTGCGTAACTATATGAAATATAAACACACGTCACTTGCCGTCCAAAGTGGCGAGCTGGTAGGTGGCAAGACCGAGTATGTCGATCACTGTGTAGGGCCCCTTCCATATTGCAGCGAGCCTTCCCTCCTTGAGGACCTTGGGAGCAAAAGCGGCCTTGTGCAGCACCAAGTAGCGTGCTTTTTGTTCGGTGAGGGTTGCCAACACTCGTTCATGGACCTCGTCCCTAGTTGTAAGTTGAGCTCGAGGCCCTCTGAGCTTCTTTCTTCATCGTAGTATTACAAACGAAGTAGTCGCTCATTGACCTTGATGGGGACGAAGGTCTCGTATCCGTAGGCCATCCTGAAGGGCGTATCCCCTTTCGGGGTTTTGTGGGTCGTTCTGTACGACAATAGTATGCCACAGATCTGATCTTTGAGAATTTTTGGGCAGGTCGAGTATCATCGGGTGTACTCGTCGGCATCTTTGAACATCGTCGGCCAGAAATATCCTTGTTTCACGTACCTGGTTCATCGTCTTTTATATAATGAACCATCCAATTGGACGAATTGATAGGCCTTCTGCTCAAATTTTTTGTGCCTCCACCAGGTCGGTCCTGTATCTCCACCAGGATGAATTGACATCATGTATTTCCACCATGGTCTCTCCCGTGTCTGAGCAGCGGATTATCGAATCCATCAATGCGGCTCCCTGATCGAGGCTTGGAGGCTCTTGCAGCAGCCCGTTGGGATGGGCTAGACGTACGTACCTGATTCGACTAGGCCAAGCTTGGGTTAGACAACTCAACTGCTGACAGGGCGTCAGCTCGATGGTTCTTCGACCTTGGAGCATAGTGAATATCGGTCCATGTGGAGGTGGCGAGCTTATCATTAGCGACCTGTGTGTAACTCTAGATTGAGTCGTCGTGGGCCTCGTTGGCCCCGTTCGGGCGACGAGGATGGGGTCGCTGAATAGTTGGACTACTCTCGTCCCAATGGCTCGAGCCAATCAGAGTTTGTTGATGGTCGACTCATATCCCGCACTGTTGTTGGTGGCTTGGAAACCGAAGCGGAGGGGTATTTGAATTGGTCACCCCCAGAGATTTGGATGATTATTCCGGCCGCGCTCCTAGCTAATGTGGACGAACCATTGGATTGTATGATCTAGGCTCCCTCTTGTCATTCCGAGCCCCTCTGGGGTTTGGAATTTGATAATCTGGTGGAAGGTCGAGACCACCGCTTCTATGGCATTCAGCAGCAGTCTTTCGATGATTCAGTTGTACACCGAGTTGATCTTTACCACCATAAAGTTGGTTAGGCGAGTAATTTGTTGAAGATACGTATCGAGGGTCACCGGTAATGTGATGGTCCCTGTTATCGGGGCGGAGTACCCGATGAACCCCACCAAGGGTCCTGTGCAAGGCGTCAATTCTTCAGACGATATTTTCATTCTCTCCAGCGTAGTGAAGAAGAGTATGTCGCACGAGCTTCCGGTGTCAACGAGCAACCTTTACATGGCGATCTCACTAATCGTGATCGTGATCACCACAGCATCATCATGCGGTAGCTCCACCCCTTCCAGATCTTCTTCCGAGAAGACGATTGGAGGCGTTGAGTATCTGGGGTGCTTTTGCCCCACGGAAACTGTCATCAATCTTCCAGCGTAGGAACTTTCGAGAGAGCTTGATAGCTCCTGGTAAAGGAGACCTCCCGTTATCATGTTGGTGATCCCGACACTGGGGGATCCTGCATCAACCTCGGAGGATGTGTTTGGGTGAGTCGGTATACTTGAGTAGTACGTCGAGGGCATGCTGACTCGTGGTTTTCCACAGACGGTGCCAAACTGTTAAGGCCAAAATTGACCTGTACAGTTGTCAAGCTGAGGGGACTCGAAGTGTTGAGCTGGAGCCTAGTCAGCCCTAGGAGTGGAGACCCTCGGTTCGAGGAACCAGGGTCGATAGTTGGTGGTTGATGATGGTACGACCGGTGATCGACCTAAGAATGACCGTCGGTTTGGTCGTTTGAGGTTGAAGAGCTCGATATTGACCTTGGGAATTGGATGACGATCGTTGATCTGCACTACAAGGAGTCATTAGGGGGTCGAATCTGGGTTCCGACCCAAATCCCCTCCGATGCTAAGTTAGTAAGGAACTTAAGGAAGAGAGGCAGCTTGGTGTAGCTGAGATCGACCAGCTGAGGTTTGTCCCTAGACTAACGACGCAAGCTCAAATATAGAATGGAGAAGTAGGAAGATAGAGTTCTATGTATTAGCACTCATACCGTGAAGATGGAACCCCTTTGCCTTTGTCAGTTGACCTTTTTATAGGTAGCACTTCCTTGATGAGGTGTAACTGCCCCTCATTGATTAGGGCATGATTTTCTCCGGGATTCGAGCTAACGGCTGCCCATTTACTCGGCCCCATTAACCCTTCCTTGAATGTCGACGTCAGTCCAATGTTTGTCTGATCCGTTCGCCTGACTCAGTCGTAGCATGCTTAGAATATGGGGGTAACAGGTTGCGGGGGAGAAACGGGTCGGGTATGCAGATACCCAATTGGGCTTGTATCAGTGCACTAACAATGACATATTCAACATGAGATATAGAAATGATCATATGAGATCAAAACATGATATGATATATAAAAATGAACTAGTATATCTCAGATTCGCCCGTAATCCCTAATTCTCCACACAACCTCACAAATGAGTTTTCTTTTAGAGGTTAGTGAAGATGTCGACGATTTTCTTTAGGGTTTCAATGTACTCTAAGATGATGTCCTTCTTATCTATATGATCATTAATGAAATGGTGTCTCATATCTATGTGTTTGGTACGGGAGTGGTGAACCGAATTTTTGGAAAGACATATTGCACTTTTGTTATCAACCATGATAGGGCCAGTATCACAATTGACACCATAGTCTTTGAGTGTGTGTCTCATCTAAATGACTTATGCACATGCAAGACCCATGTCAATATATTTCGCTTCGGTCGTGGACAAAGATACAAAGTTTTGCTTCTTGAAAAACCAAGAGACAATGGAATTTCCTAGAAAATGGCAAGTGACACTAGTACTTTTCCTGTTGAATTTGCATCTAACAAAATCAGCATCACTATATGAGACTAGCTTAGATGTGCTAGATTAGGGTAAATTAACACATAATCTAGTGTTTGATTGAGGTAACGAAAAATTCGTATAACCACAATCAAGTGTGATTCCTTAGGTCTAGCTTGATATCCAGCATAAAGACATACTGAAAACATAATATCGGCCCTACTAGCAGTTAAATAAAGTAAACAACGGATCATACCTCGATATAAACGAATGTCTATAGCTTTCCCGTTTTCTTCCTTGTGTAGATGGGTGGTTGTACTCATGGGAGACCTTTTGCTTGAAGACGATTCCATCCCGAATCGATTTATAAGCTCTCAGGTGTACTTGGTTTGGTGTATGAAAATCCCATCATTCATTTGTTGAATTTGAAGACCTAGAAAAAAGTTGAGCTCACCCAAGTGGCTCATCTCAAATTCTTCTTTCATAGATTTAGAAAATTCTTGGCAAAGATCAAAATTAGTAGAACCAAAGATAATATCGTCTACATAAACTTGAATAAGGAGGATGTCATTCTCATAATCTTTAATGAAAAGAGTTGAATCAACTTCACACATTTTAAAACCTAAATCCAAAAGAAAGGTTTTGATTCGATTATACCAAGCTCTAGGAGCTTGTCTCAACCCATATAATGCTTTCTTAAGTTTGAAAACATGATTAGGAAATTTTTCATGAATAAAATAGGGTGGTTGAGAAACATAACTTCTTCATTAACTATGCCATTTAAAATGAACTTTTAACATCCATTTGAAATAATTTAAAATTCTTATGAGATGCAAAAGATAAATACAACCTACTAGCTTCTAATCTAGCTACGGGGGCAAAGGATTCTTCGAAATCGATACCTTCCTATTGCCGGTTGCCTTGAGCTACTAACCTTGCTTTGTTCCTTGTGATGACCTTGTTCTCATCCGTCTTGTTCTTAAAAATCCATTTGGTCCCAATGACTTGGTGACCACTTGGAAGAGGGACGAGCTCCCAAACTTCATTTATTTTACATTGCCTTCATTTCTTTCAAACTGCATTAGCTCCTCTTCCATTGCAACTATCCACTAGATATTTTCACATGCTTCTTAGATGTTCTTTGGCTCAATGGTAGAGACAAAGGAACAATGAGAGAACTCATCAATCCTTGACCTTATTCGGACACCCACATCAATGTCTCCAATTATTTGGTCATGGGGATAGTCACGAACGGTCGGATAAACTTTGGGAATACCTGGATCACTTGGAACATTCTCAACATTTTCATTAGCATTATTAGTCTCAATAATAGAATCATTAATTTTAACATTACTAACGGAATCATATAAAACATCTACACTATCATCGACACCATGCAGCATCAAAATCTTTATGAAATGAAACGTGTAGTGATTCCTCGATCGTTGAAGAGGTTTTGTTGTATATCCGGTAGGCTTTGCTACGTGTGGAATATCCAACAAAAATTCCTTCATCAGGTCTTGGCTCAAATTTGTCTAAATTACCAAAAGTGTTCTTTAGCATTTTGAACCAAAAACACGAAAATACTTAACTTGAGGATTTTTATCATAAAATAATTCAAACAAGTTTTGTTTGTTTGGGGCCACAGTAGGATCATATTGAGCATATAACATGCCATGTGTATCACCTCCGTCCAAAATTGAAGTCCAAGATGACTATCATGAATCATGGTGCCTGCACACTCAATAAGAGTCCTATTATTTCTCTCAACAACACCATTTTGTGGTGGTGCGCAAGGAAAAGAAAAATTGTGAGTAGTCCCGTTGTCATCACAAAACTTAGAGAAAAGTTCATTCTTAAATTCCCCTCCATGATCACTGCGAATAGTGATAATGGTGGTTCCTAAGAGATTTTGAACCTTCTTTGCAAATTTGGTAAACTCATCAAAGGCTTCATTTTTATTAGTTAAAAATTATATCCATGTAAATCTCGAAAAGTTATCTCAATGACTAATCCATAATGAGCATTTCCTAAAGATGCTACTCTAGTAGGCTCAAATAGATCTAAATGAAGTAATTCTAGGGGCCTCTTAGAAGTTATGCCATCTTTAAGTTTAAATGAAGATTTACGAAGTTTACCTCGTTGACATGAATCACAAAAACTTTTCTTATTAAAAGTAATCTTCTGAAAACCTTTAATTAGATCATGCTTAGCTAACTTATATAAGTGCTTAAAATGAACATTACCAAAACAGCGATGCCATAATAGTTGTTCTTTTGTATTAGCGACTAAGCAATACTCTATGGTTTTAGGCATGATCAAATAATAAATATTTTTATGCCTAATAACGGAAAATAAAACATGCGTATCATTATCAACTATATTACAAATACCCTCTCCAAAGTTAACCTTGTAACCTTTGTCACAAAGTTGACTTATAGAGATAAAGTAGTGACATAAACCACTAACTAAATAAACATTTGTAATAAGAGGTTTGGATAGGTTACCGACATTGGCTACTCCAATGATGGTTCCCTTTTGATTGCCTCCAAAGATGACCGTTGCACTGTCCTTGATGCGGATCACGTTGGAGAGCAAGGAGTGATCTTCCGTCATGTGTTTGGAGCAACCGCTATAGAGTATCCATCCTTTCCTTTTAGAGCCAATATTTCTTTTATTGCTCTTTTTCTTGTTCTTGGGTACCTACATAGTATACCATAAGCGCATGGTACCCAAGCTTGTTGGGTCCAAGGGGATTATCCCTTTGGATACCAAGTCCAAGTGGACTTTGGCTTCCCAACATATTTACCACTATTTATCACATCAGTAAAATAAGAATTTACATATACATTCCTAACATTTGTGCTAGTGTTCTTGGGACCCCAAATTGTGTATGTTTTGGGTGTCCTCTTCCTAGTTGCATGCACATTAGGTTGAGGTCTATATGTGGCATGTTTCCTAGGAGCATGAGATCTTGCATATGAAGGGGGAGGAGGATATGCTTGACATATATACGAGTTATATGCAAAATGAGGTGCATGCATATTATATGGTGCATATGGAACATACATGTGATGTGAATGATATGGATGATCATGCATATGATGTGTATGAGCATAAGAGTGTTTAGGAGAATGTGCAGGAGTATTTCTCATGTGTGGGTTCACACATGCCCGTGGGGGTGGATAATAAAACTCATCATGCGAGTGTTCCTACAGGGTGAGTGTTAGTGTACATAAACGTGTGTCCTTTCTTTTGATTTCTACCCTTAATGGGTTTCTTGTCAAACGAGGGAACATGTGTAGTGCTGACTTTCTTGGTAGGCTTGCAAGCAATATTATTTTTGTCACTACTAGTGGATAAACCCATGGATGGCCTCACAAACTCTATACCTACACCATTATAGGTGTGTTTGCTTCCACATAACAAAGTCCAATACGATGTGTGGCCGAAAATTGGTTGGAAAGCAATTCATCCAATTGCCCTTTCCCTTTATTAAATCTATTAACATTGGGTGGACATCAGCTCATATTTCTCCTTTAAAGACGAAATGGTAGTGTCCAAGGTGAACACATGTGTAGTGAGCTCGTGTACTAAGGTTTTGAGAGATCATTCTCAATAACCGATTTTGTGTTTTGTGAAATTTAATCATCATTATCTTTATAAGGAATGTGATCTAATTGAGATTTGAGGAGATTCACCTCATTTCTCAATGTGCCATTTTGAGAAGCCAAATTGGCTTTTTCGAGAGTAAGTGTGTCCACAATGGTGTCATTATTGGTGATGGATGAATTATTAGCATTCAATTTCTTCAAATTAGTAAACCTAAGCATGAGAGATTGATACTATGAAAATAACTCTTTGTTAGCAATACGAAGTTCATCCATTGTTACCTCGGTTTCATCGTTCTCACTATCGCTTCGATCGAAAGGTATATCCTCACGTGCCATGAAGCACATGTGTGCACTCTCACCCATCTCATATTCGGATTCGCTTGAAGAATCCTCGCTCGAATCATCACAAGTCCCAACGAGTCCTTTCTTCTTATCCTTCTTGAATTTGTAGAATTTGTGGTACTTTTGTGCCTTCCACTTTTCTTTGTTCTTCAACATTGGGTAATCCTTCTTGATATGCTCTGGCTTGTTACAATTAAAACTAATAGAAGAGGAATTGTTAGTGGAATCAAATTTAGATTTGGAAGAGAATTTACCTTTACAAAAGAAGCATTGGAACTTCTTCGCCATTAGCTTCATTTCTTCCCAATCCATTTCACTCTCAGATTCATCACTAATCATAGGATGAAGAGGTAGCCTTGAATGCTAATGCCTTCTTCTTTGCCTCTATTGGATTCATCATGGATCTAATCTTCAATCGATTCTCCCGTCTTACTTCGTAAGACATAAGAGTACCGATGAGATTCACCGCGGTATAATTCTTTATGTCATTGACATCCTCAATAGAAATAGCCCTTCTTTCCCACTTTGAGGTCATTGCCATGATTATCTTTCTTACCTTCTCTTGTTGTGTGTATACTTGATCAAGAGATTCAAGCTCATTGGTGATGTCGGTGAAGTGTCCGTAAATCGTTGCAATGTTCTCACATTCCTGCATTTGAAACAAGTCAAATTTTTGTATAGCAATATATAACTTTGACAATTTTACCTTGTTCGTCCCCTCGTGGGTGAGGACGAGAAGGTTCCATATTTGATATGCACTCTTACATGTGCATATCTTGTTGAACTCATCCGGATCCAATGCACAGTGAAGAGAGTTCATTGCTTTAGGATTATTCACCTTGGCAGAGTTCTCGGCAGAAGTCCATTTATCGAAATCTTCTTCGGTGGGCTCAATGTAATCCTTATGGAGGGTTCTCCAAAGAGAAGCACTACTTAGGAATGTCTCCATCCGACACTTCCAATAACCGAAATTCGTGCCATTGAAACAATGAGGATGAACTGTTGATTGACCTTCAAATACGGTAGAAGCACCATCACGATCGTGACTGTTATACGAAGGAGGTGGAGGAACGTTGTTGTTGTTGGATGCCATAGCTATAAACTTGTGCTTTGATACTAATTGTAAGGACCATGGCTATGAGGAAAATACTAGAAGGGGTTGAAAAGTGTATATAAAATTTAAATGATAGTTATACCAATTTAAATTCCTAACCAACAAAAAAATGCAGAATTAATAATTAACACAAAATGAAACAAACTAACAAAGATATGTTTCAAGGGTTCCGATTACCCAAGTCCAATCCCTACTTGTTCCGGGTAATCCTACGTCCTTTCCACCCGGATACCTCTAGATACTCAAGTTAGAACCCGAACTTGATGTTTCCTGTAAACCCACTTATAGCAACCCTACAAGTGTAATCGATGTACAATCGATGTCCTTGACTCCCAAAACTTGGGATCAAGCAAACCCACTCTCACAAACCGAGAGTGTAATCGAAATACGAGATAATGATATTCGAAATGTAAACACTTACAAAGACCTATGACTTGAAGTAGAACTTGAAGGAGCAAGTGTGTGTGTGTTGTGATGTCTCTTCGAAGATGAGAGAAAGCCCTTGCACCTGTTTCACCAAAGCTTGATGCTCAGATTTGATTTAAGTGGGAAGACAAGATTAGAGTTGAGAGGGCATGAGAGTTAAGGAAGAGAGAGCTTGAGAGATTGAGCTTAAGAATGAATGCAAGATTATATAAGAGATGCTCAATGGAACAGCAAGAGACCCTCTTATAGGTTCTATGAAACCCTCAAGCAAAATACCCAATACCCCCGTTGAAATTCGTGTGGAAAAAGCCAACAGATAGAAAATACGTGCCAGACAGTCGACTGGTGAAGAACTCACAGTCACCTGCTGCACTGTGACAGAGGGTTGGTGAGAATTCAAACGGTAACTTACCCCGTAGGGCAGTCAACTGATGGAGGTAGGACATGCGCCTGTAAACCAACAGGTGACGGAGAAACCTTCTACATGCGACTGAATTCCTAAGTGCGTAAGTGGGAAAAACTGAAGAATGCTGGGAAGACAGGACAGGCGACTGTAGAAGCATATACAGGTGACTGTGCCATGGGTAGGTGCCTATAAATCCTTCTTACATCGCCTGTAGGTGCAAATGCAAAAGTTGTCAAGTGGAAAGTTTGACTAGCTGGGACAGGTGACTGTAAAGGCATATACAGGTGACTATGCCATGGGCAGGCGCTTGTAAATCCTTCGTACATCGACTGCAGGTGCAAGTGTGAAAGTTGTCAAAACTTGGGGATTCTGGGCAAGAGGAGACATGCTAACAAGTCACCGGCGTCTGTAACTGGACAGCCACCTATAAATTGTACAGTAGTCACCTGATGAAAAATAAGAACAGAAAGCCCAAAAATCAAGTTAAGTAGTAAGTGCGTAACAGACGACTGGAGAACAAATCTCAGGCGACTATATTTCGTTCATCAGTCGCCTGTTGAAAGTTCAAAATGCACATGCTTGAGAATAATGAAATGGATGCCTATGAAATGAGTTCTAAGGCTTTCCTAGGACAAAATGGAAGGTGTGTGTGTGTGTGCTCAAACATAATTCTACTTCTAAGCTACATACTAATGAGAAGGAAAAGAGAATAAAAAGATTACATTTGTTTTTGCCTTTCTTCTTTCTATTGAATGATCTTGAAGTCTTCTTGAAGCTTCTATCTTCATCTTTGATCATCCAGTCGACTTTACAAGCTTTGATTGATCCTTGATTGTTATCAATTGCTAATTGATCATCATAAAAGGCTAAGGCAATGGATTAACTGCAAGTAGGGGATTAGTCACAAGTATTTATGTTTGATCATCATCAAAAACCAGTTGGGAGAAGTCCAATACTGAACAGTTCTATGTTTCTTCTAAACCACAGATGTGAATCTTATCCAAATCATTTCATTGGTCTGTTGGAATCCAAAATATATGTCTTGCATGGATCTCATCCAGCTTATCATCCTCACTTGAGGCTAGATAATTATACAAATAGTTACTGGTCATTTGCACCGTACATTATTGTTTCTGACAAAGTGTTACAATGTTTGACCACTTTGTCAAAACATATGTTCTGGCTCCTTGATGCCTTACATGCCTTTTATTCACTCCCACAAAAATTAAAAACACTATAAGTTTGTTCTTTTAAATCATATTTAGAAAATAGACTTTACATATGTATTCCAGTTTCCATGGTCATCATGAGTTTTGACATCGAGTCTTATCCGAATAGATCTGTACTCAGCTGTTGGCTAGAAAATTTCATCACAATCCATTTATAGGAGTTCAGATGAACTGTTCTCAACCAACATAACTTGTACTTCACTATTTTCCATCTGCACCAATCTTTTGTCTTGATGATTCACTTGCAGCCAAAAGGGAACACTTCCTTTGGGTCTGTTTTCTAAAGTCCATACCTTATTTAAGTGTAAGGACCTTTTCGGATCGCATCAAGCTATTTTTCATAGTCATATTCCAAATGGCATCCTGGAATGTTTTACTCGATCCTTCGTCTTACAAGGCTCAAGTAATTATGTGACTTCATAACGATTGAGTTGAAGAATATCTTATTTATAAGGTCCTCATAGAACCTTATCAAGAACCTAAGCATTATTATCATTTGGTGCTTAACCCAAAAGGAGGGTTGTAACTCAAAGTTACTTGCCAATTATCGCACCATGTCTACCAAAGTGCGATTCAGGCTCTCCAACATATCAATGTGTTAAAAGACTTAACCTAAGAGAAAATCTCATTTGATTTTAATTACGCACGAATTACATAGCTAAGTATTCGCCTCTTCGATCTGATCGAAGAAGTTCCAATACTTCTGTCATTGTGTTCTCTATTTTATTAGACTTGTGTTTCATCAAGAACACGTGTCGTAATAAAATAAGAATGTCATATCGAGGCTAATTTAGATTTGGGTCTGGATACCTCCGTATGTACGAGACCACGAGTTCTCCAACTTGTTCTCCAACTATCTAACAGAAGGGATTTCGGACATCATACCTTTGAGACAAGACTCAAAAGTGTTTTTCGACTCATAATACGAGAGGTCAAGAGCCCTCTCTTTATGTGACTTGTCAAGTCTGTCCTCTTCAGTATGGCCAAGTCTATTTTGTCATAGATAGGTTTTCTGTAACTTGAACATTCATGTATTAACACCTAATACAATATCGTTATAAAAATTACTCACATCGAAACATTTCTTCAGATGTAAGGAGATGACATTCGCCAAAATATGTTAGACGTTCTCCATGGTACAAGTGACAATACTTGCTCCTTTTTCAAACACATAGGACAATTTATTCCTTTTGTATAACAATTATCCTGAAACTATGACATTAAATATCTCACATTTTTAGTTCCTCCGATTTTTTCCTTTTCTTTCGATAGATAAAACTTTCTTTCTCAATGAATTTTCCTTAGTGCATTCTCTTTTCTAAATCACATTTAGACATTATTGTAATGCCCTACAAGCTACTGCACAAGTACTAGAGGGGGGGTGAATAGTACTGTAAAAATAACGAGGAGTATAATTCATAATTATAGTGCAAACAACTACCAAATCAATTTGCGGAAGCTTAAATTGAAGACAACAACAAAAATAACAATGCTAACAAACGATATTACTGGGTTCGGATCCACCCAAGTCTCCCCGACTTGTTCCCGGTGATCCTACGTCCCAACCACCCGGATCCCCTCCGGATACTTGAGTTAGAACCCTTAACTCAAGATTTCCACTATGAAATACTTGTGAAAAACCTCCACAAGTCAAATCATACACAAAGTAATTTGTGACTCCCACAAACCGGGATCACAACCACACTCTCACAACCGAGAGTGAAACTTACAATATGAAATTGAAATGAAATAAGAAACTTCTTACCGACAAAATACCTATGCCTTGAGTAATGCTTACGAATTAGGGCAAGGATGATTTTGAGGAAGAAGAAGTGGCACCAAACCCTAGCTCCAAGATGTAAATCAGCGATGGAGAGCTATGGGGATGTTGGTGACCTAGAATCAAGCACTTGGCTTGGAAGGCTTCACACTCAATGAATCTCTCTTTGGAAGTAAGAGTGAGGAGAGATTATTGAATGGAATGAAAGAGCTTTGAATGAGCTTGGAATGATTTCTCTTGATCTCTAAACTTGCAATAATATCAGACTTGAGTGCAATGAATGCAGCTCAACAAGTATTTATAGGATAGAGGAGAGAGAGAAAGAAATTCGAGTCATTAAATGCTCCAACGGCTCTTTTCTGTATTCAACTAGTCGGTCAACGAACAACCACCGACCGACTAGTTCATCAACTAGTCGGTCGGTCAATAAACGTATACCGACTAATGAGTGAACAGAGAAAAGATCAAAGCACAGACATAAGGAACTAGTCGGTCCAAGAAGAGTAGCTGACCGACTAGTTTCACAACTGAAGTCTGAGCATAAATAGACTTAGTCGGTCCAAGAACAAATGTTGACCGATTAATTCACCAACTAGTCGGTCGCCAAATGAGCATAGACCGACTAACGATAAACAGTAAGTTAGGTAAAAAATTGTTATGTACAGTAAAAGTAAACTAGTCGGTCCAAGAAGGAAAGTTGACCGACTAGTTCATCAACTAGTCGGTCGATCAATGAACACAGACCGACTAATGACAAACAGTAGCTTAGGCTCAAATGTGCATGTACAGGGAAAGCTCAACTAGTCGGTCACAGAAGCATCACTAACCGACTAGTTCACAAACTAGTCGGTCGGTGAGTCAACTTAGACCGACTAACTGTAAACAGTAAAGAGCTTAGAATTAACTGACAGAAACTAGTCGGTCCAAGAAGCTTTGCCGACCGACTAGATCACCATCTAGTCGGTCAGTTCTTCTTCTTGAACCAACTAACATGCACAAGAAGTCGCGAATCGAAGCGCGAAGCTTCGGGAAGAATTGTATGGACTTCAACTAAGATCCTAGAGCTAAGATATGAGCGTTATGAAGATTTAAACCGTAAGACCTACTCAAGGCTTAACATTCTACGAAAGAAGCTTAAAGACTATAAATAAAACTTGACGATACCGTCTTCAATAGCTTCAATCAAATCTTCATGACTTCTAAAAAGGTCCATAAGCTTCAACGAAGCTTTACGCATACGATCACGTGCTTTGAGAAGTCTTGAGACGTCGTAATTGATATTCATATGAATTTGGCGACGATCTCCATAACTTCGCTCACAAAGTGTTAGTTCACGTTATATTTATTTTTGTTCATCATCCAAAACCAAATCCGGGGAGTCCAGTATCCAACATTCTCCCCCTTTTTGGTGATGACAAACCAACATAAATAATAATCAAAAATAATAATTCAAATGAAATTTACTTACTCCCCCTGCATTGATGACACGTTAATTCCAATTTAAACAATAATAATACGCATCAAGCAGACGAGTGAAGTATATAAAATGAGAATCGATTATTGAAATAACGAATACCAAATATAGGTTATTGAAATATCGGATTTGAAAATCCATTTATATATCGTAACTCCCCCTGAATCTAACATAGCAAGTTTGATTCTTGGAATAATGCTTTAAATTTTCATTTAGCACATCGTTATTAATATTATTATTATATCTCTCCCCCTTTGGCATAAGCAAAAAGAGCGGGAGGATAACAACGACAACAACAATGGCCTCAAATAAAAAGCACGGGAGTCGTAGAATACGACGACGGTTCAAGTGACACCAAAAGAAATACGAATAAAATCAAGGAGTGTCAATGAAACCATAGTCGAAAATCGTAAAAATGAAATCATCAAAACTCAAATCATTTTTACGGATTGAGTTATGGAATATACTCTCCAATATCAACATTCTTGGTTAATTTAGTGCATGGAAAACAATTCTATGTTTCCATAGAAGAAATTTCTATTAAACCAAGTTAATATCGTCGAGCTACGAAATCAAACATCAGAGACATAAAAGAAATTATAAAATGTGCACAATAGAATGAAATGTCAACTGCGATGTATATATATATATATAATATGAACCAGCGTACATCAAAAATGAACATCACTGACATACAAAATATCGATCCACCGATCGGGGCACAAAAATACATCATCATATCACAGATATCGGAGTGTCAAAATACATGAAGAAACATCATCAAAAGTATCAAAATACATCAAGAAGATCATCAAAGTACATCAAAATACATCATCAAAAAGATCCAAAACCCCACTCTATCCTAACCAAACTCTCACACACTAGATGTATCATCCAAGGAGCATCGGAGAGTCCTCAAAGTAGCTCAAGAGGAACCGGCAGGATCTGCAGCAGCAGCAGGCTCTGCAGGAGAAGTGGAGGAAACTGGATCAGCAGGAACGTCTGGAATGTCAGCAGGAGTGACGGCAGAAGTGGCAATCTCTGGAGCAGTAACAGTAGTGGCCTCGGGAGCACCAGTCGGAGTATCCACCGCAGGAGTGGTGGCAACAGGTGTGCTCTCGGGGGCACCAGCAGACGAAGCAGCAACAGCAGCACCAGAAGGGGTAGCACTAGCAGCAGATGTGGTAGCAGCAGCAGCAGTACCAGAAGTGCCCTCAGGGGCACGAGTGGAAGCTCGACAAAGCTCCTCAATGTCCTCCTCAGCCAACTCATCCATCTCCTCATCCTCAGAAACATGAGGAGGAAGCTGAATACCCATCAGACTAGCCATACGGCAAACTACCTCCTCGGTACGAGCCAAACGAGACTCGTGACGACGAAGTAACCGAACGACATCATCAAGGGTGGCAGAGGGAGCAGCTGAGGCAGAGGCAGAGGCAGACGCTGAAGGTGTCGTCCTCTGAACGTGACGGAGTGATCGCTTTGGAATGTAACCCAAAAAGAGCGACCGTGTAGTTTTACCGCAAGCGCACGGTGTAGCGGCGAGCGGGTTATCGAACACAGGGAGGACGAATGACGGTGTCTTCTCCGAACAACCTGGCTATAGGAACAGAAAAGATGGAATTTGCCTTTTGGCGATCCTGTCACAATCGTCAGACAAAGTATGGATGTATAAAATCAAATAAAGACGCCTAGGGAATGGGGAATTCCCGCTACTCACCGTATCTCGTCAATGTGATTCATTGGTGTCACAATTGCTAGGGTAGAATTTCGGATGAACTAGTTGCAACTGAATGTAAAACCTAGCTCATGCTCTCGCGCTGTTGCCGGTTTATAGCTATCCTAGATTTGGGTCCAATCTCTTGCAAACCCTAGCCTAGGCAAGCTAGCAGTAGGATCAACATCATCGTTCAATCGCGACCCGAGCCCACTCTCATGCAAACTCGGGCCGTGACCTAGGTTGGGATAGTTCTTAACCGTCCAATCTCTTGCAAACGGGTATCGGCATGGAATTGCAACCGAGAACCCTAGTATCGGTCCAATCTCTTGCAAACCGATACTACGGAAACTCAATTTCAACCCAATTCGGATTTCTAGGGTTTCCTATCGAATTGGGATCCAATCTCTTGCAAACCCCAATTGATATGAACACCTAGCTATCCGTGTTAAATCGATCCCAAACTAACCCTAATAGCAATTCTAGCAATATTTCTACCAAATCATCACAAATCAGAAATTGGGCTCGTAGGGTTCATCCCCACGCCCCAAGACGTAAGAACTACTCACAATTCATATCACAAATACAAAAATAATCAATGGAAATAACAAGAGAATTCATCACAATATTCAAATAAGCAATAAAAATAGTATTTTTAAAGGAGAGAGAGAGACAAACCAATAGAGTTCTCCAAGAATCCAACAAAAATAAACTTTTCTGTCCTCTCCAATCACAATAATCAAAAGCTAAAAAGTTTTAATCTAAAAAGCTACAAAAAGTAAAGGAAAAAGCTCTCTAACCTACGTCAAAAACTGGGGTTAAATACCCCCCAAAATCGTCCAAAAAACTGTGACCAAAATGCCCCTGCGCAGCCTGAAAATCGCAATTTACGCTACAGGCAGCGCGGCTCACTCGGCCGAGTGACAAAAGTCGCTCGGCCGAGTAAGAAACCCTGAAAATTTCCAGTAAGTCTGGGTCTTCGGGGGTCTTCACTTCGGGGGTCGCTCGGCCGAGTGAGTTGTCGTCACTCGGCCGATGGCTTCTATTCACTCGGGCGATTAGCATTTTCCACTCGGCCGAGTGGGTCTTCTGAAGCTCAGGCAGACGAAAAACAGTAAGTTGGCTCTTTTGGATGGGCGTCGTCTGAGTGCCACTCGGGCGGACGGGGTCTCGTCACTCGGCCGATGTGGCTTTCGATGCTCGACCGAGTGCACATATGAGGTGTGTCCGATCTGGTCGGCCGAGCGGTGTCTCGCTGGTCGGCCGAGTGACTCCTTCACTCGGCCGAGTGAGACATCAAAAATGCCCAAACAGCTTGTTTTTGCCTCCTCGTCGCTCCTGTGACGTTCTTTCTTCTTCCGCTCCTCTCCAATGGCGAAATACCCCTAGGGGAGGTCGTCGGTGACACTCTGGAGTAGGCGTATCTCGGGATCACTCCAAATCGCTCCAAATCTCCTGAAATTCGACAAAAACAACAAATCGTGAAGAGTATCGCAATATCGTCGATATATCGTGAAAAACATGATTTGAGCGATCTAAATGGCATGCAAACATGCGGGAAAAAAAGTGTAAAATATGGAGTGATCAAAATCCCCTAAGCTTACCTCTTACTCGTCCTCGAGGAAGATAAGTAAAATGCGAACCCGGTGGATTTCGAAAACGAAAACGGCGGAAAAATGGAAAACGAAAAACGAAGAAGAAGGAAGAAAGCGAAGAGGGAAGCTGCTAGATCATTTTCTCAGACGTGGGTTTTGCTCAATCATATAGCATGCACCGAATGTAAAACACATGTCAAAGAATTTTATTTCGATATCATAGTATAATGTTGCAAATAGAAATAGAAAACCCAAGAATATTGATATATCCTGAAAAACGGAATAATTTTAAAATTAACATCGTCTGAATCATTTAAAGCGGTATACAATATCGCAGATCACACACTTTTCAATTGAATGCTTTTTATGAGGAGTATAAGAATATCACGCAATAGAATAGAAAGAATAGAAAAGCATGGATTTCATGAAATGAGTGCTAGGCATTGATTTCTGGACTTCGTAAAGCTAAAAATAATCTCACAGAGTATAGAATATTACTTAGCCTAGGTTGTCGTGCAACGTAAAGTGGTCACTCTCTCACACATCATTGGATTCTCTCCCCCAAGCTTATCTATAAGCGTGGTGGCACAAAAACAAAATTTTCATCCCCATTTTTATGAAGCTCCAAAAGTAATAAAAATAAAAACAAAAAGAGGGAAAGAAAGAGAGAACATGAGATGGGATCTTTTATTGAGGTTCTTTTCTCTTTTCTTTTCTTTTTCCTTTTTGAATTCATATATACACAATGATCCCAATCAAAGAGGAATAAGGATATACAAGAATTTTTCTTTTTCTTTGTTTTTGGGAAATTTGGAGCTAGGAATTAATAGCGGGGAAATGCCATATATTAGAATCGCTAAGGGGAGATTCACCAATGATTTTAAAATAGAGAAATGATGTTCAAGATATGTGGAGAAAGAAATAAATATGTCTCTCAGTTCACTCTATAGGACGTGCACGACAACTTCAGCAGGGTAATCTAATCTACTCAGTTTCGATCACAAAAAAGCTAACTAATCCAGATTTATCATAGCTAACATCATTCAATCATCCTGAAGTGAAATGTACAAATCATGCATATAGAAGTGATATAGGAAAAGAAAACGGTACTCCAGATATAAGCATTCAATGCGTGAATCTTGGTGTGTTTTCTGCGATAGCATACATATGAATATTCAGACTCAGCTAATAATAAAATTTCATCCATTTTCATGCGGAAAAAGTGTGGGTTACTATCTCTAAATGCAAGGCAAATCATATCATATGATATCAGAAATAAAGTCTAAGACATGACAAATATAGCATGCATATATAGAGAAAGCTAACGCCATGTAATCATCATCACAGAAAAGTCATCTCTAGCATGAGATGAAAAAGGAATAAAGATAAAGTGAAAATGAAACTAATTACAATGCAACACACAAAGAAAATAAGAAAAACGTGATGCATGGTAATAAGAAGAAAAAGTGATGAAAATGAGTGCAAATGCGGAAAATGGCGTGAAAAAACTAAAAATAAAGGTGGTAAATCGAAAAAAACGTGAGAACTCACTCCCCCAAGCTAAAGTGCACAGTGTCCTCAATGTGCGAAGTGTGGCACACCGAGAGACGCGTAAAGTGAGGGGTAGGTGAGGATGCATGCATGATGAAAAAGAGACGAAAATAAAATAAAAATAATGAAATGAAAATAATGATGCGGACATGATGCATGCAGATATAGGAGTGAATACGATATAAAAGTGTGACACCAAAAACTCTCCCTCTCTCCCAAAAATGATATATAAATATATGATCAAAATGTGTATCCAGAACAGTGAGGGGAGGGGGGGTGGGTAAAAGAGTCAGGACCCAGCAGAGACGGGCAGCACGACGGCAAAAAGATCAATGGCATCAAGGGTGCCTAAGAAGGTGGGGCTGCGCCGTCTCCGTCCTGAGGCGGAGGTGGTGGCGGCGACTGGGGAACAGACTGCTGAGTGGATGTGGGGGTGGGGGTGGGTACGGGAGCAGGCTGGGTGGGTACGGGTGTAGGGGTAGGTACCTGCTGGGTGGGTGTGGGTGCGGTAGGTACGCGAGGGAGCCAGTCGAGAATCTGTGTGAGGCAATAGTGAATGCCCAGTAGTAGGTCGAAACGGCTGGCCATGGTGGTGACGGTGGCGGACATGGTCCTGAGGTCGCCTCAGAGGGCACTCACTGCCCCCTCGAGAGCACGAATGCTCAGAAGTACAGTGTCGGGGGGAGGTGGTGTAGAGGGACGCACATGTCGGTGCTGTGCAGGACGAAGCTGGCGTACACGGGTGGCGTAGGTGATGGGCTCAGCAGGCATGTCGAGGTAGGGTGCTGTGCTCACAAGTGTGGGCCTAGCCTCAGGGCGAGGCTGGGACGCAGGCATGCGTGAAGTGGAAGCAACAGCAGCGAAAGTGGAGTATAAGAGTGGCGACGAGGCGGCCAGAGAGGTCGGTGACACAGAAGTGAAGACAGACGTCACCACACTCTCGGAAAGTACGGTTGCGGAGGGGACAGAAGTGACTACCGCTGGGGAGGCAGTGAGGGGTCCAAGAGGTGAAATCCCAGCGGTGATCATGCTAGCCATGGTCTCCACGACCGCAGCAAAAGAGGGCTCTCCACTCTCGACAAATGTAGGTGGGCGCTCGGGAAGCGCAGAACAAAGGGGCTCAACAGACAGAGGGCCAGCGGTGGTGGGAGTGGTGGTAGTGGCAGGGACAGTGGAGGCAGCAGGCGTGGAGGTGGTGTTCTCAGCAAGTGTGCTCCCGACACTGGCAGAAGTGGGGACAGAAGCGTCAGGAGCGGCAGAAGGTGCAGGGACAGGTTGAGGGGCCACGGGGTCAACAGGCGCAGTGGGGTCAGCAGGTGTAGCGTGTGCAGCGTGGGCCTACGCGGCCTGCTCGGCCTCCTCGGCCTCGAGCACGTATGCGGCGGGGATCAGAAGATCCATCGCCGGGAGCCAGTCCACCTGGGCCGGTGCAATCTGTGTCCGAGCTGGGCTCGGAAGAATCATGTAATCGACACCGTAGGGGCCGTGCAGCCAGACCCAGTGTCGCTCACCGTGCGGACGAAGCATCTTCATCCGGGCCATGCCATCTATGGACAGTGAAGTGGGGCCCGGAGAACGACGCAAATCGCCCGGTAGGTCCTCACCGGTCATCAAGGTGAGCAGCGTGATCAGACCGCCGCAGCATATCGGTGAGCGAGCGCCCACCGATACGATGATGCGGTCCAAAAACCAGCTCGTGATATCAATCACGACGGCGAGGACCAACTCGTCGATGTCCCTAGCTAGAACTCTGGGACGCGTCATCGCATAGAGCATATAAAGCTCTGGCGTGGACATCGTCCCAGGCTCATAACTCGCCAAAAAGGTAGTCGCCATAAGGCGCTGAGCTATGCGGAGGCAGGGATGGACGATGGCCGAGGCCTTGGCCCAACTAGGGTCAAAGGCGGCAGGTAGACCTGTGATCCGGGCCCAGAAGGCGCCGGAATCAAACGAAGGTGGGGGAATGTGAGTGGGGGCGTAACCACGGTCGGCCCCGGGGACATCGGGCCACGAGAAGAATGCTCTCATCATATCGAGAGTGACCTGGCACTCCCGGTCCATGAACCTAAACGAGCATCCCTCGTCGGTCCGGGCGATAGAACTAAGGACCTCAAGTGTCGGACAGAGAAACGTGTCCGCCGACACCTGGAAGAAATTGTAACGACTGGTTTTCATGTATCTGGATTTATTATATTATATTATATGTTTTGGTGGATTTTCTCCTTATATGTGGTTTTCCGTAACCTTCAATTCGTTCGTTTCGTCGTGTTTTCTAGCTTCTTTCTTAGAATCGTCGATTTCGACGTGAGTCATTCGTGACGGGCTTCGTATCGGTCATATCTTAATGTTAGATCAAGCCTAGGAGTCTTAGAAATCGATCCCGGAGCTTCGCGCTCCATTTCGGAACTTTTGGTGCTCATTAGCCGGTGTAAGAAGGGGCACCGACCGACTAGATGACGATCCAGTCGGTCGGCAATCCTTCTTGAACCGACTTATTGGCTTTCTAAATTTCTCAGGAGTTATTGTTTATCGTTAGTCGGTCTAAGAACGTTGGTTGACCGACTAGGTTGCAAACTAGTCGGTCGGTAATGCTTCTTTAACCGACTAACACATCATCTAAATTTTGGTATCAGTACTGTTCATTCTTAGTCGGTCTAAGTTCATATCTCGATCGACTAGTTGCCAAACTAGTCGGTCAGCAGTTGTTCATTGACCGACTAAATCTAAATCCTAATTCTTTGCAGGAATTACTGTTTACACTTAGTAGATCTGCATTGGTCGACCGACCGACTAGTTTCCAAACTAGTCGGTCAGTGGTTGCTCTTTGACCGACTAATCTGTATTAAAACCCTAATTTCTGGGCAGCCGCCAGCCCATCCTATTTAAACCCCTCCCAAACGTTTTCTTCTTCCTCCTCACGACCTAAAATCCTAGTTTCTCCCCCATTGAGCCCCCTTCCACCTCAAACCATTATTCCTTCATCCCAAGCCCAAAATCCATCATCCAAACTCTCCCTTAACCCATTCTACCTCTCATCCTCCCAAAAATCTCATCAAATCCCGTAAAACCCTATTTCTCCAAACTTCTCCAATCATTTCCAGATCTGAACCCTAGGTTCCCCGGAGCGTTTCTTCCGTCGTCATGGTTGCTCGGCGTTATTCTCCCGTTTTCTACACGGTAATACTCGATTCTTTAGTTTTAAGCATAACCCATTTGTGTTCTTTTGAAACCCTAATGAATGGATATTGTTTGTTGAATGTTTCTCCATAACAGCGACTACCCCGTAGATTAGCGCCTGTGGGACGAACCCTCGTTGATCATCCTCGGTGCTAGGCAAGTGAAACTTGCCACTTAGGGTTTAGGCCATGTTTTAGGCCATTTGCTTGTTGTAGGCGTAAAAGAGACTAGAAGACGAAATGATACTCGCCTAGGCGCAAATTTAGGAACTAGCTTGACAACGAAGCTAGATCCGACATTATCATGTTGCACAATTACCATGTCTTGTTTAATTTTCATTAACGGTACGCAAATTAATTGTCATGCCATTGCATTCTTTAAGTGTTCTCGTGATTGCGTAGCTTCGCTACAATGCTTGTGTTCCTGGCTCGTGTTCCAGAAGCGGGCCATGTGTTGGTTGACAGCCAATGCCCGAATTGCTTGTTTCCGGCTAGGTGCACCCCTACGCCAAATGCTTTGAATCGTGAACTAGAATGCGAGCTCCTGTGCGGGGCAACCCTGGCTCATTTACTGAGCTCGTGTGCGGGGACCTTGGCTCGAGTACATGTGGGTATTGGGGGTAAGAGTTAAGCGGTCATTCAACTGGTAGTCTGCCCGATCAGCAACTGCAGTTGTAAGGCGTAAACTCTGGGTTTTGGGGTAGTGTTAAGCGGCCAATCAGCGTGAATGTTAAACCATTCAGCTGTAAGGCGTAAACATCTACAAACAACGTGAAACGTGAATAGTGAATTGATTGAGATTGTTAGTAGCTTGGCTACTCTTGCCTTGTCCCGATAATTGTTCTCTTGTACTTATTGTTTCACCATGTCTTGCTTGTGCACTCATGTTATAACTGCCATGTCATGCATACTAAAACTGCTAGGTTGCTAGTTGCCTTACTTTCAGTTTCCTTGCCCAAGTCTTTTAGACTTGCTGACATGTGCCCCTTTACTCTTTTGGGTGACACATGTTAGATCATGAGCCTGAGTACCTTGTTTAGGACGAGGTGTTTGCTGACGCCGAGCCCGAGCTTGTGTTTGACGGGGAGTACGTGGACACTGGGGACCAGTCCTAGTGTCTTCGTTTAGCTTTTCCTTTTGTTTAGGCTACTATTTTGTTGTCGGTGCGTAGCACCTATACTTTGTTACGTTGTTGCTTTTGTTGGCCTTGTTCTGGGCCTTTTAGACTCTTTCTTTTAGCCTGGTGGCTTTTCTGGATGTCAAACTTAATTTTCTTGTTGGACAATTTATGAGATATGAGATTTTATTTCTGTCTCTCTTTGTGTTATTATTGTTATTCCGTTTGTGGTTACATGGACCTGCTTATGTTTTATTGACGCTTATCGGGTTTGGGGCTTCACAGCTCCACTCTCGTGCGGACATTTTCACGTCTCGCCTCCATTTTAGGGAAGCGGGTTGTGACAAGTTTTGTTGGTGGCCCATGCAGGCCCTCTTCTGTAACTGCGATTATCGGAATAACGATAATAATATTAGAATGTCCAATAAACTAAGTTTGACGTCCGAGTCATGGGCTATGAGTCTAATCTGCTTCGTTTTCTGTGTCATTAGATGGCAGGAAGGCGATTCACCCGTGGTGGGGGTAGTGGTGCGCTCCCTCATGATGAGGAGCCTGAGCGGGAACCCACCAACGGAGAGATGATGCGGATGATGCTTCAGATGATGCAAGTGCAGCAGGGCGTGCTCCTGCAAGTCCAGAATGCTCCACTTGCTCAAGCTGCCCGGGCTCTTCCGGATGTTCCTCGCTCTGAGCCAGGAGCGAAGCAATTTCGGGAGCTGGGTCCCGCATATTTTGATGGGTCTGAGGGTCCTCTGGCTGCCGATGAGTGGATTCGGAACATTGAGGATAATTTGAAGATGGCCAAGATCACCCCGGCTGGATGGGTTGATTTGGCGAAGAGGCAACTTAAGGATAATGCTCGGAACTGGTGGGATGCGGAAGAGAAGATGCTAGTGGAGCCGATAGCTTGGGCTACCTTTAAGTCCAGGTTTGATGAGGAGTTCTTTCCGAAGGCTGCTAGGAAGGAGATGCTGCAGTGTTTCATTGATCTGAAGCAAGGGAGCTTGACGGTGGACCTGTACCACCAAGAGTTCACTAGGCTGAGTCGGTTCGCACCGAAGATGGTGCAGGATGCTGATGAGAGGGCTCAGAGGTTCCTGCAGGGACTTACTTTGGAGCTCCAGAGTTTCGTGTCTTCCTCTGATCTGGACTCTTATCAGAAGGTTCTGGTCGCTGCGAGGAGGCAGGAGCTGAACCTGAGTCAGAGGAGAGGACATGTTTCTGGTGCTGGGAAGAGGCCTATGGAGCAGGCCAGGGCGGTGGTTAGGCCTGGTTTCAAGCCTAATCAACTAGCTCAGTTCAAGAGGCCAGGAGGGCCTATTCTGAAGACTTGCCATTTCTGCGGTAAGCCTGGCCACATCAAGGATCAGTGTAGGAAGTTTCTGGGCCAGTGTTTGGTTTGTGGTGATGCTTCTCATGTCGCGAAGGATTGTCGGCATGTGAATCAGCTGCGGAGGGCACCTGTTGCAGCACAGCCGTTGCAGCAGCAAGCGTCTGTTCCTGCTAGACGTGGAGCAGCTCTTGTTCCGCAGAGGCAGGCTTTTTAGCAGGCTGTTCCGCCGAGGAGGCAGGCTTTTCTGATGACCACTGTGGAGAGCGAGGCTGTGGATGAGGTTATCGCAGGTAATCCTCGATCTAGCTGTTACTTCCCTAGCTGGTTGATTGTTAGATTGTGTTGCTTGCTTGAACATGGTTGTTTGCTAGACTAGGGTTTGATTGTTAATTGCTTGTTAGATGTGGTTTTGGTGTGCACATTTCCTGCACGAGTCCTCTTTGACTCTGGTGCATCGATGTGCATTATTTCTCAGAACTTCGTGGAGAAGCATTCCTTGTCGACGTCCCCTCTTCCCAAGAGTTGGAATATCGTTACAGGGAATGGCGTGGTCTCGGTGCATCGTGGTTGCACTTCTTGCTCGTTGGTGGTCTGTGGACATGAGCTTTTCGCTGATTTTATTGTCCACGACATCATCAACTATGATGCAGTTCTTGGGATGGACTGGCTTGTGAGCTTCTATGCTACGATCGACTATCGGAGGAAGAAGGTGGTGTTCGAGATTCCCGGACATCCAGTATTCGAGTTCAGTCGAGGTAGCAGTTCGCTTGGCCCTGTCCGATTTCGGGCCAGACCGGTGGAGGTTATGGCTATGCAGATGGAGTTGGAGTGGCCAGCTGTGGTGCGTGATTTTGATGACGTCTTCCCCGAGGAGATGTCTGGTTTGCCACCTGATCGAGCTCTAGAATTTTCTATTGATCTTGTTCCGGGAGCGCAGCCGATTTCGAAGGCGTCGTATCGTATGGCGCCTGCAGAATTGGAAGAGTTGCGGAAGCAGTTGGATGAGCTCTTGCAGAAGGGTTATATCAACCCTAGTGTGTCTCCGTGGGGAGCACCGGTGCTGCTGGTGAAGAAGAAGGATGGTTCGCGTCGCATGTGCGTGGACTATCGGGAGCTGAATGCGGTGACCATCAAGAACAAATACCCGTTGCCTCGCATCGATGATATTTTTGATCAGCTTGGAGGTTTGAGGGTGTTTTCTAAATTGGATTTGAGGAGTGGTTACCACCAGTTGAAGGTGAAGAAGGGAGATGTTCCGAAGACAGCGTTCAGGACGAAGTATGGACACTACGAGTTTATGGTTATGCCTTTCTGTGTAACCAATGCACCCGCAGTTTTCATGAATCTGATGAACCTGATTTTCTACGACTTTTTGGATAAGTTTTTCGTTATCTTTATTGACGACATTCTGATCTATTCGAAGTCGGAGGAAGAGCATGCCTCGCACTTGAGGACGGTATTGGAGATTCTGAGGAAGCATCGGTTGTATGCTAAGTTTTCAAAGTGCGAGTTTTGGCTGGACAGAGTTGCTTTTCTCGGGCATGTGGTGACTGGAGATGGTATTTCTGTGGATCCTGAGAAGATTAGGGCCATCAGAGAGTGGCATGTTCCGTCGTCTGCGTCTGAGATTCGGAGTTTCCTTGGGCTTGCTGGTTACTACCGGCGTTTCATTAAGGACTTTTCCTGTATTACTGAGCCGATGACCAGGTTGACGCGGAAGGATGTACCTTTTGTTTGGTTGGGTGATTGTGAGAGTGCTTTTGGTGATCTGAGAGAGCGTTTGACGACTGCCCCTATTCTTGTTGTGCCTGACCGCAGCGGTGGATTTGAGATCTTTTGCGATGCTTCTGGCAAGGGTCTCGGTTGTGTGTTGCATCAGCACGGGCATGTTATGGCGTATGCGTCTCGTCAGTTTAAGGTTCATGAGAAGAATTACCCGACGCATGATTTGGAGTTGGCTGTCGTTGTGTTTGCTCTTACGATTTGGAGGCACTTCCTGCTGAGTGAGAAAGTGAAGATTTTCACCGATCACAAAAGCTTGAAGTATATTTTTACTCAGAAGGAACTTAACATGCGACAGCGTCGATGGTTGGAGCTCATGGCGGATTATAATATTGATTTGCAGTTTCACCCTGGCAAGGTGAATGTCGTTCCTAAAGCGCTGAGTAGGCTTCCAGCGGTGATGATTTTGACTTCGCAGTGGAGATTGCAGCATGATTTTTGCGAGTCTGGTGTTGAGATTGTTCTTCCTGGGGAGGCTCCTTCGTTGATGTACATGCAGGTACAGTCGACGATCGTGGATCGGATTAAGGCTGGCCAGGCTGAGGATCCGAAGCTGGTGAAGATTCGGGAGCAGGTGGAAGCCGGTCTGCGGACTGACTTTTTGATTCATGAGGATGGCTTGCTGAGGTTTGGAGCCAGGCTGTGTGTGCCAGCTGGGGATTTTACAGAGGAGTTGATGGTGGAGGCACACAGTTCGCCGTATTCCGTGCATCCTGGTGGCACCAAGATGTACCAGGATCTTTGTCTGAATTATTGGTGGCATGGTATGAAGAGGAGTGTGGCTCGGAGTGTAGCCAAGTGCTTGGTTTGTCAGCAAGTGAAGGCGGAGCATCAGTGTACGGCCGGGTTGCTACAACCGCTTCCGATTCCGGAGTGGAAATGGCAACACATCACTATGGATTTCGTGACTGGACTACCTCGGAGTCCGAAGCAGAATGACGCGATTTGGGTGATCGTAGATCGATTGACCAAATCCGCGCACTTTATTCCATTCCGAGTGGGACAGTCCACTGAGGCGCTAGCGAGGAGATATATGGCGGAGGTCGTGCGACTTCACGGAGTCCCCGTGAGTATCGTGTCAGACAGGGACACGAGGTTCACATCTCAGTTCTGGCAGAGTTTGCAGAAGAGTTTGGGTACGCGTCTGAGTTTCAGCACGACGTACCATCCGCAGACGGATGGCCAGTCCGAGAGGACGATTCAGATTTTGGAAGACATGCTGAGGGCGTGCATGTTGGATTTCAAGGGTTCGTGGGAGGACCATCTACATCTGGTAGAGTTTTCTTACAACAACAGCTTCCAGGCGAGTATTGGCATGGCGCCTTTCGCCGCTCTTTATGGGAGGAAATGTCGATCGCCATTGAGTTGGGATGACGTTGGTGATCGGGAGTTGTTGGGACCTGAGATGATTGTGGAGGCCGTGGATATTATCAGGAACATTCGGGAGAGGTTGAGGATTGCTCAGGACCGTTTTAAGCATTGGGCGGATGCTAAACGTCGTCCTTTGGAGTTTCAGCCGGGCGACCATGTGTTTCTGACGATTTCCCCGAATCGTGGTGTGATTCGTTTTGGGAAGCGAGGGAAGTTGAGCCCGCGATACATTGGACCGTTTGACATTCTGGAGAAAGTTGGCGAGGTAGCTTATCGCTTAGCCTTGCCGCCATCTTTGGAGGGAGTTCACAATGTTTTCCATGTGTCGCAGCTTCGTCGATACATTAGCGATCCATCTCATGCTGTGGATTTTTCGGAGATTACCGTTCGCCCCGATATGACGTATGACCAGCATCCAGTGCAGATTCTGGACAGGCGTCAGAAGTCGCTTCGGAACAAGATTGTCAATCTAGTGAGGGTGATGTGGCGACACGGCTCACCTGAAGAGTCTACTTGGGAGAATGAGGATGAGATGCTAGAGCGTTTCCCACTTTTGTTCCCGGACACGTGAGTGTTGGGAAATTCCGAGGACGGAATTTTTCTTAAGTTGGGGAGGATATAATGACTGGTTTTCATGTATCTGGATTTATTATATTATATTATATGTTTTGATGGATTTTCTCCTTATATGTGGTTTTCGTCTCCGTAACCTTCATTTCGTTCGTTTCGTCGTGTTTTCTAGCTTCTTTCTTAGAATCGTCGATTTCGACGCGAGTCATTCGTGACGGGCTTCGTATCGGTCATATCTTATTGTTAGATCAAGCCTAGGAGTCTTAGAAATCGATCCCGGAGCTTCGCGCTCCATTTCGGAACTTTTGGTGCTCATTAGCCGGTGTAAGAAGGGGCACCGACCGACTAGATGACGATCCAGTCGGTCGGCAATCCTTCTTGAACCGACTAGTTGGCTTTCTAAATTTCTCAAGAGTTACTGTTTATCGTTAGTCGGTCTAAGAACGTTGGTTGACCAACTAGGTTGCAAACTAGTCGGTCGGCAATGCTTCTTTAACCGACTAACACATCATCTAAATTTTGGTATCAGTACTGTTCATTCTTAGTCGGTCTAAGTTCATATCTCGACCGACTAGTTGCCAAACTAGTCGGTCAGCAGTTGTTCATTGACCGACTAAATCTAAATCCGAATCTTGTGCAGGAGTTACTGTTTACACTTAGTCGGTCTGCGTTGGTCGACCGACCGACTAGTTTCCAAACTAGTCGTTCAGTGGTTGCTCTTTGACCGACTAATCTGTGTTAAAACCCTAATTTCTGGGCAGCCGCCAGCCCATCCTATTTAAACCCCTCTCAAACGTTTTCTTCTTCCTCCTCACGACCTAAAACCCTAGTTTCTCCCCCATTGAGCCCCCTTCCACCTCAAACCATTATTCCTTCATCCCAAGCCCAAAATCCATCATCCAACCTCTCCCTTAACCCATTCTACCTCTCATCCTCCCCAAAATCTCATCAAATCCACTAAAACCCTATTTCTCCAAACTTCTCCAATCATTTCCAGATCTGAACCCTAGGTTCCCTGGAGCGTTTCTTCCGTCGTCGTGGTTGCTCGGCGTTATTCTCCCGTTTCCTACACGGTAATACTCGATTCTTTAGTTTTAAGCATAACCCATTTGTGTTCTTTTGAAACCCTAATGAATGGATATAGTTTGTTGAATGTTTCTCCATAACAGCGACTACCCCGTAGATTAGCGCCCGTGGGACGAACCCTCGTTGATCATCCTCGGTGCTAGGCAAGTGAAACTTGCCACTTAGGGTTTAGGCAATGTTTTAGGCCATTTGCTTGTTGTAGGCGTAAAAGAAACTAGGCGACGAAATGATACTCGCCTAGGCTCAAATTTAGGAACTAGCTTGACAACGAAGCTAGATCCGACATTATCATGTTGCACAATTACCATGTCATGTTTAATTTCCATTAACGGTACGCAAATTAATTGTCATGCCATTGCATTCTTTAAGTGTTCCCGTGATTGCGTAGCTTCGCTACAATGCTTGTGTTCCTGGCTCGTGTTCCAGAAGCGGGCCATGTGTTGGTTGATAGCCAATGCCCGAATTGATTGTTTCTGGCTAGGTGCACCCCTACGCCAAATGCTTTGAATCGTGAACTAGAATGCGAGCTCCTGTGCGGGGCAACCCTGGCTCATTTACTGAGCTCGTGTGCGGGGACCCTGGCTCGATTACATGTGGGTATTGGGGGTAAGAGTTAAGCGGTCATTCAACTGGGAGTCTGCCCGATCATCAACTACAGTTGTAAGGCGTAAACTCTGGGTTTTGGGGTAGTGTTAAGCGGCCAATCAGCGTGAATGTTAAACCATTCAGCTGTAAGGCGTAAACATCTACAAACAACGTGAATAGTGAATAGTGAATTGATTGAGATTGTTAGTAGCTTGGCTACTCTTGCCTTGTCCCGATAATTGTTCTCTTGTACTTATTGTTTCACCATGTCTTGCTTGTGCACTCATGTTATAACTGCCATGTCATGCATACTAAAACTGCTAGGTTGCTAGTTGCCTTACTTTCAGTTTCATTGCCCAAGTCTTTTAGACTTGCTGACATGTGCCCCTTTACTCTTTTGGATGACACATGTTGGATCCTGAGCCTGAGTACCTTGTTGAGGACGAGGTGTTTGCTGACGCCGAGCCCGAGCTTGTGTTTAACGGGGAGTACGTGGACACTGGGGACCAGTCCTAGTGTCTTCGTTGAGCTTTTCCTTTTGTTTAGGCTACTATTTTGTTGTCGGTGCGTAGCACCTATACTTTGTTACGTTGTTGCTTTTGTTGGCCTTGTTCTGGGCCTTTTAGACTCTTTCTTTTAGCCTGGTGGCTTTTCTGGATGTCAAACTTAATTTTCTTGTTGGACAATTTATGAGATATGAGATTTTATTTCTGTCTCTCTTTGTGTTATTATTGTTATTCCGTTTGTGGTTACAGGGACCTGCTTATGTTTTATTGACTCTTATCGGGTTTGGGGCTTCACAGCTCCACTCTCGTGCGGACCTTTTCACGTCTCGCCTCCATTTTAGGGAAGCGGGTCATGACAGAAATCGCGCCAGCCCACATTGTCATACAACGTGAGCATCCCCTCAAGTACCCCCAGGCGTCCTAGGTCTGCAAGGTGTGCGAACCTGGAGGGTACGATCGAGCGCTGGGAAATGCGCTCGAAGACGATGCGGTGTGTGTCGTCTCGGAACGTAATCCTGAGCGGTCCGACAAGTGGAGCCGGTGGTGGTGATACGGGCTGTGCGATGGCAGGGAGTGGCTGTGCGGGGTGTGCAGGCTGTGCGGGCTCTGCAGGCTGCGCCGGGTGTGCGGGGCCTGCAGGCTGTGCTGGGTGAACGGGGTGTGGTGGAGTAGGCGGAGGAGAGTCCTCCACCTCGTGGGAGGGGCCGGCATCATCCGACCGCTTCCGCTTGGCGGAAGCTCTCCTCGACCTCGGCCGTGTCCAGGGCGGCATATGGCCCCCGGGAGCTCACCAAATATGTGAAAAACACGGCGTGCGTAAAAATAAAGGAAAGAGTATACCGCGACACGCCGCGAGAGAAAGGTAATGGAAGCGTGCAAAGACGACGCCTCCACGTAGCCCAAAACAATCCCCGGAAGCTCCCCTGGGCTCCCCTAAGCTCCCCAAATTTACATGCGCATAAAACAAAGAGATTAGCGTGTAATATTCAAAACGTATGGGGGTAGGGGTAGAACAGATAGAAATTGAATTTAATTTGGGTTTGGGGTTCGTTAGACACATGGATCATCAAAAAATACACAAAAGAGGTGAAATAGGCGAAAAATTGGGTTACCGGAGCTCGGCCGGCAAGGTGACCGCCGGCGGCGACTCAGGCGAGGGGCGGCGATGATCGGCCGGAGTTGGGTGGCCGAGCGCTGGCACGGGGTGCGTGGTCGGGCGAGTGAGCGAGGGCAGTGGGCGAGGGAGATGAGGGGTCGGGCGATTCTGGGTTTTGCTCGTTTCGAAAAACGCGCCCCCCGCCCCCTTTTATAGAAAAAGTTACGACTCGGCCGAGTGACTAAGTCGCTCGGCCGAGTGAACTCAACGAAATTACTTTGAAAAATTCCTCCCGCTTATGACTCGGCCGAGTGTCCTTGCCATCCTCGGCCGAGTGGAGTAAGTCCATTCGGCCGAGTGGCTCAAGCTACTCGGCAAGACTCGCCCTAGGAGTGTATCAGTTTTACTCGGCCGAGTGAATATATATACTCGGCCGAGTGGCAATTATATTGAAATCAAGAAAAGAAACAGAGAGTTGGGTACAGCAGACTTCCCTCGTTCGTGTGCCGCTTGGGCGGACGAACTTGTGTGCTCGGCCGAGTGACTAGTATACTCGGCCGAGTGAACCCTGTCTTCTGCTGTTTGGCTTCGTTTAGGCTCTAAACTCTGTTTTTCTTCCTCCAGTCGATTTCATCTTCCTCCTAAGCATCGAGCGCATTCCTGGAGCGCTCCTTGTAGCCTCGTTCATCCTTCTCATGATGGATTTCCCTATCTCCTCTCCTGTCAAGAAAAATAGGACCCGTTATCACAAAATTTTTGGTCGAACGACTCAAAACACTAATAATTTCTAAAACAAAAATAAAGAAAAAGTAAAAATAAAGCAATAACCGTCGGGTTGCCTCCCGACAAGCGCTCGTTTAAGGTCGTGAGCTCGACCCCCTTTGATTTTCAATTAATGCGGGATATTTGGTGCATAGGAGATGAACCCGTCAAATTTTCCGGGGAGAACGCTTAAATTTTGATGTTGTGGCGGGGAGTCCTTCCTCAGTGCTCCTTTGCCTCGGGTAGTATTGGGGGGTGGCTCCCCCAAGCTAGCGCTTGCTCCGGTCCTCGGCTTCACCGGTGACACCGATTTCCGTATCGACGGAGCTTTCTTCGGAGACTTCAATTTTGAGAGCTTGCAGAGCTCTCGAATCCTTGCGACATCTGTGTCGCCTTCATCAATTTCAGTGGAGAAGTCGGGGGAATGCTCCATCTTTTCATCTTGTCCTAAGTCCGGCCCTTCCTCGAAATCTTCTTTGAATAGAGCGCCGATCGAATGGGGGATCGCCTCCTCAATAACCTCGTCAAGGAGGTTCGAAAGATCATCCGGCCGTCCCTTAAGCAAATATGTTCTATTGATTTCTCCCCTTGGGACTCCCTCGGAATAATGCTTGAGCCTCTGACCATTTACTTTGAATGTGGCTCCGTCCTTGCTTTCTAACTCGAAAGCCCCTCCCGGTTGTATGTGCTTGATGGTGAAAGGTCCGGACCAACGTGACCTTAACTTACCGGGTAATAGTCGGAGCCGGGAGTTATATAGGAAGACCTTGTCTCCTACTTTGAAGTCTGTAATGGTTATGCGCGCATCGTGGAGAATCTTGGTCCTTTCCTTGTAAATTCTTGAGCTCTCGTAGGCGTCTCTCCTTATCTCATCAAGCTCGTTGATGTCTAAGAGTCGCCTCACCGCCGCACTCTTGTAATCATAATTAAGGGTCTTGATGGCCCAATATGCACGGTGTTCCAACTCTACCGGTAAGTGGAAAGCTTTCCCATAAACAATTCGGAACGGTGTGGTGCCGATGGGAGTGCGGAAGGCCGTGCGATATGCCCATAGAGCATCGTTTAACTTCATCGACCAATCCTTTCTAGATCGATCCACGGTCTTCTCAAGAATTTTCTTGATCTCTCTATTCGAGACCTCCACTTGGCCACTTGTCTGGGGGTGATACGCCATGCCAACTCTATGGTTTACCCCGTACTTTTTCAGCATGGCTTCAAACTTATTTTCTATGAAATGGCTCCCCCCGTCGCTTATCAAAGTACGAGGCACGCCGAAGCATGGGAAGATGTTCTGCTTGAAGAACTTAGAGACTACCCTTGCATCATTAGTAGGGGTAGCGATTGCTTCTACCCATTTAGAGACGTAGTCAACGGCTAATAGGATGTATTTGTTACCATTGCTCGACGGAAATGGTCCCATGAAGTCCACTCCCCAACAATCAAAAAGCTCAATTTCTTGGATGGGCCTCATTGGCATCTCATTTCGTTTGGAGATATTCCCGGTCCGTTGGCATCTATCGCACCCCTTTACAAAGTCGTGGGTGTCTCTAAACATTGTTGGCCAGAAGAATCCGCTTTGCAAAATCTTGGCGGTTGTCTTAGAGGCGGCATGATGTCCCCCGCATGGCATACCATGGCAATGCAAAATGATAGACGTTGCCTCCTCTTTAGAAACACACCTCCGAATAACGCTATCTTTGCATATCTTGAAGAGGTATGGATCTTCCCAAAAATAGCTACGGACCTCATGCAAAAATTTCCTCTTTTGGTGCGTGGGCATCCCATGCGGTTTAATTCCACAAGCCAAGTAATTGACGAAGTCCGCGTACCAAGGTACTTCTCCGGTCCTTACGGCGTATAGCCTCTCATCCACGAATGTGTCGTCGATAGGCAAACTCTCGTCCTCCTTGTCGCGAATAAGCCTAGACAAATGGTCTGCCACAACATTGTCCGTACCCTTTTTGTCTCTGATCTCCAAATCGAACTCTTGCAACAAGAGTATCCACCTAATTAACCGAGGCTTGGCTTCCTTCATGTTTAAAAGATATTTCAACCCCGCATGGTCGGTGTGGACAATCACCTTGGAACCGAGGAGGTAGGAACGAAACTTCTCGATGGAATAGACGACCGCAAGAAGCTCTTTTTCGGTAGTTGTATAGTTTTTCTGCGCGTCATCCAATGTCTTGCTCGCATAGAATATTGCATGAAGCTTCCTATCTTTCCTTTGTCCCAATACCGCCCCAATGGCTTGGTCGCTAGCATCACACATTAGCTCAAATGGAAGGCTCCAATCCGGTGGTTGTATGATGGGTGCAGAAACTAGCGCTTCCTTCAAGGTATTGAAGGCTTGCAAGCATTCATCTGAAAAAATAAAAGGAGTATCTTTAGCAAGCAAGGATGTAAGAGGTCGGGCAATCAAGGCAAAATCCTTGATGAAGCGGCGGTAAAACCCCGCATGACCAAGAAAGCCACTAATGCCCTTGACATTAATAGGAGGAGGGAGTTTCTCGATTACCTCAATCTTTGCTTTATCTACCTCAATTCCTCTCGAGGAGACAAGGTGCCCGAGAACTATACCTTCCGTGACCATGAAGTGACACTTCTCCCAATTTAGAGTGAGATTGTTTTGTTGGCACCTTTTAAGGACTTTAGCGAGATTGGCCAAACAAGAGTCAAACTCACTTCCATAAACCGAAAAATCATCCATAAAAACTTCCATAATATTTTCAATATAATCGGAAAATATGGATGTCATACACCTCTGAAAGGTGGCGGGAGCATTACAAAGACCAAACGGCATCCTACGGTAGGCATAGGTCCCATAGGGACAAGTAAAAGTGGTCTTTTCTTGGTCATCTTCGTGCAAAGGGATTTGGAAGAATCCCGAATACCCATCTAGATAACAAAAGTATTTATGTTTGGCTAGGCGCTCAAGCATTTGATCAATGAAGGGCAATGGGTAATGGTCCTTTCGGGTCGCTTTATTTAGTTTCATATAATCAATGCACATTCGCCATCCCGTGACGGTGCGTGTAGAAATGGGCTCTCCTTTATCATTTTTTATAACTGGCATCCCCCCTTTCTTGGGGACGACGTGAACAGGGCTAACCCATCTACTGTCAGATATAGGATAAATAATACCGTCGTCAAGCAATTTTAGGATTTCCTTTTTAACCACCTCCTTCATGTTCGGGTTTAACCACCTTTGAGGCTCTATGGAGGTGGCGTCGGTATCCTCCAAATGGATCCTATGTGTGCAAAGCCTAGGACTTATCCCTTTTAGATCGGAGATAGTGTAGCCAAGGACATCTTTGTGACTCCTAAGAACGTCTAGGAGTTTCTCAAGTTGATCTTGCGTGAGGTGGGAGTTGACTATCACCGGAAAAGTTAATTTATTACCTAAAAAGGCATACCTTAGATTCGGTGGTAATTGTTTAAGTTCAACCTCAAGAGGTGCCGCTCCTTCTTCTTCATCAGCTCGCATGTGTTTGGTTTCTTCCTTGTCATCTGAGTTTAGCTCATGTTCAGGTGGCGTGCTCTCATGCGAAGACTCAGACTCACTACTTAGTGAGGACGATGCATCGAAATAGGCGCTCTCCGATTCTGTGCTAGCATCGTCGAAACCTTCACTCTGCTCCGGTTCGTTCCTGGAGTCAAGAAACACATCAGACGATTCATAAAAGCAAGAGTGAGTGTCATAGAGTGCTACTCCCTGGTCATCGGTTTGCTCGAAAGATTCTTCAGAAGTATAGTGCTCTTCGACACTTGCTCTGCCATCTTCGAAGTATAACTTGTCGTCTATCACATCAACTCTGACATTGCCCCCGATAGTCCCATCCGGGGAGACTTGATCCATCACAAAACTAGCAAACATTTGTTCGTCGGGGTCCTTGATATCGATAGCAATTGCTCCTGTGGCGTGGACCTCATCGACAAGCTCCTTAAGGAGGTCTGTGAAGGAGTCATAATCTCCCTGACTGAGTTCCGTTGTCGACATTGCATCCTCCATTCTCCCTATTAAGATCTTATGCAAAATACGGGGAGGATATGCAAATAGGGCTGCAAATAGAGTTAGCACAGGGTGTAGAAGAAAGTAAAGAAAGAAGGAAAAATAACCGGATTGTCGATGCCGAACACCGTCAAAATGGCCTCCCCGGCAACGGCGCCAAAAACTTGATCGCTTCGGTATGTAACCCAAAAAGAGCGACCGTGTAGTTTTACCGCAAGCGCACGGTGTAGCGGCGAGCGGGTTATCGAACATAGGGAGGACGAATGACGGTGTCTTCTCCGAACAACCTGGCTATAGGAACAGAAAAGATGGAATTTGCCTTTTGGCGATCCTGTCACAATCGTCAGACATAGTATGGATGTATAAAATCAAATAAAGACGCCTAGGGAATGGGGAATTCCCGCTACTCACCGTATCTCGTCAATGTGATTCATTGGTGTCACAATTGCTAGGGTAGAATTTCGGTTGAACTAGTTGCAACTGAATGTAAAACCTAGCTCACGCTCTCGCGCTGTTGCTGGTCTATAGCTATCCTAGATTTGGGTCCAATCTCTTACAAACCCTAGCCTAGGCAAGCTAGCATTAGGATCAACATCATCGTTCAATCGCGCCTCGAGCCCACTCTCATGCAAACTCGGGCCGCGACCTAGGTTGGGATAGTTCTTACCCGTCCAATCTCTTGCAAACGGGTATCGGCATGGAATTGCAACCGAGAACCCTATCGGTCCAATCTCTTGCAAACCGATACTACGGAAACTCAATTTCAACCCAATTCGGATTTCTAGGGTTTCCTATCGAATTGGGATCCAATCTCTTGCAAATCCCAATTGATATGAACACCTAGCTATCCGTGTTAAATCGATCCCAAACTAACCCTAATAGCAATTCTAGCAATATTCTACCAAATCATCACAAATCAGAAATTGGGCTCGTAGGGTTCATCCCCACGCCCCAAGACGTAAGGACTACTCACAATTCATATCACAAATACAAAAATAATCAATGGAAATAACAAGAGAATTCATCACAATATTCAAATAAGCAATAAAAATAGTATTTTTAAAGGAGAGAGAGACAAACCAATAGAGTTCTCCAAGAATCCAACAAAAATAAACTTTTCTCTCCTCTCCAATCACAATAATCAAAAGCTAAAAAGTTTTAATCTAAAAAGCTGCAAAAAGTAAAGGAAAAAGCTCTCTAACCTAGGTCAAAAACTGGGGTTAAATACCCCCAAAATCGTCCAAAAAATTGTGACCAAAATGCCCCTGCGCAGCCTGAAAATCGCAATTTACGCTACAGGCAGCGCGGCTCACTCAGCCGAGTAACAAAAGTCGCTCGGCCGAGTAAGAAATCCTGAAAATTTCCAGTAAGTCTGGGTCTTCGGGGGTCTTCACTTCGGGGGTCTCTCGGCCGAGTGAGTTGTCGTCACTCGGCCGATGGCTTCTATTCACTCGGGCGGTCGGCATTTTCCACTCGGCCGAGTGGGTCTTCTGAAGCTCAGGCAGACGAAAAACAGTAAGTTGGCTCTTTTGGATGGGCGTCGTCTGAGTGCCACTCGGGCGGACGGGGTCTCGTCACTCGGCCGATGTGGCTTCCGATGCTCGACCGAGTGCACATATGAGGTGTGTCCGATCTGGTCGGCCGAGCGGTGTCTCGCTGGTCAGCCGAGTGACTCCTTCACTCGGCCGAGTGAGACACCAAAAATGCCCAAACAGCTTGTTTTTGCCTCCTCGTCGCTCCTGTGACGTTCTTTCTTCTTCCGCTCCTCTCCAATGGCTAAATACCCCTCGGGGAGGTCGTCGGTGACACTCTGGAGTAGGCGTATCTCGGGATCACTCCAAATCGCTCCAAATCACCTGAAATTCGACAAAAACAACAAATCGTGAAGAGTATCGCAATATCGTCGATATATCGTGAAAAACATGATTTGAGCGATCTAAATGGCATGCAAACATGCGGGAAAAAAAGTGTAAAATATGGAGTGATCACGGAGTGCTGCAAGAGATTTCTTGACGGCCGTCGCGTTCAGGGGAGGACCAAGAGGACGCTCATCGTCACGAGGAAGTGTGACACGGAAGTGACGGAAAACAAGGGTCAACAAGCACGGGAAGGGGATGTGAGCCGATTTCGTGGTCTTGCGAATACACTCGAAAGAGTCAATCTTATCGAGTATAATGCGAGCCCAGTTAATCGAGCTCCCCATGAAAATAGCATAAATCAGCTTCAGAAAAGGCTGGGACGGTAGAGATTAGGAGCCGTACTTGGGAAGCAAGCACGACTTCAGAATCAAGTTCAGGACCCATGCATTTGGCTTGAAAGATTTAGAGGGCACGCCAATCATGGCGGTAGGAATCTGATGAAAAATCTCTGAGAGGATGGTCTGATCTAAGGAAGAAATGTCATCAACAGAAATGTCTGAGGGGAGGAGGCCAGACGAGGAGATACCCAAAATCTCTCCTAAGATTTCTGCTGTGAGGACTATAGGAGTCCCCAAAACAGTCGTCTCAACAGAGTGGGTCTCATCGTACTGACCTCGGATCCTATTGTCATAGAATAGCTTTACTAATCGAGGGTAGGGGTGAGGATTCGCCTTCGGGTCATATCGAAGGTAATCGAGAAGACCCGAGGACGAAAGAAGATCAGCTAGCCCTATGAAGTCACTAAACTGGACGAAATGCTCCAGAAGCAATGGGCAATGTTCGATACGGTTGTAAGCCGCGAGACACATAGGGTCGTCGCGACACAACGAGATATCGACACCGCCTACCAGCATCGGAGCCTTTCCCTTAGGCTTACGGGTAGATGTACGAGGGCGGGAGCTAGACTCAGGATGGGTAGGAGGAGTGGGTTCCCTATGTGTCTCAGGCTCGGGGATATACTCGGTGTCGGAATCCGAAGCACCGGGTGGAGTGGAAGCACGGAAAATAACTTGCTTGGGCTTGGGCTGAGGTCGGGCTTGGGGTTTTGCAGTCGTCGTCCTCTTACGCTTAAGAGGAGGCGAAAACGAAGAGGGTTGGGTGGTTTTCGAATGACGTCTAGGAGGGATTCGTGAAGGTTGATCGGGATCCGTAGGGGTAGGTTCTATGGTCATCGATGAGGGGCTAGAGGGAGTGATCGGGATTCGTGTTCTTGCCATTATCGACGTAAGACACGACGCAAGAGAGATCAAATCAACGATGCCCTAGCCAAAAATGAATGAAACCCTAGAAAAAGTTTGAAACCCTAGAAGCCAAATAGATATGAAAACCTAACCCTAGAGCTGAAAAATAGAACCCTAGACAGGAGAGGGAGAGAGGGGGGTTACCCTAGGTCGAAGGTCGACGGTCGGCGACGGCGGGATTGGTCGGAAATAGGCCGGAAGTCGAAGGGTCACGAGGGAGGAACGGGGGTTTTCGAGCTGGAGAAAAGATGGAGACCGACTAAAATGAAAAGGAATCAGTTAGATTAGATTTAAGTCGGTCGAAATCGTGAAAAGACAAGACTGCCCCTGAGCACTTAGTCGGTCACAGTTCAATGGCTGACCGACTAGATGACGATCTAGTCGGTCGGGTAACGAGCTTGAACCGACTAAGTGGAAACAGAGACCAGTCGAAGATTTCCTGAACGAGAATTAGTCGGTCTACGCTCAAATACTGACCGACTAGAACTCAATCTAGTCGGTCGATATGTAAGCTTGAACCGACTAAAGAGTTAAGCTGGAGAGGAAACTCAAAATAGCTTGAGTTAGTCGGTCTGAGTTCTTTTACTAACTGACTGGATACGAATCTAGTCGGTTGGTGATTGAACTGATACCGACTAAAGAAGTTCAAAAGTTGAGAGATAGAGCTAGTCGGTCTGAGTTCATTAGCTGACCGACTAGATGTGAATCTAGTCGGTTGGTTGATGAACTGAGACCGACTAGATGAGTCCAAAAATTGATAATGAAGTTCTCTCCTAAAAATACTTGGACGATACATCGCAATCCTCTCAAAAATCATCTAAAATATCACATTAAACATCGAAATCTCAAATACGACATTCAAACATGAATTCGAGCAAAAATTCAAAATATCACATAAAATCCCGAAAAATCCAATAAGTCTAGCATGAATTAAATATTGCGAAAAATAATAGCATGCAAGATTATTGAATGAAACATGAATCATATATCTCGGATTCACCCATAATCCCCAATTCTCGACGCAACCGCACAAAGTAGTCCTCCTTTAGGGGTTTCGTGAAAATATCGGCGATTTGCTTTTGGGTTTCAACGTACACTAAAATGATGTCCTTTTTAGCAACATGATCATCTAAAAAGTGGTGTCGGACATCTATGTGTTTCGAACGGGAATGGTGTACCGGGTTCTTGGAAAGACATATTGCACTTTGGTTGTCAACCATGATAGGACAAGTATCACAGTTTATACCAATGTCTTTAAGTGTGTGTCTCATCCAAAGAACTTGAGCACACACGGCACCGGCGGCAATGTATTCCGCCTCGGTGGTTGAAAGTGATACGGAATTTTGCTTCTTGGAAAACCAAGAGACAAGGGAATTTCCTATAAAATGGCAAGTGCCACTAGTACTTTTCCTGTCGGATTTGCATCCCGCATAATCGGCATCACTATATGAGATTAACTCATACGTGCTAGATTTCGGATAAAGTAATCCAAAATCTAAAGTGTAACTTAGATAGCGAAAAATACGTTTTACCGCTACTAAGTGAGACTCCTTAGGTTGAGACTGTTAACGAGCACATACGCATACGGCAAACATAATATCCGGCCTACTTGCGGTAAGATAAAGTAAACTACCTATCATACCTCGATATAGACGAATGTCTACATCCTTACAGCCCGTATCCTTATCAAGATGCGTAGTTGTGCTCATTGGAGTCTTTTTCCCGGAGGCACTCTCCATTCCAAATCGCTTAAGCAACTCCACCGTATACTTCGTTTGGTGGATGAAGATTGCATCGTCCATTTGGCGAATTTGGAGACCTAAGAAATATTTGAGCTCACCCATGTGGCTCATCTCAAATTGTTCCTTCATAACATTAGAAAACTCTTCGCAAAGAGCAAAGTTAGTAGCACCGAAAATGATATCATCAACATATATTTGAACTAAAATTATATCATTATTCGAATGCTTAACAAAAAGTGTAGAATCGGCTTCTCCCATTTTAAAATTCAAATCCAAAAGAAAATTCTTTAGGCGATCATACCAAGCTCGAGGAGCTTGTCTCAAGCCGTAAAGCGCTTTCTTTAGTTTAAAAACATGATTTGGAAATTTTTCATTAATAAAACCCGGAGGTTGAGAAACGTAAACTTCCTCAACAACATCTCCATTTAAAAATGCACTTTTAACATCCATTTGAAATAATTTAAAATCCTTATGGCATGCAAAAGACAATAATAATCTAATTGATTCTAATCTAGCTACCGGAGCGAAGGATTCTTCGAAATCTATACCTTCCTCTTGACGGTAGCCTTGAGCAACTAACCGAGCTTTGTTCCGGACGACGACTTGGTTCTCGTCGGTTTTGTTCTTGAATATCCACTTTGTCCCTATGACGGTGTGGTTCTTCGATGGCAATGGAACAAGCTTCCAAACTTCATTCTTCTCTAATTGAATGAGTTCCTCCTCCATGGCTAAGATCCAAGCGCCATCTTCGCATGCTTCATTAACATTCTTTGGCTCTATCGAGGAGGCAAAGGCACAATGAGCGAAGTAGTTCACTTGCGATCTCGTCTTGACACTATCATGGATATTGCCAATGACTTGCTCATGAGGATGGTCACGAACGGTATGAAGCCGTTTGGGAATACCTTGGTCACTAGGAACATTCTCAACAACTTCATTAGACGGGTTAGTCTCAATAGAATTAATAGAATCATTAGAGTTAGAATTACCAATTGAATCACAATTACCAATTGAATCACATAAGACATCCATAGAGTCATCATCATTAGTAATTCTAGTTGGAACAAATCCTTCATTAAATGACACATGAAGCGATTCCTCGATCGTTGAGGTTCGTTTGTTGAATATCCGGTAGGCTTTGCTACGCGAAGAATATCCAACAAAAATCCCCTCATCGGATCTTGGATCGAATTTGTCCAAACTACCATACGTGTTCTTAATAAAACATTTCGAACCAAAAACACAAAAATGTTTAACTTGAGGCAACCTACCAAACAAAAATTCATAACAAGTTTGTTTAGTGCCGGGCCTCAAAAGTATTCTATTAAACACATAGCAAGCGGTATGTACCGCTTCCGCCCAAAATTGATGGCCAAGTTGGCTATCATCAAGCATAGTGCGAGCACACTCCACTAGCGTCCTATTCTTTCTCTCAACTACACCATTTTGAGGAGGTGCACGAGGGAAAGAGAAGGTGTGTGTAATACCAACTTCATCACAAAATGTCTCAAAAGACTCATTCTCAAATTCACCTCCATGATCACTACGAATAGTGACAATGGTGGTTCCTAAGAGATTTTGTACTTTCTTAACAAAAATTGTGAAGTTTTCCAAAGCTTCATTTTTATTACACAATGAAAATACCCAAGTAAACCTAGAAAAGTCATCAACGATGACAAGTCCATATCTAGCATTACCTAATGAAGCAACTCTAGTTGGCCCAAATAAATCTAGATGTAATAGCTCTAGAGGCCGCTTAGAAGAAATGCTTTTCTTAGGTTTAAATGAAGATTTTGGAAGCTTGCCTCGTTGACACGAGTCACAAAAGCTTTTCTTTTGAAAGACAAGCTTAGGGAAGCCTCTAATAGAATTTAACTTGGAAAGCTTAAAAAGTGTTCCAAAGTTCACATGACCAAAACGTCGATGCCATAAGTGTTGTTCACTTGTGTTGGCAATAAGACATTGTTCATGTGATCTTGGAAGATCTAGGATATATATATCCTTATGGCGTGTGCCGGAAAACAATAATTCATTATTATCTTTTCTTAAAATATGGCACATTCCTTTCGCAAAGTTAACTTTGTAACCTTTGTCACAAAGTTGACTTATTGAAATAAGATTGTGGTTTAATCCTTTAACAAGGTAAACATCACATATAATGGGTTTAGAAGGATTACCCACTTTACCAACACCTATGATGGTTCCGCTCTCGTTGCCTCCAAACACGACGTGGTTTCCATTTGCAATGGGAACCACTCCGGAGAGCAATTGAGCGTCACCCGTCATGTGTTTTGAACACCCGCTATCGAGTATCCAATTCCCCTTGGAGCTAAATTTAAATTTGTTGCTCCTTTTCTTTTTCTTTTCCTTGAGTACCTAAAGATAGAAAATTTCATATCATGGTACCCAAGGTCATTGGGTCCAAAAGATTAGACCTTTGGAAGCCAAGTCCAATTGGACTTAGACTTCTCCACATAATTTCTACTATGCACAACATACGAAAAATAAGCATTCATGTAGACTTGTTTTTAATCCATGCTTGTGTCCTTTGGGCTCCAAATAGTGAAAATCTTGGGAGCCCTCATCCTATTGGGTGCATGCATGCGACGTTGATTTGTACGTGATGCATGTTGTGGATAGGCATAAGGAACATGATGGAATGGTGCATGTGGATAATTATTCATATGATGTTGTGGGTGAACATATGCATGTGTGGGAACATGTGCGTGAGGGTGTCTCACATGGTGTGCACGTGCCCATGAATGTGTTGCATAAAAATCATCATATGTGTGAGCCGGTGGAGTAGGACGAGTGTTCCTACGTGTCATAGTATTGGTGTACATATAAGCATGCCCCTTCTTTGGAGGTCCACCCAAAGTGGGTTTCTTTCCGAAAGATGGTGTGGACGAGGTGGAAGCACCATTGGTAGAAGAACTACCAATAGAGTGTTTGCTACCACTCGTTGAGTCACCGGAAGTTGGCCTAACAAAAGTAGTGGCCAATTTGGATGAACATCCCATCGTATACCCCAAGCCAATGTGGTGATTGGCCGGAAGTAAGTCACTTAGGATTTTATCCAAATGGTCCTTACCCTTATTGAATTTATTAATTCGGCCTAATGTGTTCTCATATTTCTCGGTGAGAGAACGCATAAACGTATCCAAATTGGATACTTGCGATGTGAGCACATAAACACGAGATTTAAGATTCTTATTCTCAATACTCAAAGTCGAGTTTTGAGAAGTCAAATCCGCTATCTTTTGTTCCTCCGGATCTTCAATGCTAACATGTTCAAGTTTAGATTTGAGATTAACAATCTCATTTCTTAACTCTTCAACAACGGTGTCGTTGTTGGTGATGATAGTCTTAGGCGAGGTTTGAATGCTAGCTAAGTCATCTTTTACTTTAGTATACCTATTTACTAATTTAGTATACTTAGACCATAATTGAGAGTTAGCATTCCTAAGGTCATCCATAGTTACCTCATCGCCTTCGTCGTCATTATCATTGGAAGAGGATGATCCTTGATCATGCTCCTCTCTTGCCATGAAGCACATGTGCGCTTGCTCCACTTGCTCATCGTCCGACTCTCCGCTTGAGGAATCCTCAGCGTCGGTGAATGTTGCTCCGACAAGTCCCTTTTTGTTCCCTTTCTTGTACTTCTTGGACTTATCGAATTTCGGCGCCTTCCACTTCTCCTTTTGCTTGTTGAGAGGACACTCCGTTTTCATGTGTCCTAGCTTATTGCACTTGAAACACAAAGGAGAGGAGGAGGCGTTAGAAGAACCAAATTTAGCTTTGTTCTTATAGTTACCTTTTCAGAAGAAACGGTTGAACTTCTTGGCCATGAGTGCCATGGACTCCAAGTCCAACTCGTTTTCCGAGTCTTCATCATCGGTTGATGTGGATGTGGATGGAGCGGCCTTGAAAGCAATAGCCGTCTTCTTTGGCTCGTCTTGCTTTAGGTAGGACTTCATCTTTTCCTACAATTTTAGCTTGCTATCCTTGCGTACCTCGTATGACATTAAAGTACCCATTAGTTGAACTACGGTGTACTTATTCATATCATTACCTTCCTCGATGGCGAAGGTACGCTTTTCCCAAGAAGAAGGAAGTCCTTCGATAAGCTTCGAACACTTCTCCTTTTGGGTGTAGGTTTTGCCGAGAGCCTCCAACTCGTTTATGATGTCGACGAAGCGAGCGTAATACTCCTTCATCTTCTCGCCCTGTTGCATATGAAACATTTCGTAATCTTTGTTAACAACTACGAGTTTAGTGTCTCTTACCCTACTCGTCCCTTCATGTAGTATGAGGAGGGAGTTCCAAATTTGATATGCACTCTTACATGTGCATATCTTATTGAAGTCCTCGGGCTCCAATGCGCATTGCAAGGCGTTCATTGCCTTGGCATTGCTTACCTCCGCGGCGACCTCCGCGGTTGTCCATTTCTCAAAGTCTTCTTCGGCGGGCTCGACGTATTCCTTCATCGTGGTCCTCCATAGAGATGCACTCTGGAGGAAAGTTTCCATCCGGCATTTTCAGTACCTGTAGTTGGTACCGTTGAAGAATGGAGGCCTCGTTGAGGAATGTCCTTCAATCACCGAAGATGCTCCTTCACGGTTCCTGAAGGTGCCATAGTCGGAAGGTGGACGCACGGTCTTGTTGTCGTTGGCAGACATAGCTAAGTATCTGGCTCTGATACCAAATGTAATGCCCTACAAGCTACTGCACAAGTACTAGAGGGGGGTGAATAGTACTTTAAAAATAACGAGGAGTATAATTCCTAATTATAGTGCAAACAACTACCAAATCAATTTGCGGAAGCTTAAATTGAAGACAACAACAAAAATAACAATGCTAACAAATGATATTACTGGGTTCGGATCCACCCAAGTCTCCCTGACTTGTTCCCGGTGATCCTACGTCCCAACCACCCGGATCCCCTCCGGATACTTGAGTTAGAAACCCTAACTCAAGATTTCCACTATGAAATACTTGTGAAAAACCTCCACAAGTCAAATCATACACAAAGTAATTTATGACTCCCACAACCCGGGATCACAACCACACTCTCACAACCGAGAGTGAAACTTACAATATGAAATTGAATTGAAATAAGAAACTTCTTACCGACAAAATAACTATGCCTTGAGTAATGCTTACGAATTAGGGCAAGGATGATTTTGAGGAATAAGAAGTGGCACCAAACCCTAGCTTCAGGATGTAGATCAGTGATGGAGAGCTATGGGGATGTTGGTGACCTAGAATCAAGCACATGGCTTGGAAGGCTTCACACTCAATGAATCTCTCTTTGGAAGTAAGAGTGAGGAGAGATTATTGAATGGAATGAAAGAGCTTTGAATGAGCTTGGAATGATTTCTCTTGATCTCTAAACTTGCAATAATATCAGCCTTGAGTGCAATGAATGCAGCTCAACAAGTATTTATAAGATAGAGGAGAGAGAGAAAGAAATTCGAGTCATTAAATGCTCCAACGGCTCTTTTCTGTACTCAACTAGTCGGTCAAAGAACAACCACCGACCGACTAGTTCATCAACTAGTCGGTCGGTCAATAAACGTATACCGACTAATGAGTGAACAGAGAAAAGATCAAAGCACAGACATAAGGAACTAGTCGGTCCAAGAAGAGTAGCTGACCGACTAGTTTCATAACTAGTAGGTCGGTTACTCAACTGAGACCGACTAACAGATAAAACTGAAGTATGAGCATAAATAGACTTAGTCGGTCCAAGAACAAATGTTGACCGACTAATTCACCAACAAGTCGGTCGCCAAATGAGCATAGACCGACTAAAGATAAACAGTAAGTTAGGTGAAAAATTGGTATGTACAGTAAAAGTAAACTAGTCGGTCCAAGAAGGAAAGTTGACCGACTAGTTCATCAACTAGTCGGTCGATCAATGAACACAGACTGACTAATGATAAACAGTAGCTTAGGCTCAAATGTGCATGTACAGGGAAAGCTCAACTAGTCGGTCACAGAAGCATCACTGACCGACTAGTTCACAAACTAGTCGGTCGGTGAGTCAACTTAGACCGACTAACTGTAAACAGTAAAGAGCTTAGAATTAACTGACAGAAACGAGTCGGTCCAAGAAGCTTTGCCGACCGACTAGATCACCATCTAGTCGGTCAGTTCTTCTTCTTGAACCAACTAACATGCACAAGAAGTCGCGAATCGAAGCGCGATGCTTCGGGAAGAATTGTATGGACTTCAACTAAGATCCTAGAGCTAAGATATGAGCGTTATGAAGATTTAAACCGTAAGACCTACTCAAGGCTTAACATTCTACGAAAGAAGCTTAAAGACTATAAATAAAACTTGACGATACCGTCTTCAATAGCTTCAATCAAATCTTCATGACTTCTAAAAAGGTCCATAAGTTTCAACGAAGCTTTAGGCATACGATCACGTGCTTTGAGAAGTCTTGAGACGTCGTAATTGATATTCATATGAATTTGGCGACGATCTCCATAACTGCGCTCACAAAGTGTTAGTTCACGTTATATTTATGTTTGTTCATCATCCAAAACCAAATCCGGGGAGTCCAGTATCCAACAATTATGTGCCCCAATACATATAATAACTGTGCAAGCATCTCATGTATCCAAACGTTTGAGCTTTACCACCTTGAGTGTGCTTAACAAGTTGCTCATCTGAAGATCCAGTTGGATGCATAGTCTTGCATCACTCATACACTCATCTTCAAGCCAAATAGTTTGCATGAAGTTCCACACCTTGCAGATTGAATAGTATTGGGTCTAGAGCTTCAAGGAAGTCATTGTACTTAAGCCAGTGTTAAGAAGGACACTTTAATATCAGTGAGAACATAGTTTAGTCTATCAAATTTGAGTTTATATTTTTCTTAATCAATCTTCTTGACCATTTAGCATATTCTCTTAGGATATTATGATTTGGATTCCAGCGGTAAAACATAGAAGTATCATAGTTTAGCATATGTTCAATTTTAAATATAGATGGAATGGTTTTTATCAAACTATATCCTCCCACTATTTTAGCACTCATTTTAAGCTATAATAATGAACGATTTTAATAATTAAATTAAAATTAGTGGGAAAGGGACCCAACTACCCTGAGCTTCACAACCTTGAGTGTGCTCAACGAATTGCTTAACTCTGCGATTGGTAGACGACTCTTTATCAATCACATGATATGTGATTCCCTTAACAGTTGTTACCCCTAGCCACTTATAATCATGAGTGTGCTCATCCAAATCACAATGACTAGTCTAGTCAGACCCTTGTTTTCATCTAGCCTAACTCACGCTGGCACTCGGTGTATGCATGACTCGAGGGTTTGGATTAATTCTAGACTACATCACATTTATTAAGAAGTTGGTTTCTATAAAGTAGCCAAGCCATAGCTTGAGTGTGATCAACAACTACAATACGGAACCTATAGTTGCCAAACTCAAAAATAAAGAGAGCTGCGACTAATATAGAAGAAAATTTTAAACGTATTTGACTAGATGTAATCGATGGTGTAAAATAACTTGCATCCTCGTGGTCCAACGGAACACGGCTAGGGGATTTGGCTATGCCGGGATCACTATCCCCAGTCGAGCTAGAGTGATCCACAACTATAGTCACAAACACGCTAGACACCGGTTCATGATCCTTGATACTAATTATTTGTATGTGTAATATCGATTTAATATGGCTTCAATAAAACTAGTTAATCATATCAACTAGTTGAATCCTAAAATTCAAAATTATTAGGATTGGTTAATAACTTTTATTAATGTCCTTATCAATTATACGGAATGTTAGGGTGCTATCATAATCATGTATTAGGGCTTTAAAATTCAAGTTGCAACAATTTAAATTATAGCCGTTTTCAAAATTATTATTAGAACAATTAAAATAATAATTATTGGATAATGCTACCCTAATCAGGTATTAGTAATTTAATTGTTGTAACAATTTTTAAATCTTAGCATGTCCATCAAAAAAATTATTTTATAATTTTTAGAAAGCCTTTAATGGCTAACCTAATAGGTTTTCTTCCATTATCATATAATGAACAAGAAATATCATAACCACTAAAAAATACTAAAGAATTTTATCGCATAAATTTTTTGGCACGAACACTTGCAACTTAAAATTATCTCATAAGTAAGTTACAACAATTAATAATCTAATAATTATCACATAATAATTAAGATCAAATTTTAAAATTATCACAAGATTTTAAAATATATCTAGTTTTCAAAAAACAGTTTTTCGAAAATAAAACTATTACATAGAGTAACAATTTTAATAGCTTAATAATAAACCTCCAGCTTATTGAGAAACATGTTGCATCCTATGCACTTTATAATTGTAAAACCGTAGATCAAGGTAGATCTGGCTCTGATACCACGGTAGGGGTTTAATGGACACTCAAGGCATAAAATCTATACACATCCTACATCAGGCGGATGACAAAAGCAATAAAAGCAGCAGAAAACAATTTAAAACATTTTTAAGTCTAGCCCTAAAGAGTAAACAATAACCAGAATAACTACTATCCCGGTGTTGGGTCCGACCAACCCCGAAAGATAGATCTATCATATTATTGTAATTATAAATGCATGTAAATTTAAATTACATACCTGTCACTTCGCTTCTGGTCGAAGCGTCGTTTTCAGTAACTTTTCTTTATCTAGAAAGTGATGCCCTGCATTGGGGCTGAGCAGCTTCTCTCGAGCCAAACCGTGTCCCAAGCTGAAAGCGTCCCGAGGTAAACAATCTCATTGTCGCCGAGCCAACCACACGCTCCAGAGAGTTTTACCTTGAGTGGATCATCCGTCAAGACTTCGGATCCGATCCGAACTCCTACGTAGCCTTGCTAGAGCCCGAGCAATAGCAAAGAAGAATTAGGGGGAGAGAGGGAATATTAATTTAAGCTTGGATCCGAGCTTGCTCACGTTTAACGGAGCTAATCGGATCTAAAGCTTGGTGCATCTTTTAAGGAGGGGGTTAGCCCCTATTTATATAGGCGGCTAATCGCTCCCCTTTTCTTCATATCCAATGTGGAACTAAACTTTTGGGAGAAAAATCAATTAAGTTTGTCTTACCCGAAGGCCAAACTTTAGCGAATTTTCCATCACTCACCGTTGATCTTCGCAAGTGATATCATATAGCAAATCGAAGAGCATTGAACGGTGATCGCTTAGAAACAAACTAGGCTCAATTTCGACGTCGTTTGACCCCCCCAATGTATGTCCAATGTTAGGCCAAAACTGTGTTTTTTGCAAAGACACTAAACCCTAACCGGGGGCCCACCGCGGGCCCCACCAGCCCAAAAAATTCTGGGCGCGTGCTAGGCATGGGCCCTTGGGCGCCCAGGCTGCTGGCACCCCTTGTGGGTGCGAGTCAGCCTAGGGTCGGCCCTCTAGGCTTGGCCAAAGGGTTTAGTCCTTTTTTTATTTCTTTGTTTTTTGTCATTCCTTAGCCTATTAGGCTTTGAACAAAACATTGTCTTGGACATTCCTAGACATCTTATTGAGCTTATTCTATGCCTTCAATAAAAATATGCTCGTAAACCCTTTACGACATATTTTAAAGATTTTGCATCTCATGCAATAAACCCACATATATAATATTCCTAAGTATATATCGCAAACCTATTACGACACTATAAATTCATATGCATCTGATGTATATTCTCCCTTAAGACTTCCTATTACTTGACGAAGGTCTCACTTTGTGTGAGACCCTACTGCCTGACCTTACTATAAGTGGGGCACGAAACCCCAGACGCAGTGACCACGAGCAGCAGGTACTGTCCCTGTTTCGGTATCATAATTAAATGGTTAACTCATAGACATGAGTATTGTTGGGACCACCCTGACTGTGTCCATGATGAATACCACAATTTTAGTCCCTTTGTCAAAACTATGCCAATTAGTCAAGCCTAGGGCATGGTCAACTGTCAACCCCAATAGCTCGAAACCGATTAGTCTCCATCGATCATTAGTCAAATAATGTTGGACTTCTTCCAACATACTCTGGCCAAAGTTTTTACTAAACACCGAACTAACACATGCGACACTAACTCCCCATAAATAAGAGAGACGAATCCTTTCTTGGTCATTACTCTCCTCGCATGCTTAAAGTGTCACCTAACCAATGGCCTTTCAACGGGGCTTGCCCCAAGGCTAGATCAGTTATTAAAGTGACATCGTTCACGTACAAGTTCGTACAATGACCTCAAGTCAAATGACCAACTTGCCTATCATCACTGATAGTTATCATTGACAGATTAGTTAATGTTAACCATATGATAACTCTCGTTGGGTCGTTCGCTGAACTCATTCTCTAATGAGCACATGTGTCTCGTCTTCGACTTTGCCAAGTCAAACGACCATGAGATCATCATCACCACTCCATGGTGAAGACAAAGACACAATGGTCTATCTGATGTATTCCACTTTTCATGGTCATCATGAGTTTTGACATCAAATCTGATCCGAATAGATCTGAACTCAGCTGTTGGCGAGAAAATTTCATTACAATCCATTTATAATAGTTCAGATGAAACTGGTCTCAACCAGTATAACTTGTACTTCATTATTTTCCATTTGCACCAATCTTCTTTCTTGATGATTCTCTTGCAGCCAAAGGGAACACTTCCTTTGGGCACGTTTTCTAAGTTCCATATCTTATTTACATGCAAGGAGCTTTTCGGATCGCATCAATCTATTTTTCATAGTCCCTAATCCGAATGGCATCCTGGAATGTTTTGCTCGACTCCTTCGTCTCACAAGGCTCGAGTAATCCTGTGACTTCCTAAGAATTGAGTTGAAGAATATTATATTTATAAGGTCCTCACAGAACCTTATCAAGAACCTAAGCATTATTATCTAGTGCTTATCCCAAAAGGATCGTTGTAACTCAAAGCTACTTGCTATGTGTCGCACCATGTCTAACAGAGTGTGATTCATGCTCTCCAACACGCCGATGTGTTAAGAGACTTGGCCTAAGAGAAAATCTCGTTTTATTTTAATTACACACGAATTACATAGCTAAGTATTGGCATCTTCGATCTTATCGAATAAGTTCAAATACCTCTGTCATTGTATTCTCTATTTTATTAGACTTGTGTTTCATCAAGAACACGTGTCATAATAACATAAGAATGTCATATCTAGGCTAATTTAGATTTGGGTCCGGATACATCCATATGTACGAGACCACGAGTTCTCTAACTCGTTCTACAACTGTCTTACAGAAGGGTTTTCGGACATCATACCTTTGAGACAAGACTCAAACGTGTCTTTTGACTCATAATACGAGAGGTCAAGAGCCCTCTCTTTAAGTGACTTGTCCAGTCTGTCCTCTTCGTTATGGCCAAGTCTATTTTGCCATAGATAAGTTTTTTGTAACTTGCACATTAATGTATTAACACCTAAAACAATATCTTTATACAAATTACTCATACCGAAACATTGCATCAGAAGCAAGGAGGTGACATTCGCTAAAATGTGTTTGACGTCCTCTATGGTCCAAGTGACAATATTGTCTCCTTTTTCCAACATATAGGACAATCTATTCCTTTTGTATAACAATTATCCTAAAACCATGACATCAAATATGTCACATTTTAAGTTCCCCCTATTTTTGGCTTTTCTTTTGATAGATAAAACTTTCTTTCTCAATGAATTTTCCTTAGTGCATTCTCTTTAATAAATCACATTTAGACATTATGTGCCCCAATACATATAATAACTGTGCAAGCATCTCATGTATCCAAACATTTGAGCTTTACAATCTTAAGTGTGCTCAACAAGTTGCTCGTCTCAAGATCCGGTTTGGATACATAATCTAGCATCACTCATACACTCATCTTCAAGCCAAACAATTTTGCATGAAGTTCCACACCTTGCGGATTGAATTGAATTGGGTCTAGAGCTTCAAGAAAGTCATTGTCCTTAAGCCAGTGTTAAGAAGGACAATTTAATATCAGTGAGCACATAGTTTACTCTATCAAATTTGAGTTAATATTCCTTAATCAATCTTCTTGACCAATTAGCATATTCTCTTAGGATATTATGATTTGGATTCTAGCGGTAAAACATAGAACTATCATAGTTTAGCGTATGTTCAATTTTAAATATAGATGGAATTTTTTTTATCTAACATTATCATCCCACTATTTTAGAAATCATTTTAAGCCATATTAATGAACTATTTTAATAATTAAATTAAAATTAGTGGAAAAGGGACCCAACCACCGTGAGCTTCACCACCTTGAGTGTGCTCAAAAATTGCTTAACTCTGTGATTGGTAGACAACTCTTCATCATTCACATCATTTGTGATTCCTTTATCAGTTGTTACCCCTAGCCACTTATGCTCATGAGTATGCTCACCCAAATCACAATAACTAGTCTAGTCAGACCCGTGTTTTCATGTTTAGCCTAACTTACACTGGTGCTTGGTGTATGCACAACACGATGGTTTGTGTTAAGTCTACACTGCATCACATTTATTTAGAAGTTGGGTTATATAAGGTAGCCATGACATAGCTTGAGTGTGCTCAACAACTACATTACGGAACCTATAGTTGCCAAACTCTGAAACAAAAAGAGCTACGGCTAATCTGGAAGAAAATTTTAAACGTATTTGACTAGATGTAATCGATGGTGTCACATAAAATAACTTCCATCCTCGTGGTCCAGCGGAACATGGCTAGGGGATTTAGCTAGGCCAGGATCACTATCCACAGTCGAGCTAGAGTGATCTATAACTCTAGTCACAAAAACGCTAGACACCGGTTCATGATCCTTTAATAATACTAATTTTTTGTATGTGTAATATTGATTTAATATGGCTTCATTAAAACTAGTTAATCATATCAACTAGATGAATCCTAAAATTTAAAATTATTAGGATTGGTTAATAACTTTTATTAATGTCCTTATCAACTATAAGGAATGTTAGGGTGCTATCCTAATCATGTATTAGGGATTTAAAATTCAAGTTGCACCAATTTAAATCATAGATTTTTTCAAAATTATTATTAGAAAAATTAAAATAATATTGGATAGGCCTACCCTAATCAAGTATTAGGAATTTAATCGTTGTAACAATTTTTAAACCATAGCATGTACATCAAAAAATTATCTTATAATTTTTAGAAATCTTTTAATGGCTAACCTAATAGGTTTTCTTGCATTATTAATAATGAACAATAAATATCATAACCACTAAAAAATACTAAAGAATTTTATCACACAAAATTTTTGGCATGAACACTTGCAACTTAAAATTATCTCATACTTAAGTTACAACAATTAATAATCTAATAATTATCACATAATAATTAAGATCTAATTTTAAAATTATCACATGAGTTTAAAATAGATCTAGTTTTCAAAAAATATTTTTTCGAAAATAAAACTATCACATGGAATAACAATTTTAAAAGCTTGATAATAAACCTCCATCTTATGGAGAAACATGCTGCATCCTATGCACTTTATAATTGCAAAAACGTAAATCACAGTAGATCTGGTTCTGATACCATGGTAGGGTTTTAATGGACCCTCAAGGCATAAAATCTATGCCCATCCTACGTCAGGCGGATGGCGAAAGCAATAAAAGTAGCGGAAAAACATTTTAAAACATTTTTAAGTCTAGCCCTAAAGAATAAACCCAAGATAGAATAATTACTATCCTGGGGTTGGGTCTGACCAACCCCTAAAGATAGACCTATCATATTATTGTAATTATAAATGCATGTAAATTTAAACTACATACATGTCACATCGCTTCCGGGCAAAGCGTCGTTTTCAGCAACTTTTCTTTATCTCGGAAGTGATGCTCTGTGTTGGGGCTGAGCAGCTTCTCCCGAGCCGAACCGTGTCTCGAGCTGAACCGCGTCCCGAGGCGAACAATCTCCTTATCGTTGAGCCAACCATGCGCTCTAGAAAGTTTCACCTTGAGTGAATCATCCGTCAAGACTTCGGATCTAATCCGAACTCCAACGTAGCTTTGCTAGAGCCCGAGCAGGAGCAAGGAAGAATTAGGGAGAAAGAGGGAATATTAACTTAAGCTTGGATCCGAGCCTGCTCACGTTTAATGGAGATAATCGGATCTGAAGCTTGGTGTAGTTTTTAAGGAGGGGGTTGGCCCATATTTATATAGGCGGCTAATCCCTCCCCTTTTCTCCATATCCGATGTGGAACTAAAGTTTTGAGGAGAAAAATCAATTATGTTTGTCTTACCCCAAAGCCAAACTATAGCGAATTTTCACTCCACATTGTTGAGCTTCGCAAGTGATATCATATACAAAATTGAAGAACACTGACGGTGATCGCTTAGAAACAAACTAGGCACAATTCCGACGTCGTTTGACCCCTCAAACGTATGTCCAAACTTAGGCCAAAACTGTGTTTTTTGCAAAGACACTAGCCGTTAAAAGGTAATAAAAAACCCTAACAGGTGGGGCCCACCGCGGGGCCCCACTAGCCCAAAAAATTCTAGGCACATGCCAGGCACGGGCCCTTAGGCGCCCGGGCTGCTGGCACCCCTTGTGGGCGCCAGTCAGCCTAGGGCCAGACCTCTAGGCCGGGCCAAAGGGTTTAGTCCTTTTTTTATTTCTTTGTTTTTTGTCATTCCTTAGCCATATTGGGCTTTGAACAAAACATTGTCTATGAAATTCCTAGACATCTTATTGAGCGTATTCTATGCCTTCAATATAAATTTACTCGTAAACCCTTTACGACATATTTTAAATTTTTTGCATCTCATGCAATAAACCCTCATCTACAATATTCCAAAGTATATATCACAAACTTTTTATGGCACAATAAATTCACTTACATCCGATGTATAATCTCCCTTAAGACTTCCTATTACTTGACGAATGCCTCACTCTATGTGAGACCCTACTACATGTCCCTACTATGGAGGGGCTCGAGACCCCAGCCGACAGTGACCACGATCAGCAAGTGTCGTCCCTGTTTCAGTATAATAATTAAGTGACTAACTCATAGACATGAGTATTTTCGGGACTACCCTGACTGTGTCCATGATGAATACCACAATTTTAGTCTCTTCGTCAAAATTAATGCCACTTAGTCAAGCCAAGAGTATGTTCAAATTTCAAACCAAATAGCTCAAAACTGATTAGTCTCCAACGATCTTTAGTCAAATAATCTTGGACTTCTTCCAACATACTTTGGCCAGAGTTTTTACTAAAGACCTATCTAACACGTGCGACACTAACTCCCCAATTCAAGAGAGACGAATCCTCTCTTGGTCATTACTCTCCTCGCACGCTTAAAGTGTCACCTAACCAAGGGCCATTCAATGGGGCTTGCCCCCAAGGCTAGATCAGTTATCAAAGTGACACCGTTCACGTACATGTTCATACAATGACCTCAAGTAAAATAACCAACTTGCCTATGATCACTGAGAGTTTTCATTGACAGATTAGTCAATGTTAACCATATGATAACTCTCGTTGGGTCGTTCGTTGAACTCATTCTCTAATGAGCACATGCATCTCGTCTTCGACTTTGCCAAGTCAAACGACCATGAGATCATCGTCACCACTCCATGGTGAAGACAAAGACACAATGGTCTATCCGATGTGTTGATATCCTTTTCTCGAAATATGTACGACCATGAACGTTTTTAGACTTATGCTACAAGCAGTCAACCACTACTCCATAATCGAGATCTCCATCTTGATATATGTTTGACCTCGCATCAAGCTCAGGACTTTTACTAAGTTCTAATGTAGATAACATTATTATTTACTTAGGTAAATTCTTACCAAAAAGCTTACTATTATTTTGAACAAGCTGTTTGTACACTTACACAAAAATAAATTTCCTCGAGGGCATACTCATCTCCCAGCAGTTATCGCTTGGATACGATAAGTGGGCTCAGCAGGATGTTATTACTTATTCGATCTCCTATACTTGGGAGTAGCGCTCACATGTTTTGAGACGAGTCAATAAGCAGATAGCGGACTATCGAAAATGGATAGTCGACTATCTGAGATTTTAAGTAACTCATCCCAAGACAATTCAGCACCGTAGTTAGTTATCAAAAATAAATAACAAACTATCGGCTGTTAGCTGGAATTCTCCAGCCGACTATTGGGTTAGGGTTTTTGGATTTTTTTTCTTACTCTTATTGGGTTTTACATCTATCCTTCACTCAAACCCATTAAGGGAAGATGATATAAACCCTCCATCTTACTCATATGGCTAGGATTTGTTTTCAACATGGTAAAACCCCAGGATTTCATCAATTGCCCTCATTTTCACCATCTTGCCTCAATCTCCAAATTCCTCCAAAATTTCTCTTCTTCCTCAAGGGAATCAAGAAATTTTTGAAAGATTCTTTAGTGAAGACTTCATCCACTCTTAGGTATTCACTCACTTCCTCCAATACTTCGACTTTCTTAGCACTATTTTCAATTTCCTTAGGAACCATGAATAGAGGAGCTATTTCAAAGAAGAAGAGAACTGGACCATTTGCATCTCAACCATCCAACCCCTTTTTGAAAGGGAAATCATTATTCCCTACTTGAACAAGCCCGATTTATCTCAAAATTTGGTAAGAATGAAAATAAGACTATCCTCCAAGAGAGGTTTGTTAAAATCATGGATTTAAAGAACTGTGGCATTGATAAATTTTTTGAATTACATGGCATCAAAAAGCTATTTTCCATATCTAGTAGATGTAAGTGTTATCCAAGGTTGATAAACCTTTTCTACATGAAAATGGTCGTCGACACAAGAACTGGAACCCTTAAGATTACAACCAAAGTTTTAGATGCCTTCATTGAGCTAGATTCATGTGGCCTAGGACTCAGGCTAGGCATTCCTAGCACATGTGCACTACTTTGTGAAATTTTCATGAATGACACCGACATTCACAAACTTATGTATCGTGAAGGTCGGTCCTACAAACCCACCTTGCCCATCGGTGACCTTCATCCCCTAGCATGCATACTAGATAATATCCTATCCTGCAACATCAATCAAAAGGGTGGGAGTAGAGCTGTTTTGTCTCTAAATCAAGCTAAATGCATGTAAGCTATGCTCGGTAGAATTAAGGTTTACTGGGCTCAGATTGTCATGGAGAACATAGTTCATAGTGCCACCTCCTTAAATGCATCTTCTCTGCTTCACCATGTGCACTACCTTACCCACATATTCACTACTGTTGGCATTTATGTGGATAGTGAGACGCATTTTATAGAACCAATGACTAGGTTTGACTCTGTGCACTCCATAGAATGAGTCTTTATTGGGATCCTTCCATAAATACCCATGAAGCTGAAGCTGAAGCTGAAGCTGAAGCTAAACCAATGGATCAATGACAGTCCTCTTCATCCTCTGTGGAGATTCCTCCCTAACTCCGTGCTTTTCAAGAAGCTGGGTTCTCTATCCTTGAAAAGGAGAAGCCAGAGATGAGCCAAAACATGAACACCATTAGGAGAGACTTGATCGAGAGAATGGACCATCTGAAGAAAGCCATCACAGATATGCTTGACATTTCTGAGCAGTCTTTGAAGATGTTTAAAAGGAACTTGTTGAAATCAAGAAGGAGATGGGTCAAGGATGAATGGTGATGAAGGATCTTCTTTTGCGATGTTCTGAACTTGATTAGTGGTTTGGATGTGTGACTTGAAACATGGACACTCTTGGTTTGTAATATTTGTGGTACTTGGTTTTTATTTATGTGTGACTTCAGGGACACCTTATAAATTTTGTTCCTATATGTAAAGATGTCATATATGTTATTATACTTACCAGTTTTCAATGCTATGGATGTTATTTGAATGAATGCTTTGAGATTCAAGCTTAAATTCATGCCACATTGAAAATTATACAGGGATGTTGAGAAACTATATGTCATTTAAAAAAAAGATATATTAATGCCTAAATTCTTTGAATAATTATGTTTGCATGTAGTATGCATATTATTCTATCCATATGTCGTATCCTACATGTGGTGTCAATGAGCAATTTTTTTGTCATGTGGATTGTCTTTTATAACACACTTTTTGATGTGGCAAAGGGGGAGAAAGGTGTGATGCATATAACATAATGTATTAGTTGATTTATAGTGTAAATGATATTGCATATTATCATTGTTTAGTCAACCACACTTGAAAAAAGGAATATATTATGAAATTATGCATATTTCTGTTTATCTCTAACCAGTCTTGATGTAGGGGGAGTAACTTCTCCATAGCAATCATGCATCTCTGCAGGAGAGTGTAAGTTATATTTTAGTTGTCGTATTATATTTTAAATTTTATATCATTTGTTGTCATTATCAGAAAGGGAGAGAGTGTTGGGAAATTGAGACATACCCTAGTGAATTTTGATGATGTACACAAGTAATATAGGTACTAACCATTTATTTCAAGTGTGTATTGGAATGATGAATTATTTTATAACCATGAAGAAGTAATGTATTGAAAAGCTCAAAGGAAGAACTTGGAAGCCATGATCGGGAAGTCAATCTTAGAGGCAAGGGATGGAGCAGATGAAAGCTCAACCAATGACTCAAGATCAAGATTAGATGGCCCAAGTCAACAGTACAAGATCAAAGAGCTAGAGAAGTGTGTAAGTTAATATATTAGAATGATAAAGCCAATATGATGACACTACTGATGAGTGCTTATTGTATATAGTTTTACCCTCTTTTTCATGCACGTTTTACATCGTATTCTCCACCATTCCTCCATGTTTTCCCTGCTTTTGTCTTCTTTTTTGTGTTTATGGTCCCTCATATGCTTTACAAGAAATATGTGCTGATTAGGGACCATACGTTACGAATTTAGCGCAAAGAGGCAAAAGAAGCGAAGCCGGGGGATCAAAGTGTGCAAGGGAGAGAAGTTTGTGAAAAACTGAGATCCACGCGGCCACATGATTTTGATACAAACGGTAGCATCCAAGAGCCCCAGAACCCAGTTCCACGTGCCTGCCTCAAGTATATCCAAACGACCGCATTGCTGAGGAGAAAGATTGAAGAAATGCAACTGACGTGGCCTGTACAACAGAAGATGACGCAACCCCATTACTGAAGACTGAACGGCTACTTAACGCGGTTGTTTTGAAGCTAACATGGTTGTTGAAGACCTATTTGACGCGGCCACGTCCCTAGCGATGCGACCGCATTGCTGAAGCCTCTGTGCCCCAACTTTACGCAAGGGAACGACGCGACCACGTTGTTTTTGACGCGGTCACCCCGAGTGGATATCTACTACCGGTTTTGCATGATCTGGGAGTAGTTGGGGGGCATTTTTTGGTCATTTTGCTGCATGTATAAAAGCCTTGTTTCCTCCTCATGCGAACCCATCTCTTGTTATCTACTGTTTTAGCTATTTTAAGGGTTTTAGGAGGTTTTGTAAGAGATTCTAAACTCTTTTATTCTGCATTCTTAGTTGTTTTAGTTAGTTTCTCTTGTAATAGATTAGTTTTATCTAATTGAAACCTTCTCCCTTGCTATTGCTGTTGTGTTTTTCCATCTATTGCGTATCAAATCATCATCAATGGCTTTCATTGATTACCCAATGCTTGAAATCCCTTCTAGCTTAATGGGTAGTGAGTAGTTTTCATCTAGGGCAATGGGTTGAATCCGATTGGATTAGGGCTATGGGTTGGATGATTTGATTAAGTTAATTGCTGGGCTAATTGACATTAGGGATACATTAGGGTGATTATTATCGTCGTAGATTCGACCCCTCCCTTCGGGGTGATCGGATTGGCCACCGACGATAGTCAGGACCAATCCGTGGATCCGATCCCTATGATGATCCATGTTATCGGTGTGGCCAATGAGAGTCGGTCACCGATTAGAGCCCTCCTAATGTAGATCTAATCCCCGAATGCCACTATGGTCGGGAGGAAGATTGGGGATGTTCATCGAGCGTAATGTGTCCGACGTACATCGATGTATCGACAAAAGTTGACATCAGTGTAGGTTAGGTAGGCCTATCATTACATCACGAGAGCGGAGGGTAGGAGATGACGTAAGGGAATACCCTATCATGCACCACAAGAGTGTTGAGTATTGATGTTTTATACAAATCATATTTTAATGATGATCACAACATTATATTATTGCTAATGACTCTCATGTTTTAGTCTCACAGTTTCATTCCTAGAATATCTTTCTTGAAGACTGATCACTTGGTGCAAGGATGTGTTGAGTATTGATTCCCCGGATTTGGTTTTGATGATGAGCAAACATAAATAATGTGAACTAACTATTTGTGAGCGCAGTTATGGAGATCGTCGCCAAATTTTTATGAACATCTAAAGCGACGTCTCAAGACTTCTCAAAGCGCGTGATCGTATGCTTGAAGCTTCGTTGAAGCTCAAGGACCATTATTGAAGTCATAAAGATTCGATTGAAGCTTTTGAAGACAGTTCGTCAGGTTTAATTTATAGTCTTCTAGCTTCGTTTCATAGAATGTTAAGCCTTGAGTAGGTCTTACGTTTTTATCTTCATTTCGCTCATATCTTAGAGCTAGGATTATCTTAGAAGCCATTAGAAACTTTTCCGAATCCTATCGCTTCTTTCCTCGGCTTCTAGTGCATCTTAGTTGGTTCAAGTAGAAGAACCAACCGACTAGATGATGATCTTGTCGATCGGCAACTCTTCATGAACCGACTAGATGTCCTTGCTCATTTTCTGCTCTTTCCCTGGTGATCAATTAGTCGGTCCAAGAAGGTTCACCGACCGACTAGATGACGATCTAGTCGGTTAGGAATCCTTCTTAGACCGACTAGTTATCATTGCCTCTGTACAGCCTATCTTACTGTTTACAGTTAGTCGGTCAAAGCACATCGACCGACCGACTAGTTGAGAAACTAGTCGATTGGAAGTTGTTCTTAAACCGACTAGCTGTACTTGTATTCAGCCTATTCAATTTCGACTCTTAGTCGGTCAAAAAACACTCACCGACCGACTAGTTGTGAAACTAGTCGGTTGGCAAGTCTTCTTAGACCGACTAGTTCCTTATTGTCTGAACTTTCTCTTTTGGCTGTCGAACTGTTAGTCGGTTCACGTTGAATCATCGACCGACTAGTTGAGGAACTAGTCGGTCAGTGATCCTTCTTAGACCGACTAACTGCTTCAGAAATATGACCGTTGGGAATCTTTTGAGCACAATTTTTCTTGCCTCTATAAATACAAACCTGATTCGTTTGAGGCAAGGTTAGAGGTCCATTATCAAAGTTATTTCAGACCTAAGAGAGGAGTTTTTCTCAAGCTATTTCTAAGTTCTCTCTTCTCACCAAGAATCTCTCCCTCACTTCTTGAGCCCTAATTCCTCAAGAGAGATTCTCTCTATTGTGAGCCTCTCAAGCTAAGAGCTTGATCCAAGGTCACCAACTCCACCCTAGGCTTCCATTGCTGGTTAACTTCTTGAAGCTAGGGTTTGGTGACATCTTCTTCCTCAAAATCCCTCTTTGCCATAATTTGGTAAGTATACTCAAGGCATAGGATTTTGTGGTAAGTGTTTCATTATTTCATCGCATTTGATATTTGAATTGTTCTCTCGGTTGTGAGAGAAGTGTGTGATCTCAGGTTGTGGGAGTCACATTTTCATTGTGTATGATTTGGTCTTGTAGAGGTTTTCTACAAGAATTTCATATTACAAAATCTTGGGTTAGTGGTTTCTAACTCAAGTATCCGGAGGGGATCCGGGTGGTTGGGACGTAGGATCACCGGGAACAAGTCGGGGAGACTTGGGAGGATCCGAACCCGTTACATGCTTTGTTTGCGTTTGTCTATTCTTGTTGTTTGTAGTCTATTCTGCATTGTTGTTTGTATGTTTGCATAATAATTAGGAATAACTCTCTTGATTATTTTAAAGTAATATTCACCCCCCCCCTCTAGTACATGTGCAGTAGCTTCACAGGGCATTACAATTGGTATCAGAGCCAGAGTTCAAAACTATGACAAACAACGACTACAACGTCTTCAAAGATTGTCAAGGATCTTCTGCAGTTATGGAAGGACAATCCTCAGTCAGGCCTCCTCACTTCAACGGTACCAACTATGGGTACTGGAAATGCTGGATGGAAACCTTCCTCCGGAGCGCTTCACTTTGGAGAGCCACGATGACGGAGTATGTCGAGCCCGCCGAATAAGATTTTGAGAAGTGGACTACCGCGGAGGTTGCAGCGGAGGTAAATAATGCCAAGGCGATGAATGCCTTGCAATGTGCGTTGGAGCCCGAAGACTTCAATAAGATATGAACATGTAAGAGTGCATATCAAGTATGGAACCAACTCCTCATCTTGCACGAAGGAACGAGCACGGTAAAAGATTCTAAACTCGTTGTCGCTAACAAGGAATTCGAGTTGTTTCACATGGAACAGGGTGAAACTATCAAGGACTACTATGCTCGCTTTGTGGACATATCCAACGAATTGGAAGCTCTTGGGAAGATCTACACCAAAAAGGAGAAAGTTGAGAAGATCATTGACGGACTTCCTTCTTGTTGGAAAAAGCGTACCTTCGCCATCGAGGAAGGTAACGATATGAATAAGTACACTGTTGTACAACTAATGGGTCCCTTGTTGTCTTACGAGGTACGCAAGGAAAGTAAGATCAAGATGAAGGAGAAGATGAAGGCGTACTTGAAGCAAGACGAGCCACAGAAAAAGGCGATTGCATACAAGGTCGCTCCATTACCGACGATGAAGAATCGGAAGAAGAGTTAGACATAGAATCCATTGCCCGTATGGCAAAGGAGTTCGACCGATTCTTCCGAAAAGGTAACTTTAGAAATAAATCTAAAGTTAGTTCGACTAATGCTTCTACTACCATGTGTTATAAATGCAACAAGCCAGGACACATCAAGCCGGATTGTCCTCTCAACAAACACAAGGAGAAGTGGAAGGAATCCAAATACGACAAGTCAAGAAAGTACAAGAAAGGACTTGTCGGCACATTCAACGACTCCGATGAGGACTCCTCAAGTGGAGAGTCAGATGATGAAAAGGCGGAGAAAGCACACATGTGCTTCATGGGAAGAGAAGAACATGTTCAAGAGACTTCCTCCGATGAAAGCGATGAAAGCGATGAAAGAGAGGATGAAGGCGGTGAGGTAACCATGGATGAACTTAGATTAGCCAACGAACAACTTTGGGGTAAGTTTTCTAAATTGGCTAATAGATTTATTAAGACTAAAAATGAACTAACTAGTCTTCAAACCTCGCCTAAACCTATCATCGTCACACCGTTGTTGAAGGGTTGAGAAATGAGATTGTAAATCTCAAATCTCAACTTGAGTATGTTCATGTTGAGGATTCGGATGAACATGTGATAGCGGATTTGACGTCTCAAAACTCAACTTTGAGTATTGAGAATAAGAATCTCAAGTCACGTGTTTGTGCACTCACATCGCAAGTGTCCACCTTGGATGCTTCTATGCATTCTCTTACCAAGAAGTATGAGTGCACATTAGGCCGAATCAATGAATTCAATAAAGGTAAGGGACATTTGGATAATATCCTAAATGACTTACTTCCGGCCAATCATCACATTGGCTTGGGGTATAAGATGGGAGATTCATCCAAATCGTCCGCCACCTTTGTTAGGCCAACTTCCGATGCTTCTACTAGTGGGAGTAAACACTTCATGGGTAGTTCTTCTACCAATGGTGCTTCCGCTAGGAACACACCCCCATTTGGAAAGAAACCCACTTTGGGTGGACCTCCAGAGAAGGGTCATGCTTTCATGCATACCATGCCACGTAGGAACACACATCCTACTCCACATGTTAGCACGTATGGTGATTTTTATGCTCTGCATCCAAGAGCACGTGCACACCATGTGAGACACACTCATGCACGTGTTCCACCACATGCATATGTTCATCCACATTCTCATATGAACAATTATCATCATGCACCATTTCATCATATGTCATATGCTTATCCACGACATGCATCACATAGACATCAACAACGTATGCATGCTCCCAATAGGATTAGGACTCCCAAGACATACACTATTTGGGGTCTGAAGAACACAAGCATGCATGCTAAGGATATGTATGTGCAATCGTATATTAATGATATTATTTTGAATGATGATTATGTTTGGAAATCACAGTCCTCGTGGACTTGGTTTCCGAAGGGTTAGTTTCCTTTGACCCTTCATTGCTTGGTACCATAAGTTTATGTTCATTTTATGGGTACCAAACCAATTGTGGTAAGAATTGGTTTATTCTTTTTATTTGCATATTGATCTTGGATGTGCATGTTAATTTGAAACTTAAATTCATATTGAATTTGAATTTAGTTGGGCTATGGGTTACGTTAATTTGAATTTAGTTTGTTAAATTTGTTGCCTAACCCATAGGATCCAAAAAGGTTTTTGGATACCAAGAATTATGTTCTCTAGGTTAAATCCACCATGGGATACCAACCCTACCAACTCACTGATTTGCAAAGGATTTTCATTCAAATAGAGTTGATGGTGCTTAAGAGATGCACCAAAGTAGGGGGAGCTTAATGTTGTAAGTATATTCTTACTTTTGATATACATTTGCGCTTTATTAACCAAGAATGTTGATATTGGAGAGTATATTCCACAACTCAATATGTGAAATTATTTTGAGTTTTGGTGATTTCGTTTTTCGATTTTCGCCTATGGTTTGATAATTTCGTTTTTCGATTTTCACCTATGGCTTGATGATTTCGTTTTTTGATTTTCGCATATGGCTTGATGATTTCGTTTTTTGATTTTCGCCTATGGCTTGATGATTTCGTTTTTTGATTTTCGCCTATGGTTTGATGATTTCGTTTTTCGATTTTCGCCTATGGTTTGATGATTTCGTTTTTCGTTTTTCGATTATGGTCACGTTGGCACGCTTTGAGTTTCTTTGGTATTTTTACATTGGTGTCATTTGGACCATTGTCGTATTCTTCTACTCTCATGCTTTTATTTTTAGCCATTGGTTTTGTCGTTGATCTCCTCCCGCTCTTTTTGCTAATGCCAAATGGGGAGAGAATTAATAATGACGATGTGCTAATGAATAATTCAAAGCAATTTACCATGAATCTAATTTGATATGTTAGATTCAGGGGGAGTGAAGATATAAAAATGGATTTAGATCATATATGTCATTAATTGGTTCATATTTCATATCTTCCTCCTATGCTTGATGCGTATGATCATTATTGAATATGGAACTAACATGTCATCAATGCAAGGGGAGTAAGTAAATTTCATTTGAATCATTATTTTTGATTATTATTTATGTTGGTTTGTCATCACCAAAAAGGGGGAGAATTTGAGTATTGATTCCCCGGATTTGGTTTTGATGATGAGCAAACATAAATAATGTGAACTAACTATTTGTAAGCACATTTATGGAGATCGTCGCCAAATTTTTATGAACATCTAAAGCGACGTCTCAAGACTTCTCAAATTTCGTTGAAGCTCAAGGACCATTATTGAAGTCATGAAGATTCGATTGAAGCTTTTGAAGACGGTTCGTCAGGTTTAATTTATAGTCTTCTAGCTTCGTTTCGTAGAATGTTAAGACTTGAGTAGGTCTTACGTTTTTATCTTCATTTCGCTCATATCTTAGAGCTAGGATTATCTTAGAAGCCATTAGAAACTTTCCTGAAGCCTATCGCTTCTTCCCTCGGCTTCTAGTGTATCTTAGTTGGTTCAATTAGAAGAACCAACCGACTAGATGACGATCTAGTCGATCAGCAACTCTTCATGAACCGACTAGATGTCCTTGCTCATTTTTAGCTCTTTCCATGTTGATCAATTAGTCGGTCCAAGAAGGTTCACCGACCGACTAGATGACGATCTAGTCGGTTAGGAATCCTTCTCAGACCGACTAGTTATCATTGCCTTTGTACAGCCTATCTTACTGTTTACAGTTAGTCGGTCAAAGCACATCGACTGACCGACTAGTTGAGAAACTAGTCGGTTGGAAGTTATTCTTAAACCGACTAGCTGTACTTGTATTCATCCTATTTGATTTCGACTCTTAGTCGGTCAACGAACACTCACCGACCGACTAGTTGTGAAACTAGTCGGTTGGCAAGTCTTCTTAGACCGACAAGTTCCTTATTGTCTGAAATTTCTCTTTTGGATGTCGAGCTGTTAGTCGGTTCATGTTGAATCACCGACCGACTAGTTGAGGAACTAGTCGGTCAGTGATCCTTCTTTGACCGACTAACTGCTTCAGAAATATGACCGTTGGGAATCTTTTGAGCACGATTTCTCTTGCCTCTATAAATACAAACCTGATTCGTTTGAGGCAAGTTTAGAGGTCCATTATCAAAGTTATTTCAGACCTAAGAGAGGAGTTTTTCTTAAGCTATTTCCAAGCTCTCTCTTCTCACCAAGATTCTCTCCCTCACTTCTTGAGCCCTAATTCCTCAAGAGAGATTCTCTCTATTGTGAGCCTCTCAATCTAAGAGCTTGATCCAAGGTCACCAACTCCACCCTAGGCTTCCATTGTTGGTCAACTTCTTGAAGCTAGGGTTTGGTGACATCTTCTCCCTCAAAATCCCTCTTTGCCCTAATTTGGTAAGTATACTCAAGGCATAGGATTTTGTGCTAAGTGTTTCATTATTTCATCGCATTTGATATTTGAATTGTTCTCTCGGTTGTGAGAGAAGTGTGTGATCCCGGGTTGTGGGAGTCACATTTTCATTGTGTATGATTTGGTCTTGTAGAGGTTTTATACAAGAATTTCATAGTGCAAAATCTTGGGTTAGTGGTTTCTAACTCAAGTATCTGGAGGGGATCCAGGTGGTTGGGACGTAGGATCACCAGGAACAAGTCGGGGAGACTTGGGTGGGTCCGAACCCGTTACATGCTTTGTTCGCGTTTGTCTATTCTTGTTGTTTGTAGCCTATTCCGCATTGTTGTTTATATGTTTGCACAATAATTAGGAATAACTCTCTTGATTATTTTAAAGTACTATTCACCCCCCCTCTAGTACATGTGCAGTAGCTTCACAGGGCATTACAGGATGGACATCAAGTGGAGAAGGGCCAAAGCTTGGACTCAAGTGTTGGATCCTGTGGATGGCAAGCAACACTAGAAGGGGGGGTTGAATAGTGTTGATCAAATACTAAAACTTTTTCACTCAACGATATTAACACAAATAAATTCCTTCTAACGTTGCCTAAGAAACCAAGTAGAGTGATCTACGCTTGGTTCTTAATCAACAATATAATTAAAAATGCACAGCGAAATTTCACAGCAGGTAGTCGACTCCTTATGAGCAGTAGTCGACTCCAAGAGAATATGTTAGGACAAATAAGATAAATATGAATTTCAGCGTATATAGATAAAATTGATCTTTGCTGTAAATAAAAGATATGAATGAAAAGATAATCAAACACAGATCAACAAGCGCAAACAAAAGGATTTTATCCTGGTTCCCCGCAACCCGGGTACGTCCAGTCCCCGACCAATCCGGTACGAGATTTCCACTATCTGCCTTGGCAAATACAAGCACCTAACTTCACTTGTTAGGATTTCCAACGACCTAGCCTTGACCAGGATTTCCGAACACAACACCTAGACTTGTCTAGGGTTTTACCCTTGCCTCACAAACCGAGGACTTTCCAACTGGCAACAACTAGACTTGTCTAGTGTTCCAACAATTAACACAATAAGAGATTTGTTCAATACTCTTCAATAAATGATAGAGATTGAAAATACACCCAATTCTATAGCCAATCAAAGGATAGACAATTGTGTAGTGGCTTGATAGAATGATAGTCTAGATCACACAAAGATACGAGATAAGTTCTTTGTGATCTAGAGCTTTTTCAAAAATCCTTCAAATAAAATTAAAGAGAAATAATAGATAGGATTTTGAAAAACAATTTAGCCAACAAAATAATAATATGATCTTCAAAAGAATTGGGAAAATATTGCAAGATCAAAAGAAACTGAAATTAAAATTGGTTAGAGAAGAAATGAGAGAGCTTTGATTCACGAGAGATTTTACGAATTTTGATTTTCAATAATCTTGTATTTTTCACAAAAGAATTAAGCTCTATTTATAGGGAAAAACTGAGATTTGAATTTCAAATTTGGTTTGACTTTTGTCCCAAAAATTTCGGAGTAAATTGCTTAAAAGAATTTAAAATTCAAATTCAAAACGTCTGAAAATTTCCAACAGGTAGTCGACTCCCTATATAGGTAGTCGACTCCCAGAGGAGTCTAGGAAATTTTCATCCCTGACAGGTAGTCGACTCCCTACTTTTGGTAGTCGACTCCCAGAGGAGTTTTTCCTGTTGTTCTAGTCAAAAGTGTAGTTAACTCCAGGGTGCGTGGAGTTTCACTAGGAGAATTATGAAGTGACTAGAAAAAGCTCTTTAAAAACTATTTTTGAAGATAGTTAAAAATTGTTTCGAAATCATTTGTGTGTGTGTTGTCTATTTGATATGGCTTTGACAAATATCCTAAAAGACACGACACACTCACACTAGACTCTGAACATGTCTTCGGCAGTTTAGTCAACTTGATGAAGTGAAGATGAGCTTCTCTTTGAGCTTCTTGTTTTGTTTGAGCTTGAGCTTCATCACTTGAGTTTAGCCATGTTCGTCTTTGTCGTGGAGTATTGATGCGTGCTTCTTGGAGTATTAGTAGAGCTTCACAAAATCTGTATACTTAAAGTGTAGTGTAGTTAGTACACTAAGCATTCATTTGGTGTGCTCATCATCAAAATTACTTAGGGGTGGAATTCAATTTCCATCACTCTCCCCCTTTTTGATGATGACACCCAACTGCAAAATTTTAAGCAAGACATATATGAATAATATTTCAAGTATACTTACTCCCCCTGCTTTGATGCGGTACTCCCCCTGCATCGAAGCTATTAGAAATACAATACAACATTTTTGCATTATATATTTTTCTCCCCCTTGTCATCAACAAAAATAAAACAGTAATTTCTATGGATCATTAAAAATAAGAGGAATTCAATTCCATATGCCTGCAATGTAGATGTTAGTTCATAGAACAACTAAGTTTGGCATAGCAGATAACTTCATAGTAGCTAGCATCACACAATAAGAGTTATTACAAACCATAGTTTAAGGGAACATTGTTTTTGAAAAGAGAACCATTGTTTTGAAAGAGAAGTTCATGAGGCTAAGGATGACCGCTGTTCTTTTTCAGTTCCTTGATCTCTTCAAGGATCATAACAAGCGTCTCCTCAGTCATCTTGTTGCTTTTCACGACGATCTCCTTGAGGTCGTCCACCTTTTGATTGAGATCTTCAAATCCTTTCTCCTGTGAGATCTTCAATTTTCCAATCTTTTTCAGGAGCATCTCCTGAAGTTCAAGGATGTAAGCAGGAACTTATTCTTCTTCCTCTCCGCTTTCTTTTTCTTCTTCTTCACTTTCTTCATCAGAATCTGAAATAACAACCTTCTTACCTCGCCTTGAGGATGATGATCCTCCTTCGGTAGCGATTTGCTCTTCAGGGACATTCTCATCAAGGTCATGATGGAGATTCATTCTCCCAAGAGCAAGAACATCAAAGACACGGGCAGGTTCTAGAATGGTTGTTTCATGATCCAAAGGCACGTTAAAACTAATGAATAGAATGGTCAGATAGTGCCCATGAGAGAGAGTGGAGGAAGGTCTGTCAGATGAAGCTGAAAGTAGGATGGAATCCATGATGACTTTAGCCCAATTCACACGAATGTTACCAAGAATGGCATAGATGCATTTAGCTTGTTTTTCAGAAAGGATAGCATGACTCCCAGATTTTTGAGTTATGTTATACGACAGAATATTAGCTAAGATTCTCGCCGGATAGCGAAGATGGCTACAAGGAAGTTTAGTCTGAAAGTGTTTACCAGGCAGATACATTCTCTCTAGGGTATTCTCGTCAGTCATCTCAATTTTGTCAAGGATCATACCGGAGTATGGGATTCCTAGGGCTTCACCTAGGGATTTTACAGTTATTGCAAGTTTGGTATCCAGAACCTTAGTAATGAAACGACTTTTCACGAGATCATAATCCATGTTTGCATAAAAGAGATGAACAAGCCTAGGATAACACAGATACACATTTTCAGAGGAGAACAAATTTGCTAAGTTTTGGAAATCTAGCAGACTGTCAATACCGTAATTGATAACATCATTAAGTTTGACAAATCTTTCATGCAAGATAGGTTTCTTAGAAACTTTAACAAAATGTTCATATGTAGTTGATTTGAAGAGATAGGGTAGGATGATTTCTTTCTCAGAATCAACATTAGCAGTAGCAATTTTTCTCTTCTTAGGGAAAGCTCCTTTGAAAGGCATCTAGATAGAGTAAAACAACAAAAAAACATATTTTTACACTACTAGATAACCAAGAGAAATGAGATAATAAAGTTCATGGAAGTAAAAAAATTTTACCTTGGGTAAATTTGAAGGAAGATAAAAAAATGCTCCAAAAGTCCAAGCTCCAAGATGAAAACACAAGAGAGGAGAGGGGAAAAGGAGGTAGTCGGCTACCTCTAGGGTTTTCTTGGGGTTTTGTTTGAAGAGGTGAAGAGATGAGGAGAAATAAGAGCCCTTAGATCTAGATTTGGGTGGCTAGGATGGGTTTTAGGTATTAGTGGGTAAGTTATCTTAACGGATCTTAACCCATTCACTCAAATAGAACCCAATAGGAGATAGTCAAAAAAGAGGCAACCCAGAATTTTACGCACTGGTAGTCGACTCCCTCCTGAGGTAGTCGACTCCCTGCTGGGTTGAGTCGTTTTCTCATCCCGGAGGAGGTTTGGTCCAGCTTGAACGAGCTCTTTTAACAAAAATATTTTAAGCAATAAAACACAATCATACATACAAATTTGACTTATTTTAACTTATTTAAAATAATTATAAAAAAATAAAAGCATTTGTTCTGATTCAGCCGTTTTGACTCCCTGAATTTTCTTCATTATTTTCCTCCTTTTTTAGAGCACCTGAAAAATAAGCGTTTATGGTACTCTTTGGTTTTGAGTCCGAGGAGTTAGTCTTTAGGAAGCCAAACCCAATACGGTTTAGTTCCTTCATGAACAATATACTTATAATTTTTGTTAAAATGAATCTGTTGAACAAAGTTAGTGGCGTACCTTTCTTTTTGCTGATCAGATAATCTCTTTGGCACCCAGATGCTTAAGACATTATCGTTAGCATGATGCATCCTAGTGTGCTTAACACGTTTCTTGGTATGATGTGAATCATAGCCAAGTCCGGTTTTGCTAGATGAAGCTTTTTGATTATCTATTATATTATCTAGCTTCCCTTTTCCTTTATTGAAATTTTCAATAATTTTCATCGTAGCGTCGTATTTATCTTTGACGGATACGAGAAGATTATTCAGACTTTCAACTTTTTCATTTACTAGCAAAATATCCTTTTGTAAAAAATCATTTTTCTCTTTAAGAAGACTATTTTCTTTAATGACTTCTTCTTTTTCCTTAGTCTCTCTTTTAGCAATTCTAAGTGTTTTTCTATGTTCTTTAATGAGCTTTTCATGCATTTTGCATAGCTCTTTATATGCTCCCCTATAGTCCAAGTCTTCATCATCGCTTGACGATGACTCAGTGTCGCTAGATGAATCATGATGCGAGCTTACCTTGGAGGATGTAGATGCCATGAAACACATATGCGCCGTCTCTCTTCTTTCATCATTATCTTCGTCTGAGGATTCGTCGGATGAAGAATCGTCGCTCTGATCGAAGGCTGCATAGGCTTCTTTCTTTGGTCGTCGAAACTTGTTTCTTGTATTGGTTCGTCTTTCATTATTCTCTTTGTTCTTCCCACGATCTCTGGAATCACGGTTGTTTCTTTCCAATGGACAATCTCTCTTGACATGCCCTGGTTTATTGCAACCAAAACAAATAATACCGTTAGTGGGTCTAAAAGATCGTTTTCCATACTTACTTGTGATGAACTCTTTAAAGTTCTTTGAAATGAACGCGATGTGATCTTCTTTGTCCGTGTAGTCGGAGTCTTCTTCTTGAGCTTTGAATGCAAGATTTTTCTTCTTTGGTTTTTCTTCGATTTTCTTGTCTTCTTCAAGCTCGATCTCATATGCCATGAGATTTCCCATCAGTTCTTCGATGGTGAGGTCCTTTACATTATGAGCTTCTCGAATGGCCGTGGTCTTTCCCTTCCATTCGGGTCGGAGTGATCTTAGTATCTTCATTACCTGTTCATACTCGGAAAGTTTCTTTCCTAGTCCTGCAAGCTCATTTGTAATGTTAGTAAAACGAGTATTCACATCGGTGATACTCTCTCCTTCTTCCATTTTAAAAGTTTCGAATTTTGAATGTAATACATTTATACGCGATTCTTTTACCTTTTCTGTACCTTCGTGACTTACCTGAAGAGTATGCCAAATTTGATGTGCTGTCTCACATTGGGAAACTCGATTGAACTCATTTCCTGTAACAGCGCAAAACAAGGCATTCATTGCTTTTGCATTGAGATTAGCTCTCTTCTTGTCATCGATAGACCATTTTCCAAACTCAATGTCGGTGGGTGCGATGTACGGGACTTTGGTGATAGTCCATGCTTCAATGTCCAATGACTCTAGATGAGTCTTCATTCGAATCTTCCAGCTGGCGTAGTTGGTTCCGTTGAATAGAGGTGGTCGCATGGTGTTCAGTCCTTCGGAGTGAAAAGATGTTGATGCCATCACTATTGTAGCCTCGCTCTGATACCAAGTGTTGGATCCTGTGGATGGCAAGCAACACTAGAAGGGGGGTTGAATAGTGTTGATCAAATACTAAAACTTTTTCACTCAACGATATTAACACAAATAAATTCCTTCTAACGTTGCCTAAGAAACCAAGTAGAGTGATCTACGCTTGGTTCTTAATCAACAATATAATTAAAAATGCACAGCGAAATTTCACAGCAGGTAGTCGACTCCTTATGAGCAGTAGTCGACTCCCAGAGAATATGTTAGGACAAATAAGATAAATATGAATTTCAGCGTATATAGATAAAATTGATCTTTGCTGTAAATAAAAGATATGAATGAAAAGATAATCAAACACAGATCAACAAGCGCAAACAAAAGGATTTTATCCTGGTTCCCCGCAACCCGGGTACGTCCAGTCCCCGACCAATCCGGTACGAGATTTCCACTATCTGCCTTGGCAAATACAAGCACCTAACTTCACTTGTTAGGATTTCCAACGACCTAGCCTTGACCCGGATTTCCGAACACAACACCTAGATTGTCTAGGGTTTTACCCTTGCCTCACAAACCGAGGACTTTCCAACTGGCAACAACTAGACTTGTCTAGTGTTCCAATAATTAACACAATAAGAGATTTGTTCAATACTCTTCAATAAATGATAGAGATTGAAAATACACCCGATTCTATAGCCAATCAAAGGATAGACAATTGTGTAGTGGCTTGATAGAATGATAGTCTTGATCACACAAAGATACGAGATAAGTTCTTTGTGATCTAGAGCTTTTTCAAAAATCCTTCAAATAAAATTAAAGAGAAATAATAGAGAGGATTTTGAAAAACAATTTAGCCAACAAAATAATAATATGATCTTCAAAAGAATTGGGAAAATATTGCAAGATCAAAAGAAACTGAAATTAAAATTGGCTAGAGAAGAAATGAGAGAGCTTTGATTCACGAGAGCTTTTACGAATTTTGATTTTCAATAATCTTGTATTTTTCACAAAAGAATTAAGCTCTATTTATAGGGAAAAACTGAGATTTGAATTTCAAATTTGGTTTGACTTTTGTCCCAAAAATTTCGGAGTAAATTGCTCAAAAGAATTTAAAATTCAAATTCAAAACGTCTGAAAATTTCCAGCAGGTAGTCGACTACCTATATAGGTAGTCGACTCCCAGAGGAGTCTAGGAAATTTTCGTCCCTGACAGGTAGTCGACTCCCTACTTTTGGTAGTCGACTCCCAGAGGAGTTTTTCCTGTTGTTCTAGTCAAAAGTGTAGTTAACTCCAGGGTGCGTGGAGTTTCACTAGGAGAATTATGAAGTGACTAGAAAAAGCTCTTTAAAAACTATTTTTGAAGATAGTTAAAAATTGTTTCGAAATCATTTGTGTGTGTGTTGTCTATTTGATATGGCTTTGACAAATATCCTAAAAGACACGACACACTCTCACTAGACTCTGAACATGTCTTCGGCAGTTTAGTCAACTTGATGAAGTGAAGATGAGCTTCTCTTTGAGCTTCTTGTTTTGTTTGAGCTTGAGCTTCATCACTTGAGTTTAGCCATGTTCGTCTTTGTCGTGGAGTATTGATGCGTACTTCTTGGAGTATTAGTAGAGCTTCACAAAATCTGTATACTTAAAGTGTAGTGTAGTTAGTACACTAAGCATTCATTTGGTGTGCTCATCATCAAAATTACTTAGGGGTGGAATTCAATTTCCATCATCAAGGAGTGCCAAAGCTTGGAGATGATGGAGAGCTTCAAGGCATCAAGATTGAAGACTTAGACTCTAAGAAAAACAATGTAATCCATGTAATATTTACTTTATTGCTTTCTCTCTCTTTTGAGTCTAGGTTAATGTAATGCCTTGTTAGGTGGTTTACTCATTCATGCATATGCATTTAACCATCTTAGTGAGCCTTAGGATTATCATAGAATACAACCAACTAGGTTCACTCCATCCAAAAACTCATTTGGAGTCTATGGCTTTCCATTAGTCGCCTGCTGAAGGATACACAGTCGACTGGGTGATTTTCAGTCGCCTGTAGATCCTTCTACAGTCGCTTGATATGCACAGCTCAAGTCAACATTTCAATTGACTCAAACTTGAGCTTTACGCACAGTCGACTGCTGCTCAGTTTACCGTCGCCTGTAGATTTATAGTCGCCTGGGAATTAGCCAACAGTCGTCTGAGTAGCGTAGGTCAATCTCTGCATCTCTCTGTCTTTTTTCCATCTTATACAGCAGACGACTGATGAAGGTATTACAGTCGCCTGACTATTAGACAGTCGACTGTATTATTGACATCAATCGCCTGTATGCTTATCTGGAGAAAGAGTGCAGCTCTCTGTTTTATTCCATCCCCTGCAGTAGTCGCCTGCTGAAGAATTAACGGGCGCCTGTCCTGTTTCCAGTCGACTGTATCGACTTCATCAATCGACTATCCTGGCTCTGATTATAGCCGTTGGATATTTTCTAGCCGTTGATCAGTCGACTTTCTTATGATCATAAGTCGATTGTTACTGTCCTTTTCGCCCAGTTTCTAGCCGTTGCTGAATTGATCTTTTGGCTGTTTTATTAGGTTTTGGGGTTTGATATAGGGTTTCGATATATATGGGTGTGCTGCCATCTTTTAATCTTCTTGATGCTATTGAATATCTCAAGAGATCTATAAGCAACTCTCAAACTCCCCCAATTCCCTCTTTTGAGCTCTCATTCCTCTTCATGCATTGTAGTCCAGCTCAAGGAAATTCATCCTAGTGCTATCAAGCATATCTCAACACTTGGAGATCCTCTTCCATGCCTTACATCCATACATGAGTAAGCATCTCAAGGCATAGGTAATAGTATTTATTTTACTTGGTGAATCTCTTAGTGGGAATTAGTCTTTCTCTCTTTGTGGGAGTTTATCTCTTTGTGGGATTAGGATATTCTCTTTGTGTGAGTAACTCTCTTTGTGGGAGTTTAGTGTCCTAGTGTAGGGCTAACCCTAATTCTCTGAGTGGGAGTTAGTGATTCTCTGTGTGGGAGTCTTGAACCTCGTATAGGGTTGGTTGGGTCCTTGTGTAGGGCATAAATCCTCTTTGTGGTGTATCTCCTTGTGAGATTTGTATTCACTTCTCTGTGTGGGAATATAGTGAATATTGTTGTGGCTGGACGTACCCAAGTTTGGGCAACCAGGGTAAAACTTTGTGTTTGCGTTTGGATTAATTGTGTCAATAATTTCCTCTTGCATTTACACTTCCGCATTTACAAGTTTAATTTTAATTGGACAATTTTATTGCCATTACACTATTCACCTCCCTCTAGTGTATGTTGTTAGTATTACAAGGGTAAGGCGATCCTTACAATTGGTATCAGAGCAAGGTTATAACATACTGCAACGATGGCATTCAACGCCTCATCCGCATCTCATGAAGAAGGTCATTCAATCGTTCAACCCCCGCTCTTCAACAGAACCAACTACCCAAGGTGGAAGATCAGAATGGAGGGTCAAGACCTATGGGTCATTACGGAGGTGCCATTTGAGAAGCCCACTACAACTGCGACTTCAAGGACAAAGGCAGAGAAGGACTCGATCAAGTTCAATGCGATGGCTATGAATGCATTACTTTGTGCCTTCTCAGCAAATGAGTTCAACCGTATCTCCATGTGCAAAACGGCCAACCATATTTGGCATACTTTGGAGATATGTCATGAAGGGACTATAAAGGTAAAGAAATCTAAACAAACTGTGTTTAGATCTAAATGTGAAATGTTTAAGATGCAGGAAGGCGAGAGCATTTCAGATATGTTCACAAGGTTCACAGATATCGTGAACACTGTGGAGGGACTCGGGAAGACGATTTCCCAAGAGGATCGTGTAAAGAAGATCATTGACTCTCTCACATCTCGTTGGGAGTCAAAGGCCAACGGAATTTTGGAGTCATAGTCCAAATACACCGTTGAGGAGTGCATTGGTAATCTCATGGCGTATGAAGTGAAGCTTCAACACAAGAAGGCGATTCAACCATCGAAGCCCGAGAAGTCGAAGAAGCAAAAGGGGATTGCATTCCATGCCAAGGAGGAGCCAATCAAGTGGAGGAAGAAATTCCATCGAGAAGCTCCTAGTGAAGAAGATAAGCTAGAAGAAGCAAGTGGAGAAGAAATTGAGGATCTTGCCGAGCAATTCAAGGCATTCCTCGAATGCAAGCAAGGTAAGTCTTTGTCAATGTTTGCCTCCAATTCTACCAAGGTTCCTACTTGTTATACTTGAAGTGGAAAGGGTCACTTATCCACCGAATGCCCTTCCGAACCCAACAAAGAAACTTACAAGGGTAAAGGGAAGAAGCATTAGAAAAGGAAGTCCAATTCCAAAAATCACAAGAAGGGACTTGTCGGGACCTTTGATGATTCGAGTGAGGACACATCAAGTAACGAAGAAGACGATGCAAAGGAGGATGCTCACGCGTGCTTTGTAGCCATCGATGTTCCTTCACCAATCCCCTCCGGATTAAATGAAGATGAGTTGGAAGCTTGGCTCACCTCTTACACTTCCTATGAGGAATCGTGCCTCATGGCTATAGAGGAGAAGTCATCATCAAGCTCTAGCAAGGATGATGACGACGTTGAGATCGAGGAAGAAAAGACCTCATACGAGGAGCTCAAGAACAACTTCAACTTGGTCTCCGAAAAGTCTAGTAAGTGCATCAACTCTTACAATAAATTAAAAGCAAAATATAAGATTGCTAAGAGTAGATTGCATGAACTAGATATTGCTAGTGTAATTCATGATGAAATGCATGATTGTGACACTTTTGAGAGAAACACTCTTCTCTCTCAAGTTAAGGAATTGAGCCTTACAAATGAAAATCTTGTGGCTCAAAACCTTAGCTTAGGAACTCACATTCAACAACTTACGTTGAAATGTGAAGAGGAATCCCGGAAGCTCAAAAGCTTTGTGTATTCTAAGGATTCACTCCAGGATTTGTTGGAAAAACAACATCCGGCAAATCATAGAGGAGGTTTGGGTTATATTCAAAATGTGGTACCCAAACCCACCTCTAATTCCTCTTATGGTGCAAATACAAGAAATATTTCTAAAGCACCTAAGAAGAATCACCATGCTTTCTTGTACAACAATAACATCAACAAGAAGCAGGTAGATCTCAAGGTAATGAGGAAGAATGAAAATCTTTCATTATTTGCTAAGAAGCAAAATCCTCATTATTTGCATGCCAAGAAATTAGTTTCTACACCTAAGCATGCCACATCCATCCCTCTTGCAAAGGCAAAAGCAAAATCCTTGAGATTATGGATTCCCACTAAGGTTAGTGTGCAAGAGAGAGATAGTTACATCAACTCTCTAGTTAGGGATGTGATCACCTCATGTGATTACATTAGGAAGTCAAACTCCTCTTGGGTTTGGTTGCCTAATGTTTAGGTTCCTCACACATATGCATATTGCATGGGTATTATGCTTGAATGTTTATTTTTTAGCATACCCATTGTTTATTTGTGTTTCATGATTTTGAAAATATTTTCAAATTTATTTTTTTAATGAAAATGGGGACCTTGCGGTTTATTAACGTACATGCATTTTTGATCCATGTGTATGTCAATGGGGGAATTAATATGTTGTATGTTCAAAATATTTTTAAAACATATTTTAATTCTCATTTCAGAGGATGTTTGAGATCATTATTTACAATTGGTTATTTTTGGTCTCAAACTAAACCTCTTGTATATTGCCAACATGTTCATATTTTATTTTGTTTTGGCAATATCTTTGTGTATCATTGAAGCTTGATTTTTCCATATCTATTGCTTTGATACACTTTAGGCCCATGGCTCCATTAATTGTATAATTGGTATTAGATCCTAGAAGTCAAAATCTGACCATTTCTATGATCTAGGGGGAGCATGGGATAGTGAATTGATACCCACTAAATTCTTCAATTTGGTATCATACATCTCTTCTTTTCTTGCATATTGTCCCATCTTGGTTAAGATGACAAAGTGGGATATATTTGATGTCCACCTTTTTGATGATGTCAAGGAGGAGAGATATATGCATTATGTAAATATATATGGGAAGATATATTCATATGCATATATGGAGATATATATCTATGGGGAGAGATATATGGGATTAGATAAACCATTCATGTTTGAATGATATTGTCCATTTCAATTGGTTTATGTAATCCATGCCTATTATATGTCACCATGATCTTTTTTGGTAGAATGAGTATTTACTATTGTGTAGCTCATTGTATAATTGGTGCATATAAGTAGGGGGAGCTCATTAGAATTGTGCTTTAATTCTTTGTGGTTTACATAAGGTGTGTCATCATCAAAAAGGGGGAGATTGTTTAGTATTGGTGTTTCATACCAATCTTATTTTGATGATGATCACAACCTTATGTTGTTGCTAATGACTCTCATGTTTTAGTCTCACAGTTTCATTTCTAGAATATCTTTCTTGGAGACTAATCACTTGGTGCAAGGATGGACATCAAGTGGAGAAGGGCCAAAGCTTAGACTCAAGAAGTGACAAAGCTTGGAGATGATGGAGAGCCTCAAGGCATCAAGATTGAAGACTTAGACTCTAAGGAATGTAATCCATGTAATATTTACTTTATTGCTTTCTCTCTCTTTTGAGTCTAGGTTAATGTAATGCCTTGTTAGATAGTTTACTCATTCATGCATATGCATTTAACCATCTTAGTGAGCCTTAGGATTATCATAGAATCCAACCAATTAGGTTCACTCTGTCCAAAGACTCGTTTGGAGTCTATGGCTTTCCATCAGTCGCCTGCTGAAGGATACACAGTCGACTGGGTGATTTCCAGTCTCCTGTAGATCCTTCTATAGTCGCCTGATATGCATAGCTCAAGTCAACATTTCAATTGACTCAAACTTCAGCTTTACACACAGTCGACTGCTGCTCAGTTTACAGTCGCCTGTAGATTTACAATCGCCTGGGAATTGGCTAACAGTCATCTGAGTAGCGTAAGTGCAATCTTTGCATCTCTCTGTCTTTTCTCCATCTTATACAGTAGACGACTGATGAAGGTATACAGTCGCCTGAATATTAGATAGTCGATTGTATTATTGACATCAGTCGCCTTTATGCTTATCTGGAGAAAGAATGCAGCTCTCTGTTTTATTCCATCCCCTGCAGCAGTCGCCTGCTGAAGGATTAACAGGCACATGTCCAGTTTCCAATCGACTGTATCGACTTCATCAGTCGACTGTCCTGTCTCAGATTATAGCCGTTGGATATTTTCTAGCCGTTGATCAGTCGACTGTCTTATGATCATCAGTCTACTGTTCCTGTCATTTTCGCCTAGTTTCTAGCCGTTGCTGAATTGATCTTTTGGCTGTTTTCTTGGGTTTTGGGGTTTGATATAGTGTTCCTATATAAATGGGTGTGTTTCCATCTCTTAATCTTCTTGATGCGATTGAATATATCAAGAGAACTATAAGCAACTCTCAAACTCCTTCAATTCCCTCTTTTGAGCTCTCATTCCTCTTCACGCATTGAAGTCCAGCTCAAGGGAATTTATCCTAGTGCTCTCAAGTATATCTCAACACTTGGAGATCCTCTTCCATGCCTTGCATCCATACATGAGTAAGCATCTCAAGGCATATGTAAGAGTATTTATTTTACTTGGTGAATTTGTAACACTAATTCTCTTAGTGGGAATTAGTCTTTCTCTCTTTGTGGGAGTTTATCTCTTTGTGGGATTATGATATTCTCTTTGTGGGAGTAACTCTCTTTGTGGGAGTTTAGTGTCCTAGTGTAGGGCTGACCCTAATTCTCTGAGTGTGAGTTAGTGATTCTCTGTGTGGGAGTCTTGACACTCGTGTAGGGTTGGTTGGGTCCTTGTGTAAGGCATAAATCCTCTTTGTGGTGTATCTCCTTGTGAGATTTGTATTCACTTCTCTGTGTGGGAATATAGTGAATATTGGTGTGGCTGGACGTACCCAAGTTTGGGGAACCAGGGTAAAACTTTGTGTTTGAGTTTGGATTAATTGTGTCAATTATTTCCTCTTGCATTTATAATTCCACATTTACAAGTTTAATTTTAATTGGACAATTTTATTACAATTACACTATTCACCCCCCTCTAGTGTGTGTTGTTAGTATTGCAAGGGTAAGGCGATCCTTACAAGAGTGGGGGGTAGGGGAATGCCCTTAGGTCGTGCAACCTCTCTCGAGTCCCGATGAGTCCAACAACCATCTAATTATTAATCTGACCTTAAACTTAGCCCAATGGCAGGGATTCCCCATGCCCTAGATTCCTTATCTCTTGATTCACCCTCTTTCATATTTCACCAAACAATCACTGATACAATTGCGTAGCTTTCAAACAAAGAACTATAAATTGATACTCTTTGACCACCTCCCTGTGTTCGAACCATATCTACACACGACCTATGCACTGTGGTAAATTTATATTAGCATTGCGTGAGCGAACTAGCTTTTTGGCGCCGTTGCTGGGTAGGCACAATTTGATATCGAATTCAGTCTTTGTTGATAGACTGCGTACTTATTTTCCCTATATTCACTTCTCTATTTTTCTCAATTTGCAGGTAAATACAGGTTTTCATGATGATGTTGACCACTACGAGAACTGCACTAGCTCTTGCAAGCAAGATGGACACCCTGACACAGCATTTAGCTCATTTGAAGATGGGTGCAGCTTCCTTCAACCCAACCGTGTCAGTAAGCCATGGTGTATACCACATGCAAGGGCACATTCATGATCATCATCAACCTATAATTCATCCCTGCGATCCATTCCCTCCTTCACCCTACCACTTTTGGATAGACTATTCCACATGTCCCCATCAAGACTTGCAAGTGAACGCGACATATTCTTTCAAGCAGCTGACTGCGCTTGAAAAGCTTTTAATGGATAGTCCAGCTACAGAGACCACCTGCAGCATTAAGTATCACCCCCACCAGGGCAACTTGACTTTGAGCAGGAGCCGGCTGCACCCCAGGAGAAGGCATCGCACATCATTGAAATATGCTATTGTATCAGTACGCTCTTGCCATTGTTGGGGGAAGCCTCAACTTCAAAAGCTGAAGTACACTAGGACTACCAACCCCTTGCCAAGACATTAAATCCTCAAAAGATACGCCACAACCCAAGGTAATGGAGGTTGAAGACACCAATCCTCCCGAGGTAGAACTCAAACCCCTTCCCCCTAATTTAAAATAAGCATTCTTGGGGGAGAACTCTACTTACCCAGTCATCGTCAATGATCATTGACAAATATTAAGCTCGATAAACTCGTAGTTATTCTCAAGAAATTTAGAAACGTCATAGGGTACATCATTGATGACATTAAAGTTCTTAGCCCTGGTAGATGCACTGATATGATCCTCCTTGAAGATGAGAAGACCACCTCTATTGAGCCCCAAAGGTGATTCAACCCCAATATGAAAGAGGTGGTCAAAAGGAAGTCTTAAAACTACTCGAAGCAAGTATAATTTACCCTATCTCAGGTAGTAGGTGGGTTAGCCCGGTTCAAGTGGATCCCAAGAAGGGAGGGATGACAGTAGTCAAGAATGATAAGGACGAACTCATCCCCACCAGGAGTGTTACCGGATGGCGGATGTGTATCGACTACCGTAAGCTAAATAAAGCGACCCGAAAGGACCACTACCCCCTCCCCTTCATTGATCAAATGATTTAGTGTCTTGTCAAGTATTCACATTTTTGCTTCCTTGATGGGTATTCAGGATTCCTTCAATTAACCATCCATCCCGACGACCAGGAAAAGACCGCATTCACATGTCCCTACGGTACCTTCGCTTATCGAAGAATGCCGTTCGGACTATACAATATGCCTGTGACATTTTAAATATGCATGACTGCCACTTTTTTGACTTTGTTGAGAATATCATGGAGGTGTTTATGGACGATTTCTCCGTCTATAGCACAAACTTCGACGCTTGCTTAAAGAATTTGATTATGGTGCTAAAAAGATGTCAAGATGTTAACCTGGTGCTCAACTGGGAAAAGTGTCATTTCATGGTACATGAGGAAGTAGTTCTAGGACACATCATTTCACCCCGGGGGATAGGGATTGATAAGTCTAAAATTGAAGTTATTGAAGGACTACCACCACCTGTGAATGTTAGAGGGATTAGAAGATTTCTTGGACACGCAGGATTTTATCACTGCTTCATTAAGGATTTTTCCAAGATCGCACGACCCTTAACTGAGCTATTAGATAAAGACACCCCTTTCATATTTTCTGATGATTGTCATGTTGTAACGGCCGTTTTCCGACCATTCGTATTTTCAACGTGCACATACTTTTCGTGCACGTATTTTATTTGGCTCTTTCTTGGTTTCGGTATATACGATGTGATATGCCATTGTGACAGTATGGAAGAGCAGTTAATTGTGGGATTTTTAGTGAACATCATTTCATAGGTCGTTCTCCCACAAATCGAGTTTGATTGCAGGATCGTCGTAGCTTTAGACGTAGTTGCCAGATCTTTTATTTTTCTGTTCGTTTTTCGTGGACCAAATGCGAGATTGACCACCGTATCCCCGAGCCTCTCTTCATCATGGTCGTCCCCATATTTTTTTCGTAATTTTCTGACACTCCTAGCCCACCCAAATCACTAATCAAAATAGAACCCGATTAGCCTTAATCAAATTCGAAATTCAAACTCTAATCAATTATTAGGAGAATCTCATACGTATCATGAGATTTAATCTGCCACTATTTGGTACCCATAACTACACCCCCTCCTCTTACATATCCTCTCTCCTAGTCACCTAAGTGCACTCTTTTTAGACCTAAATAGCATTTCTCTTCCTTTTTAAAACAAACTCAACCATGCCCTAGCAAATTCACGCATGCAAGAGAACCCATTTTTAGCCGCCTTCGCCTTCGTTTTTTTGAGCCCTCCTCACCGCCGACGAGGCACCACCAGCAACCCCCCTCTCCGGCTATCTCTCCTCCTCATTCCCCTCACCTATCTCCTCTCTTTCCTCCCCCAAAAGCCCCCACAAAAGCCCTTGGCCGGCTGTTTTGCACAGCCTGCGCACCGCCGAAAAACCCGGCCGCCGCCGCCCCTCTGACCATCTCCGGTGGCTGCCAATGCCTTCCTCGAGTCCCCCTCGACCTCCTCTAGTCGCTGCACCCATCATCCCTTCTTCCTCCCTCCTCAAAACCCCTCAAAACCCATTGAAAAACCCATCAAAACACAGTTTTTAGCCAGAACTGCGCCCCGCCAGAAAACACCACCGGCCGGCCACCTCTGGCCACCCCCTCCGGCGACCACCACCCCCGATCAACTCCTCTCTGAACCCTCAAGCATCTCCAACTCCCCTTACCCTCTTCCCTCATCTTTATCTCCCTCAAAACGCTTTCAAACACAACCCAAACGACAGTTTTACAGATCTGCGTCACCGCCGGAAAAACTCACACCCACCGGCCATCCGGCCACCTACGACGACCATCCTACCGTCGTTGGATTCCTATCGAAAACCCCTACCAACAGCAATTTCCCTCACGCTCATAGCCCACCTATAGCTCCCGGAATCCTCGTCGGAACACGTCGTATCGGCTGTTTTTCACATATCTGGAAGCTGAACTTCACCGCCCGCACACGGCCACCTCCGACCACCCCCGGTGAAAAATCCACTGCCGTTGGCTTCGTCTTGAAGTCCTTTACCCACTGAAGCTTCCCGTTTCCGCTGTTCATCTCCGAAATTTCACTGAGACGCACGACAACGTATGTGGCGCGAATCTGTCCTCCCCGGCTTCTCACGGCCGCCCACCGCCGTGCGCTCGCGCCGTCGGCCATCCACCGGGCCGAGCATCTTTCTTTGGTCCCACTTCATCTACCAACATCCCCCTTGGACTCTCGGAGTTCACGTGTGTTGCCGCACGCACGTACTTTTAGCCGACGTCGCCGTTATCGTGAAGAACCGTTGCGCTACTCGCAACGGGAGAAGGATCGCTGATTAGCTCGCTGATTTCACACCGCCACCCAGCTGTCCAGAGGTACCTCGCTGTACTACCCGCTGCCGAGGAGTTCCAGACGATGCCGATGTTTCGCCGTTCAGACCCGACTTCCGCTTGTTGGACAACATCACGAGGTTAGTTTCCCTAACGAGTAGTAAAACCCACACTGTAGCAAACTGAACCCTAAACTAAAACTGGACAACTCAAACTAAATTTACGTTTTCGCACCAGTAAAATGTTGACACTGTAGAAAATCGGCCATCGGACAATTTTTTTGTGCATATAGGGTAGTGGTCGGTCTAGGCTGATAAAACATCAAATCGTGACTTTGACGATTAGGGTAGTCCCGAAAACCTAGACATGAACCTAATTAGGATTTATTGAAAACGAGGCCTGACACCGTCGCCGTGACACTGTTTCAGACGGACTTCCGCGGACGCGACGCCTTGACGAGACGCCCCGGACGGACGACACACTCGCCACCGCAGGCAAGTGTACCCACTTGCATTTTTGACCGCGTCTTGGTCTTAAATTGTTAGAACTGTTAGACTGTGAGTGTTTAGATCTGGACGTGAAATGATAGCGTCTGGGTCACCCTGACGACTTAGACTTGACGACGAAGTCTAAGTCCGACGAACAACAACTTATGACACTTTAGGATTATCTTGTGCGTGCGTGCGTGTGGACACCCTAGAATAACTCTCCCGTACACTGGTCGTGTCCTGTCTTGTCTTGTCTAGTTCCGTCTTGTCCTGACACCTTTAGGATAGTCTCGTAGTCGGTAGCACACGCTACGACTACTACTTGTCCCGTTTTACTTTCCTGCTGCGTTACTTCCTGTTGTGTTACTCTGTTATAACCACAGCATGCTAATCAACCAGTAAACTGTTGTGTAATAGAACCTCAGCATGCTAATCAACCAGTAAACTGTTGTTTAAAGTTCGGTGCACTTGCAGTAAAGTCTAACCCTTGCTTGTAGACTTTACCTTACATACAGTTCCTTTCTCTTGGGTGATGTACGTCAGCTGTTCAGCCAGAGTTCGTGGATGAAGCAGACTTACTGGAGTATGTGGAGCCGAGGACGTCGACCCAGAGTACGTGCCCGACGAGGACCAGACCTAGAGGTCTTTTAGTCGTCACTTTCAGAGGTTACTGCTTTTAGTTGCTTTTAAATTTTTTTGCTGCTATGCTTAGGCTTCTTTTTAGACTTTGTACTCGTTGGATATTATATCTCTAATTTAATGAATGCAATTTCCTTTCTGTACTTTCTGTTGTTTCGAACTTTATTAATGCAAGAACCTGAAACTTTTAAAATGGTACACCTACAGACGCTTATTGGGTCCGAGCTTCTCAGCTCTGGCCTAAGCGGGCCTTAGTCACGCTTCGCCTCTGTATTTTTGGTAAGCGGGGCGTGACAGGTTTTAGTGGTGGCCCATGCAGGTCATGCAAAAGTTCGGAACAATAAAAGTACCGCATTCATTTAATATCCACGTACAAGTCTGAATTAGTTTACCAGTCTTAGATAGTAGGTAGACTTAGGTAGACATTCCAATTTGATAGTCTGACGCCTTGGTTAGGAATTAGTCATCCTCGTCCTAGAATACCTTAGTAGCCACTTGACTCTGACCGTGTTAGATTTCCAGAGCCCTTCTTTTAGTCGTTCGCTCGGGTCCATCGACTTCGGGCCCAGCGGAACTAACCTTGACTCTCTTAGGAACCTCCCCATTAGATCCTGGTTACAGTCTAGCTCGTTAGGAAATCTTAGTGCCGAGCTCTCCTGATCTTTAGACGACCCGATAATTAGAATTCTTGACTTTTAGCGCCTTCCTAATCATTACCCTTCCGTTTTATCGACCGTAGAGTTCCATCTGAGCTTCATGAATCATATACTAGGTGAATCCATCATGCGATCATTTTCCTTTCCCCCGATTCACGTGATCGCTTCCTAACGATTATCGTTGATCCTTTGAACCTTTCCCATTGCAAATCCTGCTTCCTTTAAAGGTATTTTCGAAATTCAATTTTAAATTCTTCGCTCAGTTTAACTTCTTTGAAAACTCTTATTAAATATTTAAAATTTCTTACTTTCGGTTGAGCCAAAATTCTTTCGCAAATTTTGAAACCTTCTTGGTCGTAAAATTTTTACGGTCTCATACTTATTTTCGAATCGGTATCCATCGTATTGTAGTTTTAAAACTTTGTTACCATTTTGGAAATTTAATATATCATTTTTCTAAACTACGAAATTTATTTTTAACTCCTTACCGTACGTACTTTTAGAATATTTTCTAAACTAAAGAGAACTTTAATATATATATATATATATATATATATATATATATATATATATATATATATATATCAGTCGTTCATCGTGCTCATACTTCAAAAGAATTTTTGTATAAACTAATTTCTCGTTGCAAAACAATCACTATCTCACTCTCCTCTTTTTCCTTCGTCTAACTCCTTTTCTAAGTTGGAATATTTTCTACCATCTGCTCGCTATTTCTACTTTTTATAAGTTTAAAGTATATGATACCATATTTTACACGTAATCCTTCTTCCATCTACTTAATTATTTTGGGCAATATCTTAGTCCCATCCAATCAGTTATCTCCTTTTCCTCGCCTTGTCCAAACTCGTTCTTTCCGATCTTGTTTCGTTTCGCTTTTGGTTTCGGTTCCTTTCTTTCATGTAGACATCCGTGCATGTAGTTGCCTATGTCATCTCTAGTTAGTAGTGGGCCCATTGATTTGTGATGTCGTCGTAGTGCATGTATATAGGTAGAGTGTGCGGACCTGTATGAGTGTGTTACCTTTAGGATCATAATGTTTGTCCCTTGTGTCATGTTGTATACTCAGTGTTATCCGTGATATACGTATGAAGTTGTCTGAATGACGGTATTCATATAGGCGAGAATAGTGTCATAGCAGGCAATTCCTTAGACTTAGTCTTTCGTATTATAGTATAGCTTATCTTTGGTTGCATGTGACTGTATCAAACTTTTGTTTTCTTTTAAACCAAATCCTTGAAGTTTTTGAAACTAGCTCACAAGATCACAAATCACTTATCCTCCCTCATCCATTACCACAACTCCACACGTTTTTCCAAACGTTTTAAAATATGTCATTGGCCTTAAGTTTTCCTTTCTCTTCTCTTCTTTCTCCCTAAGAAATGTTATGTTTATTGTTGTTATATTATTGGGACTAACTATTATTGTTATAGGATCTTGTGTGTGGGTAGGTATAGTGTGTGATGAGATATGTAATAGCGATGATTAATTGGTTTTGGGACATAAGGATATGAGATTAGATTTCTTTGGATGAAAAGAATGAGGTGTCCAAGACTTATTTATAATACCGATGTGTGAAGGACCCAATGGAGAACTCTGATTGGATGAAATTATGTATAGAGAGATGAGTACTTAATCGACCTGAAACTTGGACGAGTGTTAGATAAGAGTAGCTAGGACGGGATAATATGATTTAGAGTGATCATGAGAATGAGTAGAACATTTAATGCGTCAGGATTTGATTATTAAGTTAAGATGAGAAGACATTGGAAGTAATACGACATGTTGAGATGAATGGGATGTTATGAAGATGGATTTTAGTATTATTAGGAGGTTAGATGTTACGGGTAAGGATAGATGTAGCTTTTGGTTCATTGATTTTGGAGAATAGATTTATGAGTTAAGGTGACGGATGAAATATTGGGGACATGATGATTGTTGAATTGTGGACGGTAATGTGGATCTATAGTCAGATGCTAGGGCGTGATTCTAGTTGTAGCATTATCCAGTGGATAGACGCGTTATGATGGATTATTGAGGAACGCCGTTTGAAGTTATAGGATTAGCGATCTTTATGAGTAGATATGAGAGTTTCTGGTATAAGATTAGATAGATAGTATTATTATTATTATAAGTGATTCCGAGGACGGAATCATTTCTAAGGTGGGTAGAATGTAACGGCCGTTTTCCGACCATTCGTATTTTCTACGTGCACGTACTTTTCGTGCACGTATTTTATTTGGTTCTTTCTTGGTTTCGGTATATACGATGTGATATGCCATTGTGACAGTATGGAAGAGCAGTTAATTGTGGGATTTTTAGTGAACATCATTTCATAGGTCGTTCTCCCACAAATCGAGTTTGATTGTAGGATCGTCGTAGCTTTAGACGTAGTTGCCGGATATTTTATTTTTCTGTTCGTTTTTCGTGGACCAAATGCGAGATTGACCACCGTATCCCCGAGCCTCTCTTCGTCATGGTCGTCCCCATATTTTTTTCGTTATTTTCTGACACTCCTAGCCCACCCAAATCACTAATCAAAATAGAACCCGATTAGCCTTAATCAAATTCGAAATTCAAACTCTAATCAATTATTAGGAGAATCTCATACGTATCATGAGATTTAATCTGCCACTATTTGGTACCCATAACTACACCCCCTCCTCTTACATATCCTCTCTCCTAGTCACCTAAGTGCACTCTTTTTAGACCTAAATAGCATTTCTCTTCCTTTTTAAAACAAACTCAACCATGCCCTAGCAAATTCACGCATGCAAGAGAACCCATTTTTAGCCGCCTTCGCCTTCGTTTTTTTGAGCCCTCCTCGCCGCCGGCGAGGCACCACCAGCAACCCCCCTCTCCGGCTATCTCTCCTCCTCATTCCCCTCACCTATCTCCTCTCTTTCCTCCCCCAAAAGCCCCCCACAAAAGCCCTTGGCCGGCTGTTTTGCACAGCCTGCGCACCGCCGGAAAACCCGGCCGCCGCCGCCCCTCCGACCATCTCCGGTGGCTGCCAATGCCTTCCTCGAGTCCCCCTCGACCTCCTCTAGTCGCTGCACCCATCATCCCTTCTTCCTCCCTCCTCAAAACCCCTCAAAACCCATTGAAAAACCCATCAAAACACAGTTTTTGGCCAGAACTGCGCCCCGCCGGAAAACACCACCGGCCGGCCACCTCCGGCCACCCCCTCCGGCGACCACCACCCCCGATCAACTCCTCTCTGAACCCCCAAGCATCTCCAACTCCCCTTACCCTCTTCCCTCATCTCTATCTCCCTCAAAACGCTTTCAAACACAACCCAAACGACAGTTTTACAGATCTGCGCCACCGCCGGAAAAACTCGTGCCCACCGGCCATCCGGCCACCTACGATGACCACCCTACCGTCGTTGGATTCCTATCGAAACCCCCTACCAACTGCAATTTCCCTCATGCTCATAGCCCACCTATAGCTCCCGGAATCCTCGTCGGAACACGCCGTATCGGCTGTTTTTCACAGATCTGGAAGCTGAACTTCACCGCCCGCGCACGGCCACCTCCGACCACCCCCGGCGAAAACTTGTAACGGCCTGTTTCCGTATATACGTATCTCGTATGTATTCGATTAGTATAGTGATTTATTTGAGTATTAATGTACGAGTTTGTTTGGTATTATTATTTTCATAGTTCGAGAATGCAACTTAGCGACCGCGATAATATCTCCTTTAAGTTGGTTGGTGTTGATTGTAGAGGTGGGATCATAATGATCCGATTATCCTGATCAGATGATTTCTCAAATCTCATCTTAGTCAAAACTAGACCAGATCTAAATATCTTAACGTATATCGATTTTCTAATCCAAATCTTAATATGTTTCATAAATCGATCAAATCTTAACCCAAGTGACCTAACGAATCCTAACAATTGATCCTATCTGATCTCCAAATCTTAACTCTAAATATCTTAAGCAACAATATGTACCAACTCTATATCGTAATAATAAGTTGATCACATCGAACTCCCCTAACCCAATCTTAATCGGGTTAATCAACTCAATTTTCCAAAATCAAATATCTTGACGAATCATTCAAACCAAGTCTAAACACCTTACCGATGTTGATCTTAACCGGATCGATTTCCAAATCAAGAGCGATCAAATCTTAAATGATCTTACTAAATCTTAAACTTGCTCCTAATATCAAATTGTATCTTTTAAACGAATAAAATCCTAACAGACCAACTTATAATAATATTAATATCGTGATCGTCTAATTGTCCTAGCTAAACGGTTCTTACCAATCAAGAGAAATACTTTAACCGAATCGATTATCCAATCTGATTCCGATCTAAACATCTTGTCGGATCCTCCCAATTATAGCTAATCTTAACTACACCAATTTTCTAAATCAGACCGTGAACGTAGTAAATCATAGGTCTTAATCAAATCGATCTCTCCTAACCAATTCCCGGTTAGGCCGATCCTCCGAAACAAATCTTGCAGAGTTGATCTTCCTAATCAGAATATCTTGACTGAATAAATATTACTCAATGTTATGAAACTGGATTTATTTATCCTAAGTCAATTTCATAAACCAAATCTTAATCCAGGTATCTTGACGGATCATCCGAAACATGTCTAAATCTTAACTAAACAGATCAAATATCTCGACCAAGATCTCATATTACATTAACTAATCCTAATAGCTAAATATCTTAAATAGATGATAATTTGAATAACTATAATGTCTAATCGTCTTAGCTTATCTAATCTAAATTACTTTAACAATAAGTTTCCACAGATCAGACGCGTGACCGGACCCCGTATCTACGTCCCTCTCAGAGGCGCGATCGCCCCAATATCTTGCTTATAATTTTTGGATGCCTAGAGATGAGTTGTAAATAATCGGATTATTAATACTTACATTATTTTGAACTTTTCTTTTCTAAAATTCAAATGTCTGAAAGGTTTCAAAAACCGTAAACAGCTCATCCTTTTAAATTAATATATAAGTATTATTTTATACCTGGTATTATCTTGCGGTTGTTCTTTTTTGTAAACAAACAAAATCAAATTTTAAATCTGAACCACCTAATATCAGCAAGATCCCAACCTCCCCCACGTCTTTGACCCGTACCCACCTCCCACGTGAATCTCCCCTATAACTTAGCAACCAACCCACGTTCCCACTCCTTCCCCTTATTTCATGCACCTACCATTAATTCCTTTTGTAAATGAAACAAGGGGGAATGCTGCCATCTTTCCTTAACAGCCCTACATAAGGACCATGCGCCTGCTCTCTTCCCCATCAACAAACCCATCACCGTCGCCCAAACCCAGCTCGACGACACCCCCCTCTTCTATGCAAATAGACACCCAAGCCCCACCCTCTTCAAACCACCGTCTCACCTGACTCCATCCCGGTGAACTCCTGTTGCCGGCCACCCTGCCTCATCCCCTGTTAGCAAACAGCAGAACCCAACCCGAATGCCCAGCATCCCTCTCCGACGACCCTCGGAGGCGAACGACGCCGTGGCCGTTTCCCATCGGAGCTACGCCGTACCGTAGCCAACCTGCAACGTGTTCCACCATCTCGAAATCAAGCCCAGTAAGTTCGTATGAGTTTTGTTTTATAAACAGGGCACCGATCCTCCCCTTTCTCCAAGCGCATCCGAACTCCGACATTCGACAGCCTTCCCCAAGCCATCCGATCATCTCCCGACACCCCTCAAGCTTCCGAACCACCACACGGGCCGCCACCTCGCCTCGTAGCCAGCCGCCTCCGTTGATCCTCGCCCAGCACCCCCAGCCCTCTGGTTGAAGTCTGCCACACCCCCGCACACATCCCCCTACCAGATCCCCTCACCGGCGAAGCCCCCCTCGCACCGCCACCTGCTTCTCGAGCACCGCCGTGCAACCTCTCCAAATCAGCCGCCAACCCAACGCCCCCAACCCCCTCGACAAACGACAACTCCACCCTTCATCACCTCCGCCTCCCCTCAAACGACCGCCACCGTCTCCCATGTTCCCCCGGCCGCACTTCCTCCTCATAACACCTCCGCCCTGCCCAAATCAGCGCCACCCCGCCCAGATCCGCGACCCCCGCCACCTAGCAGCCCATCGCCGTCGCCTAAACCGCCCAAGCTCCGCTCTCTGCCGCAACCCGTCGCCTTGAGTCTCCCCTGTACAAAAAGAAAGAAGGAAATAAACAGAGATCAGAGAGGAAGGAGGGTACATAAACCAAGAGGAGTAGGCAGTACGATTATATTGATTACTCCAATATTATATTAAGCGAGGTACATGCTGTGGTGTTTAAATAAGTATATTTGTTAATAGTGGTACGACTTTGGTATATATATATTTAGTATATAAGTGCAAATATACATTGGCAAGTCCTAATATTTTAGTTTGTTACTCATAGCTTGATATCGGAATCCGATGACACCGATAAACACACCTCATTGCTATCTCTGGACACCCAAATCGCGTCGCTTCAGGCAAGTGTATATTTTCTGTTTTAAATATCATTACTTTTAAATGCTAAATCAAGAAATGCTAGTTTTGCCTTAAGTCATGTTGCACATCATGCTTGTACACTCCTGATTGAATGATTAGTGATTGAATGCGTATTGACGGAATGTAATGACGGATCGGAACACTTGAAATCGAGAAATTATGAATTCGTGCGCCCAAGAGGCGAAAACGTGAAATCGTGATGTCATGTGAGTTGACAAACTCGTGCTCGTAATATGAATTAGGCTGGCTCGTGTTCCAACAGTACACTTGGGTGGGGTAGTTCAATGTAGTAGAGGCTGGAATGCTGGATTGCACTCTCGTGGTGAACTTGACCGACACCTGGCCGGGTCGGTGAGTAGAGAGTCACGGGTAGCTCCCGTTGACTTGGGTGTGATGCTGGTCACTTTTCCCCCTCAGACATTGGGCTTTTTCACTAGGCACACTTGAATGATTGTCGCGTTCTTTTACTCTGTTGTTACTATTGAGGATTGCGTACTCTGTTGGTTACTCTTGTCTTGTTTGTGTACTAATATCATGCCTATTGATGTACACACTACGCTTATTGTTGTACACTCCACGCTTGCCATGTTCACTGCTGTACACACCACACTTGCCATGTTTACTGCTGTACACACCACGCTTGTCATGTTATTGCTGTACACACACTTACCATGCTTATTGCTGTACACACAACACTTATCATGCTTATTGCTGTACACACAACACTTGCCGTACTTATTGCTGTGCACATTACACCTTGTCATGTTCGTTACTTTGTGCACTACACCTCGCCTGCTCACTGCTTTGCACACTACACTTGCCAGTGCTTATATGTTTCTTATGCTGCCATGCTTTAACTAATGTGACTTTTTTTTTGTTACTCATATTGTCATGTAAACGTTTTTTTTTGAAAACCTTGCTGAGGGTCAAGTTTCTTTTTATCTTTTAAAATCTTGCCGAGCGACCCTCGCTGACGTATATTTCCTTGTTTTGTGAAATATACGTCAGGTATTAGATAGGTTTGCAGAGGAGCGAGTCTATATACTGAGCAGGTTGATCAGGAGTGCCTTGCCGCTGAGTTCCTTCGCTGAGGAGCGTTTTGCTTTCGCATCACCTTTGTACTTGTTGAATTCTTTAAAAACTTGTATGGGCTTTATGACCCTCTCTCTTTAATATCCCTTTGTTGTAAACTATTTTTGAGACATCAAGATTGTAATAAAATTTATCTGTGTTGTTTGAGTCGCATGCAAGAACCTGCAGGATGTTATCACACAGACGCGTAATGTGCTTAAACCAAGGAGGAGAGAAAAGAAAAAGTACCTCCTTCTTGCTTTAAGCACATGCGGACCTTCGTCGCGTTCTCGCTCCCAAGTAAAATGGGAAGCGGGGCGTGACAAAACTCCACTACCGTTGGCTTTGTCTTGAAGTCCTTTACCCACTGCAGCTTCCTGTTTCCGCTGTTCGTCTCTGAAATTTCACTGAGACGCGCGATAACGGATGTGGCGTGAATCTGTCCTCCCCGGCTTCTCACGGCCGCCCACCACCGTGCGCTCGCGCCGTCGGCCATCCACCGGGCCGAGCATCTTTCTTTGGTCCCACTTCATCTACCAACAGCCCCCTTGGACTCTCGGAGTTCACGTGTGTTGCCGCACGCACGTACTTTTAGCCGACGTCGCCGTTATCGTGAAGAACCGTTGCGCTACTCGCAACGGGAGGAGGATCGCTTATAAGCTCGCTGATTTCACGCCGCCACCCAGCTGTCCAGAGGTATCTCGCTGTACTACCCGCGGCCAAGGAGTTCCAGACGATGCCGACGTTTCGTCGTTCAGACCCGACTTCCGCTTGTTGGACAAAATCACGAGGTTAGTTTCCCTAACGAGTAGTAAAACCCACACTGTAGCAAACTGAACCCTAAACTAAAACTGGACAACTCAAATCGTGACTTTGACGATTAGGGTATTCCCGACAACCTAGACATGAACCTAATTAGGATTTATTGAAAACGAGGCCTGACACCGTCGCCGTGACACTGTTTCAGACGGACTTCCGCGGACACGACGCCTGGACGAGACGCCCCGGACGGACAACACACTCGCCACCGCAGGCAAGTGTACCCACTTGCATTTTTGACCGCGTCTTGGTCTTAAATTGTTAGAACTGTTAGACTGTGAGTGTTTAGATCTGGACGTGAAATGATAGCGTCTGGGTCACCCTGACGACTTAGACTTGACGACGAAGTCTAAGTCCGACGAACAACAACTTGTGACACCATAGGATTATCTTGTTCGTGCGTGCGTGTGGACACCCTAGAATAACTCTCCCGTACACTGGTCGTGTCCTGTCTTGTCTTGTCTAGTTCCGTCTTGTCCTGACACCTTTAGGATAGTCCCGTAGTCGGTAGCACACGCTACGACTACTACTTGTCCCGTTTTACTTTCCTGCTGCGTTACTTCCTGTTGTGTTACTCTGTTATAACCACAGCATGCTAATCAACCAGTAAACTGTTGTGTAATAGAACCTCAGCATGCTAATCAACCAGTAAACTGTTGTTTAAAGTTCGGTGCACTTGCAGTAAAGTCTAACCCTTGCTTGTAGACTTTACCTGACGTACAGTTCCTTTCTCTTGGGTGCTGTACGTCAGCTGTTCAGCCAGAGTTCGTGGATGAAGCAGAATTACTGGAGTATGTGGAGCCGAGGACGTCGACCCAGAGTACGTTCCCGACGAGGACCAGACCTAGAGGTCTTTTAGTCGTCACTTTCAGAGGTTACTGCTTTTAGTTGCTTTTAAATTTTTTTACTGCTATGCTTAGGCTTCTTTTTAGACTTTGTACTCGTTGGATATTATATCTCTAATTTAATGAATGCAATTTCCTTTCTGTACTTTCTGTTGTTTCGAACTTTATTAATGCAAGAACCTGAAACTTTTAAAATGGTACACCTACAGACGCTTATTGGGTCCGAGCTTCTCAGCTCTGGCCTAAGCGGGCCTTAGTCACGCTTCGCCTCTGTATTTTTGGTAAGCGGGGCGTGACACATGTAGCTTTCAACAGGTTAAAGAAGGAACTCACCTCTGTGCCAATTATCTAACCCCCATACTGGAGCTTGCCATTTGAGCTAATGTGTGACTTGAGCGATGTTGTAGTTGGAGCAGTTTTGGGGCAGAGAAAGGACAATAAACTTCACGCCATATACTACACTAGCAAAACCTTGGATGAAACCCAACGGAACTACACTACTACGAAGAATGAGTTACTTGCCATCATCTTTGCTATTGAAAAGTTCTGATCATAAATCATTGGATCAAAGGTTATTGTACATATTGATCACGCTGCTCTCAGATATTTACTGAACAAAAAGGATGCCAACCCACGACTAATCAGATGGATCCTTCTACTCCAGGAGTTTGATTTAGAAATCAGGGACAAGAAGGGTACCGAGAATGTAGTTTCCGACTACCTCTCGTGCCTTATATATAATGATCTGAATACTTTCCTTCCGATAAACGACTCCTTCCCGGATGATCATCTCTTCACCGTCACTCTAGAAGAAACTTCTTGGTTTGCTGACATCGTAAATTACCTTGCCTGTGGGATCATGCCATATGACATAACATTGCAACAACGTAAGAGGTTCTTGCACTATATCTGGAGCTACTGTTGGGACGATCCGCTCCTTTACATGACTTGCAACGATGGGATCATTAGGAGATGTGTCCCAGAGTGTGAGGTAACATCTATAATTTCATATTGTCATAGCTTATAATGTGGAGGACACGCAAGAATGATGAAAACATCGATGAAAGTCCTTCAATGCGGGTTCTATTGGGCCACGGTATTCAAGGATGTAAATGCTTTTATAAAGGAATGCAACAAGTGCCAGAGTGTAGGTAGCATCTTTAGGAGGAATAATATGTCCTTAAATAATATCCTGGAGATCAAAGTGTTCGACGTTTGGGGAACAGATTTCATGGGGACGTTCTCGTCTAGTCTTGGGAATCATTATATACTAGTCGCGGTGGACTACGTCTCCAAGTGGGTTGAAGCTATAGCCTCACCGACTAATGATGCTCATGTAGTCGCCAAGTTCTTTAAAAAAATATTCCCCAGGTTTGGAGTCCCAAGAGTTGATGGGGAAAACACTTTATCGAGAACAAGTTCGAAGCCCTTTTGAGGAAGTATGGAATACGCCATCGTGTAGGACTCACCTACCATCCTCAAACAAGTGGCCAAGTGGAGATCTCCAACAAGGAGATAAAGAATATCCTGGAAAAAACTATAGCGAGTTCAAGAAAGGATTGGGGATTGAAATTGGATGATGCCCTTTGGGCTTCTCGGACTGCCTACAAGACCCCAATTGGGACGTCCCCGTATCGCCTAATATACCGAAAGGCATGTCACCTCCCGATGGAGTTAGAACACAAGGCTTATTGGGCAATCAAACATTTGAACTTTGATACAAAAAGTGCACAAGAACGATGCCTTATATAGCTAAATGATTTGGATGAGTTTAGGCTCGACGCATACGACAATTCCCGAATCTATAAGGAAAAGACGAAAAGGTGGCATGACAAGCCCATCATAAGGAGGGAATTCAAGGAAGGCGACATGGTCCTCCTCTTCAATTTGAGGTTAAAGCTATTTCTGGGACAACTATGATAAAGATGGTCTGGACCATTCAGGTCATTCGAGTTTTTTCCTACGGCTCCGTCGAAGTTATCGGAAAGGGGGATTCATTTTAGGTCAACGGGCATAGGTTGAAGCACTACTTCACGGGAGACCCCATCGATGAAGAGGAGGCCGTAATGTTGTAGCCTCAAGAAGAGCCCCGGAACAAGCACATCCGGGACTCCTTACACTCTAACCGCCATGACGACATCAACATAGGTAGTCGAGCTCAGGACATAAAACAAGTGCTTCTTGGGAGGCAACCCAAGTGTATTGACATAGATTTTATATTTCGATTTTGATCTTTGTTTTAGTCAAGGACAGTCTCTATTTTCATTTCTAATAAGCCCCCAAAATCCCGTAAATTGACTAAGTATCTTGAATGTAGGAGGAAGAAGAGGAGCATGGGGAAGAAACATTCAAACGACCGTGTGGTCCCAACCCACGCGGCCGCGTGGAGGATAAAAGGAGAAGGAAATGATGCACCTACGTGGAATATACAAGAACGGTCGTGTCGAGATGGGGGTAACACTCTAGCATAGCTTTTAAATTCCACATGGACGTGTCGCCTAGTCAATACAACCGTTTATCTTTCTGTAAATTCAAGACCAAAATTCACTTCCCACATAGTTTTTGCAACTGTGTCATTTCAATCGATGCGACTACGTCATTCCTCATCTTTAACCCAATTTACGCAGCCGTGTCGTTTCAAACGACGCGACCATGTCGATCTCCATTTTTGGACCAATCGACGCGGTCGTTTTAATACAATTGACGTGGCCCGCGAATATCTCTGTTTTCCAAGGCCAAAAATCTCAATGTCGCATAGCTTTCATGACCGCTTCATTTCAGACGACGCAGCTACATCGATCCATTTCTCTGACCTCATTGACGCGACTGTTTTGTTTCATTTTACACTGCCCGCATCATCGGCCTACATATACCCCCCAACCCCTAAACGGCCAGACTTGAGCTCATTTTTCTCGAAACGGTTCGTATTCTCTCCTCCTCACAGACTCGATCTCCTTCCAACCCACTTCAAATCTTTCCCAAACCTCCCAAATGCTCCAACAACTCCTCGCTTCCACCTGAAACCCCTTCCACCCCCTATCCCGCTCGCCCCGACCGATCGAAGGAAACCATGGGACCAATTTTGGGGGTTCGACAACTCAAGCTCGATGCGAACAGCACGAGTGTGATTGCTAGCTCAAGAACAGCTTGGGGGAGTCAACTCTTAGCAGTGGTGAGATCGATTTCAGCACATGGCTTTAGCTTTAGTAATTTCGTTCCACAACAAGTGAATTTTTGTAAAATTTGTTGTTGAAATCGCTCGAAACTTGCGTGAGTTTGCACACACTCCACTCCATTCATTTGCATAGCTCATTCTTCACACAATGCCTCCAAGAGAGCGCAAGAAAAAGGTACCACCACTGGCCCTACCCAAGGCAAGGGCAAACGTCGTAAGACGAACGCTTTTCAAGCCGATGTTGCATGAGCCCAAGCCATTCATGAAAGGGGAGGCACACCTCTTCCTGCCCCTTAAGTTGACACACTAGGAATTAATTTCATAAATGGGGACGAGTGCACCAAATTCCTATCTCTTATCTTCAGACCTATAGTGCCCACCAAATTCCAGTGCGTCACCACTCTCTCTACACTAGGTCTCCTAGATGTGGTCAGCGCCCTCCTCCGAAACATCGAGTGGGAAGAATTCCTAGAGTGTGAGGCTAGGACATATAGGAGGCTCACTTTAGAGTTTATTTCCACGTTCAGATCGCATCTTCTTTACGCAACATGAACAAGGAGTACTGTTTGTCTAAGGACTCCCTGAACCTACTCTTCAAGTGGCCTAGAGCTATAGAATCAGAGGCACGACACCACAACTACCACTACCCCCTTGAGTATGATGCAAATAATTTCTAGTTTAGGATCACTAAGCTTCGACCCTTCCCCAAGACACGTGCATAGTCGTCCAGCATCATACACCCTGGCATCCGCATTGTCCATCGCATTATTGCGAATTCATTGTTTTGTCGATATGAGACAGGCTAGGTCTCTCAGGATGAGTTATTTTTCTTGTGGTGTGCCACACATGGCCGTGTCCTCGTGAGGGTAGCACTCTTGTCCCTCATTGGATCCTTCACGCCGGATTATGGCTTCTGCACAGATTCCTCCATACCCTGGCTAGCCCCAGATCGAGTATTTGGTGTGGGGTCTTCATCACGATCATTGCCATGCTCCCCCTGTCTCCTATAAGATCCTCGACTCTTTGGCTCCAGTTCCTAGCTCCATATCCCTTGACCTCTCAGTCCTCCCAACATACATATGATTAGGGCTTTTGACCGATAGAGAGATTTTTTGCTCTATGGCCCGGCTTCCACTCTACACTAGGCTCCCCAATACTGGACTCTTTGGGCCTGGCACCACCATGAGGTGGCTCTTCTTACCTGACTCTGATTTAGCTTCAGGAGTTCAAGCACCACTTCCACATTATGACCCTCGCCAGCCCCAGCCCTAGGATATCCAGGACACTGTGACGTGCCCCCGGTTTGCAAGCCGCAAATGGCCGGGGGACCCGGTGGAGGTTTAGATATTTGTAACCGCAAGCGCACGGTGTTGTAGTGTGGCTTGGGGGTCGAACACAGGGAGGCGAGGATGTGCTTGTGTCAAAGAGGATCAAAATCACCCCGTGGGCGAGCTAGCCCAGATCGGATGATGGGTTGTCACGGTAAAGGAATGCAAGGTATAGACAATATGAAGGAAAAGCCGGGACTCTGGTTTCGACCCCAATGAGCGGCTCTCGTCGATACAGCCTACGGGTAGGATGGCGATCGGAATTAGGGTCTAATGGTGAGACGTTGCCTCTAAAAGTGGTACCGACATCCCATGGGCCCGATATTCTAATCGGTGCCCAGGATGATACGCCGGACTTCCCGGGTTCGATCAGTGGGCACTCCCGTGTCCATTAACACTGATCGACTCCGGGAGCACTAAGCTCGCAACGATAACTCCCAATGTCTCGTCCTGCCGCTCCCACGCGCTAGGACTCGGCGTCTACGCTAAGGGCGTGAGCTATGGCTAGGGAGTCAACCGCCAAGTTTATTCCCCCTTGGCCCAATGGTCAAAGGCGGTCTTTTTCCCACCGATGACAATAAAACACCCCGCGTAACCGTTAGATTCCTAATCCCTATCGATTTCCTAACCCGATGGGCGCATCGGGAAGAGCCCCCGAAGGGGTTTCCGCCAAAATCCCGGATTCGGGAACTACTCACAAATATTCATTAAAAAGCGATCTAAATGAAAATGGACCGTCAAAATCATAATCAGACAATAGAAATGCAATGGTAGTAAAGCAATTAAGATAATACTAAAGTTTTACAAAGATCCGAAAACTTACAAAAACTGGAAAATTACAGCCGTCACAAAATGAAGAAAACAGTAAAAAATAACCAACTCCCGAATCTGGGAAACCTAGGGTTCTATTTGTAGAAAACGACATCACCCGACTGGTTGACAAGTCAACCGGTCGGGTGAGCCGCTTCACAAAATCACAGCGCAAAGCGGGGTTTCACCCAGTCAGGATGAACCGGTCGGTTGGAACTTGGTGCGGGCGGTTGGATCTTGGTGCCGGCCGGTTGGATCTTGGTGCGGACCGGGTGACGAGACCGGTTGGATCATCGAGTTTGGGCTGTTGAAATTCTGCTACAGGTGAACCGATCGGGTGAAGGTCACCGGATCGGTTGGTAATCAGCTTCGAATTTTCAGAGACTTTGAGCTTTTGACCCGGCCACTGAACCGACCGGGTGACTTCTCGTGAGCTCCAAGCTGCGCCCGGGTGGTGCACGCGTGCATCACCCGATCGGTTGGTGATGACCAATCGACCGGGTGAGGGGCTGAAAGATGCAATCTTCGTCGTTTGACCCCCTGGATCACGCGTGACTCCTCCCGTTGCTCCGGGGACACATGATATCATCGTTTTATGCCCCAAATGCCAGTAATTTCCTGCAAAACACGGAAAACATGGAAAAGTGAAAGATAACAAGAAAACACAAGAAAACACGAGAAAACGAATAAAAGACGTCTGTAAAATACAGAAAAACACAGAAGAAAACGTGCGTAAATATATGAAATATAAACGCACGTCAAAATCCCCCAAGCTGAACTCTTCCTCGTCCTCGAGGAAGACGAGTGAGAGTATGAGCTCGGAGGGGAAAAACAGAGAGAAAGAGAGAAAAAGAAAACTCTATATCCTAGATCGCCCGTCAGGGCCAACAAATTCAAAAACGACACACCAAGCAAGCAAACGCCAAATCACATCACTAAACCAAGGAATACGAGTCCAGACAAGTGTCGTGGGCCCACGCAGTGAAGCGCGAGTGAGTGTGGTCGTGCGCTAGCAGACGGTGTCACTATCTACGATGTGCGATAAAGCTCGATATACCCAAATCCAGGAAATGACCCAAATATCGATTCGAATTGAATAAAGCGGTGAATATATAGTTCAAGCATGCATGAGAATAGAGAGAGAATCGAAACATATCATGCGTCAGGGACTCCACAACTAGGGTTAAGGAAATCACCAAACTACAGCCTAGATAATAGCTAAAAAGTTCCTAAGCCAAGTGTTTTCGAAACCGATGGGGGTTGAGATGATGTGGAGTAGAACACTTGGTGCAAATTCTCGCCTTCCATTTATTCTCGGCAAGTAGGAAAAGATAATCACACGGGAATTTTTTTTTGGGTTTTGGGTATTTGTATATTTTTTTGGATTTTTGGCTATACAAATTTTTCTTTTCTTTTCTTTTTCGGTTTTTCTTTTCTTTTCTCTTTTTTTTTTGGATTTTTGGGTTTTTGGCTATACACATGTGTACTCTCCCAAGTGGGAGAACGGTACACGACGAGGGGATTTGCACCAAGTAAAACAAAAAAGAAATCGGAATCTAAACACTTGGGCAGAGGAAACTCTACTCGCTAATTAGAGCATATGCTAAATGGGTTATCTTAGTCCTTAATTGTGGAATCCCGACACATGCGAAATGAAGTACACGATATATATTAGCATGCAGAAGAAGCAGATAGTAGAAACAAATACCGCATATTCAAATCGAAGCATGATAATCTAGTGGTCATTCCTGGACAGGTATATAAAGTAGAATCACAAAGCAGAAGCACACCAAACAGATAGGCACGACACACGACTCACAAAAAGCTAAGTGGACCCACGATGCATGAAATGCAAGAGAACTCGAAATCCTAGGGTTAGTGAGTGTGATTATCGATGCTATGCTAGGTGTGTGTGATTTTGTGAAAATTCATCATAGGGTTCATCTCTAGGAGAAAGAGATAAAAAGAAGAAAAGAAAAATTAAAAACACGATGAAAACGGCACAAAAACGAAAAAGAAAGACTCAAATGGCGCACAAAGTGCGACTCCCCCAAGCTGAAGCTTGCATTGCCCTCAATGCAATAAGAGTGAGTATGGGAGGGCAATGAAAATGGGGGGGAATACGCACCGACACAAAAAGAAATGAAAAACACAGATACGAAACTTAAAATAAAGAAAAAACAAAATCAAACCACACGACACAAAAATAGAAAAAGAAAGAAGGGAAATGAACAAACTAGACGACACGACACGACACGATCAAACCACACGACACGACACGACAAAAAGTAAAACAAGCTTCCCCCAAGCTAGTCACGACAATGCTAGCAATGAAATATGAGTGTGAAAGTGCAGAAATGTGCAAGGGGGATGTCACAAAAAACAAAGTGAAATCAAAAAATCAGGAGAAGGCGAATCTTCGCCCTCCTCGGAGGAGGGTGTGGATGGGTGGGTGGGGGAAACAGGGGGTGTGCGGAGAAGCGGGGAAAGAGGTGGAGGAATAGGTGCAGTGGTGGTGTGAACTACGGGAGGAGTGTCGGTGGAGGTGGGTGGTGGTGGAAGGACGGCGATCAAGGCGGTGGTGAAAGGAATAGAAATGGGGGGAGAAGATGTGATGGTGACGGTAGTGGGTGGGGGTGGGAGAGATTTGGAGCGCATCGACAATTTCCTGCGACGCACATATGATGTGACGGTGGAGGAGGTAAAAGGTGGTGTGGGCATGACGGAGGTGGTCGTGAGAGGAGAAGTGGATACAGGGATGGGAATGGATGTGGGTGGGGGAGATGATCGCCTAGGTGGGGGTGGGGGAGGTGGGGATGGGTGGGATGGGGGAGCAGAAGAATGTGATGGGGGAGGTGATGGGGGAGGTGATGTGTGGGAGGGTGGAGGAGAAGATCGTCGAGGTGGTGAAGGTGGAGGTGGTCCGTGGATGTGAGTGAGAAGGCGAAGAATGGCGGCCACGTTCCTCTCAAGTGCGAGGAACCGTGGGTGAGTGAGAAAGGAGGATGGTGATGGGTCCGAGGGGGAAGAGGACATGGCAAGATCACGGAGGGCATCGACCTCCCTCTCAAGAGCAAGACGGGCAGAGACCTGGGGGCGACCGAAGGAAGTGGACTGACGTGAGGCAGAAGTGGTGCCGGTAGGTGATGTGGAAGTAGTGCCGGCGGCAGTGGTCATGCCGGCACTGGACACAAGGCCAGAGATGGCCGCAAAGAGATGCTCAGAAGTGATGAGGCCAGGAGCAGAAACAGGGTGACTCGGGCCAGCCCCAATATCTCCCCGGGACGCAGGAATATCCTGCTCGCCTAAGTGGGCGGCAGGGGAAGGTGGTCTGCGTGCGTCTGGGGAAAAAAAGGGAAGGTGCAACCCCGCAAAGAACTCGGGATCGGGCGGAAAAGTCCAATCCGCCACGATAGTAATAGTCATGCGAGCAGGGTTGGGGAGAATGGTGTAGGGGCGATGGGGTAGCCGTAATTGAATTCAAAGCGACCGTCGGGGCGGGGCTTAATCATATGAATGTGCCGTAGGATGTCAAGATCTAGACGTGAGGGTCTTGCGGCGATAGGAAGACCACGGGGGATATGGATATTAAACGGGGGGTAAGAAGCAATAATAGTGATAATACCCCCACAGCAGATCTTGCCCTTTCCGGCCCTGCTAATCTCGAGAAGCTTGTAAACAAGCCAATCGCCAGCATGAACAGGGACAGTAGGGGCCCAAAAGCTAACTCCATCATCGTCACGAACAAATGGGAAAGTCATGGCCCAGAGAATAAAAAGATCGGGGATAGTCACGGTGCCTGACTCATCCCGTGGGAAAAATGCTGAGGATATGATCCTATGGGCCAGACGAAATATGGGATGGACGATGGAGGATGCATTGGCCTTACCCCGGGGATAGCGAGGGATGATGGTGAGGCGGAACCAAAAGTTATCGACGTCAAATTCCGGGGGATATCTGTAGTGTCGGATAGCATCATTCCCTAGAATAGGGAAACCAAATATACGATTGATGGTATCCAGGTTGGTGCGTATGGTTTGGTTACGCACCCGGAAAGTGACAGTCGACCCCGACTCACAAACGAGGGAGGAAAGGAATTCTAAGGTGAGCGATGGGTAAGATACCGCAGAGGCATTCAGGAAGGCCAACCAACCAAGGGTAGCAAAAAGAGTCTCGACTTCGGTGAAGACACCGAGGTCGACGAGTGATTGGGTGTGGGCAAACTTGGTTGAAAAATGCCCCCGAGCATCTAGTCTGCGGTAGAAGTCTTTCTGCTCTTGGTTCCTAAATAGGTACCCATGCGGGCCCAACATGGGGTCCACAGGGGGGATGATTGGCGGGGGAGGGGCTAGTGTCAGCTCACGTGTGTGGGGAGGAGGGCGTGTTTGTTTACGTCTCTTTTGAGACGGTTCCTCCTCCTGCATGATACTCTTCCCTTTATCTCTCTCCCGGGCCATGTGTGTGTGTGTGTGGTGCAAATGGGTGCAAAGTACTACCAAAGTGCACACACATGAAAACCAAGCAAATCAAATATCTAGGGTAAAAATTGAAATTTGAGAAGTGGAGCGAAGTTACCCGGCAGAAATTAGAGCTCCTCGCTTGTAGATGACCCAATGCCGTGCAATGGGAGAAGTGTGGAGCTGCGGCACTCTTCTTTAGCCAAAAATTCGAAAGTGGGGGTTGGTGTTGGGAATTAGGGCTAGAGAAATGTGAAATAGGAGAGGGAGAGAGAGAGAAATAGACGAAGAGATGCAAGGGGGAGGTGGAAGAGAGGTTAATGGAGGATTTGAGGTTGTGGGAGAGGGGTTTTTGGCAGTCGGGTGGTTGGAGGAGACGAAACGACGGCGAGACGACGAGATCGGGCGAGGGTTTGTGAACGGGTGGATCGGGGGTTATTTATAGGTTTTAAGTCGAACCAGTCGGGTGAGTTTTCACCCGATCGGTTGACCTTAGGTCGAAAATTTGATGCTGAAGAAACGCTACAGGCGATCCAATCGGTTGAGAACTCAACCGATCGGTTCACCGCTCCACACATTTTCCCGAGAACTCAGAGATTCTCACCCGGTCCCTCAACCGGTCTCGCATTTTTGTCACCCGGTCGGTTGACAAATTCTAAAATTTTCCCGAGAGTTTCCCCAGGTCACCCGGTTTGTTCACCCAGTCTGTTCTTTCTTCACCCGGTCGGTTCATTTGGTGACAGACACGGCTGTTAGCTGATACATCCCAACCGATCGGGTGAGTTATCACCCGGTCGGTTGGGGCCTTGTTTTCTGCAAAAACCCAAAAATCGCTTAAGTTTCACGACGGAAGTTGTTGCGGCTGGATTTATTTATAAAAATATATATAATAAAGTAGAAAAAATCCTAAAAAGCGGAAGTAAAAGTTCAGAGCATGGGTTGCCTCCCATGAAGCGCTTTTGTTTAACGTCGTTTAGCTCGACGCCCGTTGATGATGTTCATGGTGGGCGATACGGGTGATGCCCAAAATACGGCATCTCTTCAGCTCTAGAGGTTGTGGCTATTGGTGTAGTCGGCGGCTGTAAAAAGATTTGATCGACTACCCTCCCTTTGTCGATAGGATCCGGGGGCTTCTCCCTCAAATTGGCGTACACCGCCATCTTTTTCAGGATCCGGACCTCATCGTCGGTGAGGTCCATGGGTTCTTTCCCTTTTCTCCTCGTAGGAGGAGACTTAGGAAATCCAGGAGAGATCACATGTCACGCTACCGCCTCATTAGCAACTTCAATCTTTGGGGAGCCAACTTGCTCTCCAAGGTCCCCCAAGCTATCGGGGGGATTCCTCGAGAGCACTTCCCAGGCACTTGTTTCAACAGCTCTATATTCTTCATTCTCCAGCATACTGACAATAGGATCATCCGGGGGATTTGGATGCTTCATCGACAAGCCTAAGTCAAATTCGACTCTTTCTTGGCCCACATTGAGGGAAAGCTTCCCATTCTTTACGTCTATCAACACTCCGGCGGTTGCCATAAAGGGTCGTCCAAGAATAATTGGTGTATGCTTGTCTTCCGGCATGTCCATCACCACAAAATCAACCGGTACATGTACTCCTTTCACATCGACGAGGAGGTCGTCCACTACTCCCACAGGATACTTGACCGAACGGTCAGCAAGTTGCAATGTCATGCCGGTGGGCTCTAAGTCTCCCATCCCTATTCTCTTATACAACGATATGGGCATCAAGCTGACGCTCGCGCCAAGATCGACGAGCGCCCTCTGGATTTGCACTTTCCCAATAGAACAAGGGATGGAGAAACTTCCTGGGTCCTTGAGCTTGGGTGGATTTGCGCGCTGAATGAGTGCGCTGCATTCCGCCGTTAACATGACCTTTTCTTTTCTAGATCCACGTGTCACCAAGTCTTTCAAGAATTTTGCATAGGAGGGGATCGTCTCTATGGCCTCGAGGAAGGGGATTTGAAGGCTTAAATCCTTGACCATGGCAAAAAATTTGCCATACTTCTCGTCGATTTTCGCTTGGGCCAAACGTTGTGGAAATGGCACAACGGGCTTGAAAACCTTCAAATTCCCTTCTTCTTTCTTCTTCTCTTCTTCGGGGGTTCCCTCCGGAGCCACAATTTTTGGCGACGGGGTACCATCGTCATCATCTTTTTCAATTGGCCGCTCAACCGCCAGTGGTGCTTCCGGTTCCCTGGGTGGCACTCTAGTAGGAATTTGTGTCCCGCTCCTCAAGACTATAGCGGACACGTTCTCATGCTCATATGTGAGCGCCAAGGTCCGATTTACCCCCTAGGGTTCACCTCAGGCTGTGGTGGTAATAAATTCTATGGTCTTTGCAGGTTAGCCACTTGCAACCCCAGCTGGGTCACCTGATCGGTGAGCACTCTTTGTCCCATCTCCAGCTTCTGATTGATCTTCTCCTGGTTGGCTATATATTGAGTCAAGAGGGACTCAACCGGAGAAATGGCCCTCTGCTGGCCGTATTGCTGCTGGGTGGGTTGCTGATTCTTAGGGGCATACTGTTGATACTGTGGTGGTGGTTGTTGCTGCTGAAATTGCTGCTGCTGGAACTGCTGCTGGGGCCTAGCCGGCTGATAAGTCTGCTGTTGTTGCTGAGCCAGCTGTTGGTAAGGCGCCTGGTAACTAAGGTTCGGATGATTCTGGTTGTTTGGAGAGTAGGCCGGATTTGAGTTGGTTCGTGGTGGAAATGCCGCATTTCCTGTATGATTGTAAAATAATGCGCTCGCCTGATCCAACGGTGGTGAGATGTCACCACCGTCGAACTCTCCAAAAGCTTCGGACTCTACCGCAGCAATCTGTTGTGTACCGGCGCCACCAGCGCCTACCATTAATGCGGAGATCTGGGTTGACAGCAAGTCAAACTTGCTTGACAATTTGTCGATGTCTTCGACTCTATGGATGCCTCCAGATCTTGGTGTGGCCCTCTCGTCATACCACCGTTCATTGTTGGATGCCATATTTTCCAAAAAATTTTCTGGCATCTTCTTCACTTCTCAACATGAAGGACCCCCCAGCCACGGCGTCCATGGAAGATTTTAAATCGTCCCTCAACCCATTATAAAACAGATTTATGATCTGCCACTTGGGGAGCTCATGGTGGGGACAGCTTCTCTGCATCTCCTTGTATCTCGTCCTAGCTTCATGCAAGGACTCGTGGCTGGCCTGGGAGAAGGAGGAGATCTTGCTCCTCAGCTTCATGGTCTTCCCCGGGGAAAAGAACTTTGTCAGGAAAGCATTGGAGAGCTTCTCCCAGGTGTTGAATGTATTCGGGTCCTTCCCCCTAAGCCACAGCTTGGCCTTATCTCGCAAGGAGAAGGGGAACAGCTTCAGTCAGATCGCCTCAGTTGTGACACCATTTATCCGGAAGGTGTCACATTTCTCCAAGAAGGAGTCTAGATGCTCAATCGGGCTCTACATGGGTGCACCCGAAAATTGATCCTGCTGGATCCACGTCACCAAAGATGGCTTAAGCTCGAAGCTTTGGGCCGTAATAGCTGGAGGACGGATGGCGGAGGTGGACTTGATGGAAGGCATCGAGTACTCCAACAGGGACTTGTGAGGCGGGGTGTTCTCCCCCATGGCTTCAGGATCCTCTCTTCTTCGCTTCTCGGCGGCCAAATGCCTAAGGGTGGCGTTTATCTCTAGATCAACGGGGATCAAGTCGTCGAGACTTCTTGAACTCCTGCGCATGAAAAACAACAAACACCCGTGAAGCGACAAGTGGGAAAGAAACAGATAAGATAAGAAATAAAAATAAAAAATAAAAATAAAAATAAGAAAATGAAAAGGAAAAAGAAGAATGCGAAAATTATCGCGAGGTAGGGATAGGAGCTAGACACTAGGGTTCATGAGATACAAAAATAACAAGCATGTTGCCTCCCCGGCAACGGCGCCATAAACTTGAGTGCCCCCGTTTTGCAAGCCGCAAATGGCCGGGGGACCCGGTGGAGGTTTAGATATTTGTAACCGCAAGCGCATGGTGTTGTAGTGTGGCTTGGGGGTCGAACACATGGAGGCGAGGATGTGCTTGTGTCAAAGAGGATCAAAATCACCCCGTGGGCGAAATAGCCCAGATCGGATGATGGGTTGTCACGGTAAAGGAATGCAAGGTATAGACAATATGAAGGAAAAACCCGGGACTTTGGTTTCAACCCCAACGAGCGGCTCTCGCCGATACGGCCTACGGGTAGGATGGCGATCGGAATTAGGGTCTAATGGTGAGACGTTGCCTCTAAAAGTGGTACCGGGATCCCATGGGCCCGATATTCCGGTCGGTGCCCAGGATGATACGTCGGACTTCACGGGTTCGATCAGTGGGCACTCCCGTGTCCATTAACACTGATCGACTCCGGGAGCACTAAGCTCGCAACGATAACTCCCAATGTCTCGTCCTGTCGCTCCCACGCGCTAGGACTCGGCGTCTACGCTAAGGGCGTGAGCTATGGCTAGGGAGTCAACCGCCAAGTTTATTCCCCCTTGGCCCAACGTTCAAAGGCGGTCTTTTTCTCACCGATGACAATAAAACACCCCGCGTAACCGTTAGATTTCTAATCCCTATCGATTTCCTAACCCTATGGGCGCATCGGGAAGAGCCCCCGAAGGGGTTTCCGCCAAAATCCCGGATTCGGGAACTACTCACAAATATTCATTAAAAAGCGATCTAAATGAAAATAGACCGTCAAAATCATAATCAGACAATAGAAATGCAATGGTAGTAAAGCAATTAAGATAATACTAAAGTTTTACAAAGATCCGAAAACTTACAAAAACTGGAAAATTACAGCCGTCACAAAATGAAGAAAACAGTAAAAAATAACCAACTCCCGAATCTGGGAAACGTAGGGTTCTATTTATAGAAAACGACATCACCCGACCGGTTGACAAGTCAACCGGTCGGGTGAGCCGCTTCATAAAATCACAGCGCAAAGCGGGGTTTCACCTGGTCAGGATGAACCGATCGGTTGGAACTTGGTGCGGTCGGTTGGATCTTGGTGCCGGCCGGTTGGATCTTGGTGCGGACCGGTTGAAGAGACCGGTTGGATCATCGAGTTTGGGCTGTTGAAATTCTGCTACAGGTGAATCGATTGGGTGAAGGTCACCCGATCGGTTGGCAATCAGCTTCGAATTTCCAGAGACTTTGAGCCTTTGACCCGGTCACTGGACCGACCGGGTGACTTCTTGTGAGCTCCAAGCTGTGCCCAGGTGGTGCACGCGTGCATCACCCGATCGGTTGGTGATGACCAACCGTCCGGGTGAGGGGCTGAAAGTTGTAATCTTCGTCGTTTGACCCCCTGGATCACGCGTGACTCCTCCCGTTGCTCCGGGGACACATGATATCATCGTTTTATGCCCCAAATGCCAGTAATTTCCTGCAAAACACGGAAAACACGGAAAAGTGAAAGAAAACAAGAAAACACAAGAAAACACGAGAAAACGAATAAAAGACGGCGGTAAAATACGAAAAAACACGGAAGAAAACGTGCGTAAATATATGAAATATAAACACACGTCACACTACTGATCCTTCTGCTTCCACACCTGCTGGCCCCGTAGTCAGGCCCATTCACCGTCAGTTTCAGAGGAGATCCTGACACCAGGTCGAGGGTACTAGCAACACTCCTCCTCGTCCATCTTCATATCCCAAGCAGTTGGCTCGTTTAGAGGATGGGTTTAGGCAGTTTAGATTTTCCACTGTCACCACCCTGACCGAGCTCAGAGACACCATCTCTGAGTTTGGGAAGTTATTAGACCAACTCACCACTGTTGTTGTGACCAAGCAGTCACAGTTTGATCTATTCTATCAGTACCACCACGATTAGTGACACTATCTTGCTGTTGCACCACATCTCCTACCTATTCACATCTAAGCTCATCCATCTTAGCCCCATTAGACTTCTCTGACAACAGTGGTTACATCGATTCCCACCCCTCATGTAGATGTCGACACCTCCTCATTGCACATTTCCATCCTATCCCAGCCATCTTAGGTGCCCAAGGACACCACTGTTGACACACCCTGCATCATCACTACCCCGCCACCTTCTCCATAGCTTGACCTTGAGGCTGTGTACATTCCTACCACTCCACCATCACTACGTCCAGACCCCGTGGATCCACACACTTCTTCACCACATGCCACGGAGGCTGTTGACATTCCTCCCTCTGGAGAATAGTCTTTTCCTGCCCCACCTACACACATTCCATCCCATACACGCACTCCCACTCCTTCTCGCACATTTACACCACCTGATGACACCATCATTATTGTCTCTCGTCCCCAGAGGATGAGTGGTCATCTCCATCTCCACCTCCACCTCCACCACTAAAGTCTGAGTTGATTCATTCCACCACATCCCCACCCCACACTGACATGATAGCTGAGCCTTCAGCTGATCTAGCTGACCCAGTTGATCCACCAACTCCACCCAGCCAACCACAACTTGATGGTGGCTCAGCATGACTGGAGAACTTCCCTTTGCACTCCCTCGCCATTTAGCCCATGCATCACACACTTGCATTATTCTTGGGCACGTTTTATATAGCTTGGGGGAGATGCACCTCGATGTCCTTTCCTTCATTTTATTTGTCCTCACTTCGATTTTCTGTGTGTTCTTTGCGTTGAGGACAATGCTTGGCTTAACTTGGGGGAAGAGCTCTTTCGCGCTAACTTTCTATTTTCCTTCTTACTTTCTTATTTGTTATCGTTATTTTCGCTTTCATTTCATTTTTTCTTTCTCATTTTCCCTTTTTCATTTCTTTTTCATATGCATCACGTTTATATTCCGTATATGCATTCAAATACCAAAAAACATCAAAAACGTCAAAAACATCAAAAACTCCAAAAATATCTGCATTCACATCTTGCATCTTGCATCTTCATGCATACGTGTGTATATATTGCATTCGCCTCGAGAATTTTTCGAAAAAATGATTTTATATGCGTAGAATCTCGAATTGAAATTTGTTTTTCGAACTTTTATGCTTGACTTTCGTGATGTCGACTTGAATATGTGAATAGTACGTAACCCTAGATTAAATCCATTGTAATACCCTAGCTTTGCCCGTCCTCACAGTCCCTACGATAGGAGTACTTAATGCCGACCTAGATTGATACCTAGGAACCCACTCTATGCATGGACCGTAGAGCCGATAGTTGTGTATAATTTTATATAATCCCTCGAGGCTTGGATAATGATACAACACATAGTACTGAGAATTGAATCTGCCTAGTATATCACATGCCTTTCAAAAAAAAGAGAAAATTGAAAATTTTGTTAATAGAAAAATATATATGAACCGTTCCCCATCGAAGCTGAGTAAGCGGATCCACACGATAGTGACCGTCGGGGCCTCGCGTCAAAAAGTCTAGCTTGGGGGAGTGGGTATGAATAAGGATTTCACATGGGTTGAGTTAGTAGGTCCGAAGGGTCACTTTTGGCCCGGTGCCCTAAGGTCGTCTGATCTAGGAGACACCGACCCAACACTCCTTACAAGACCCATAGTGAATCACAAAAAAAGAAAAAAAGAAAAAAATTGTACATAGAAAAATTTGTATATACATGTGCATATATATACGAAAACATGAATAAGACTTGGCGATTTCTTGAATCAAGGAATAGTGTTGTGTCGTGAGCACCACTTTCTCGATCGACCAATATCTCATTATCCCATACTTATCCCCGCTTCGACCATTATATAGCTTAGGTTCCTATTCCTTCAATCTAAGGCTGGGTTAGAGGAAATATCTTAGAATGTGAGTGTGGCCATCGTCTGGTGTATTGCTTGGCAATTTGAGTGGGGATGACGTCCTGGGATCATATTCTCATCGACGGAAAGATTTCGAATCGTTTGAGTTTCTCGAATTTGAATTTTAAGTTTGCCCACGTATATAATCTTGATTTTTGAAAATTCTCGGAGTTTCATTGCATCATCTGCATGCTGATTGCATCCCTCCAACATACGCTCTCTCTTATCTTCCTTGAGTACAAGGAAGAGTTTAGCTTGAGGGATTTTGATGACTGCTTATTGTATATATTTTCCCCTCTTTTTCATGCACATTTTACATCGTTTTCCTTGCCATTCCTCCATGTTTTCCCTGCTTTTGTCTTCTCTTTTTCTTTTATGGTTCCTCCTATTGTCTACAGGAAATATGTGCAGATTAGGGACCATACGTCACGAATTTAGCGCAAAGAGTTGAAAGAAGCAAAGCCAGGGGTCAAAGTGTGTAGGGGAGAGAAGTTTGTGAAGAAGTGATCCACACGGCTGTGTGATTCTAATACAAACGACCGCGTCCAAGAGCCCCAGAACCCAGTTCGATACGACCGCATAAAATATATCCAAACGGCCGTGTCACTTGGGAGAAAAATTGAAAAAATGCAACCAACACGACCCGCGCAATAGAAGATGATGCGGCCGCAATACTGAAGACCAAACGGCTGCTTGACACGACCATTTTGAAGCTGACCCGACCGTCGAAGCCCCATTTGACTCGGTGATGTCCCCGCGATGTGCGTGTCAGATGTGTGCAATATATGATTGGGGGCGTGAGATTTAAATATTTATAACCGCAAGCGCACGATGTTGTAGTGTGGCTTGGGGGTCGAACTCAGGGAGGCGTAGTTGTGCTTGTGTCAAGAAGGACCGGATTCACCCCATGGGTGAGCTAGCCAGAATCGGTAGATGGATTGTCACAGAAAATGGAATACGAGGGATAAACAATATAAAGGGAAACCCGGGACTTCGGTTTCCACCCTATCATGTGATTCTCGTCGATACGGCCTACGGGTAGGATAACGATCGGAATTAGGGTCTAATGGTGAGACGTTTCCTCTAAGAGTGATACTGGCATCCCACGGGCCCGATATTTCGGTCGGTGCCCAGGATGATACACCGGACTACCCGGATTCGGTCAGTGGGCATTCCCATGTCCATTAACACTGACCGACTCCAGGAGCACTAAGCTCGCAACGATAACTCCTAACGTCTCATCCTGCTGCTCCCGCACGCTAGGATTCGACGTCTACGCTAAGGGCGTGAGCTATGGCTAGGGAGTCAACCGCAAAGTTTATTTCCCCTTGGCCCAACGGTCAAAGGCGGTCTTTTTCCCGCCGATGACAATAAAACATCCCGCGTAACCGGTAGATTCCTAATCTCCATCGATTTCCTAGTCCTATGGACGCATCGGGGAGAACCCACGAAGGGGTTTCCACCAAAATCCCAGATTTGGGAACTACTCACACATATTTACGAAAAAGCAATCTAAACGAAAATCGACCGTTAGAAACATGATCAGGCGATTGAAAAGTAGTAAGAGAAATGCAAATAACACTATATTAAAGTTTGGTAAAGATCAGACAACTTACAAATATCTGAAAAATTACAGCCGTCAAGAGAGAGAAAAACAGTAAAAATAACAACTCCCCGAATCTGGAAACCTGGGTTCTGTATTTATAGAAAACGACATCACCCGATCGGGTGACCTGCTGCAAACTTCGACAGCCATCTTCGAGACTTCACCCGGTCAGATGACACGGTCGGTTGATGGAAGCTGCTCCTCGTTTGGATCTTGATCGTCGTCGGGTGAACTGATCGGGAGAACGGGTGGCATGACCAGTTCGTCGCTTGGGAAACTTCAGCTTCAAATGAACCGATCGGTTGATTTATCAACCGATCGGTTGGAATTGTTGCCCAAAAGACAGTAACTTCGGATGTTTTGGCACGTGACGTGCGTTTATATTTCATATATTTGCGCACGTACTCTTCCATGTTTTTCCATATTTTCTGCCGTCTTGTATTCGTTTTCTCGTGTTTTCTAGTTTTATTTCACTTCTTTGTCTTTTTGTGTGAATGCAGGAGATTTACAGCATTTGGGACATAAAACAATGATATCATGAGTCCCCGGAGCAACGAGAGGAGTCACGCGTGATCCAGGGGGTCAAACGACTAAGATTGCCACTTTTCAGCCCCCACCCGATCGGTTAGACACTGCCAACCGATCGGGTGATGCACGCATGCAGGACCCGGACTGAAGCTGGAGCGAAGTGCAAAGTCAACCGACCGGTTCATCCTGACAGAGTTCTCGGGAATTTGGAGCTTAATTCCAACCGATCGGGTGATATCTCACCCGATCGGTTCATTTGAAGCTGAAGTTTCCCAAGCGACGAACTGGTCATGCCACCCGTTCTCCTCAGCGACCGGTTCAAGCTCCCGAAGCCCGATGGCCAAAGCAACAAGCGGCTCACCCGATCGGTTGATGTTTCAACCGATCGGGTGGCCTTTTCTTCCGCTTTTGCGCACTGCTGATGCATTCATTGAAGATCTGCTATCATTCCAGAGGGATTTTGGGTGATCTTATTTTTCTAGCGTCGGCATCGTCGTTAGGTTTCCAACGATAGGTCGCATGCCCAAATCCGATTTTTCTAGATTTTTCTGGAATTTTCTGAGCGGAGCTATGTGCTGAAATTGGCTGCTGTCTGAAATTTCACTTCAACCGATCGGTTGGGAGTCCAACCGATCGGTTGGAGTCAATTTCAGCAGTTTCGTAGTCTCTGTTTATCCCACCTGATCGGGTGAACTTTCATCCGATCGGGTGGGCCGTTTTTTGACAGTTCTGGACCCGAACCAAGAGGGTTTTGTGTGGGATTTATAAATAGAAGTTGGGGGACGACTTGGAAAAGTTCTTCTTCAGTTTTTCTAGGGCTTTTTGCCCCTTTCTCTTGTGAGGCTTAGGTTAGTTTAGATTAGGTCTTTTGATCAATAAGTCTTGTATTGGATTGAAGATTCATACTCAAGATAAGTATTCCTTTCTCTTGCTTTCATTGTTTTGTATTGTTTTCATTTTGCTCAATGGTGAATGTTTGTATGTCATTTGTTTTGCTTGTTTTTATGTTTCTCACCATGGAGTATTGTTGATGAACCCTAATACGGGTTAGGGTAGGATTGATGCTTGGAAAACTACATTTGACTTGATTGCATGGCATGTGTTCGATGAAATGTGTCAATGGGGATTTCTCGCAATCTGAGTCCAATTCGTACGGCAACACACTAGTTGTGTTGGGGGTTGGGGTCCGGTGCTTGTCTAGTCAAGGTCCGCTTCGATGTATTGCTAGAAATCACATTTGACATATTTGGCCATTAGGATTATGCGGGGGTGTTTCATTGTCATTGGCGGGAGAAAGACCGCCTCTGACCGTCGGGCCAAGGGGGAATAAACTTGGCGGTTAACTCCCTAGCTGCAGCTCACACCCCTAGTGTAGACATTGAGTCCTCACGCGTGGCAACGGCTTGGACGAAGTGTTGGGAGTTATCATTGTGGCCTTAATGCTCCCGGTTGCAGAAGGTGCTAATGGACATGGGAATGCCCACCGTCCGGAACCGGGTAGGCCTAGCGTACTTGGCACCGACCGGAATATCGGGCCATGGACGCTAGGTACCACCTTTTGGGGCAATGTCTCACCCTGGGTCAAGTCAAATGTCAAGTGTCATGAATGCTCTAGCCCGTGTTTGCCGGGATTCCTTTCGTGTCTTTTTCACTTCTTTCTTTTATTTCTACACTTCCACCCACATTATCCGTGTAGCTAGCACACAACCTAGGCGAGGCTAGTAGCCATTCAAGCCATCCACCTCCCTGAGTTTGATAAACCCGCACCCTACACTAACCGTGCACTTGCGGTAAAACGACACCGCGCCCAAACCGTAAACGGGGCGCCGGTCAGCACGGTCTGCTGACGGTCGGGTGAGCTCTCCGGGTCATCTTCTTCGGGGAAACGACTACAGGTGAACCGATCGGGTGAAGATCACCCGATCGGTTGAGTTTCAGCTCGAATTTCCAGAGAGATCAGTCGGGTTGAACCGGTCGACGACCCGGTCGGTTGATACTTTCGTTGCTTCAGCGGCTGACCGGGTCGTGCACGCGTGCATCACCTGATCGGTTGGCTGTGTCCAACCGATCGGGTGGGGGGCTGAAAGATGCGATCTTCGTTGTTTGACCCACTGGATCACGTGTGACTCCTCCCGTTGCTCTGGGGACTCATAATATTGTCGTTTTGTGTCCCCTACGTCGGTAAACTCCTGCAAACATACAAAAACACAGAAAAGTGAAAGAAAACAAGAAAACACGAGAAAATGAATACAAGACGGCGGAAAATAACGGAAAAACACAGATGGAAACGTGCGTGAATATATGAAATATAAACACACGTCCCACGGCCACGTCCCTAGTGACGCAACCGCATCGCTGAAGCCTCCGCGCCCTAACTTTATGCAAGGGGACGATGCGACCGTGTCGTTTTCAACACGATCGCACCGAGTAGATTTCGACTGCCAGCTGGGCATGATCTAGGAATAGTTAGGGGCTGTTTTGGTCATTTGGTGCATGTATAAAAGCCTTGCTTCCTCCTCCTGCGAACCTTCTCTTTTTATCTGATGTTTTAGCTATTTTTAGGGTTTTGGGATGTTTTGTAAGAGATTCTAAACTCTTTTATTCTGCATTCTTAGTTTTTAATTAGTTTCTCTTGTAATAGATTAGTTTTATCTAATAGAAACCTTCTCCCTTGCTATTGCTATTGTTTTTTTGCCATCTATTGCTTAGCAAATCATCATCCATGGCTATCATTGCTTACCCAATGCTTGAAATCTCTTCTAGCTTAATGGGTAGTGAGTAGTTTTCATCTAGGGCAATGGGTTAAACCCCATTGGATTAGGGCTATGGGTTAGATGATTTGATTAACTTAATTGCTGAGCTAATTGAGAATAGGGATACATTAGGATGATTATTATCGTCATAGATTCGACCCCCTCCTTTCGGGGTGATCAGATTGGCCATCGACGAGAGTCGGGACCAATCCGGGAAACTGATCCTTACGATGATCCATGCTATCAGTATGGCCTATGAGAGTGGGGCACCAATTAGAGCCCTCCTAATGTAGGTACAATCCCCGAACGCCAATGTGGTCGGGATGAAGATTGGGAATGTTCGTCGAGCGTAATGCACCTGACGTACACTGATGCATCTACGCGGGTTGACATTGGTGTAGGTTGGATAGGCCTATCATTGCATCGCGAGAGTGGTGGGTAGGAGATGATGTAAGGGAATACCCTATCATGCACCACGAGAGTGTGGGGTAGGGGAATGCCCTAGGTCACACGACCTCTCTCGAGTCCTGATGAGTCCAACAACCAGTTAATTATTAATCTAACCCTAACCTTAGCCAAATGGCAGGGATTCCCCATGCCCTAGAGTCCTTATCTCTTGACTCATTGACCGCCTCCATGTGTCTGACCCGTAGCAATACACGGCCCGTGCGCTGCGGTAAATTTATATTAGCTTCGCGTTAGCGAACAACTACATACACACAAAAATACTTGAAAAATATTTTAAGATGTATTTATATAAGTTATATTAGTATATAACTTTTTAAAATTATTTTCAAATTATTCTCTAGTAGAAAAACTAATGTATCCTAAAATAGCCGCCTATCTGAAACAGATAGCCGACTACTGTCCTAAGATTTTAACTTAGAACTCTCCGTTTTACACAGTAGTCGACTAGTACTTGGAATAGCCGACTATGTTGAAAAATATAGCTAACTATCAGGATGGATAGCCGACTATCTGGGTCAAACTCCAGTTTTTATGGAAAGCATGATTTAAGCTTTCTAGCCATTACTAGCCATTGGAGAAGAATTTTTTGAGCTAATTTTGAACTAAATTTCACCCTCTATAAATACCAAAGATTTCAGAGCTTTTAGATATCAAATTATATCAATTATAAATCATTTTCTTTTTAATTTTCAAGCTTAAATTCTTAAAATCTCTCATTTTTCAAAAAGTCTTCTTGGCCATTGTATTGATTTCTTGTGCAAAAATTCTCTATTATTTTTTATGATTTCTCTGGCCTTACTCATCTTGATTCTTGATATCTAAAGCCCAAACAGATTTATTTTAGAGATTCAATTTTCAAGATATTCTTTTGATCATTTTGTGTGTATTTCAATCATTTTATTTTTATGAAAAGATTCAATTTCTATATAGCCACATTATTCACAACTTCATATATACTTGCTATAGGAATCAAGGTTGTGTTACTCATTTATAAAAGTTGTGTAAAGACTTTAAAGAATGCTTGGAAAGTGTATTCCCGTGTGTAAGGGAAGTGTTACCTTGTATTCCTATTTTCGTTGTAAACTATGTGATCAGAAACTCCTAGCAAGTGGATCTAAATCGTTAAGTCTAGACAATGTTGCTCTCAGGTTTGAGAGCTAGTGGATTGGTTGCTGGACGTAGGCCAATGTTGGGCCGAACCAGGTTAAAATCGTGGTGCTTGTGTTGTGACTCTATTTCTCTCTCTTATCTTTTTATTATTGCTTGTAATCTTTTATTCCGCTTTTATGATCTCTTTTATTTTATACAAGCTCATATAATTGTGTTAATTAAGTACCAAGCAAGGTAACTCTCCTGGTAACTTAGGCAACAAATAGAAGGATTCTAAATTTACTCAAAGAATTTTATTACTTTACTCCCAACACTATTCAAACCCACCTTCTAGTGTTGTCTTCCATCCATAAGATCCCACACCCTTAACTTCTCTTAATTTTAATTATCCTACAAAGGTTAATTAAAATTACATTAAGCCTCTGAATCATTTAATCATTATAGTTTAACCCCTCAGGTTAAACCTGTTATGGCCAATTCTAACTTTATGTGCTAATGATTTATGACTGTTGGGATAAGTATAAATATGATCAAAATCTAAGTAAGATACAACCAAGGCCCAAGAAGTGAATCATTCAAAGAATCAGAACAAGAGATGGATTTCAAAGGACTACATTAAAAAGCTTCATGGAAAATTGTAAATGTTCATGTAATTTTATTCTTGTCTTAGATTTATTTTAAAGCCTTGTTGAAGATCTCACACACTAAGGAAACCATAGAAAAAGTTTTTAAATGTTTTGAAAAGTTTTTGTAAACATTTCCCAAGTTTTCATGGTCAAACTAATCTTCTTAAAGTGTATTATTCGTCCAATTTCCCTATACTAATTGACTAATCAAACTTGGAATCCATTGGATGTCAGCATGTCAGATTGGTCGACCAATGCCTATTGGTTAGTCGACTAATTGCATGACTAGTCGATTAACAATTAACCTTTAATCGACTAATTGACAAACAAAGAGTTGCTCATTTTCTTACTGATTGGCTAGTGAACTAGGACATTGTATTAGTACACTAATGAGCCAGTTAGTCGACTAATTCTTATAATCCAGTTGACTAATAACTAGTCGTTGGCTAAAATAAAAAAACCCCAACTAGCCAGTTGTAGCCCAAGGGCAGTTTTAATATTCTGTTTTACATGTTTTTGTCATATAAATAGAGAAATATTCAGGGATTTTTATTAACAAGAAAAATCAAGTTTTAAAAGAAGAAAGCCAATCTTAGTGCTAAAAACTTTCAAGAAATATCCCTTCTGTTGGCCCCTTACTTCAAAGTTTTCCATTGTTTCTTCTTGGCTAAATTCTAGATATCTTGAGCTTAAGTTGTTATCTTATTAGAGAACCATTCTATGGTCTCACTTCTACACAAAAGGTTCAACGAAGGCCATATTCAACTTGTTCTTCATCAAAGGTGTTTGTAGGTATTTCTCTTTTTGTGTGTAAGGGTGAAAGGCTTTTCTATTAAAGTTGAGAGGTCTGTTGGCAACGTGAGTTTGTTTGAGTTGTTTGGTTCCATACGATGGGTTATGATGTAGTGAAATTTTTGTAAGTGTCTTCTATGTTGAAATAGGATAGTGAAAATCTTAAGTGGGGCTTGGGGACTGGACTAGGTTCCGGGTTGACCGAATCAGGATACATCGTGTGCTTGTGATTCGCTTTTCTATGCTTAATTCTCTCTTGTAAATATCGTTATATTTTCACTTATTATCTAATTATTTACAAGTATATAGTGAGTGTTGATTAAGAATCATCTGAGGTTACACAAGGAATATTCTTGGGCAAAATAATTAGAAGATTTTATAAAGATTGTTTTGAATTTATAAAATACTATTCACCACAGCCCCATCTAGTGTTTCTATCTGCTCATGGAAAAGATCCAAACATACTAGCATTCTACACAGCATTCGATGTTGGTCAATGAAAGCCAAATCATAGCCCACATATGCGTAAGGTTCTTTAGCGCATCTCAGGTCAAGGGACTAAGCTACACATATTATCATCTGATAGCTTCTATTGACAGTCATAGCATGTTTACCATATATAACCTTTTCGATGAGTCGTTCTGTGAACTTATTCTCTAACAAGTATGTGTGCACTATCTTATGATGTCTCTACATTGAATGGCTATGAGACCAACCACTACCATTGCTATGGTAGAGATCAATACAAAATGGTCCATTTGGAATATGAATTCTTATTTTGATATTTCTACGACCATAAACATTTTGGAATTTTGCATAAACAGATCGATTACATCTCTTTATCATGATCCTAATGTCCTCACATAATCCAATGACTGTCCATGCAATCATATGACTATGCATATATACACTCAAAATGCATCAAAAATTTACACCGATAAAGATTACCAAATAGCTTACTATTATTTTGAACAAGATGTATCAATTACAACAATTGATGTAAGGACAAACATATCACAACGCTATCACTTGTAATGAATTTTTAGACTTAGAATCAAGATATTATGATCAAGCTTGAGGTTATGTATATTCTAATCTTAACCGACTGGTTGAAATGTGTTTACGTGTGTTTTCAAGTCTTTAAAATTATATCTATGACAAAAAAATAAAAAGTATATTAACTATTCAAAAAAGAACAATATAAGCTTATTGATGTCGATAATGTCTATATCTTTGTCAAAATGATGTCATCCAAATATTAAGCATTGACACTTCATCAAATACTTCCTAATAGCTGCACAAATCATTATAGTGCAAGCAAAATGTTTTTGCATTTTGAAACATAAATTTTAGGTAAAACAATAGCAAATAATGATATAAGTGTAAATTGCGCATAGAGTATTCGTAAATAGTTACATATTTGTATTGAAAGAAGACTGAATAAAATATCTTTATGGCTAAATCTAAAGATCAATGGGACATCGAAGTATGTTTGAATCATTATTGGTAATGTGTAGTCGGTACAAGCGACCATATAATTTCCGCAATTGTTGGTGACTTACCACTACTTGGTTAAAAGTCGACTGCTAACAGTTGTTGACTTGTCACTAGCCAACTGGTTGACCAACTACTAATTGGTAGTGCTAGCCAATGGCTGTTGACATACCAATAAAACCCAGCATCATGTAGCAAGTTGCCAATGACGTTCGTTTATATTTCATATATTTGCGCACGTTTTCTTCCGTGTTTTTCCGTATTTTACCGCCGTCTTATATTCGTTTTCTCGTGTTTTCTTGTTTTCTTTCACTTTTCCGTGTTTTCCGTAGTTTGCAGGAGTTTACTGGCATATGGGGCATAAAACGATGATATCATGAGTCCCCGGAGCAACGGGAGGAGTCACGCGTGATCCATGGGGTTAAACGACGAAGATTGCATCTTTCAGCCCCTCACCCGATCAGTTGGTCATTGTCAACCGATCGGGTGATGCACGCGTGCACCACCCGGACGCAGCTTGGAGCTCACAAGAAGTCACCCGGTCGGTTCATTGACCGGGTCAAAAGCCCAAACTCTCTGGAATTTGAAGCTGATTGCCAACCGATCGGGTGACCTTCACCCGATCGGTTCACCTGTAGCTGAGTCTCAAAGGCCAAGACACAGTCAGCTCAACCGGCCTCCTCACCCGACGGCACCAAGATCCAACTGGTCACATTCATATGTCAACCGACCGGGTGAAGATGACCGGGTGAAGTTCCGCATCACGCTGTAAATCTGTGAAGCGGGTCACCCGATCGGTTGACTTATCAGCCGATCGGGTGATGTCGTTTTCTATATATAGAACCCCTAGGTTTCCAGAAATGGGAGTTAGTTATTTTTTGTTGTTTTCTTCATTTTGTGACGGCTGTAATTTCCCAGTTTTTGTAAGTTTTCAGATCTTTGTCAAACTTTAGTATTATCTTAATTGCTTTACTACCATTGCATTTCTATTGTCTGATCATGATTTTTACGTCGATTTTTGTTTAGATCGCTTTTTACTAAATGTGTGTGAGTAGTTCCCAAATCTGGGATTTTGGAAGAAACCCCTTCGTGTGATCTTCCCAATGCGTCCATAGGGCTAGGAAATCGATAAGGATTAGGAATCTAACGGTTACGCGGGGTGTTTTATTGTCATCGGCGGGAAAAATACCGCCTTTGACCGTTGGGCCAAGGGGGAATAAACTTGGTGGTTGACTCCCTAGCCATAGCTCACGCCCTTAGCATAGACGCCGAATCCTAGCACGCGAGAGCGACAGGATGAGACGTTGGGAGTTATCGTTGCGAGCTTAGTGCTCTCGGAGTCGATCAGTGTTAATGGACACGGGAGTGCCCACTGATCGAACCTGGGAAGTCCGGTGTATCATCCTGGGCACCGACCGGAATATCGGGCCCATGGGACGCCGGTACCACTTTCAGAGGCAACGTCTCACCATTAGACCCTAATTCCGATCGCTATCCTACCCGTAGGCCGCATCGACGAGAATTGCACGATGGGGTGGAAACTAAAGTCCCGGGTTTTTCCTTTATATTGTCTATACCTTGCATTCCATTTACCGTGACAACCTATCATTTGATCCAGGCTAGCTCACCCATGGGGTGATTTTGATCCTCTTTGACACAAGCACATCCACGCCTCCCTGAGTTCGACCCCCAAGCCACACTACAACACCGTGCGCTTGCGGTTACAAATATTTAAATCTTATGCCCCCAATCGTATTATTGCACACATCTAGCACGCATTGGCGGGGGGCGTCAAGCTTTATGGCGCCGTTGCCGGGGAGGCAACGTGCTTGTTATTTTAGGATTTGATGAACATTAGTGTCTAGCTCACATCACTACCTCGCGATAATTTTCGCATTCTTTTTTTTCCTTTTTATCTTCTTATTTTTATTTTTATTTTTTTCTTATCTTATCTGTTTCTTTCCCACTTTTCGCTTCACGGGTGTTTGTTGTTTTTCATGCGCAGGAGTTCAAGAAGTCTCGACTGTTGGGTCTGGATCGTAGCCTAGAGGGGGGTGAATAGGCTAATAAAAATATTCGTGCAACCCACGAACAATCCCACGCAGTTATAGGCACAGACAGGGCAATAAAAAAAGCAATCACAGAATACACACAGATATACCCTGGTTCGGTCGTCCCCACGACCTACTCTAGCCCCAGAAAGCAAATACTAGATAGATGTGTAATCCTGTACGGCTACAATGAGTCAAGATCCCAAATCTACTCTCACCTAGCTCGTACGCACACCACGTGCTCTACACTCTCAATCTAGTCAGATGCTCTCCCTCCGTGACGACTCCCACAGTCGTCAGGTCCCCAAAAGTAACACAAACAGGTAAATGTTTCCCCTACAAAGATCGCTACTACTACACAAATAAAATAATACTAGAGTTCAGAAATGCTCAGTTTGTGTATCGTAGTCGTCTCTGTCAATAGGCGCAGGTCAGATCAATCTGACAAGTAGTAGTCTCTGATGTCCTCAGTAGCTTGGCATCCCTCTCTATGAAATTTGCGCCTTCAACAAGAACTTATACTTGCGGCTCCTAGCTCTCTTCTCTCAAATTCGACTGATCTTGTATTAGTGATTAGTTCTTTGGGCTCTTGGAGAATAATCCTCAGGCTTCTTCTTTTAGCACTAAACAAAATGGAGAATCAAAAAAGGCTCAGGCTTCGGCTGTTGCTTGGAGAAATTGAAGAGGCGCCTCGAGTTTTGAAAGGATGCGGCTGTTAAATCTCTTTGTTAATAATTGAATCCAAAAGGGCTTGTGATTTTGCAAAAAGATTTCGTTGCCTTTATTTTTGATTGGCTCCACCTGCAATCATCAACACACAAGCATTAAAAGAGACCCAATGTTTTGAAGGGAATTCGGCAGCTGCATTGTTTTTAAGGGTGAGTGAGTATTCTGTCAAATATATTTTTTCTTTATATGTGTGGCTGAGAATGAATGGGAGATAATAAAAAAAATCTCAAAACAATTTTTTCAAGAGAAGAGAAAAAAAAACTCCCTGTGCTTTGCTTGGAAATGTGTAGCTGCCACTACAAACCAAGAACAGCGGCTCCTTCTCTCCCCTGTGAAATTCGCCAACCCTATATGATTAAAACTGTGAAGGGTGTGGTGCCTCTCTTGGAGAAATTGATGAGGAGTGGGTTATTTCGGCAGGCTATTAGGATCAAAAAGCAATAGGAAAAGAATTAAAGGCAATGGCTATTTTGAAGAATGTCGATGGCTCTCCTCATGAAGTTATACGGCTGCACCCTTAGGAGAAGAACCACAGCTGCTAGGGTTAATTTATAGGCCGGCGCCTCCCTCTAGGTTTTGGGGAAAAAAATGTCGGCTGCTTAAAATTTTTTTGATGATCAAGAACTAGGCCGCCTCAAAAATAATGAAAGGGCTTTGTTTGAAAAATGAATGAAGAAGCGGCCTAAAAAAATTCGGCAGCCTGTAACTTTCAAAAACAATGTGCACTCCAAAAAAAATAAAGACCCCTCTTAATAATATACAAGCAAAGTGCGGCTGCAAGGGTTTTGTTTTTGTGTGTTTTTAAAGTGCGGCCCTCTAATAACACGTTTGTGGCTCTTTGGGACATTGTTTTAGTTGCAGGCTCTTCAATTTTTGTGTGCACCAATGCACATTGACCTTGCACCATTGTGTTGGCTGTGCACCAATGCAAATTGACCTTGCACATTGACCTCTGCATTTGGAGTTGCAACTTTAATTTTGGCACTTTGATGTGCAGTAATAGGCTCGTTCTCCCCTTTCTTCTTTGCACCTTGACCAAGTCTCTCCGTGAATGAATCACACGTTCGTCGTTCCTGAAACACTTAACACAAACGTTAAAAACTTTCACACACGTTTGTCATCATCAAACCATAAATCTTAGATCATTGTATTCAACAATCTCCCCCTTTTGATGATGACAAACCCATAAAGGATTTGCACAAATAAGTGTACTTGTGTGACGTGTGATGAATGATGTAATGCAATATGATATATTCAATGAGATGATATCAAACATTACTAGCATGCACAATATAACAATATAATTAGCATGCTCCCCCTTTTTCCAAGCTCCCCATTTTCATGTATTTTCATTTGATGAATGATGTAATGCAATATGATATATTCAATGAGATGATATCAAACATTACTAGCATGCACAATATAACAATATAATAAGCATGCTCCCCCTTTTTCCAAGATCCCCATTCTCATGTATTTTCATTGCTCCCCCTTAATCAATAATAACCAACATTGATACCACAAATCTTTCAACACTTTTTTCCCCCTTTGTCATCATCAAAAGTGTATTCTTGAAGACGGAAAACATATCACATGCAAAAAGAGGGCATTATTAATTATAACTAGCATTTGCATGTCGTTATTCTATAATTATCACTTCAAATCCAACGATAATGATAATTAGAATTCAACACCATCGTGTAAGTGCAATTATTAAACATAGAAGTACAAAGGGAGATACTTTTATAAATCCAACCAAAACCAATCCACATTTTCCAAATAACTTTATATCACCTAGGATTTATTTTCCCCACCTCATTAAAAATGAGTTCAAGGTATCACACCCCAAAACATAGCCTAAAAGGACTCTTAGATGTGGGGGTGACATTACTTGACGAGTAAAAACACCAACGCTTAAGATTACCCATAAAGCTTATGTTGGATACTCGTGGGTAGTGTATTTGCCATGAATTGTATACATTTTTCATAGGGAGCAATTTTCATTTTTTTTAATATTCATTTCATTTGTTTTGTGCTCAATTTTTATTCATGGCAAATCACATCATATCCCTTAGATTTTTCAGTTAATAGTCATCCTACATTCACTTTCCAATATTCATAAGCAGTATCTCCAAAAGTACGACATAGTCTAATATTCGTGGAAGTGAAAGTAGGTGTAGAAATCATATTATCAATTCATCGAACTTGGCATGGATATTAAGAAATAAAACATACGCATGTAGCCATGATAATAATACTACACTTTCTACAAGGATATGATCATCATTCATTTATATCACTAGAATGATGCAAAGAGGAAGATATGCAATAAGCTCATTTTTTTGCTTTTGTCTTTTTCATTTTTTTTGGTTTTATAATGAACTAACAAACACACTAAAAACACTCAAGCAAACAAAAACAAAATAAAGAAAAAAAATCCAAGCACACAAAGATGTTAACAAAGAATATGCTATGAAGGTACGCATTAAGTTCAAAGAATGAGATATACCTTCGCGTCGCCGTTTGACTAAGGAGCTAAAAAAGTAATGAGACATTCAATTTATCGCTCCTCGTCAAATTTCCATCCACCTATAAAAGAGGTGTCGTGTGTGACCTTGGAATCCAACAAGGTCCACTCACGTTAGTCATCAAAGATTTAGGAACCCATATTTGTTTGAACTTAATGTTTTTGTTCCTATATTTGCAATGATATGAAGTATGACCAACGCATCCACATGTAAAGCACTTAGCATGAAAATTTCCAACCTTTGTTGATTCAATGTGAACTTTTCTATATTTTGACTTTTCAACATTTTTAAGAACATATCCTAGTCCTCGCCTATTATTGCCATAAATTTGATTTCCAAGAATAATATCCAAATTTTGTTTTCCAATGGAAAATCTCTTTAATGACAATTCTAGGGTGGTGACTTTGGATTTCAAGGTATCGTTTTCGTTCACAAGCACAGTGCATTTACTAATGAAAGATTGCTTGTTTTCCTCTTCTTTCTTTTCAAAATCTCTCATTCTTTCTTTAAGTTCAAGATTTAGCATGTTAATCTTTTCAGAAAGCAATTCATTTTCAGTTTCAAGCTTTATCTTATCTAGCTTATACATGCTAATATCCTTTAATAAAGAGGGACATGAAAGACAATCAATTTTTTTCTGGCAAGCTAACTTTCTCTTTTTCTAAAATGATGATGGTAGATTTGCATGCAACAAGCTCTTGTTTTAGATTTTTTATTTCTATAGACATGTCATACTCAGTTTGTTGCATATCAAAATTATCATTTCTATAACTATCCACATCAGCTTCTAGTTCATCAATTCTATGTTGCATTCCTTTACAGATTTCTAAAAGTTCATCTTTAGTGGGAGATTCTACCTCATTGTGTTTGGCCATTAATGCCATGCAGGAGTGGGCTTCATGTTCATCCTCCTCATCCTCAGCTTCGCTATCCATGTCCCACGTCAGCATTTTCGTTTTTCCTTTCGCAACTTGAGCTGTGTGTTGTTGTGGGCAATCTTTTATGTGGTGCCCTTTCTTCCTGCATTTAAAACATTCACTTCTATTAATAGCTTTCTGATCATAGGAATTTCTACCAAAATTAGAATTATTAGAACGAATGAACCTTTTTCCCATCTCAGCTCTTCCTTGATCAGTCTGAATGTATCTCCTGAAGTTTCTGACCATTAGGGCTTGCTCTTCATCAAGATAGTCGTCGTTAGCTTGAAGAGCTAATGGTGTGGAAACTTTGGTCTTCTCTTCAGGTTTCTCTCTGGCTTCTATACTCTGCAACTCAAGCTCGTGTGACATTTGGTTGCCTATCAAGTCATCCACTTTCATTGTTGACAAGTCCTTAGCTTCTTGAATAGCGGTGACTTTAGGCCTGAACGAGCTTGGTAGCGCCCTTAAGATCTTTCGTACCTATTCATGGCTAGAGTATGGCTTACCGAGGGAACTGGATTTGTAGACGATGTCTGTGAACCTCGCAAACATGTCTTTACTGATTCTATTGGTAGCATGCGGAAGCTCTCATATTCAGTGCTAAGCAACGGAAGTCTGGATTCCTTCACTTGCGATGTTCCCTCGTGGGTCACCTCCAGAGTATGCCAGATTTCCTGCGCAGTTAGACAATGTGAGATACGATTAAACTCAGATTTATCAAGAGAGCATATAAGCGCATTCATAGCTTTACCGTTAAGAGTATAAAGTTTCTTATCAGCTAAATCCCACTTGTCTTTAGGCTTAATCATAACAGTGTCTTCAATTTTAATAGTGGGTAGACTATAACCATTTTCAACAATATCCCACACATCATAATTAACAGACACTAGATAGATTTTCATCCTAGCCTTCCAATATGCAAAGTCTACACCGTTAAACTTAGGGGGACGTGCTATAGACTGTCCTTCAGCAAAAGCACAATCAGATATATTCATGGTCATCTAAAAATCTAGACTAGATCCTCTAAACTGGCTCTGATACCACTTGTTGGATCTGGATCATAGCCTAGAGGGGGGGTGAATAGGCTAATAAAAATATTCGTGCAACCCACGAACAATCCCACGCAGTTATAGGCACAGACAGGGCAATAAAAAACCAATCACAGAATACGCACAGATATACCCTGGTTCGGTCGTCCCCATGACCTACTCCAGCCCCAGAAAGCAAATACTAGATAGATGTGTAATCCTGTACAGCTACAATGAGTCAAGATCCCAAATCTACTCTCACCTAGCTCGTACACACACCACGTGCTCTACACTCTCAATCTAGTCAGATGCTCTCCCTCCGTGACGACTCCCACAGTCGTCATGTCCCCAAAAGTAACACAAACAGGTAAATGTTTCCCCTACAAAGATCGCTACTACTACACAAATAAAATAATACTAGAGTTCAGAAATGCTCAGTTTGTGTATCTTAGTCGTCTCTGTCAATAGGCGCAGGTCAGATCAATCTGACAAGTAGTAGTCTCTGATGTCCTCAGTAGCTTGGCATCCCTCTCTATGAAATTTGCGCCTTCAACAAGAACTTATACTTGCGGCTCCTAGCTCTCTTCTCTCAAATTCGACTGATCTTGTATTAGTGATTAGTTCTTTGGGCTCTTGGAGAATAATCCTCAGGCTTCTTCTTTTAGCACTAAACAAAATGGAGAATCAAAAAAGGCTCAGGCTTCGGCTGTTGCTTGGAGAAATTGAAGAGGCGCCTCGAGTTTTGAAAGGATGCGGCTGTTAAATCTCTTTGTTAATAATTGAATCCAAAAGGGCTTGTGATTTTGCAAAAAGATTTCGTTGCCCTTATTTTTGATTGGCTCCACCTGCAATCATCAACACACAAGCATTAAAAGAGACCCAATGTTTTGAAGGGGAATTCGGCAGCTGCATTGTTTTTAAGGGTGTGTGAGTATTCTGTCAAATATATATTTTTTTCTTTATATGTGTGGCTGAGAATGAATGGGAGATAATAAAAAAAATCTCAAAACAATTTTTTCAAGAGAAGAGAAAAAAAACTCCCTGTGCTTTGCTTGGAAATGTGCGGCTGCCACTACAAACCAAGAACGGCGGCTCCTTCTCTCCCCTGTGAAATTCGCCAACCCTATATGATTAAAACTGTGAAGGGTGTGGCGCCTCTCTTGGAGAAATTGATGAGGAGTGGGTTATTTCAGCAGGCTATTAGGATCAAAAAGCAATAGGAAAAGAATTAAAGGCAATGGCTATTTTGAAGAATGTCGATGGCTATCCTCATGAAGTTATATGGCTGCACCCTTAGGAGAAGATCCACGGCTGCTAGGGTTAATTTATAGGTCGGCGCCTCCCTCTAGGTTTTGGGGAAAAAAATGTCGGCTGCTTAAAATTTTTTTGATGATCAAGAACTGGGCCGCCTCAAAAATAATGAAAGGGCTTTGTTTGAAAAATGAATGAAGAAGCGGCCTAAAAAAATTCGGCAGCCTGTAACTTTCAAAAACAATGTGCACTCCAAAAAAATAAAGACCCCTCTCAATAATATACAAGCAAAGTGCGGCTGAAAGGGTTTTGTTTTTGTGTGTGTTTAAAGTGCGGCCATCTAATAACACGTTTGTGGCTCTTTGGGACATTTTTTTAGTTGCAGGCTCTTCAATTTTTGTGTGCACCAATACACATTGACCTTGCACCATTGTGTTGGCTGTGCACCAATGCAAATTGACCTTGCACATTGACCTCTGCATTTGGAGTTGCAACTTTAATTTCGGCACTTTGATGTGCAGTAATAGGCTCGTTCTCCCCTTTCTTCTTTGCACCTTGACCAAGTCTCTCCGTGAATGAATCACACGTTCGTCGTTCCTGAAACACTTAACACACACGTTTGTCATCATCAAACCATAAATCCTAGATCATTGTATTACACATCGACGACTTGATCCCCGTTGATCCAGAGATAAACACCATCCTAAGGCGTTTGGCCACCGAGAAGCGAAGAAGAGAGGATCCTGAAGCCATGGGGGAGAACACCCCGCCTCACAAGTCCCTGTTGGAGTACTCGATGCCTTCCATCGAGTCCACCTCCACCATCCGTCATCCAGCTATTACGGCCCAAAGCTTCGAGCTTAAGCCATCTTTGGTGACGTGGATCCAGCAGGATCAATTCTCGGGTGCACACATGGAGAGCCCAATTGAGCATTTAGACTCCTTCTTGGAGAAATGTGACACCTTCCGGATAAATGGTGTCACAATTGAGGCTATCCGACTGAAGCTGTTCCCCTTCTCCTTGCAAGATAAGGCCAAGCTGTGGCTTAGGGGGAAGGACCCGAATACATTCAACACCTGGGAGAAGCTCTCAAATGCTTTCCTGACGAAGTTCTTTCCCCCGGGGAAGACCATGAAGCTAAGGAGTGAGTCTCCTCCTTCTCCCAGGCCAGCCACGAGTCCTTGCATGAGGCTTGGACAAGATACAAGAAGATGCAGAGAAGATGTCCCCACCATGAGCTCCACAAGTGGCATATCATAAATCTGTTTTATAATGGGTTGAGGGACGATTTAAAATCTTCCATGGACGCCACGGCTGGAGGGTCCTTTATGTCAAGAAATGCCGGACAGATTCTTGAAAATATGGCATCCAACAATGAGTGGTGGTGTGACGAGAGAGCCACACCAAGATCTGGGGGCATACACAGAGTCGAGGACGTCGACAAATTGTCAAGAAAGTTTGACTTGCTGTCGACCCAGATCTCCGCATTGATGGTAGGCGCCAGTGGGGCCGGTTCACAACAGATTGCTGCGGTGGAGTCCGAAGTTTTTGGAGAGTTCGACGGTGGTGACATCTCACCACCGTTAGATCGGGCGAGTGCATTATTTTACAATCCTGTAGGGAATGCGCCTTTTCCACCACGAACCAACTCCAACCCGGCCTACTCTCCCAACAACCGGAATCATCCCAACCTTAGCTACCGAGCGTCTTATCAACAGCCGGCTCAGCAACAACAGCAGATATATCAGCCGGCTAGGCCCCAGCAGCAGTTTCAGCAGCAGCAATTTCAGCAGCAACAACCTCCATAACAGTATCAACAGTATGCTCCTATGAATCAGCAGCCCACCCAACAGCAATACAGCCAGCAGAGGGCCATTTCTCCGGTTGAGTCCCTCTTGACTCAATACATCGCCAACCACGAGAAGATAAATCTGAAGCTGGAGATGGGACAAAGAGTCCTCACTGATCAGGTGACCCAGCTGGGGTTGCAAGTGGCGAACCTTCAGAGACCGCAGAATTTATTACCGCCACAGCCTGAGGTGAACCCAAGTGGGGTAAATCAGACCTTGGCACTCACGCATGAGCATGAGAACGTGTCCGCCATCGTCTTGAGGAGCGGAACGCAAATACCCACGAGAATGCCCCCCAAAGGACCGGAAGCACCGTTAGTCATGGAACGACCAATTGAGAAATTAAATGACGACGGTGCTTCGTCGCCCAAGCCAACTACTCCGGAGGGAGTTCATAGAGAGGAGAAGAAAAAGGATGAGGAAGGGAACCTAAGAGTATTCAGGCCCGTTGTGCCTTTCCCACAACGGCTTGCCCAAGCCAAAATTGATGAGAAGTATGGCAAATTTTTTGCCATGGTGAAAGATCTGAGCTTACAAATCCCCTTCCTCAAGGCCATCGAGACAATTCCCTCATATGCCAAATTTCTGAAAGACTTGGTGACACGGGGATCTAGAAAAGAGAAAGTCGTGTTAACGGTGGAGTGCAGCACCCTCATTCAGTGCGCAAATCCGCCCAAGCTCATGGACCCAGGAAGTTTCTCCATCCCTTGCTCTATTGGGGAAGTGCAAATCCAGAGGGCGCTCGTCGATCTAGGAGCGAGCGTCAGCTTAATGCCCCTATCGCTGTACAAGAGAATAGGGATGGGAGACTTAGAGCCCACCGGCATGACAGTACAACTTGCTGACCGTTCGGTCAAGTACCCGGTGGGAGTAGTGGACGACCTCCCCGTCGATGTGAGAGGAGTACAAGTAACGGTTGATTTTGTGGTGATGGACATACCAGAAGACAAGCACACTCATATTATCCTGGACGGCCCTTTATGGCAACCGCCGGAGTTTTGATAGACGTGAAGAATGGGAAGCTTTCCCTCAATGTCGGCCAAAAAAGAGTTGAATTTGACTTAGGCATGTCGATGAAGCACCCAAACCCCCCGGACGATCCTAGTATCAGTGTGCTAGAGAACGAAGAAGATAGAGCTGTTGAAACAAGTGCCTGTGAAGTACTCTCGAGGAATCCCCCCGATAGCTTGGGGGACCTTGGAGAGCAAGTTGGCTCCCCAAAGAATGAAGTTGCTAATGAGGCAGTCGCGCAACGTGTGACCCCTCCTGGATTCCCTAAGGCTCCTCCTACAAGGAGAAAAGGGAAAGAACCCATGGACCTCACCGGTGATGAGGTCCGGATCCTGAAAAAGATGGCGGTAGACGCCAATTTGAGGGAAAAGCCCCCGGATCCTGTCGACAAAGGGAGGGTAGTTGAGCGAATCTTCTTACAGACGCCGACTACACCAATAGCCACAAGCTCTGGAGTTGAAGAGATGCCGGATTTTGGGCATCACCCGTATCGCCCACCATGAACATCATCAACGGGCGTCGAGCTAAACGACGTTAAACAAAAGCGCTTCATGGGAGGCAACCCATGCTCTAAACTTTTGTTTCAATTTTTAGGATTATTATTACCTTTATTTTCTCTATTTTTATAAATAAATCCAGCCGCAAGAACTTCCGTTGTGGAACTTAGCCGATTTGTGGGTTTTTGCAGAAAACAAGGCCCCACCCGATCGGTTGATAACTCAACCGATCGTTTGGGATGTATCAGCTAACGGCCGTGTCTGCCACTAAATGAACCGACCGGGTGAGGGAAGAAGAGACCGGTTGGCAGACCGGTGACCTGGGGAAACTCTCGGGAAAATTTCAGGGATTTGTCAACCGATCGGGTGACAAGAAGCGAGACCGGTTGAGGGACCGGGTGAGACACTCTGAATTCTCAGGAAAATGTGTGGAGCGGTCAACCGATCGGGTGACAACTCACCCGACCGGTTCACCTGTAGCAACTCCTCAACCAAAATTTTCGACCACTAAGTCAACCGATCGGGTGACATCTCACCCGACCGGTTCGACTTAAATCCTTATAAATGGCCGCCCCCCGCCCGTTCGATCCGCCCTCGCCCATTTTCGAATTCCAGATCGATGCTTCGACTCCCCCTCTTGCGCCTGACCTCGTTCTTCCCCTAAATCAACCCCAATCGATCACCCCCTCTCCCTATCCATCTCTCCATCGATTTCTCCCCATCCTCCTCGATTTCACCCGCACACAAAACCCTAACTTTCACCCATTCTCCCCCAATTTTGAAACTTGCTGAAAGGATTGCCGCGGCTTCACACGTGCTCCTGTCGAGTAGCATTGGGGCGTCTACGAGCAACGATCTTCATCTCATTTGGGTAAACTCGCTCCTTAGCTCAATTTTTATGTTGCCCTAAATATTCCATTTTGCTCGTTGGCCGTGTTTGTGTGTCTTCATCGTCTTTTGCATACACTTACACACACGACTCCTGCACAATGCCTCCTTGTCGTGCTAAGCCCACCGACGCCAGCTCTTCCAACCCTAGGCCAACCCGTCGCGCTCATCGCACACAACCCCCCCTCAATCCACCACCACCAATTCATCTACCACCCCACGCACCACTTCCCCCGCTTACATCGGCGATGCCGAATTCGGGGTGTCATTCCAGGATGACGACCAATCCGACCGGTTCGTGGCCATGCTCCTCGTAGCTGGACATGGTGAACGGGCAACTCAGGAGTCCGTCGACCGAGACCTGCCCTTTCTTCAAAGCTTCATTCGCCACATTCGCACTGACCCACCCGATGTCTCCGAGCTTCACATTCCACCCCCCACCACTCCTGGTCCCCAGCACAGGCCCCCATCACCACCCCCAGAGGGTGGTGCCTCTGCTTGATATTTTCCCATCCCACTTTTGTCCCCCCTATTTTTGTGCCCATCTATCTTTGCGGGGCCCTTCTTTACCACTGCTAGGGGGAGGACCCATTCACGTGTCGAATCGCTTCCTTTTTATTTCTATTTCCTTTCTTTTCCTTTATTTGACATCCCCCTTGCATATCTCTGCACTTTCACGATCATATCTCATTGCTAGCATTGTCACGTCTAGCTTGAGGGAAGTCTATTTTATTGCGCTGTCGTGTTTCATTTTCTTTGTGTGTGTGCTTGTTTTATTTTTTGTGTGTCACGTCATCTTTCTTTCTTTCTTTCTTTTTCTATTTCTATGTCGTGTGGTTTGATTGTGATTTTCCCTTTATTTTCAGTTTCGTATCTGTGTTTTCCATGTTTTTCATTTCTTTTTGTGTCAGTGCGTATTCCCCCCCATTTTCATTGCCCTCCCGTACTCACTCTTATTGCATTGAGGGCAATGCAAACTTCAGCTTGGGGGAGTCGCAATTTGTGCGTCATTTGAGTCTTTCTTTTCAGTTTTTGTGTTGTTTTCATCGTGTTTTAAAATTTTCTTTTCTTCTTTTTATCTCTTTCTCCTAGAGATGAACCCTATGATGAATTGCCACAAAATCACACACACCTAGCATGGCATCGATAATTACACTCACTAGCCCTAGGATATCGAGTCCCCCTGCATTTCACGCATCGTGGGTCCACTTAGCTTTTTGTGAGTCGTGTGTCATGCCTAGCTGTTTGGTGTGCTTCTGCTTTATGATTTTACTTTATATACCTGTCAAGGAATGACCCCTAGATTATCACGCGTTGATATGAATAATGTGGTATTTGCTTCTCTTGTCTGTTTCTGTATGCATGATTATATATATATCGTATGCTTCATTTCGCATGTGTCGGGGTTCCACAATTAAGGACTAGGATAACCCATTTAGCCCATGCTCTATTTAGCGAGAATAGTTTCCTTTGCCCCAGTGTTTAGATTCCGACTTCTTTTTTGTTTTACTTGGTGCAAATCCCCTCGTCATGTACCGTTCTCCCACTTGGGAGAGTACACATGTGTATAGCCAAAAAAACCAAAAATCCAAAAAAAAGAGAAAAGAAAAGAAAAACCCAAAAAGAAAAGAAAAGAAAAGAAAAAAAATTGTATAGCCAAAAATCCAAAAAAAATATACAAATACCCAAAACCCAAAAAAAGTCCCGTGTGAATATTTTCCTACTTGCCGAGAATAAAGGGAAGGCGAGAATTTGCACCGAGTGTTCTACTCCACATCATCTCAACCCCCATTGGTTTCGAAAACACTTGGCTTAGGAACTTTTTAGCTATTACCTAGGCTTTAGTGTGGTGATTTCCTTAACCCTAGTTGTGGAATCCCCGACGCATGACATGTTTCGATTCTCTCTCTATTCTCATGCATGCTTGAACTATATATTCACCGCTTTATTCAATTCGAATCGATATTTGGGTCATTTCCTGGATTTGTGTATATCGAGCTTTATCGCACATCGTAGATAGTGACACCGTCTGCTAGCGCACGACCACACTCACTCGTACTTCATCGCGTGGACCCACGGCACTTGTCTGGACTCGTATTCCTTGGTTTAGTGATGTGATTTGGCGTTTCCTTGCTTGGTGTGTCGTTTTTTGATTTTGTTGGCCCTGACGAGTGATCTAGGATATAGAGTTTTCTTTTTCTCTCTGTCTCTCTATTTTCTCTCTCCGAGCTCTTTCTCTCACTCGTCTTCCTCGAGGACGAGGAAGAGTTCAGCTTGGGAGATTTTGACGTGTGTTTATATTTCATATATTTGCGCACGTTTTATTCCGTGTTTTTCCGTATTTTACCGCCGTCTTATATTCGTTTTCTCGTGTTTTCTTGTTTTCTTTCACTTTTCCGTGTTTTTCGTATTTTGCAGGAGTTTACTGGCATATGGGGGCATAAAACGATGATATCATGAGTCCCCAGAGCAATGGAAGTAGTCACGTGTGATCCAGGGAGTCAAACGACGTGAATGGCATCTTTCAGCCCCTCACCCGATCGGTTGGTCATTGTCAACCGATCGGGTGATGCACGTGTGCACCACCCGGACGCAGCTTGGAGCTCACAAGAAGTTACCCGGTCGGTTCAGTGACCGGGTCAAAAGCCCAAACTCTCTGGAATTCGAAGCTGATTGCCAACAGATCGGGTGACCTTCACCCGATCGGTTCACCTGTAGCTGAATCTCAAAGGCCAAGACACGGTCAGCTCAACCGGCCTCCTCACCCGACGGCACCAAGATCCAACCGGTCACATTCATATGTCAACCGACCGGGTAAAGATGACCGGGTGAAGTTCCGCATCGCGCTGTAAATCTGTGAAGCGGGTCACCCGATCGGTTGACTTGTCAACCGATCGGGTGATGTCGTTTTCTATATATAGAACCCATAGGTTTCCAGAAACGGGAGTTAGTTATTTTTTGCTGTTTTCTTCATTTTGTGACGGCTGTAATTTCCCAGTCTTTGTAAGTTTTCAGATCTTTGTCAAACTTTAGTATTATCTTAATTGCTTTACTACCATTGCATTTCTATTGTCTGATCATAATTTTTACGGTCGATTTCTGTTTAGATCGCTTTTTACTAAATATGTGTGAGTAGTTCCCAAATCTGGGATTTTGGCGCAAACCCCATCGTGGGCTCTTCCCAATGCATCCATAGGGCTAGGAAATTGATAGGGATTAGGAATCTAACGGTTACGCGGGGTGTTTTATTGTCATCGGCGGGAAAAAGACCGCCTTTGACCGTTAGGCCAAGGGGGAATAAACTTGGCGATTGACTCCCTAGGCATAGCTCACGCCCTTAGCGTAGACACCGAATCCTAGCGCGCGGGAGCGGCAGGATGAGACGTTGGGAGTTATCGTTGCAAGCTTAGTGCTCTCGGAGTCGATCAGTGTTAATGGACATGGGAGTGCCCACTGATCGAACCCGGGAAGTTCGGTGTATCATCCTGGGCACCGACCGGAATATCGGGCCCATGGGACGCCGGTACCAATTTCAGAGGCAACGTCTCACCATTAGACCCTAATTCCGATCGCTATCCTACCCGTAGGCCGCATCAGCAAGAATCGCACAATGGGATGGAAACTAAAGTCCCAGGTTTTTCCTTTATATTGTCTATACCTTGCATTCCATTTACCGTGACAACCCATCATTTGATCCGGGCTAGCTCGCCCATGGGGTGATTTTGATCCTCTTTGACACAAGCACATCCACGCCACCCTGAGTTCGACCCCCAAGCCACACTACAACACCGTGCGCTTGCGGTTACAAATATTTAAATCTCACGCCCCCAATCGTATTATTGCACACATCTAGCACGCATTGGCAGGGGGCGTCAAGCTTTATGGCGCCGTTGCCGGGGAGGCAATGTGCTTGTTATTTTAGGATTTCATGAACCCTAGTGTCTAGCTCACATCCCTACCTCGTGATAATTTTCGCATTCTTCTTTTTCCTTTTTATCTTCTTATTTTTATTTTTTTTATTTCTTATCTTATCTGTTTCTTTCCCACTTTTTGCGTCACGGGTGTTTGTTGTTTTTCATGCACATGAGTTCAAGAAGTCTCGACGACTTGATCCCCGTTGATCCAGAGATAAACGCCACCCTAAGGCGTTTGGCCACCGAGAAGCGAAGAAGAGAGGATCCTGAAGCCACGGGGGAGAACACCCCGCCTCACAAGTCCCTGTTGGAGTACTCGATGCCTTCCATCGAGTCCACCTCCACCATCCGTCCTCCAGCTATTACGGCCCAAAGCTTCGAGCTTAAGCCATCTTTGGTGACGTGGATCCAGCAGGATCAATTCTTGGGTGCACCCATGGAGAGCCCGATTGAGCATTTAGACTCCTTCTTGGAGAAATGTGACACCTTCCGGATAAACGGTGTCACAATTGTGGCGATCCGACTGAAGCTGTTCCCCTTCACCTTGAGAGATAAGGCCAAGCTGTGGCTTAGGGGGAAGGACCCGAATACATTCAACACCTGGGAGATGCTCTCAAATGCTCTCCTGACGAAGTTCTTTCCCCCGGGGAAGACCATGAAGCTGAGGAGTGAGATCTCCTCCTTCTCCCAGGCCAGCCACGAGTCCTTGCATGAGGCTTGGACAAGATACAAGGAGATGCAGAGAAGATGTCCCCACCATGAGCTCCCCAAGTGGCAGATCATAAATCTGTTTTATAATGGGTTGAGGGACGATTTAAAATCTTCCATGGACGTCGCGGCTGGAGGGTCCTTTATGTCAAGAAGCGAAGAAGATGCCGGACAGATTCTTGAAAATATGGCATCCAACAATGAGCGGTGGTGTGACGAGAGAGCCACACCTAGATCTGGGGGCATACACAGAGTCGAGGACGTCGACAAATTGTCAATCAAGTTTGACTTGCTGTCGACCCAGATCTCCGCATTGATGGTAGGCGCCGGTGGGGCCGGTTCACAACAGATTGCTGCGGTGGAGTCCGAATTTTTTGGAGAGTTCGACGGTGGTGACATCTCACCACCGTTAGATCAGGCGAGTGCATTATTTTACAATCCTGCAGGGAATGCGCCTTTTCCACCACGAACCAACTCCAACCCGGCCTACTCTCCCAACAACCGGAATCATCCCAACCTTAGCTACCGAACGCCTTATCAACAGCCGGCTCATCAACAACAGCAGATATATCAGCCGGCTAGGCCCCAGCAGTAGTTTCAGCAGCAGCAATTTTAGCAGCAGCAATTTCAGCAGCAACAACCTCCACAACAGAATCTACAGTATGCTCCTAGGAATCAGCAGCCCAGCCAGCAGCAATACGGCCAGCAGAGGGCCATTTCTCCGGTTGAGTCCCTCTTGACTCAATACATCGCCAACCAGGAGAAGATAAATCTGAAGCTGGAGATGGGACAAAGAGTCCTCACTGATCAGGTGACCCAGCTGGGGTTGCAAGTGGCGAACCTTCAGAGACCGTAGAATTTATTACCGCCACAGCCTGAGGTGAACCCGAGGGAGGTAAATCGGACCTTGGCGCTCACGCATGAGCATGAGAACATGTTCGCCATCGTCTTGAGGAGCGGAACGCAAATACCCACGAGAATGCCCCCCCCAAAGGACCGGAAGCACCGTTGGTCGTGGAACGACCAATTGAGAAATTAAATGACGACGGTGCTTCGTCGCCCAAGCCAACTACTCAGGAGGGAGTTCATAGAGAGGAGAAGAAAAAGGATGAGGAAGGGAACCTAAGAGTATTCAGGCACGTTGTGCCTTTCCCACAACGGCTTGCCCAAGCCAAAATTGATGAGAAGTATGGAAAATTTTTTGCCATGGTGAAAGATCTGAGCTTACAAATCCCCTTCCTCGAGGCCATCGAGACAAGAAGATAAAAAGGTAAAATTCAACATTATATAAAGTCGGTGCTTAGTTTATTAGGCATTTCTCCGTTAGTCCCACATTATATATGATAAGAGATCCCAAGGCATGTCATTTCTATATAAAGTCTCAGTCTCGTCTTCTTAAAGTTCATCAAAAAATATTAAGAGTTGAATAACATGAAAGATTTAATTCAAAGGTAAAATTCAACACTAAAAGTAAAAAGTTTTTCTTTTCTCTTTCTATCAAATGCTAACAACATTTGCGACCGAGTTTTGGTTTTGTTAGAGAGCTCATGAATCATGATAGGTTTTATCATTAAGGAAAAACATTTATTACACTAATTAGTGCAAAAATTTGAAGCTCGCCAAGTTTTAGAAATTAGATTTCACGTAAGAATATCCATCCAGAAATATGTCTTCTTGTTTCAGCATTAATTTATATGTTTGTAATTCTTAAGTAGATACTTTAGGAATAAATTTTTTAAAATTTATCACTTCTGTTTGTCCTAGTTAAATTAGGATTTCTAGCCATGTACACTTACAATTAAAATGCTATTCATTACAATCAAACCTTATTCGATGGCTTTTTTGAATCAATTACAATGTTCATAAGTAAATTTTTGTTTAGCTATATAAACCAAACAAGTTTTAAGATAATTGTTCCTTTTCCTGAAATGCTTTGTTATTAGCAGTTAATCCTAATTAACAAAAACGTTTAAAGGAAACATTAAAGGAAGAAAAGAGAAAAAAGGGAAAAAAAAGGAAATTTGTCATAAAATGTTTAAAATGTTATAAATGGGCTTTTGGAGGCCAAACTTGTTATTGGGTATCCACCCATTATGTAACCCTATTGCTATAAATACAGGGCTACTGATTCCGTAGCCACCAAGTTTACAACACGTTATCAGCACGCACGAGGCTGAGCCGAACCTATGCCGACGGAAGAACACGACGCAAACGGGCTCCCTTCACCGAACGTCGCTAGATCCGGCGGGTAGGATCTAGAGGTAACTCTTTTCCCTAGATCTAATTTTGTATGCGCATATGTTTAGAGCCAAATACTTGGATCGATTGTTTAATGAAAAATCATTGTTTTAATTGTTAAAAATCAACTTTTACAAAAAAAAACGATTTTTGAAGATTAAAAATGGATTTTTTCCAATAAAAATTGGATTTTTATCATCTTCTTCCCCAAAAACCATTAAACCCTAGGGGGTTTTTCCATCGCCACGAGGCCGGAAGCTGCCACACGACCCCCCAACCTCGTGCAATCGCCGCCGCCTGTAGCGGCGACCGCCCCCGCCGCCTGCAGCGGCGGCGACCCCCGCCGCTCGCAGCGGCTGGCGACCCCGTCGCTCGCAGCCGTTGGAAGCGGTAGGCGACCCCGCCACTGGAAGCGGTGGGCAGATCCCGCCGCCTGCGACGGCGGGCACCCCCACCGCCTGCAGCGACGGCTCCACCGCCGCCTGCAACAGCGGGCACCCCCCGCCCGCCGCCGCCAGCGGCGGACGGGCCCCGCCGCCTGCAGCGGCACCCCCTTGCACACGCGTGTCCGGAAACCCTAGCCGCCAGAAGCGGCAACTCATGAGACCAAAAACCCTAACTAGGGTTTGACCACAAAAAAAATTTTAATTTTTCGAATTATTTTCAGATTTAATTACGATTTCTTTTTCGTTAAAATCTGGACAAATTACATGCTTCTAATTCATCGCATTTTATTCGGATTATCTGATTATTATATGTTTAATAATTAGGAAGATCATGCGACCGCTCTACTGTTAGTCAACTAACCTAACAGTGTATGATGTTGCCCAGAGGTCCAATAATTATTAAACGAAAAAATTTCATTTCCATTATAAACTGCATGTGATGATTAATTGCATGTAATGACTAAACTGCCTGTGATGATTAAATGCTTGCTGCATTTTTTCTGCCTGCGACGAATGTTTATATTTGCTGTGGTTTTGGATCGGCTAGCTATCACCATTATTTCCCTTGCATTCTTTTCTTTTTTTTGAGAGAAAAATGTAGTGATGATATTTTTGTAAAATTACAAGACCGGCGGACATCTCAGGAAGATGAAGATCTATTCCAGATGAGTATGGGCCCCATGAGGGGTTCCCGAGTTGTATTTCCATTTTTTGAGACTGTATGGACTGTAATTAATATGGTGATTAGCCGATCCACGCAGCAAATATCTGTGTCTGAAATGCTTAATTATTTATTTTTAAAAAATATCTAATTATTGCTTATTTTTAAACATGCTAGAGAGATAATGGCTAAAATTGCGAGCGTCGACTTCGACGTATTGGATGCTACAGGAAAAAATTATTTAAGCTGGTAGTTGGACAAAAAATTCCATCTGCGAGCACAAGGCTGAGCCATGCCATCGCTGTAGGCGATAAGGTTTCTGATATAGATAAAGTGAAAGGATTTATCTATATCAGACGCCATATCGATCGGACCCTGAAGGCCGAGTACCTGACGGTGGAAGACTCTTATGAGTTATGGACCGCCCTCGAGGATAGGTATAAACATCAAAGAGATGTTATACTTCCCCGAGCGCGATATGAATAGGAGAACCTCCGTATCCAAGACTTTAAGTTTATCGCTGAGTACAACTCGGCACTTTTCAGTATCACCTCACGCCTGAAGTTGTGTGGTGAGAAAGTGACGGAGGAGCGCATGTTAGAGAAGACGTATACATCCTTCCACGAGAAGGATGTTATACTAATGCAGCAGTATCGTGAACAAAAGTTCACGAAATACTCAGAGCTTCTCTCATGCCTTTTGATGGCAGAGCAGAATAGAGACATCCTTCTGTCCACCCATAACTCACGCCCTACCGGCACTGCTCCTGCGCCTGAAGCGCATCACAGCTCCTCCCAGAAGAAGAGGAGCAACTTCAAAGGCAAACCCCAGAAGGGTAAGGCAATGAAGAAGCAGGCTAGAGGACCCCCTCCATGAACCAACAATGAGAGAAAGAAGAAAAATGTGCGTAGAGGCACACGATCCTCCAAGGCATCTGCTTTTTCCAAAGCATTGATAAATACGATGGAACCGTGAATACAATATCCGGTCCATCAGGAATTATTGAAGGATCAGGGGAAGCACATTTTATGCTCTCCAACAAAACACAACTACTAATAAAATATGCGCTTTTCTCCCCTAGCTCTCATAGAAATCTGTTAAGCTATAAAGATATCTGTTTAAACTGATACCACCTTGAGATGGTGAGTAAACAAAACATAGAATTCTTCTATGTAACGTCTCATAAAAACGGTGCTAAAACCACCGTCGAGCGTTTTGAGGGACTCCCATCGGGGCTCTACCATACAAGGATAAGAGCAATGGAAGCAAACACACTCGAGCACCAGAAGTGCGACAATCAACTAGAATTCCAACTCTGGCACAATAGACTATGACACCCTGGAAGGAATATGATGCGTCACATCGTATCCCAATCCCGTGGAATTAACTCGAAAAGCCTGAAGCTACTTCGAAAGGGTGCATCTCCTTGTACCCCTTGTCACAAAGGGAAATTGATTACGAGACCATCCCCCCTGAAGGTGGACTCTGAGTCTTCAAGCTTTCTAGAGAGAATACATGGAGACATTTGCAAGCCTATTCACCCCGCAAGTGGACCATTTCGGTACTACATGGTACTGATTGACGCATCTTCCAAATGGTCGTATGTGTGCCTCCTGTCCACCCGCAAAGTAGCCTTTGCAAAGCTACCGGCACAAATCATAAAGTTGTGGGCATATTTCTCAGATAACCAGTTCAGGAAATTGCATCTGGACAACGCTGGGGAATTCACATCACAAGTCTTTCTAGACTACTGCCAAGCAACCGGCATAGAAGTTGAACATCATGTAGCTCATGTTCACACCCAGAATGGGTTAGCCGAATCTCTTATAAAGAGACTACAATGGACTGCTCGTCCATTGTTGATGCAATGCCAGTTGCCGGTAAATGCATGGGGACATGCCATCTTGCACGCTGCATCGTTAATAAGATTATGACCGTCAGGGAGTCAATCTTATTCTCCGATGTAACTTGCATATGAGAACCCACCGGATATCTCTCACCTGAGGATATTCGGATGCGCTGTCTATGTCCCCATAGCACCACCACGGAGTACCAAGATGGGTCCTTAACGGCGATTAGGTATCTACATTGCATTCGACTCACCATTGCTCATTAGATACCTGGAACCCCTAACGGGGGACGCCTTTAAGGCACGTCTAGCAGATTGTCAGTTTGACGAAAAGACTTTCCCAAACTAGTCATTAACATAAAGAAGCCAGAAGCTTCAAAGACCATTTCATGGGATACCAAAACTTTATCCCATTTTGATCCGCGTATAAACCAATGTGAAGACGAGATCCTGAAGATCCTTCAAATACAAAATACAGTTCACATTTTACCGAACAAATTCACTGACAACCAGAAGATTGTCATATCACACGTCCCTGCTGCAAATACGCCAGCTAGGATTGACATACCCAAAGATGGATGCAATCCACCTGTAACGGCCGCTTTCCGACCGTTCGTATTTTTTTTTCCTGCGTGCACGTGCCTTGCCGTGCACGTATTCTTTTGGCTATTTCTGAGCTCCGGCATATGCGATGCGATATGCCTTTGCGATCGTTTCGGGGTGTTGGATTTTATTGTAATTATTGGGAACGTCTTTTCACTGCTCGTTTTCTCGCGAAACGACTTTGAATGACAGGGGCATTTTAGTCATTTGACTTAAAACACCGTTTCCGATTTTACGTAAATTTTTGGTAGGCGTTACGCACGATCAGGCTCCGTAGATCTGTGCATCTCGTCTCCACGAACGCCCCGATATTTTCGGATTATTTTTCTGACATCCGGTTTGCGAGATATCGCGCAGACAAATCTCGACCGTCGATTTCCCAATAAATTATTTTGTTAGCCAAATCTGGCTAAATCTACCCTTAATCTGTTTTATATCTTTACTAAACTGTTTCTCTATTTTCCCCTAGCCTTACCCCATTCTGCACACCCTTCATCTCTATCTCCCCACGCTTAACCTATAAACTCTATAGTCAAATATCAACTCTAATTTATTAAAACCCTAGCTTTTATTCCCCTCATTCACGTGCAGCCAACCTAGGGCTAAAACAAGTTTTTTTCAGCCGCCACCCCTTCTATTTTTTCCCCCCTCCGAGATCTCCCTCTCCCTCAGCTCTCTCTCTCGAACGGTAGCCGCAAAACCCCTCCGACGCCGCCTGATTTCGCACCGCCCTCGCAGCAATCCGCCGCTCCTGCGGCCCCCTCGCCTAAGCCGCGATCGCCGCTGTGCCCGCAGCGGATTCCCCCCCCCGCCGTCGCACCTCGCCATCGCACCGCCGCCATGATCCGCTCCGCCGTCGCGACCATGGTCCCGTGCAGCAGCCCCTCCTCGCGGTGAGACTTCCCGACTCCGGCCACCGTCTTCCCCACACGGAGCACCGCCGTCTTCCCCTCTATCCGATCTCCCCTCCACGGCGAGGCCGTCCCTCCACGATCCTCGCGAGGCAGCCGCCCTCGCGCCCCATCGCGATCCGCCCCATCGCCCCTCGCGACCACGGCACCCCGATCCCCTCTTTCCAGCATTTCCATCTCGCATCCGCTCCTCAGCGCCTCCCGATCGCCGGCCCTCACTTCCTCGGCCTCCAGTCGCCGCTCCTCACTCATCCCCCTTTCCGACAGCCGCCTCTCCGGTGCTCAACCCATCGACGATCCCCTCCAGATCCAGCCCCCTTCCATCTCCGGCCACCCGCAGTCGGGATCCCGCCGTCCGACACCCTGTCAGCCATCGCTCGACCCCAGGCCTCCCAACACCGCCGCTCTTCCTCCTGTCATCAACCGCCACCGGCCGTTCAACCAACTCCCCTCCAACACAAAAATGCCAACACACCGCCATACCAAGCTACCGACGCCATCCCAACGACTCTGACCTTCTCCTCGATCACACAGCAACAATAACGTGAGTTTTGTAAGCATACCCTCTTTTGTGAACAGTGTATTACATAGGGTAGGGATAGTAAGCTATGATGGAATGGAACCCATGTGATAGTAAACTCATAGGTTGCTATAGGATGCCAGTACACATATTAAGTAGCTAGTAAGAACTTTGAGCAGAAATTGTCCTTGTGTAAACATTATGTTTTTCTATATATACTATTATATTAATGTATATAAGTTATTGTTTAAATGTTAACAGTAGATGGGTAAGTATAGTGTTATTACTAAGAGTAAATCACCTCTAGTTTGATTTTACGATTTCGATGTCACAGATCTGTTTTCCGCTCACTGCCCTCACCTTCCGTTTGCGGCCAGGACGTGTCTTATTAAATTCACCGTAGCCGAGACGCCGTAGACGAGGAGGCGATCCCACCGTTCAGACCCTACTTCCGTTCTACGTCAAACACCGGAGAGGTTGGTCCCCCTTAACTCGTGGTAAAAACCCACACCGTAGCAAACTGAAAACCTAATCTAAAATCTGTCAACGTGAACTAAATTTAGTTTCCCGCACCAGTAAAACGTTGCTCACTGTAGAAATCGACCATCGGACAATTTTATGTGCACATAGGGTAGTGGTCGATTTAGGTTGATAAAACACCAAAAATCGTGACTTTTACAATTAGGGTAGTCCCGACAACCTAGAAATGAACCTAAATAGGATGTTCTGAAAACGAGGCCTGACACCGTCGCCGTGGCGATATTTCAGACGGACTTCCGCGGACGAGACGCTTGGACGAGACGCTTCGAGAGGACGACGCACTCGCCATTTCAGACAAGTGTATCCACTTGCACTTTTGGCCGTGCTTAGGCCCTAGTTGGTTAGAATTGTTAACTATGAACAAATAGAACCGGACGTGAAATGATAGCGTCCGGGACGACTCCTTGACGGCTCAGTCTTGACGACGAAGTCTGAGCCTGACAACAACAACTGTTGACATCATAGGACTATCTTGCGTGTGCGTGCGTGTGGACACCCTAGAATAACAACTCCCTACACTTGTCATGTCGTATCCTGTTACACAAAAAGCCTTCGGGCGTTTCGGATGCTTTCCTCCGCGGAAGTGATCCCTGTTACACAAAAAGCCTTCGGGCGTTTCGGATGCTTTCCTCCACGAAAGTGATCCCTGTTACACAAAAAGCCTTCGGGCGTTTCGGATGCTTTCCTCCACGGAAGTGATCCCTGTTACACAAAAAGCCTTCGGGCGTTTCGGATGCTTTCCCCGCGGAAGTGATCCCTGTTACACAAAAAGCCTTCGGGCGTTTCGGATGTTTCCCTAGCAGAAATGATCCCTGTAAATCTTATCCTGAGTTCCAGGGTTGGGGTAGGGTTGAGTGTGCGCACGGCAAGAGGGTCTGATCCCCCTCGAACCGTAAGGCGTGAACCCTTCGTGTTACACTTGTCTTGTCTTGTCTTGTCTGGTCCTGCCACGTTTCGTCTTGTCACGTCTTGTCTTGACACCGGTAGGTTAGTCCCGTAGTTCGTAGCACACGCTACGACTACTACTTGTCCCGTTTTACTTTCCTGCTACGTTACTTCCAGTTATGTTACTCTGTTATAACCACAGCATGCTAACCAACCAGTAAACTGTTGTGAAATAGAACCTCAGCATGTTAATCAACCAGTAAACCGTTGTTTAAAGTTCGGTACACTTGCAGTTTGGTCTAACCCTTTTTGTAGACCTTACCTGACGTACAGTTCCTTCTTTTGGTGTTGTACGTCAGGTGTTCAGCCAGAGTTCGTGGACGAGGCAGACTTACTGGAGTACGTGGAGCCGAGGACGTCGACCCAGAGTACGCGCCTGACGAGGACCAGACCTAGCGGTCATTTTTAGTCGTCACTTTCGGAGGTTACTATTTTTAGGTTTGTCTTTAAATCTTTTGTTGCCATGCTTAGGCTTCTTTTAGACTTTGTACCAGTTGGATATTATATCTCTAATTTAATGAATGCAACTTCCTTTCCGTACTTTCTGTTGTTTCGAATTATATTAATGCAAGAACCTGAAAATCTTCTAAAATGGTACCTCTACAGACGCTTATTGGGTCCGAGCTTCTTAGCTCTGGCCTAAGCGGGCCTTGTCACGCTTCGCCTCCATCCATTTTGGGAAGCGGGGCGTGACAACCTGCAGCAGAAGCGGCCGTACCTCAACAAAAGAGAGGACGACCCCCATGCTCCAAAGATAAAAACCCTCGAAAGAGGAAAAATCTTGGAGCAATAATAACGATACCACCACAGGATGCTGAGTTCAGCCCAGATACCTCTTCCCTCCTAAAAACCCCTGAAGAGGAAAATGTAGGAGAAATATCATTAAACTATGTACGTACTGGGGAGGTAATGGACAGAAAAAGCACAATTATCGATGATAACTTCTCACTCATTATTGCCACTCACGTCACTGAATACGACGATGATACCGATCCACGCTCTCTGGCAGAATGTAAATGCAGAGAGGATTGGCCAAAGTGGAATGAGGCAATAGGAGTAGAGCTAGACTCACTCTCGAAGCGCAAAGTTTTTGGACCTGTAATCCTAACACCAAAGGGTATTAAACCTGTGGGATATAAATGGGTATTCGTGAGAAAATGAAACGAGAATAATGAGATCGTGCGCTACAAAGCGCGCCTTGTTGCACAATGTTTTTCCCAAAGACCAGGAATAGACTATGACGATACCTATTCCCCGGTCATGGATGCGATCACTTTCCGTTTCATTATTGGCCTATCTACAAAGGAAGGCATGGATATGCCGCTCACAGAAGTTATGACTGCATACCTATATGGAAATATAGATAAGGATATCTATATGAGAATCCTAGACGGATATAAACTAAAGAAAAAATGACATAAAGACCTCGGGACGTCTATTCTGTCAAACTACAAAGATCACTGTATGGTCTCTCACGCCCCGCTTCCCATTATACTTGGGAGCGAGGACGCAAGCGGGTCCGCATGTGCTTAAAACAAGAAGGAGATATTTTTTTCCTTCCTCCTTGGTTTAAGCACATTAAGCGTCTGTGATAACACTTGCAGGTTCTTGCATGCGACTCAAACAACACAGATAATTTATTACAATCTCAAGTCTCAGAAAAGTTACAACAACGCATGAAATGAAAAGAGGGTCAAATGCCCATACAAATTTGAAGGAAACAACAAGTACAAAGATGATGTGAATGCACATCGCTCCTCAGTGAGAGAAATTAGCGGCAAGGCACTCCTGGTCAACCCGCTTAGTCTCTGAGCATGCTCCTCTGCAAACCTGTCTAATACCTGACGTATATTTCACAAGACAAGGAAATATACGTCAGCGAGGGTCGCTCGGCAAGATTTAAAAGATAAGAAGAAACTTGACCCCTTCAAGGTTTTAAAAAACATTTACATGACAATGTGAGTAACAAAATAGAAGTCACGTTAGTTAAAGCGTGGCAGCGTAAGAATCATATGAGCACTGGCCAGTGTAGTGTGCAAAGCAGTGAGCAGGCGAGGTGTAGTGCACAAAGTAACGAACATGACAAGGTGTAATGTGTACAGCAATAAGCATGGCAAGTGTTGTGTATACAGCAATAAGCATGGCAAGTGTTGTGTGTACAGAAATAAGCATGGCAAGTGTGGTGTGTATAGTAGTAAGCATGGTAAGTGTGTGTACAGCAATAACATGGCAATCGTGGTGTGTACAGCAGTAAACATGGCAAGTGTGTGTACAGCAATAACATGGCAAGCGTGGTGTGTACAGCAGTAAACATGGCAAGTGTGGTGTGTACAGCAGTAAGCATGAAAAGTGTGGTGTGTATAGCAAATAACGTGACAAGTGTAGTGTGTACCTTAAATAGCACGGCAGTTCTAAGCAGGTTGAAATAAAGTAATGAGTTGGGAATTTGTAATTTCACGTCCGTGTTTTCTATTCACTCCTAGGGTTCCCGCCTTTAAGACGTGATGAGTAAGTCATTCTCCTCACAGGGGTATAATCATGATTGATACTAACCCACCATATAGGTGGTGTTCTTAAAGACATGACCCTTACATACGCTTAATAGCCGTTCAACCCTAACCCCACCCAAAAGTTTGCCGGAACACGAGCCGGCCAAGTCGACTCTGACGACATCACGATTTCACTATTTCGCCTCTTGGGCACACGAATTCACAATTTCACGATCTCAAGCATTTCGTTCAGTCAATACGTTCCATCAATACGCATTCCATCAAATACCATTCAATCATGAGTGTACGAATATGATGTGCATCATGACATATAGAAAAACTAGCATTTCTTGACGTAACAGTTGAATGTAACGATACTTTAAAAGTTATAAAATACACACTTGCCTGAAGCGATGCGATTTGGGTGTCCGAACGGTAGCAATGCGACGTGTTATATCTACGTCATTAGGTTCATAATATCAAGTCAGAAGTTATTAACTCACTTAGAATTATTATTAGGTCTAATTTGTTAATACTGTTTTCTATTATTATTATCCTAATATAACATCTCATACTTTAAGCCATCACTAATAATTCAAATGTTATAACAGTAACCTACTAGGTATACTAGATATAAGGTACCTCATATATTATTTACACTGTAGTGACAGACCACTTAAACTTAGAAATACACTGTTTACATCATAAGGAGAATATAAACAACCAACATTTATTACTAACCTATATAAATAAACTAACATTAATTTATGGTCACAGCTCATAATATAAAAGTAAGTAATAAAATAACTCATTATAACCTAATACTTATAAATATAATAAGCACTATCATTATAACTAATTTCACCTGTCTCGTCTTCATCTCCCCTTCATTTCTATCTTGTTTCCTTTCTTTCTTCCGCTTGTGGAGAGAGGGCAGATCAGCGGCCATGGAGCTATACGCCAGCAGTGGTGGTCGCAGCAGCAGGCGGGGCGAGGCAGCAGGCGGTGGCTTCGGGCGCTGGGAGGCGGAGATCGGTCGCGCGGCCTGCTGATGGCGTGGCGGCGGCATTTCGTGCTCGTCGGGATCTGGGGCGAACCGAGAGGGTGCCATTGATTCGAGGGAGGAGGGAGAAATAGGGGTGGGCTTGGTGGTTTCGAGGTCATCGAAGTTCAGATCCGATGAGGGAAGAAGAAGAGGCTGAAGGGAACATCGTGAGCTATGGTCACCCGTGTCGATGGGCAGAAGGGCGGCGTGGAGGTGGGATGTGGTTGCCGTCGGGGTGAAGGTGCTGCATGCGACGGGGTTGCTCGTAGGCGAGGACAGGGGTGCCCTGTTTTGAGCAGAGGAGGGAGGAATTTGGGGGCTACCGGTGGCTGGGCTCTTGGGACGCCGGTGGAGGTGGCAGACTGAGGTGTTTGGGGGAAAAGATGGGGTCGACAAAGCTGTCTTGGAGGAGCAGGGCTTAGGGTCATGGGTTGTTCTGTTTTTGAACTGGGAGAGGGAGGAGGGGTCCTGGGCTTTTTCGGGTGGCTGGGCGAGGTCAGGGAGGCCGAACTATCGGAGGTGGTGAGAGGAGAGGCTGACGGGGTGACTGGTCAGAGAGAATAGGCTGGGGTTGCTCGGAGGTTTGGTTGCAGGAGGGGGAGCTCACCGGAGAGGGAGTCGGTGGGCTTTTAAGAAGAGGAAGAAGGCGAAGGCAGGAACTGTGTTTCGAAGGAGGATGGAGTAGCTGGGCTTGGGCTGCCAAAGTCATGGTTCACCGAAGCAGTGATCGGAGTGGTGGACGGTGGAGTTGAAGTGGGCGAAGGCGGGTCGGAGGCTGAAGGTCGGAGTGAGGGGAGGAGGTCGTAGAGGTGTCGTGCGGCGGCGTTTGTTGGGCGATGGACTGAGGGTCGGAGAGCGGGGGATTGTTTGTTGGGTTTTTGAAGTGGGGAGCCTGGGTATCGTGAGGCTGAGGCTCTCGGAGAGATGGGGCGCCGGCGAGTTCGTGAGTTCGGAGATGGGTTACGGTCGCCGGGTGCATGGGTGATGGGTTCGCTCGGGGCGACGGGGCAAAGCTAAGGGATGGCGGGTGAACGGGGGGTGGGTCACGATGGGAGGTCGAGGTGAGGCGAAGGCGTTGAAAAGGTTGGATCAGCGGCTGTGAGATGGGGTTTGTGTGGTCAGAGATGGCGCTGTGGGGTTTGGGGCTCGTCGACGACCCGAGGGGAGGCACGGGAAGAGGGGCAATGGGCTGAGGGTTGCAGGAGGTTGAGTCGATGAGGGGATGGGCTTAAGAAGAAGAGGAACGATGGAGGGGGACTTGCGATAATGGGTTTGCAGAACCAAAGCATGGAGGCGTGGAGTTGTGAAAGCACGTGGGGTTATGGGTTGATGGGGAGGTATCCTTCAGGAGGTTGCAAAGGGAGAAATCGTGTGAGTGAATTTTGGGGTGCGGAGGATGGTTGAAATTGTGTGTGAGTGAGTGGGTAAAATTCTGTGTGATTTCGGTAGGATATGACAATTTTGTTAAGATACTATGAGTAACACGTTAGTTAGATGTTTATTTAGGATATTTTTAGTCATTAAATTAGGATATAATTGGTTCCAATGAAATCTATTAAGAATTATTAAGATATTTAAACTAGAACTTGATTAGGATTGAGATTAAGTTAATTAGGGATTGATTTAGGATAATCGGTGTTGGTTTTGATTTGATTGGAAAACGATTTGATTGATTGGAAAATGATTTGGTCAAGATATTAGAATTTGTTAGATTTGTTTAGGATTATAACAGATCTGGAAGGATCGATTCGGTTAAGCTGCGATTTGATTAGTACGATTTCGCCCCTGTAATCAAAATCAACCAAAATTAAAAAAGATATAAACGCGATCGCTAAGTCACGTCTCGAGCTATAAAAATATACAACCATATATTAATTACTCCGATATCATTATACTAATTAAATTCGTACGAACTTCGCATAGATAAAAACAGGTCCTTACATCCTACCCACCTTATAAAAATTCCGTCCTCGGAATTTAATAAAGCTAACGGAAGGTGTAATGACCGACAAATCAAGCGAGTTTAGAATCGATAATGACGGAAATAAAGTTTAATGGCTAATGAAAATCGGAAAATATGATGACATAATGTCACAATGAGAAACAAGTGAATCAATAGTAAGGAAAAGGATATGATCGCCAAAATGTAAGGTTGACCTGGGAAAGATGTGGTGGGTCCACTGGTTGTTGACAAAGGAAGGTAACGTCTAAGATGATTTCAAGGTCAGGGGAAGCTTATTGGGTCAACTAATAATTTGAAATCCTAAGGCGTAGTAGGATTTTCTATTGAGCAAGGTTGTATTAGAGGTTTCAAGGGAAGGTGTTCTTGAGAATCAAGATTGTAATCTTATCTATGTTGTTTTGGAGTGTTTTGCATAAGCACGACCTGCATGGGCCACCACTAAAACCTGTCACGCCCCGATTCCCATTATACTTGGGAGCGAGGATGCGAGCGGGTCCGCATGTGCTTAAAACAAGAAGGAGATATTTTTTTTCTTCCTCCTTGGTTTAAGCACATTACGCGTCTGCCATAACACTTGCAGGTTCTTACATGCGACTCAAACATCACAGATAATTTATTACAATCTCAAGTCTCAGAAAAGTTACAACAGCGCATGAAATGAAAAGAGGGTCAAATGCCCATACAAATTTGAAGGAAACAACAAGTACAAAGATGATGCGAAGGCACATCGCTCCTCAGCGAGAGAACTTAGCGGCAAGGCACCTGGTCAACCCGCTTAGTCTCTGAGCATGCTCCTCTGCAAACATGTCTAATACCTGACATATATTTCACAAGACAAGGAAATATACGCCAGCGAGGGTCGCTCGGCAAAATTTAAAAGATAAGAAAAAACTTGACCCCGGCAAGGTTTTAAAAAACATTTACATGACAATGTGAGTAACAAAATAGAAGTCACATTAGTTAAAGCGTGGCAGCGTAAAAATCATATGAGCACTGACCAGTGTAGTGTGCAAAGCAGTGAGCAGGCGAGGTGTAGTGCACAAAGTAACGAACATGACAAGGTGTAATGTGTACATCAATAAGCATGGCAAGTGTTGTGTATACAGCAATAAGCATGGCAAGTGTTGTGTGTACATCAATAAGCATGGCAAGTGTGGTGTGTACAGCAGTAAGCATGGTAAGTGTATGTACAACAATAACATGGCAAGCGTGGTGTGTACAGCAGTAAACATGGCAAGTGTGTATACATCAATAACATGGCAAGCGTGGTGTGTACAGAAGTAAACTTGGCAAGTGTGGTGTGTACAGCAGTAAGCATGAAAAGTGTGGTGTGTATAGCAAATAACGTGACAAGTGTAGTGTGTACCTTAAATAGCACGGCAGTTCTAAGCAGGTTGAAATAAAGTAATGACTTGGCAATTTGTAATTTCACGTCAGTGTTTTCTATTCACTCCTAGGGTTCCCTCCTTTAAGACGTGATGAGTAAGTCATTCTTCTCACGGGTGTATAATCGTGATTGATACTAACCCACCGTATAGGTGGTGTTCTTGAAGACATGACCCCTACATACGCTTAGTAGCCGTTCAACCCTAACCCCACCCAAAAGTTTGCCGGAACACGAGCTGGCCTAGTCGACTCTCACGACATCACGATTTCACTATTTCCCCTCTTGGGCACACGAATTCACAATTTCACGATCTCAAGCATTCCATTCAGTCAATACGTTCCATCAATACGCATTCCATCAAATACCATTCAATCATGAGTGTACGAGTATGATGTGCATCATGACATATAGCAAAACTAGCATTTCTTGACGTAGCAGTTAAATGTAACGATACTTAAAAGTTATAAAATACACACTTTCCTGAAGCGATGCGATTTGGGTGTTCGAACTGTAGCAATGAGGTGTGTTATACCTGCGTCGTTAGGTTCATAACATCAAGTCAGAAGTTATTAACTCACTTAGAATTATTATTATGTCTAATTTGTTAATACTGTTTTCTATTATTATTATCCTAATATAACATCTCATACTTTAAGCCATCACTGATAATTCAAATGTTATAACAGTAACCTACTAGGTATACTAGATATAAGGTACCTCATATATTATTTACACTGTAGTGACAGACCAATTAAACTTAGAAATACACTGTTTACATCATAAGGAGAATATAAACAACCAACATTTATTACTAACATATATAAATAAACTAACATTAATATTTGGTCACAGCTCATAATATAAAAGTAAGTAATAAAATAACTCATTATAACCTAATACTTATAAATATAATAAGCATTGTCATTATAACTAATTTCACTTGTCTCGTCTTCATCTCCCCTTCATTTCTATCTTGTTTCCTTTCTTTCTTCCACAGGTGGAGAAAGGGCAGATCGGCGGCCAGGGAGCTGTACGCCGGCGGTGGTGGTCGCAGCAGCAGGCAGGGTGAGGCAGCAGTTGGTGGCTTCGGGTGCTGGGAGGCGGAGATCGGTTACACGGCCTGCTGATGGCGCGGGTGGCGACAGTTCGTGCTCGTCGGGATCTGGGGCGAACCGAGAGGGCACCGTTGATTCGAGGGAGGAGGGAGTAATAGGGGAGGGCTTGGTGGTTTTGAGGTCGTCGGAGTTCAGATCCGACGAGGGAAGATGAAGAGGGCGACAGAAACGGCATGAGCGACGGTCACCCGTGTCGATGGGTAGAGGGGCGGCGTGGAGGTGGGCTGTGGTTGCCGTTGGGGTGAAGGTGCTGCAGGCGGTGGGGTTGCTCGGAGGCGAGGACAGGGGTGCCCTGTTTCGAGCAGAGGAGGGAGGATTTTGGGGCTACCGGCGGCTGGGCTCTCGGGACGTCGGTGGAGGTGGCGAACTGAGGTGTTTGGGGGGAGAGATGGGGTCGACGAAGCTGGCTTGGAGGAGCAGGGCTTATGGCCGTGGGTTGTTCTGTTTTTGAATGGTGAGAGGGAGGAGGGGTCCTGGGCTTTTTCGGGTGGCTGGGCGAGGTCAGGGAGGCCGGACTATCGGAGGTGGTGAGAGGAGAGGCTGGCGGGGCGACTGGTCGGAGAGAATAGGCTGGGGTTCGGAGGTTTGGTTGCAGGAGGGGGAGCTCGCCGAAGAGGGAGTCGGTTGGCTTTTAAGAAGAGGAAGAAGGCGAAGGCAGGAACTGTGTTTCGAAGGAGGATGGAGTAGCTGGGCTTGGGCTGCCAGAGTCGGGGTTTGGCGAAGTAGTGATTGGAGTGGTGGACGGTGGAGCTGAAGTGGGCGAAGGTGAGTTGAGGCTAAAGGTCGGAGTGAAGGGAGGAGGTCGTAGAGGTGTCGTTCAGTGGCGTTTGTTGGGCGATGGACTGAGGGTCGGAGAGCGGGGGATTGTTTGTTGGGTTTTTGAAGTGGGGAGCCCGGGTATCGTGAGGTTGAGGCTCTTGGAGAGATGGGGCGTCGGTGAGTTCGTGAGTTCGAAGATGGGTTATGGTCGTCGGGTGCATGGGTGATGGGTTCGCTCAGGGCGACGGGGCAAAGCTGAGGGATGGCGGGTGAACGGGGGGAGGGTCGCGATGGGAGGTCGAGGTGAGGCGAAGGCATTGAAAAGGTTGGGTCAGCGGCTGTGAGATGGGGGTTGTGTGGTCGAAGATGGCGCTGTGGGGTTTGGGGCTCGTCGACGACCCGAGGGGAGGCACGTGAAGAGGGGCAGTGGGCTGAGGGTTGCGGGAGGTTGAGTCGAGGAGGGGATGGGCTTAAGAAGAAGTGTAACGAAGGAGGGGGACGTGCGGTAAGGGGTTCGCAGAACCAAATCATGGAGGCGTGGAGTTGTGCAAGCACGTGGGGTTATGGTTTGATGGGGAGGTATCCTTCAGGAGGTTGCAAAGTGAGAAATCGTGTGCGTGAATTTTAGGGTGCGGAGGATGGTTGAAATTGTGTGTGAGTGAGTGGGTAAATTTCTGTGGGGTTTCACTAGGATATGTGTAACGGCATGTACTCACTATTCGTAATACGGCTGTGCATATAGCAATTTCGGGTACCTGATTGGTTTTGTTGCTTTGTATGTGAGTCGTGTTATTGGGTCGATAGGGCTGTAGCACCTTGGTCGCATCCTTAGCAAGCCAACCCCCGACGTGTGCCTAACTTGGCATTACTGTCACCTTTGGACCCCGTATCCTTTGCACTCTTTTCGTGCACGTAGTCTTGTTCGTGCACGTATTTATTTTAGACTTTGTCTGTATCCGAACCCTATAGTGTGATATGCCGTTGTGACCCTCTTGAAGAATATTAAATTGTGGCATTAATTTGGAACGCCATTTCACAGGTCGTTCTCCCACGATTTGACTTTGTTTAATGAGACGTCTCGATTTTCACTTTTGTCGTGAGGCCTTTTTATTTTTAGTTTCATTTCTCGTTGTCGAAATTGTGATCCGTCTTCTTATTTTTGTTTCTCTCATCGTTACGGTCACCCCAGTATTTATTTCACAATTTTAGAGCCCCGTTTGAACCACTTTCACTTTTTCCCCAGTTTAGATATTAGTTTAACCCTAAGTTCTCATGGCTTATATCCGTAATATAATTATTATTATATTATACACCCAAGAAAGTTGACTCAGCCCTCTCCTTGAACTTGGCCGCACACACCCATGTGTGAGAGAGAGAGAATAGGGTGTGAGATTTCTTTATCAATTGATAATAACAATTCCTTTAATATCAAACAACCCTAACCTAGCCCTAGACCTAGTCACCCATGTTTTCAGCCCTCTACCCACGTCATGCACCCTCATCCCTTTTAATAGCAGCCAAGGGTTTTGCTTTTTCATAGCAAATGCAAAGTAGAAGCCGTCGGCCCTAAATATTTTCGCACGCAACAACTCAAGCCCCAGGCGCCCCATGCAAACGCCCCAACCCTCTGTTCTCTGGCCTAAACCGCCACTGTGAGTCTCCTCTCTGGCTCTCTCTGCTGCCTTACTGCTGTTCTCCACCGCAGCAGCCGCTGCAAGCCGCAACAACCGCAGTAACTCACAGCAGCAGCGAACGGCAGCTGCAGTCATCGCTGTCGCCACCGCTGCCACCGCCCATGGCCTCCAACCAGTGCCGTCAACCCCCCTTGAACCCCCTTTCACCGTTGACAGCCCCTTGGTCGCTGTCTTCGGGCGAACAGTAGCTTCCTCGTGCGGCAACGATGTCCTGACGCGTCGTTACGCTCCCCATCGTTCTCGCTCGCTGTTGGGTTCTTCCGATAGCCATGTACCTCTCCTAGAGGTGTTTTACGACGTCACTATCATTCCCTACGATGCTCAACATCATAGTCTTCGTGTACGTCGACCCGTTCGTCCCCGTTCGTTGTTACGGCTTCCCGTGAGCCGTAGAACGTCTACCGATCACTTTGCTCACTGTTTGGATTCTTCTCGCTGATCTGGTCACTGTCCAAGGATTGGCGATCGTAGGAATCTATTTTGGAATCTGGAATTAGGAGTGTTTTCTTTATTCCAACCCCTGGCGTCGCTACCCGACGCCAGTGTAGCTCTCGCGGCGTGTAAGGGTAATTTTCTGATCACTTAGGACCCCCGACCAATGCAAGCTAATCAAGATTAAAAATCGGTATTTTAGTTGCTAAATCACTAATGAAGATAATTTAAACAGGGACTGTAGGTTGGTGAATCTGAGCACATAGGTAGATTGGACTGGTTGGACGGTGTTTACAGAACGACTGATTGCAGGCAAGTGAAACTTGCCAAACTTGTGTTTTAGGCCACGTTTTAGGCAATCTCTGTTTTTACCGTAAAAGAGACTAGGCGATGAAATGATACTCGCCTAGACGCAATTTTAAGATCTAGCTTGACAACGAATCTAGATCTGACACCCTGCCATGCCATTCATTCATTTCACCTGCCACGTTTAATTTCCATATCTGTACGCTCTTTACTTTTGCTCTGACATGCCTGTGATGTTTAAATTCCTTATCTGTACGCACATTATTTGTAATCTTGTCATGCCATGCGTCATTCCATGCTTGAATGTTTGTTTTCGTAGCACACACTACTTGTACTTTCTTGTTCAGGCTAGGCACCTGCGTTGCAGGCACAACCCTATGCCAAATACACTTCCTGGCTCGTGATCCAGAAGCGGGCTACATGTGTTGGTCAAAAGTCAATGCCCGATTACACGTGGAGGGGTAGGGTTAAGCGATCACTTGAGCTTAGGAGTTGGCCCGTACAGCCACTCCAGCCAAAAGGCGTAAACTCTGTGCACGACGTGTTTACTTGACTTGTAAAATCCATGTGAATGTTTTACTTGCTTTGCTACCCTTTCCATGTGTTACTTGTTGCACTTTATTACTTGTTGCATTCATAACTTAAACTGCCATGTCATTGCATACTTTAGAACTGCTAGGTTGCTTCCCTTTCTTTTAGTTTCCTTGCACAAGTCTCTTGTAGACTTGCTGACATGCGCCCTCGTCTCTTTTGGGTGTCGCATGTTAGTTTCTGAGCCAGAGTCCGTTGCTGAGGACGAGGTGTTTATTGACGTTGAGCCTGGGTCCACTGTTGACGTGGAGTACGAGGACACCGGCGACCAGTCGTAGAGACTTCTTTTGGTGTTACTTTCTGCTTAGTTCTTGTTAGGTTATTGGTGTGTAGCGCCCTTTCTTTCTGTACGTTTGTTTATTCTGTTGGCCATGCTTAGGCCTTTTAGAATCTTTTTAGCCTGGTGGCTTTTCTGTTATGTTAAACTTTATTTGTGGACATTCTGAGATTTGAATATTATATCTCTCTTTCTTTTATTATTATTTTTGTTCTGTTTCGTAATTGCAAGGACCTATACTTGGTTATTCCAGACGTTTTACAGACTGTAGCCTCCCATCTTCAAGTATGAGCGGGCTTTTCACGCCTTGCCTTCCGTTTATAGGAAGCGGGTCGTGACAGGTTCTATTGGTGGCCCATGCAGGTCCCTCTTGCAATTGTGAATTATCAGAACAACGATAATAAAAATAGAATGCCCATTAAATAAATTAAAACATCCAAGTCATAAGCATTGAGTCTAATTTTATCGTTTCCTATGTCTTCGGTGGCTGATAGACGTGTTGCCCAAACACCTGTCTCAGCTTAGTAGGGAATCCATTAGATCAGGACTATAATAAGACTTAGTTAGACGTATGTGCTTGCTAGTTAGAGGTCCCTGATTGTTAGCTAGACTCCATGCTAGAGATTGATATAATCGTCTTAGGAGTTACCTTAGTGGTTCCTGTCTAGCTCTGACCATGATAGACTTCTAGAATTCCTTTAGTCGTTCGCTTTGGTTCGTCGATTTCGGGCCAAGCCGAACGCAGTTCATTACAGTCTAGTTCCTTAGAAAGTCTTAGCGCTAAGTTTCCTAATCTTTGGTTGTTCGACCGTAGGAGTTTCCCATAGATTTTCCTGAGTCATATCCTAGGCGTATTTTGAATAAGACCACGCGATCTTATTCTTGCCCTCGTTTCACATAATCGCTTCATGGCGATTATCGTTAATCTTTCGAATTTTCTCCGTTGCAAATCTTGAATCCTTCAAAGTCAATTTCGATTTTTCCTTATTAAAAGTTTTCGCTCAGTTTAATTGTTGTTTTTAAAACACTCTTCTTATATATTTAATTCCTTACTATTCAATTGAGTTAAAATCCTTTCGTAGATTTTGGAGTCTATTAGTTGTAATTTTTAACGTAGCTATTTGCTAAACAATATTTCTCGCATTTTGGTTTTAAAACTTTATTACTATTTTGATAATTCGATATACCATTTTTTTTTCTAAACTACGAAATTCATTTTAGCCTTTTTACCATACATACTTTAGAATATCTTCCAAGATAAATAGAATTTCAATTATTTTTATATATATCAGTTCTAGGTTCGTTGTACGCGTACTTTAATATCTTTGTATAAATCTGTTTCTTTTGGCAAATCCGGGTTTCTCTAAAAGCATTTTCAATATTATTCATTTGAAATTTCTCTCCAGTTTTAAGACTTGGCAAATATTTAGCAAGAGCATAACTTCTCTACACTATACTTGATCTGATTTCATTCTTTGAATTTCGAGACTTTTGTCGAAATTATTAAATTACTGCCGCATAATATTTTCTAACATATGTCCTTAATGTTCGTATGAACGTTTTATTCTTCCTTATAATGATTTTCAATAAGCTAATAAACCATTTTTCTTATTATGTATATACGACTCAAACTTATTTCGAACAACTCATTTTATCGATCACCAATATTTTTCTATGCATAAGAGGACTCCAACTTTTGATGTACGACCAGTTTTGTACTCTTCGTATTTTAACTTATATCTTTTACACACTATTTTCTTGTATCCTATAAGAGTATCATTACATCTCCTAAACATTCACAATTATACCCCTGATTCACCTAACCAAGCTGTCTCCTTATCTTCGTCCTATCTGAACTCGTGCTTTTCGACCTTTCTTTCGTTACGCTTATGGCTTCGGTTTCTTTCCTATTGTTTAGCTATTAGTGCTTGTCGTTGCATGTGTCAACCTTAGTATAGTTTGGTGGGCCATTAGTATAAGTTGTTATGTCATGGTGGTGCATGCATATAGGTGGAGTGTGTGGACCCGTATGAGCGTGTAACCCTTAGTATATTAATATTTGACTCTTGTATTATGTATGTATAATCAGTGTTATTCGTGATATAAGTGTGAAGTTGTATATATGGTGGTGTTATTATATATGTGCGGATAGCTATGTCACTTAGGAATTTGTATTGGCATATCTGTTAGTTGAGTATGTGGTTCGAAGATACTTGTGAATGCGTGATATGTATATATATATATATATATATATATATATATATATATATATATATATATATATATATATATATATATATAAGGAAGTCAGGTGAATGTTAGGTGTACTGATAATAGGTATACTTATAGTTAAGTGAGTAGACCTATTATATGACCTATATGTTAGTACGTATGAGTATATGCTCGTACGTGATATGTATTGTGCTTAGACGTAAGTAGTTATGTAATTGCTGCATGAGTATATATGTGATATACGTATGGCAGTAGGATTATAATTTTGATTGGTATTGCTTGCTTTTACGGGATGTTGTGTGCGTGTATACCATGAGGTATACACGATTATTGCATATCTTAACTATGTATGGATAAGTAGATGTGTTGGTATATAAATTATAGGTAGATGGATATGGTGTGAATATATATGTTACATGTGTGTGACTATACGATGAATGCATGTATTAGGGAGGGTATTATAATTATACGTGTGCTGATGTCTGTAATATTATTATGGTAAATAAAGTGATTGAACTACGTGGTGTTACCTGACAAAATATTAAGTGTGATTGACATTATGGTATGTATATGGTTGTGTTGGTAGATGTGTATACATTGGAGTGGTATTGGTATTGGTATAGATACCGTGTTACGTACATAGAGTATTCTGATATGTGTTTTGAGTCTCACTCAAGCTTGAGTGGGTATACTCTAAGTATATTGTTACATATGTATGTGGTTTGCGTGTAGTACCATAAATATAGCGATGGATGATGTATGTATAGTGATAGGATTGTTTGTGCCTGGTTGTGTTACGCACATGATTGTGGGTCGCTATACCAGTATATAGTTATAGGTGTTGGTCTTGTGGTATAGTTATTTACTAAGGACTTGCCTGTGTGAACGTATGTGTGCTAGCTAAACTAGGTGTGTAGTTGTGCTGAGTATATAGTGGTATGATTGGTATATATGAATGGAATATTAGCGTGTGTGGGTGTGCACCATGCACGGGTAAGTATATGCTTAGTTATAGGTATTGGTGACTATGGTATGTGTGGCGTGTCGTGAATATAGTTATAGGACCGTATGTGATGAGAATATATGGTGAAATATTTGCATGCATTTGAATGACTATATAATTGTGAAATTATAGTAGTGGTAAATGTATCTTAGATATAATAACATGATTTAATATTGAGTGGTGTGGTTACTTGTGTTGATATGTTGGCATTGAATGTACACTGGGAGATATAGGGAGTAGTGTATCCTTATTGTTTTGTTCATAGGTAGTTATCTAAACGTGGAGTATTACGATGGTATTTGCTGGTGTGAACTATTTAATTGTTTGTGAGTATGTGCACCATGGTATGTAATAAGAGTTTAATAGTTATATAGGGATGTACGTGATTATATGAATGATTGAAGTACGTGTATGAATTTGACTGACTATGATAGGTGTAAGTTTAGAATGTGAGTAAATATATATATATATATATATATATATATATATATATATATATATATATATATATATATATATATATATTGGTAGTGTTACTGCTTGACTACCTAGTGCATATATACGCACTTGTAGTGACTATATCTGGTTTGAATTATAATGTGATAGGATTTGGGGTAGTTACTAGAGCGACTAGATATGTTAGAAAGTCCGAGGACGGAATTTGTCCTAAGGTAGGTAGGATGTAACGGCCTGTACTCACTATTCGTAATACGGCTGTGCGTATAGCAATTTCGGGTACCTGATTGGTTTTGTTGCTTTGTATGTGAGTCGTGTCGTTGGGTCGATTGGGCCGTAGCACCTTGGTCTCATCCTTAGCAAGCCAACCCCCGACATGTGCCCAACTTGGAATTATTGTCACCTTTGGACCCCGTATCCTTTGTACGCTTTTCGTGCACCTAGTCTTGTTCGTGCACGTATTTATTTTAGACTTTGTCTGTATCCGAACCCTATAGTGTGATATGCCGTTGTGACCCTCTCGAAGAATATTAAATTATGGAATTAATTTGGAACGCCATTTCATGGGTCGTTCTCCCACGATTTGACTTTGTTTGATGAGACGTCGCGATTTTCACTTTTGTCGTGAGGCCTTTTTATTTTTAGTTTCGTTTCTCGTTGTCGAAATTGTGATCCGTCTTCTTAGTTTTGTTTCTCTCGTCGTTACGGTCACCCCAGTATTTATTTCACAATTTTAGAGCCCCGTTTGACCCACTTTCACTTTTTCCCACAGTTTAGATATTAGTTTAACCCTAAGTTCTCTTGGCTTATATTTCTAATATAATTATTATTATACTATACACCCAAGCAAGTTGACTCAGCCCTCTCCTTGAACTTGGCCGCACACACCCATGTGAGTGAGAGAGAATAGGGTGTGAGATTTCTTTATCAATTGATAATAACAATTCCTTTAATATCAAACAACCCTAACCTAGCCCTAGACCTAGTCACCCACGTTTCCAGCCCTCTACCCACGTCATGCGCCCTCATCCCTTTTTATAGCAGCAAAGGGTTTTGCTTTTTCACAGCAAACGCAAAGTAGAAGCCGCCGACCGTAAATATTTTCGCACGCAACAACTCAAGCCCCAAGCGCCGCACGTAAACGCCCCAACCCTCCGTTCTCTGGCCTAAACCACTGCCGTGCGTATCCTCTCCGGCTCTCCCTGCCGCCCGCCCACTGTTCTCCGTCGCAGCAGTCGATGCAAGCCGCAACAACCGCAGCAGCAGCGAACGACAGCAACAGTCGCCGCTGCCGCCGCCGCTGCCACCGCCCGTGGCCTCTAACCACCGCCGTCGACCCCCTTGGACCCCCTCTCGCCATTGACAGCCCCTTGGTCGCTGTCTTCGTGCGAACAGCAGCTTCCTCACGCGGCAACGACGTCCCGACGCGTCTTTGCGCTCCTCGTCGTTCTCGCTCGCTGTTGGATTCTTCCGGCAGCCCTCTACCTCTCCAAGAGGTGTTTTACGAAGTCACTATCATTCCCTACGACGCTCAACATCGTAGTCTTCATGTATGTCGACCCGTTCGTCCACGTTCGTTGTTATGGATTCTCGTAAGCCGTAGAACGTCTACCGATCACTTTGCTCGCTGTTTGGATTCTTCTCGCTGATCTGGTCGCTGTCCACGGATTGGCGATCGTAGGAATCTATTTTGGAATCTGGAATAAAGAGCGTTTTCTTTATTCCAACCCCTGGCGTTGCTACCCGACGCCAATGTAGCTCTCGCGACGTGTAATGGTAATTTTCTGATCACTTAGGACCTCCAACCAATGCATGCTAATCAAGATTAAAAATCGGTATTTTAGTTGTTTAATAAATCACTAATGAAGATAATTTAAACTGGGACTGTAGGTTGGTGAATCCGAGCACATAGGTAGATTGGACTGGTTGGACGGTGTTTGCAGAACGACTGATTGCAGGTAAGTGAAACTTGCCAAACTTGTGTTTTAGGCCACGTTTTAGGCCATATGCGTTTTTAGCGTAAAAGAGACTAGGCGACGAAATAATACTCGCCTAGACGCAATTTTAAGATCTAACTTGACAACGAAGCTAGATCTGACACCATGCCATGTCATTCATTCATTTCACCTGCCACGTTTAATTTCCATATCTGTACGCTCTTTACTTTTGCTCTGCCATGCCTGTGATGTTTAAATTCCTTATCTGTACGCACATTATTTGTAATCTTGCCATGCCATGCATCATTCCATACTTGAATGTTTGTTTTCGTAGCACACGCTACTTGTACTTCCTTGTTCAGGCTAGGCACCTGCGTTGCAGGCACAACCCTATGCCAAATACACTTCCTGGCTCGTGATCCAGAAGCGGGCTACATGTGTTGGTCAAAAGCCAATGCCCGATTACACGTGGAGGGGTAGGGTTAAGCGATCACTTGAGCTTAGGAGTTGGCCCGTACAACCACTCCAACCAAAAGGCGTAAACTCTGTGCACGACGTGTTTACTTGACTTATAAAATCCATGTGAATGTTTTAGTAGCTTTGCTACCCTTGCCATGTGTTACTTGTTGCACTTTATTACTTGTTGCATTCATAACTTAAACTGACATGTCATTGCATACTTTAGAACTGCTAGGTAGCTTCCCTTTCTTTTAGTTTCCTTGCACAAGTCTCTTGTAGACTTGCTGACTTCCGCCCTCGTCTCTTTTGGGTGTCACATGTTAGTTGCTGAGCCAGAGTCTGTTGCTGAGGACGAGGTGTTTGTTGACGTTGAGCCTGTGTCCACGGTTGACGTGGAGTACGAGGACACCGACGACCAGTCGTAGAGTCTTCTTTTGGTGTTACTTTCTGCTTAGTTCTTGTTAGGTTGTTGGTGCGTAGCGCCCTTTCTTTCTGTACGTTTGTTTATTCTGTTGGCCATGCTTAGGCCTTTTAGACTCTTTTTAGCCTGGTGGCTTTTCTGTGATGTTGAACTTTATTTGTGGACATTCTGAGATTTGAATATTATATCTCTCTTTCTTTTATTATTATTTTTGTTCTGTTTCGTAATTGCAAGGACCTATACTTGGTTATTTCAGACGCTTTGCAGACTGTAGCATCACAGCTTCAAGTCTGAGCGGGCTTTTCACGCCTCGCCTTCCGTTTATGGGAAGCGGGTCGTGATAATATGACAATTCTGTTAAGATATTATGAGTAACACGTTAGTTAGATGTCTATTTAGGATATTTTTAGTCATTAAATTAGGATATAATAGGTTCCAATGAAATCTATTAAGAATTATTAAGATATTTAAACTAGAACTTGATTAGGATTGAGATTAAGTTAATTAGGGATTGATTTAGGATAATCGTTGTTGGTTTTGATTTGATTGGAAAACAATTTGGTCAAGATATTAGAATTTGTTAAATTTGTTTAGGATTATAACAGATCTGGAAGGATCGATTCGGTTAAGCTGCGATTTGATTAGTACGATTTCGCCCCTACAATCAAAATCAACCAAAATTAAAAAGATATAATCGCGATCGCCAAGTCGTGTCTCGAGCTATAAAATTATACAACCATATATTAATTACTCCGATAAATCACTATACTAATTAAATTCGTACGAACTTCGTATATATAAAAACAGGTCGTTACATGGTCTAAAACAGTCAGGTTGAATGTAGTATAATAGACTCAGTGAATTCCTAAGGCAACAAGGATTCACAACAAATGAAGTCTGCCCTTGCATCTTTATAAGAGCAAAGGGAACATGATTCGTAATCATTGCCGTCTACGTAGACGACCTAAACATCATCGGATCTCCTGAAGAGATAGGTGAGATATCCAAAAGTCTCACACAGACTTTTGAGATGAAAGACCTTGGCAAAACGAAGTTCTGCCTAGTTTTACAAATTGAATACTTGAGCGGAGGAATCCTGTTACACCAATCGACATACACAAAGAAGTTGCTGAAAAACTTCCTTATGGACAAATGTCATCCGCTTTGCACACCAATGGTTGTCAGATCATTGGATGTTAATACAGACCCCTTCCGACCGCTAGAAGAGGGGGGAGGGAGCACTGGGTCCTGAAGTACACTACCTAAGTGCAATTGGAGCACTCCTATACCCGGCAAATTGCACGTGTATCGATATAGCGTTCACAGTTAAGCTACTAGACAGATACAGTTCAGCACCCTCAAGGCGCCACTGGAACAGAGTGAAGCACCTTCTGCGCTTCCTCCAAGGGTCTGTGGACCTGGGACTATACTTCAAGAAAGGTGCATCCTCCGACTTAGTCGGTTATACAGATGCAGGAAACAAGTCCACCGCATACACCGCAAAGTCCCAGACCGGTTTCGTGTTCACATACAGTGGGACGATCATCTCATAGAGATCTGTGAAGCAGACTTCGACAGCGACCTCATCCAACCACTCCGAGCTCATAGCGATCCATGAAGCTAGCAGAGAATGATTTTGGCTTCGATCAGTCATCCACCACATCCTCAAGACTACCGGCCTGAAGAGGAGAGATCTTGGACCAACCACCATGTACGAAGACAATGCTGCCTGTATCGCTCAACTACGAGGTGGCTACATCAAATGTGACAGGACGAAGCACATTTCCCCAAACTCTTCTGGACGCATGAACAATAAATAGACAACTAGATTGACATCCAGCAGATCCAGTCTTGCAACAACCTGACAGATCTATTTAATAAAGCTTTACCTCACAGTACCTTTAGAAAACTTGAACTAGGGATTGAGATGAGACAGTTGAGAGATTTACAAGCCTGAAGCTTGTACGTTTCAGGGGGAGTTAATGTCGGGCTGTACTCTTTTTCCTTTGGCTATTGGTTTTTCCCACTGGGTTTTCAATAGCCAAAGGTTTTAACGAGGCAACCACATCAACTCTGGATCAGAAGTATCCACCTCTGATGTTATCCATCGATCAGGGAAAGTTACAGAGACTTGTACTCTTTTCCCTTAGCCACTGGTTTTTCCCACTGGGTTTTCCATGGCAAAGGTTTTAACGAGGCAAGTGCTCTTTAACTTGGGATCCAGAAGTATCCATAGACCCATGATCAGATAAGCTCTATGAACCCTGAAGCATTCATTACGGCTTACAACAATGGATGGATAAGGGGAAGTGTTATAAACGGGCTTTTGGAGGCCCAACTTGTTATTGGGTATCCACCCATTATGTAACCATATTGCTATAAATATAGGGCTACGGATTCCGTAGCCACCAAGTTTACAACATAAAAGTAATTGTCAATCCAAATTAATTTTAAGATCAATAAGTAAATTAAAAATTTAGAGCTCTTCAAATTAACAAATCATGATGTTAGAGATCTTCAAGCGAATAAAAAAGAGGAAAATGAATGAAAGAAAAGTGGAGAACGCTAAATGGAGAGAAAAAATAAATGTACATATATAAATGGGTATATTGTTAGGGTATTTGGGTAATTTACGAACGAATGAAAATTGACAAACTCACTTGTTTATATTGGTATAGTCATAACCCGTGCCCGCGGGCACGTTTCATTTAAGATTTTCACCTACGAAATCTTTGTGCCTCAAAAAATTATTTCCACAGCCAAAATTTAAAAAAACAACAAATTAGCGTAAAATTATTTAGTGGCATGGGCACCTTTGGCGCAGAACAAAAAATTCGGCGTATGCGCTTTTGGCGCGGAACAACAAATTAGCGTTAAAAAATATAGCGGAACAACAAATTCGGCGACGCGGAACATAAAATTCGGCGCGGAACATAAAATTTAGCGTAAAAAAGTTTATCGGGCGCCTTCGGATTTTCTATCCTACAAATCAAGGAAGTCAAAGTAATTGGCTTTTGTGGGCATACACCTCACTTTTTTTTACATCTTATGATGCATGTGGTGAAAACTTCTTCTTACTCGTGATTTTTGGTCCTCTTTGGTTTTTAGCATGCAGGTCATAATGACTGTTCAGATAGAAACTTTTTACTTGTGATTTTTAGCATGCGCGGGCGCCTTTGATTAGAAATTTCTTGCATTAAATTCTCAGCATTAAAATTTTGAAAGAAAATGACCCAAGTTTCAAAACCAGAGGACAACTTTTTATGTATTAAATTTAAACGAATATTAATATTGTTGCACTACAATTTTAGTTCCACCTCCAAAAGTTTTACCCCAAAATTTTTCAAATACTATCATCCCAAATATTCACTCATCAAGATTAAATCTGAACCGTCTTTCTATCAACTTGTTTATCCTAGTCACCTTGTCGTAGTCAACCCTAGAATTCAAAAAAGATGTGTTTTATATAATAGATACATAGATATAAGTTATCAAATTATAGTACAAACATAGATCATGTTAAAAAATTAGTCTAAATATTAATTGCTAAAATACAGTGATCAAATGAAATTCCAACAAAATTTCAATTCTAACTAGTTAAGTCGTCGAGGAGCTATATTTGAATTCGAGCCAATTCGTATCTATCAATGTCCTAATGAGCCAAGCTCGAGATTGAGCTTAGCTGAGCCAAAAAAAAACTTGTTCATTAATTTTAGCTAACAATTTCTGTTCACGCTTGGGTCTTCAAAAATGAAAATGAATGAACACAAATAAAACCATACTCAGCCACGCAAAAAAAAGGGTGGTGAGACTTGAGACGACCTGAAAATGGGACCGATGCCAGTCGACCAACGCCACAGCAGTTGCGTCTGTCGGTGACCCGGCGGTGGGTGTGGCCCCGTGGTTGTGCGGCTACCACGGCGGTGGGGCCCACATCGGCTGTCTGTACACCAACAGCTTTGGTGCCTTCCAATTGCTGGGCTTTAACGCCACTCCACGAGACCCGCTGATGAAAGAGCGAGAACCATGAAGCAAAAAAGGAATTATTAAAGAAAATGAAACGCCCACCTGTCCACCAAACCCTCTTCATTACCAAATTAATTAAGTCCTAATCAAAGCAGAAGACCTCCCACCCGTCCACCAAACCCTCCTCATTATGAAATTAATCAAGTCCTAATTAAAGCAGACGAAGGATCATTTAAACTAAATCCTAACTACAAGGGTCGGTACAAGGATCATTCCAACGCTTATCTTGGCCAGGGTTGATTGAGTTTTCTATTTAACCCGATAGTGTTTGCTTTATGGAATAGGCCCAGCTGGATTAGTCCTTAGTTACGCGTGCCCTGACACGTGCTACGCACGTGCATGGGGGAAAACAAGAAGAAGGGGAAGAACAGAGAATCACATCTCGTTCTCGCTTTTCTCGGCATTGTAAAAGGCCGATTTTCCAAAATATCTGTTAACACGGTAGCACGTGAAATTACGATTCTCTGTGACATTATCATCTTTGCCGTTGACTGCATTCGAGGAAGGAATTGGGAGACATCTTATATATGTTAATGCTATTAAATTTAAGGAGTTGAAAGTAGTATTGTGGGAAAGCTAGTAATGTTGTGAAATTTAGAGAGTTGTCTGGCTTGGATGTCAATCTAGCTACCTTTATCGGTTTATGAGAATGATCAAAATATAACACCACGTCTACTTTCGAGTTACCTTTATATGTTTATGAGAATGATGAAATTATAACACCACTTCTACTTTCGAGTTAAACATAACTGAGATAATCCCAAGTTACAACTAAAAAAGAAGATATGTTAAATTTATGGTTTGAGTCGAAGTTATATTGATACTTGTTGTTAAAGTTTACGCTTCAAACTCTATTCTAGATGGTCTGTTGTCACCCGACGTCTGGTGGTATAGGACCAGACTTCTGGTTCTGGCCACTCCAAGATGATAAATCAGTTAGATACGTCAGACGTCTGATGTTATATGATCAGGCGTCTGACAGAAGGATCAGACGCCTGACTACTTGCCTTCAGACAGCTGAATAATCTGGGGATGTAATTCAAGACAACTCTGTCACGCCCCGATCTCCTAAATATACATTCTCGGGTATTCGTAAAGAACGCGAAAGGACAAGGCCGCGACAGTATTTAGACTCAAGTCTTTGACCCCTTGAACCTAAACACTACTAAGCGTAAATCATAATTACTTACAAATTTTCACACAGGCCACTGCGACTGCGACTACCGTAAGAACCGTTTACCTTGCAAAACTAAACAACACACACTAGAGTGGGGGTGAATAGTGTAATAGCAATAATTGTGCAATTAAAAATTAAACTTGCAAATGGGGAATTATAAGTGCAAGAGGAGATTAATTAATGCAATTAAGCAAACGCAAACACATAGGAGTTTACTCTGGTTTCCAAAAGTTGGGTATATCCGGCCACACCAATATCCACTATAATCCTACATAAGGTAGTGAATACAACTCCCTACACAAGGGACACCCTACACAAGGGATTTGTCCTACACAAGGACTCACACAAATCATATACAAGGATTAGTCTTACAAAATGACTCAAATTCCCACAAAGAGAGAAGCTAACACTCACAAAGAGAGTTATGGTTTCAATCAAAAAGATGAAATAAAAGGACTCTTACCTATGCCTTGATGAGATGAACTTACTCAAAGATGAATGCAAGACATGGAAGAGAATCTCCAAGTGTTGAGATGAACTTCGATCAGGCGCCTGATGTAACAGCTCTATTATCCCAACGGTTATACTCTGTGCCAGGACAGGCAGCTGTAGAAGACTACACAGGTGCCTGTAAAGGCTTCATCAGGCGACTGCCATAAAGGAGGATTGGAGCTCAACTCTTCAAGCTTGAGTAGCCTTGATTATCCCAATCATATTTCAAACTCTTGATGAGCAATCTTTCACAAAGTTTTTACTCTCCAAAATGCTATTCTTCAATTGTTAAACAAGAGACTAAAACATTGAGAGTCATTAGCAACAATATAATGTTGTGATCATCATCAAAGCTATATTGGACTAAAAATCCAATACCTAACATTCTCACCCTTTTTGATGATGACACACATCATGTAAAAGATAAATAAATAAAGCGCAATGCTAATGAGCTCCCCCCTACTTATATGCACCAATTGTAAATAATAAATCAATAAAGCTTCAAATCAATTGTGACATATAATAGAAAGATTACATAAACCTTATCTCTCCCCATATGACTTACATAAACCAGATCTATCTCCCCTTAGCATTGTCAAAAAGGTGGACACAACATACAAGAAATAATTCTTGACATTGATTCCCTTTAAAAATGTGACAAAATCCAAGAGATTAAGAGATGTTTGATACCTGATAGGAAATCTTAAGTGGGTATCAATCACTATCACATGCTCCCCTAGATCATAGAAAAGGTCAAAATGTTGATTTCTATGATCTGATCAACGTCAATTGGAGCCATTGGCCAAAATTGTATCAATGCATTGATATAGAAAGATTAAGCATCATTGATACAAATGACATTGCCAAGATAAAATATATCATATACAATGCTGGCAACATCAATTGGTTAAGTTTGATACCACAATAACTAATTGTAGATAATGATCTCAAAAATAAACCAAAATGAGAGATAAAATATGTTTTAAAATAATTTTAAACATACATAACAAATTAACTCAGTCATTGTCATACACATGGATCAACAAAAACATATATGACAATGAAATCCACAAAGTCCTATTTTCATTAAAAAAATAGTTTGAAAATATTTTCAAAATCATGAAAAACCACACTCAATCAATGGGGATATGTTAAGATATAGAAATATAAGCATAATACTCATACAATATGCACATGTGCGAGAGACCTATACATTAGGGAACCAAAACCAAGAAGAGTTAGATTTCCTAACATAATCGCATGCGGTAATCACATCTCTAACTAAAGAGTTGATATAACTATCACTCTCTTGCACACCAACCTTAATGGGAATCCAAAGACTTAAGGATTTTCTAGGCAATGATTTAGCTTTTGGAAGATGGATGGATGTGGCATGGTTAGGTGTATAAGAATGTTTCTTGGCATGCATAAAGTGAGGGGCTCGCTTCTTAGCAAAAAATGAAGAATTTTCATTCTCCATCATCACCTTATGAATTAAATTTTTCTTGTTAGGGTTATTGTTATAAAAGAAAGCATGGTGGTTATTCTTAGGTGCTTTAGCAATAAGTCTTGATTTTGCACCAAAAGAAGAAATAGAGTTGGGGTTTGGATACCTCATTCAGAATATAACCCAATCCTCCTTTATGATTTGTCGAATGTTGTTTTTCCAAAAAATCGTAGAGTGGATCCCTAAAATGTACACGCTTAAGAGCTTTTGGGATTCCTCTTCGCATTTCAACGTTAGTTATTGAACGCGAGACTCTAAGCTAAGATTTCGAGCTACCAATTTTTCATTTGAAATGCTCAAATCCTTAACTTAAGAGAGAAGTGTGTCTCTCTCGCTAGTGTCACAAATATGCAAAGCATTATCATTTACACTAGTAGATTCTAATTCATGCAACCTACTCTTAGCATCAACAAATTTACCTTTTAATTTAAAGTAAGCGTTGATGAATTTACTTACCCCTTTGGAGAGCTTCTCATTGCGATATTCAAGCTCCTCATATGATAGCTTTAGCTCTGCCACATCTTCATCATCCCCATTTTTGCACTCTTCCTCGCTAGAGCTTGATGATGAATCTCCCCCAATAGCCATGAAGCAACCTTCTTCATTGGAGGTGAGCCAAGTCACAACCTCTTCATCACTTGAGCTTGAAGAGAGATCATTGAATGTTGTGAAGCACATGTGGGCTTCCTCCTTGTCAGCTTCTTCATCTTCATTTTATGTGGCCTCATTTGAGTCATCAAACGTGCCAACAAGACCCTTCTTCTTGTTCTTGTATTTGGAGTTGCCTTTCCAAAATTTCTTGTTGTTTCCTTTGTGAGACTTTTTATAGTGTTTGGAAGGGCATTCGGTAGAAAGATGACCTTTACCTCTGCAATTGAAACAAGTAGGATTCTTGTTAGATTTAGAGACAAACCTTGACGAAGACTTACATTGCTTGTCCTTTAAGAACGCTTTGAGTTGCTTGGAAAGCTCCATGATATCATCATCACTAGCCTCATCCTCTCCGTCTTCTTCACTTGAGGGATCTTGATAGAATTTCTTACTCCATTTGATTGGCTTCTTCACGACATGGAATGCAATCCCCTTTAGCTTCTCTGGCTTCTCAAGCTTAGATGGTTGAATCTCTATCATATGTAGACCCTTTACTTTATACGCCACAAGATTCCCAATGCACTTCTCAAAGATGTATTTGGTCATATCGTTTGACTCCACAATACCGTTGGCCTTTGAGTCCCATTGAGGTGTAAGAGAGTCAATGATCTTCTCCACTCGATCCTCTTGAGAAATCACCTTTACAAGTCCTTCCAAAGCATTCATGATATCCGTGAACCTTGTGAACATGTCTGAGATGCTCTGTCCTTCCTGCATCTTAAACAATTCATATTTAGATCTAAACACACTTCGTTTAGATTTCTTTACCTTTGAAAGTCCCTTCATGAGTAATCTTCAAGGTATGCCAAATCTCGTTGGCCGTTTTGTACATGGAGATACGGTTGAACTCATTGTGGTTGATGACATAATGGAATGCATTCATTGCTCTCGCATTGAATTTAATCAAATCATTCTCTGCCTTTGTCCTTGTAGTCGCGGGTGTAGTAGGCTTCACAAAAGGAGACTCAGTGACGTCCCATAGGTCTTGACCCTCCAAGTAAATCATCATCTTGATCTTACAACTTGGGTAGTTCGTTCCGTTGAAGATCGGGGGTCAAACGATTGATAGACCTTATTCTTGAGACAATGTTGAAGCGTTGAATGCCAGAGTTGTTTGAATGCTTCAATCTCGCTCTGATAGAAATTGTAAGGACCGTCTACATTGAAATATTAAATAACACACACTAGAGGGTGATTGAATAGTGTAATGGCAATAATTGTGCAATTAAAAATTAAACTTGTAAATGCGGAATTATAAGTGCAAGAGAAGATTAATCAACACAATTAAGCAAATGCAAACACAAGGGTTTTACCCTGATTTCCCAAAGTTAGGTACATCCAGACATACCAATATCCACTATAATACTACACAAGGTAGTGAATACAACTCCCTACACAAGGGACACCCTACACAAGGGATTTGTCCTACAGAAGGACTCACACAAACCCTACACAAGGGTTAGTCCTACACAATGACTCAAATTCCCACAAAGGGAGAAGCTAACTCTCACAAAGAGAGTTAGGGGTTCAATCAAAAAAATGAAATAAAAGGACTCTTACATATGCCTTGATAAGATGAACTTACTCAAAGATGATTTCAAATCTCTAAGTGTTTGTGATGAACTTTGATTGCACTTGGAGTATTTCCCTTGAGCTAGGCTTCAATGCATGAAGAGAAATTAGCTCAAAAGAAGGAAATGAGAGAAATAAGAGTGGCTTGATGTTTCTCAAATATAATCAATAATGATCAAGAATTATAGCTAAACTAAGCCAACCCCTATTTATAGGAAGCCAAAATAACCCATTAAACCCAAGCAAAATGCCCAAAAATCCCAATAAGCAACAGCTATTTTTGGCTGAAACGGCTTGGACAGGCACCTGTAGGCAAAGAGTCAGGCGTCTGATGTAACGAATCTATTATCCCAACAACAATATTCTGAGCTAGGACAGGTAGTTATAGAAGACTACACATGCGCATGTACCACTATGCAGGCGCCTGCAAAGGCTTCACCAGGCGACTGCCACAAAGGAGAATTGGAGCTCAATATGACAACTTACACACTTCCATGCACTAGGGAACTGTAGAACAAAGTTCAGGCACCTGTTGGTTGACAAGCGCCTGTCATTTGTACTTCAGTTGCCTGTACCAAATGCTTAAGTATGGAGTTAAGAAAATTGTCTTGAGCTAATGCATAACAACAGCCTGTAGAAGGATGGCCAGGCACCTGGTGAACCACCAGTCGCCTGTCATGCCTTCAACAGGTGCCTGTTGGAAGTCCAAAAAATCCATTTGAGTTTTTGGCAAGGGGAATCGATTGGATTGGTTTCTATGATGATCCCAAGGTTCACAAAGACGGTTTATGCATATGCATGAATGAGTATGACCATCTAATCAAGGCAACCTAACTCACACAAAGAAGTAAAAGACATAAATGTAAATATTACATTGATTACATTCATTTACTTCTAAGTGCACTACTCTTCAAGCTTGAGTAGCCTTGATTCTCACCATCATCTTCCAAGCTTTGGCACCTCTTGATGAGCAACCTTTCACCAAGCTTTTAGTCTCTATAATGCTATTCTTCAATTGTTAGACATGAGACTAAAACATTGAGAGTCTGTAGCAACAACATAATGTTGGGATCATCATCAAAACTATATTGGTTTAAAAAGCCAATACCTAACAATTTTCACACATTCAGATGCGTGTTATTGGTATAAAAGAATACATTGCAGGAATAATAATAATAAATGCATGGTGCTGAGCTTAACAAGAAATACTGCCAAAAATGATAAGAAATACAGACAGACAATAATTGCAATATTACAGATGATAATTTAGAAAATTTCAATTATAATTATAATTTGAAAACTCGAGCAAAATGTATGACCTAAGGCACTGTACCTTACCCAGGGTGGGTGGAAATGTGGTACCCCGCTAACGACACAAGCACTGTGACAAACGAGGCCTCTCGTAACTCCCCCTGCCAGGAGTGAGAATGGGTGTTATTTCAATTACCTCATGGTGCATTACGAGTACACCATGTGCCTCTCCAACTATATCCAACTTCCCATGTCGGCTTTTGGGAGTGCGAGTGAGAAATATATCTTGTCCAGTCCTTAGACGTACAATTTACACGGTGTTCCCCAAACCCATTGTCTGAAATCTCACCTACCTCAAGGTAGATGGAGTCATCCAGGTTGTGATTGCACTCTAATTCTCACTCTCAGCATGAGATAAACTTATCATTCCATCCATTTCCGTGGTCTCATTTACCGCATTTCATAACATTTCGTTTCCTTCAACATTTCACTGATGTCGTGATTTAACTATCATCGCATTCATTTTCATAATAAACATCACATGATTCCATCATTTCCAATTAATACATCAAGCCTTGATTAGGTTATTCATCATCATTACATAACCATATGGAGAATCATATATCATGAAACACATGCTTCTTGTCATTAAACATGGCATATGAGCATGTACATTGGTATGGACATAAACTAACATATTAACATAAAATGGCATAGAATGACATGCTAACATATTTAAAACTAACATACTAACATATAATGGCATAATGGCATGGAATTGCATACTAGTCTTAATTTAAGAACATATGCATAAACACATGGATAGCATGAACATGGCACGAGCATAAATATTTTTGCATAAACATATTTATTTTAGCATGTACACTAGCTTTTTAGCTTGAACATAGTAAACATATTACCATAAACTTTAGCTTGAACACAATTTTTCTACAACAAGTTTAAGAACATATGAACACAGTTTCTATCCTTAGCATAGCTTGAACATAATTTAGCATGAACATTAATGTCCTTAAATTACTTCCATAAGCAAGACATAGTCTTCATAATTTTTAACTAGAGCATGGATGTAGCATGGACATTAATTCTTGAAAAAATAAAACTAGTGTTGTGAGTGGGGGAGGCCTTTGGCCTCCCCACCACTTATCCCCCCATTACTCCACCACTCTTAATGTGGTGGAGACCTTTGGTATCCAAGTCTCTTGGAATACCATATGAAATTATAAATAAAGCACCATGGCTATTTGCCATGGTTACTCTTCTTCCAATCTCTCTTAACACGTTATCAGCACATACGCTTTTATCTTTTTTGAGCTTTTTCATCCCGTCTCCTCTCAAAAATCAAACCCCTAAACGCGCGAAGGAATTTATTGTTGCGGTGTACCGTTGCGGCGATCCGTTGCGGTGATCCTGTTTGGCGTATTAGGAGCGTAGATTTCCCTTTCTACGGATCTTCTATTTTTATGATCGTCCCTAGATTTTTTAATCTAGAGGTAATACTTTTCGATCCCGTAGATAGTTACAGATATTAGCTACGATTTTACACAGCCTATAGTTAGGCTTGTTTAAATCTGTTATTTTACAATACAACATCAAAATTCAAATAAAAAATAAATAAATAAAACCAAATTTTTATACCTAGGTGATTTCAATCACCCCCCTGAAAGGGGACTTTTGCTATGCTGGCCCCCCTGGACAGGGAGGGGGGTCTTACTCCCCACCGGACGAGGGGCCTGCCACGCCCGGTCCCCCCCCCGCAGCAGGGGGGCCTCCGTCGCGCTCCCCCCAAAGGGGGGCCTGGCAAACTCCGCCCCACCCAGCAGGGGGCCTCCGTCGCGCCCCCCTCAAAGGGGGGGCCTGACGTGCTCCGCCCCCCTGCAGCAGGGGGGCATCGTCGAGCCGCCCCCCGAAGGGGGGCCTGACGTCCTCCGCCCCCCGCAGCCGGGGGCCATCACAGAGCCGCCCCCCGATGGGGGGCCTGACTTTTTTCACCCCCGGGGGGGGGATGTCATCTGCCCCCATCGGGGGGCCTACTGTCGTCGCCCCCCCGACGGTGGGCGGGGCTCTACCGCGCTGGGGGATCCCAGCGACACCCCCCCGTAGGGGAGGTCTTCGGCCACCATCCCCCAATGGCAGGGGGGTTCTTGCTAAGAGTGCCGTCATAAGGAGTTGAGGGGACAGACTTAGGGTTGGGGGTTTTCAGTATTCATCAACCTAAAAATTAGTTTAAGGGTATATTCTATTATATTTAATAAATTGAATAGCCTGTTTGTTGGGCCTGCAGCCCATTTGTAATAATGAAATTAAGTTTTATGGGCCAGCAGCCCTATTTAGCTGAATAATTAATTTTTGACTACCAAAACTGGGCCAGAAGCCCGGTTAATCCAATTGCAAATTTTATGTGTTAATTAAAATTTTGCAACTGTGCCTGAAGCCCAAATATTAACTTTGGCTTATTGGGCTAGAAGCCAGGTGAATAAATTTGCTTATTAAAATGATTAATATTTTACTAATAGGGCCTGCAACCCCAATCAAAATATTAATTTATTGTAATTCCTTGTTTTTGGGCCTGTCGCCCAGTTTGTCATATTGCTAAAATTATGTTAAACATCACTCTTGCATTATTAATTATTTATGGATTATTAGGATTTTTCAAAATATAATTATCATAAGGATCTTGTGACCGCTCTGCCGTTAGTCAACTAACCTAACGGTGTATGACGTCTCCCCGTGGTCCGAGAGATTATTATATTTTATAGTCTCTTTTTCCATATTATATATATGCCTGAGTTATATGTGTGGTTGTTTCTTTTGTGCCTTAGCATATTATAAACTGCGTGGATGTTTATATAAGTTAAAATGTGTTCTTGGGATCGGCCAGTTTGATACCTTTTTAAATTCATTGCACTTTTATTTTCTTTTGAGAGAATTTGTAAGTGAGGATTAAATGTATTAATGCCAAAGACCGGTGTACTAGCATATGAAGACGGAGGTGAAATTTGCAAAATATAGGGACCCATTATGGGTTTCCAACTTGTATTTTTCTTTTCTTTATAAACTGTATATCGGACTTTGGACTTTATACGTTTTTGGGTATCTGGCCGATCCCCACATTTTACTTATTTTATTCCTTATGCATGAATTTACATCTTAATTAATTCATGCTTGTTTTAAATTGAGTAGATAAATGGCAAAATTGGTAAGCATCGATTTCGAGGTACTTGATGCTGCAGGAAAAAATTACCTGAGTTGGCGAGTGGACCCGAAGTTCCACTTGCGTTTGATGGCCCTCCTTGGCTTAATTTTAGCTCCTTCATCAGCCCCAGCAGCGGTCGATGCTTCTGCTACATCTAGCAGCACCCCTACCACTGTCTCCGATGTGGATAAGTCGAAAGCCATTATCTACATTAGGAAACATATAGATCGGACCTTAAAGGCCGAATACCTAACGGTAGAGGACCCAATGGAGTTGTGGACAGTGCTGGAGGCACGGTATAAACATCAAATTGATGTAATATTACCACATGCCAGTTATGAGTGGGAAAACCTCAGACTTCAGGACTGTAAGTCCGTCGCTGAGTATAACTCTGCGCTACATAATATCACCTCACGCCTGAAGTTATGCGGTGAAGAAGTGACAGAGCAACACATGTTGGAAAAGACATTTACCTCGTTTCACGAGAAAGATGCAATCCTCATGCAACAGTATCGTGAACGTAACTTCACGAAATTCTCTGATTTGATCTTTTGCCTCCTTAGGGCAGAGCAGAATAGAGATTTACTACTTGCTACTCATAATTTACAACCAGCTGGTACTGCCCCTATCCCTGAAGCCCACCATGTTTCTCCCCAGAAGTGGAAAAACAAGAAGAAGGCTAAAAATAACAAAGGGAAAGCTGTAATGAAGCAAGCACGAGGAGCAGCACCCCAGACCAACAAAAACAACAAAGGAAAGAGAAACTTCACATGGAAGCGAAAGAACACTGATCAAGTTTCACTTCCTAAGAAGAACTTGGAGGATAAATGCCATAGATATGGCATGACTGGCCATTGGTCCAGAAACTACCGCACTCCTCGCCACCTCCAGGAACTATATCAAGCGAGCCAAAAGTCTCTGCCTGAAACAAACTTGATGGCTGTTCAGCCACCAATGATTTTCACTGCAAAAGACTTCGAGAATGACGACCTGCTCGATTGAGCTCCATCTTTATCTATGCATTTAATATTACATGTTGCTTCATCTTTAGTTTGTTTTAGTACGAACTTTTATTTAAATGTCATTTGGCATTTACTTAAATAAAATTTCGTTTTGCTTATGTAGATGAAGTATGAGTGCCTAGTAGACAGTGCCTTGACACATACAATCCTTCGCGAACATTACTATTTTAATAGCATAAATAAATATGACAGTCCTGTTATCACAATTTCAGGACTGTCCCAAATAGTCGAAGGATCTGGTGAAGCAACAATATTACTCCCAAATAACACAAGACTTCAAATAAAAAATGCATTATTCTCTCCTAAATCAAATAGGAATCTCGTAAGTTTCAAGGACTTTCGTTTAAACGGATATCACTTAGAAACTAGAGATGAAAGTAAAGTTGAATATCTATATGTAACTCGTCAAAAAGATGGCCAGAAGACCATCTGCGAACGATTCAAGGGCCTCCCGTCGGGTCTCTACCATACGTATATTCAACCAATAGAAGCCAATATGACTGAGCACCAGACGTGCCTATCATTGCCAGAGTTCCAACTCTGGCACAACAGAGTTGGTCACCCTGGATCAGCAATGATGCGACGCATCATCACTAAATACCATGGACATAAATTAAAGAACCTGAAGATTCTTCGTAAGGGTGAATTTCCTTGTCCCCCTTGTTTCAAGGGAAAACTGATAACAAGACCCTCCCTCTTGAAAGTGGGATTAGAGTCTCATGGCTTCCTTTAGAGAATTCATGGAGACATTTACGGGCATATTCTCCCCGCAAGTGGCCCATTTCGGTATTTCATGGTACTGATTGATGCATCAACTAAATGGTCTTACGTGTGCCTCTTGTCCACCTGCAACCTAGCTTTTTCAAAGCTATTGGCATAAATAATAAGGTTGCAGGCTCATTTCCCTGATAACCATATCAAGAAACTACGTCTTGATAATGCGGGTGAATTTACTTCACAAGTCTTCGAAGACTATTGCCGGGTAACGGGTATTGAAGTTGAACATCCGGTAGCACATGTTCACACCCAGAACGGATTAGCAGAGTCCCTTATTAAGAGACTCCAATGGATTGCATGTCCATTGCTTATACAATCCCAGTTGCCTGTGGATGCTTGGGGCATGCTATTTTACATGCCGCATCACTTATTAGGATAAGACCCTCTGGAGGTCATACATTATCCCCGATGCAACTTGCGTATGGCGCACCTCCAGAAATCTCTCATTAGAGAGTGTTTGGTTGTGCGGTATATGTCCTAATAGCACCACCTCAGAGGACCAAAATGGGTGCTCAGCGTCGTCTAGGTATCTATATTGGGTTTGATTCGCCCTCTATTATCAGATACCTTGAACCCCTCACGGGGGACGCATTCAAGGCACGTTTTGCTGACTGTGAATTTGATGAGAAAATTTTTCCTAAACTAGGCACACAGTCTAAGAAGTCTGAAGCTACTGAGACCATTAGTTGGGACCGGAAGTCTTTGTCCCTATATGATCCGTGTACTAATCTGTGTGAAGATGAGATCCTGAAGATCATTCACATTCAGAATATAGTACATCTTTTACCAGATAAGTTCACGGACAACCAGAAGATTGTCCGTTCACATGTCCCTGATGCTAATACGCCAGCTATGATTGACATCCCTATAGATGGATGCAATCCACCACAGCAGAATTGGCTGTACCTCAAAGAGGGCGCCCACCGGTTCAAAAGATAAAGTTCCTCGAAAGAGGAAGATTCTTGGAGATAATCAGATTATCCCCCCACAGGATGCTGAGCTCAGACCAGCTACTTCTCCCCTCCTTATTTCCCCTGCAGAGGAAATAATAGGAGAAACTGTAATGCCCTACCAGCTACTGCACAAGTACTAGAGGGGGGGGTGAATAGTACTTTAAAATAATAAGGCGTATAATTTCAAATTAAATTGCACACAACTACCAAATCAATTTGCGGAAGCTTAAATTGAATGACAACAATGAAATTAACAATGCAAACAAACGAAGTTAATGGGTTCGGATCCACCCAAGTCTCCCCGACTTGTTCCCGGTGATCCTACGTCCCAACCACCCGGATCCCCTCCGGATACTTGAGTTAGAAACCCTAACTCAAGATTTCCACTATGAATATCTTGTGAAAAACCTTCACAAGATCAAATCATACAAGCAATGGCAAAGTGAATCCCACAACCCGGGATCACAAACTTCTCTCACAACCGAGAGAGCCAATAAGCAATATAAAGAGTTTAAATGAAATAAATACTCTTACCACAAAATCCTATACCTTGAGTTTTTCTTACCCAATAGGTGGAATGAAGGATTTGAGGAAGATGAAGTTACCAAACCCTAGCACCAAGGAAATGAGCAGCAATGGGTGCCTAGGGATGATTTGGAAACTTGAATCAAGCAATAGCTTGAAGAGCTCACCAAGAACAAGCTTCTCTCTAGATCTAGAAATGAGAGAGAATGGGTTTCTTGTGAGGAAGAGAGCTTTAGATTTGAGGGAGAATAGCTATCTCTTTTGAACTCAATGAATCTCTTAATGGCAGCTCTATCTAAGATAGAAATGACCTAGGTTCGTATTTATAGGAACCCAAAAACATAATTTAGGTCAATCTCCAACGGAAAGAAATCTGAGAGAATTAGTCGGTCAAAGAACACTCACTGACCGACTAGTTCATCAACTAGTCGGTCAGTCACAAAGCATGGACCGACTAAGAGCAGATCTGAGAAGAGATAGAGTTTCAGACCTAGAAAACTAGTCGGTCCAAGAACACTGTCTGACCGACTAGTTTCACAACTAGTCGGTCATCCAATGAACGTAGACCGACTAAGAGGCAAAACAACATAGTCTGAAGGCAAGTTGACTTAGTCGGTCCAAGAACAAAAGTTGACCGACTAGATTGTCAACTAGTCGGTCATCAAACGTTCTTAGACCGACTAACGGTAAACAGTAGCTTAGGAGAAATTTGGCATGTACAGTAAATCACAACTAGTCGGTCAAAGAAGCATCACTGACCGACTAGTTCACAAACTAGTCGGTCGGTGAGTCAACGTAGACCGACTAACTGTAAACAGTAAAGAACAAAGATTTAACTGACTGAAACTAGTCGGTCCAAGAACAGTGGCCGACTGACTAGATCACCATCTAGTCGGTCAGTACTTGTTCTTGTACCAACTAACATGCACAACAAAGTCCGAATCGAAGCGCGACGCTTCGAGGAAGTTAGAGTGAACTTGTGCAAGAATCCTAGAGCTACGAAATGAGCGAAATGAAGATAGAAACGTAAGATATACTCAAGGCTTAACATTCTATCAATCGAAACTAAAAGACTATAAATAAAACCTTAATAAACGGTCTTTGAGAGCTTCGATTGAATCTTCATTACTTCCAAAGCGTTGTAAGAGCTTCAACGAAGCTTTAGGCTTGAATACGAGCTTTTGGAAGTGTTGAGATGTCGCTTTGAATATTCTCGTGAAATTGGCGACGATCTCCAATACTGCGCTCACAAATTGTTAGTTCATGAATTATTTATGTTTGCTCATCATCCAAAACCAAATCCGAGGAGTCCAATATTCAACATTCTCCCCCTTTTTGGTGATGACAAACCAACATAAATAATAATCAAAGATAATAATTCAAATGTAAAATACTTACTCCCCCTGCATTGATGACACGTTAATTCCAAAATGAATATAAATGAATTGCATCAAGCAGACGAGTAAGATAAATAAAGTGAATTGATTTTTGAAATATCGGATTTTGAAAATCCTTATTTGTATCTTAACTCCCCCTGAATCTAACATATCAAACTAGATTCTTGGAAATTGAGTTAAATTTTTCATTTGCGCCTATTTATTATCATTATCTCTCCCCCTTTGGCATTATCCCAAAAATGGGGGGCATACAACGACAACAATTAGGAAATGTAAAATCCAACAGCGGGAGTCGTAGACAAAGACAATGGACCAACTTGACACCAAGGGAAAAATGTGGAAATCAAAACAAGGTGTGTCAAATTTTCCATTATCAATAAAAATCAACGATAATCAAAATCATCAAAAATACCAAATGTTTATTCATTTCTTGAATAAAGAAACATACTCTTCAATATTCAATATTCTTGGTTAATTTTGTGCATGGAAAACAATTCTATAAAATTACAGAATTTAAATCCATTTAACCAACTTTTTATGCGTCGATTCGATATCACATTTCAAATATATTCAACGAATATTAAATTTGCACGACGAATAAAAGATAAAGTGAACGATGATGAACATATATATATATATATATAGACAACATGAGTACATCCAAAAGATATCACATCGAATATATGAGATACATCATATCAAGCGCTACATATTATCAAAAAGAAATACATCATCATCATCATCAAAATCAATACTACTACAAAAAATACATCATCATCAACATATCATAAAATCCAACACCGACAACCAGAAAGCACAAAAGAAATACAACAAAGCATCTCTCAACCCCATCCTAACCCAAGACACTCTCACTAGAATATATCATCCAATGTGTATATGGGGAGTCCTCGGAACAACGATCACGAGGAGGAGGCCGGATCTGCAGCGTCCGTGGGTCCAGTCGACGGAGTGGACTCAGGATCTGCAGGGAGTAGAGGTGTCTCAACAGATGGAATCGTCGGGGCAGGAGTCGAGATCTCAGCAACAGGCTCAACAGCAGCATGAGTCTCGACAGAAGCAGCAGCAGCAGATACATGAGCAGGCTCGGAAACTGGGTCAGCAGCAGGCTCAGAAGGCTGAAGAGCTGCAGCAGATGGCTCTGGAACACCGGAAGAGGTGGCAACTCCAGGAGCAGAAGAGGAAGTACCAGCAGCAGCAGAAGTGCCCTTGGGGGCACGAGTCGAAGCACGACAGATCTCCTCAACGTCCTCCTCATCCATCTCATCCAACTCCTCTCCCTCAGACACGGAAGGAGGAAGCTCAACACCCATCTGACGGGCCATACGGCAGACCACCTCCTCGGTACGAGCCAAGCGGGACTCGTGACGAAGAAGTATCCGGACGACGTCATCAAGGGTGGCAACGGGAGTAGCAGAGGCACCGGCAGAGGCAGGGACAGACGCTGAAGGTGTCGTCCTCTGAACGTGACGAAGCGCCGCAAGAGATTTCTTGACGGCCGTCGCATTCAGGGGAGGACCAAGGGGACGCTCATCGTCACGAGGCAATGTGACACGAAAATGACGAAACACGAGGGTCAACATGCAAGGAAATGGGATATGAGCCGATTTATTGGACTTTCGAATACACTCGAAAGAGTCAATCTTATCGAGTATAATTCGAGCCCAATTAATCGAGCTCCCCATGAAGATCGCATAGATAAGCTTCAAAAATGGCTGGGATGGTAAAGATGAGGAACCGTACTTGGGAAGCAAGCACGACTTCAGAATCAGATAAAGGACCCATGCATTTGGCTTGAAAGATTTAGATGGCACGCCAATCATGGCAGGAGGAATCTGATGGAAAATCTCTGAAAGGATGGTCTGATCAAGAGAAGAAATATCATCTACCGAGATATCAGAAGGAAGAAGGCCAGACGAAGAGATACCCAAAATCTCTCCTAAGATTTCCGCAGTGAGGACTATAGGAGTCCCCAAAACGGTCGTCTCAACAGAGTGGGTCTGATCGTACTGACCCCGGATCCTATTAGCATAGAAAAGCTTCACTAATCTAGGGTAGGGGTGAGGATTCGCCTTCGGGTCATATCGAAGGTAATCGAGAAGACCCGACGACGACAGAAGATTAGCTAACCCTATGAAGTCGCTAAACTGGACGAAATGCTCCAGAAGCAGCGGGCAATGTTCGATACGGTTATATGCCGCGAGACACAAAGGGTCATCGCGACATAAGGAAATATCGACACCGCCCACCGGCATCGGACCCTTTCCCTTAGGTTTTCGAGTAGACGTACGAGGGTGGGTGCTAGACTCGGGATGAATAGGAGGAGTGGGTTCCCTATGAGTCTCGGTCTCGGGGTTATACTCCGTATCGGAATCGGTAGGAGTATGGAACGAAGATTGAGAAGCAAGAATTTTGGCCTTTGGCTTAGGCTTGGGTTTGGGTTTCGGTTGACCTCTAGGTTTAGCGGTCGTCGTCCTCTTCTTCTTGAGAGGAGGCGAAGACGACGAAGGATGGGTGGTCTTGGCTCTACGCTTCGGAGGGGTTGGATGCTCGGGATCCGAAGAGATTGGATCAACGGTCATCGGAGAGGGGCTAGAGGGAGTGATCGGAATGCGTGTTCTTGCCATAGTCGAAGCAAGACACTGGACAAAGAGATCAAACGAAGAAGCCCTAGCCGAAACAAAAGATAAACCCTAAGAACCCTAGAAACCGAGCAAGCCCTAGCTCTAGGAAATGAAATCTAACCCTAGGAGGAGAGGAGATCACCTAGAACGAGGGGCCGACGGAGGAGATCGACGGAAATGGCCGGAAAAATGGCCGGAGAACGATCGGAAGTCGAAGGGTTTCGAGGGAGGTCGGGGTTTTGAGCGGAGAGAGAAGAAATATCGATCGATTAGAATGAAAATCGATCGACTAAACTGAGTTTAAGTCGGTCGATTTCCCAAATGACCAAACAGCCCCTGGCACAACTAGTCGGTCACAGTTCAAGCACTGACCGACTAGATCACGATCTAGTCGGTCGGTCAATGAGCTTGAACCGACTAGGTGCAAACAGTGGCTGAATCCAAGAATTACTGACAAGATTTAGTCGGTCTGCGTTCAAGTACTGACCGACTAGATCACGATCTAGTCGGTCGGTCACTGAACATGAACCGACTAAAGAGTCAAAAACTTGAAAATCAAGTTCTCTCCATAATACGCTTGGACGATAAATCTCAAAACTCTCAATAAACATCTAAACTACCCCATTAATTATCGAAAAACAGAAATTTGACGATTATGCACAAATCGAACGAAAAATTAAGATATCACATAAAATTCCCGAAAAATCCAATAATTCTAGTATGAATGAGATATTGTCAAGAATAATAGCATGCAAAATTATTGAATGAAACATGAATCCTATATCTCGGATTCACCCATAATCCCCAATTCTCGACGCAACCGCACAAAGGAGTCCTCCTTTAGGGGTTTCGTGAAAATATCGGCGATTTGCTTTTGGGTTTCAACGTACACTAGAATGATGTCCTTTTTAGCAACATGGTCATCTAAAAAGTGGTGTCGGACATCTATGTGTTTCGAACGGGAATGATGTACCGGGTTCTTGGAAAGACATATTGCACTTTGGTTGTCAACCATGATAGGGCAAGTATCACAATTTATACCAAAGTCTTTAAGTGTGTGTCTCATCCAAAGAACTTGAGCACACGCGGCACCGGCAGCAATATATTCCGCCTCGGTGGTTGAAAGTGATACGGAATTTTGCTTCTTGGAAAACCAAGAGACAAGAGAATTTCCTATAAAATGGCAAGTGCCACTAGTACTTTTCCTGTCGGATTTGCATCCCGCATAATCTGCATCACTATATGAGATTAACTCATATGTGCTAGATTTCGGATAAAGTAATCCAAAATCTAAAGTGTAACTTAGATAGCGAAAAATACGCTTTACCGCTACTAAGTGAGACTCCGTAGGTTGAGACTGATAACGAGCACATATACATACGGCAAACATAATATCGGGCCTACTTGCGGTAAGATAAAGCAAACTACCTATCATACCTTGATATAAACGAATGTCTACATCCTTACCGCCCGTATCCTTGTCAAGATGCGTAGTCGTGCTCATTGGAGTCTTTTCCCGGAGGCATTCTCCATTCCAAATCGCTTTAGCAACTCCACCGTGTACTTCGTTTGGTGGATGAAGATTGCATCGTTCATTTGGCGAATTTGGAGACCTAAGAAATATTTGAGTTCGCCCATGTGGCTCATCTCAAATTGTTCCTTCATAACATTAGAAAACTCTTCGCAAAGAGCGAAGTTAGTAGCACCGAAAATGATATCATCAACATAAATTTGAACTAATAAAATATCATTATTCGCATGCTTAATAAAAAGTGTTGAATCGGCTTCGCCCATTTTAAAATTCAAATCCAAAAGAAAATTCTTTAGGCGATCATACCAAGCTCGAGGAGCTTGTCTCAAACCATAAAGAGCTTTCTTTAGTTTAAAAACGTGATTTGGAAATTTTTCATTTACGAAGCCTGGAGGTTGAGAAACGTAAACTTCCTCAATGTCATCTCCGTTTAAAAATGCACTTTTAACATCCATTTGAAATAATTTAAAATTCTTATGGCATGCAAAAGACAAAAGTAATCTAATTGATTCTAATCTAGCTACCGGAGCGAAGGATTCTTCGAAATCAATACCTTCCTCTTGTCGATAGCCTTGAGCTACTAACCGAGCTTTGTTCCGGACGACGACTTGGTTTTCGTCGGTTTTGTTCTTGAAGATCCACTTTGTCCCTATGACGGTGTGGTTCTTCGATGGCAATGGAACAAGCTCCCACACTTCATTCCTCTCGAATTGAATGAGCTCCTCCTCCATGGCTAAGATCCAAGCGCTATCTTCGCATGCTTCATTAATATTCTTTGGCTCTATCGATGAGGCAAAGGCACAATTTGCGAAGCGGTGAACTTGGGATCTTGTCTTGACACTATCATAGATATTGCCAATGACTTGCTCATGGGGATGGTCACGAACCGAATGAAGCCGTTTGGGAATACCTTGATCACTTGGAACATTCTCAACAACTTCATTAGTTGGGTTAGTCTCAATAGAATCAATAGAATCATTAGACTTAGAATTATCAAACGAATCACATAAAACATCCATAGAATCATTATCATTTGAAATTCTAGTTGGAACAAATCCTTCATTAAATGAGACATGAAGCGATTCCTCGATCGTTGAGGTTCGTTTGTTGAATATCCGGTAGGCTTTGCTACGCGTAGAATATCCAACAAAAATCCCCTCATCGGATCTCGGATCGAATTTGTCCAAACTACCATATGTGTTCTTAATAAAACATTTCGAACCAAAAACACGGAAATGTTTAACTTGAGGCAACCTACCAAACAACAATTCATAACAAGTTTGTTTAGTGCCGGGCCTCAAAAGTATTCTATTAAACACATAGCAAGCGGTGTGTACCGCTTCCGCCCAAAATTGATGGCCAAGTTGGCTATCATCAAGCATAGTGCGAGCACACTCCACTAGCGTCCTGTTCTTTCTCTCAACTACACCATTTTGAGGAGGTGCACGAGGGAAAGAGAAAGTGTGAGTAATACCAACTTCATCACAAAATGTCTCAAAAGACTCATTCTCAAATTCACCTCCATGATCACTACGAATAGTGACAATGGTGGTTCCTAAGAGATTTTGTACTTTCTTAACAAAAATTGTGAAGTTTTCAAAAGCTTCATTTTTATTGCACAATGAAAATACCCAAGTAAATCTTGAATAATCATCTACGATGACAAGTCCATACCTTGCATTTCCTAAGGAAGCAACTCTAGTTGGCCCAAATAAGTCTAGATGTAATAGCTCTAGTGGCCGTTTAGTAGAGATGCTTTTCTTAGGTTTAAATGAAGATTTAGGAAGCTTGCCGCGTTGACAACAATCACAAAAACTTTTCTTTTCAAAAACAAGCTTCGGAAAACCTTTAATAGAATTCAATTTTGAAAGCTTATATAGTGTTCCAAAGTTCACATGTCCAAAGCGTCGATGCCATAAGTGTTGTTCACTTGTGTTGGCAACGAGACATTGTTCATATGACTTAGGAAGATCCAAAATATAGATGTCTTTACGACGAGTTCCGGAAAATAATAATTTTTCATTATCCTTTCTTAAAATATGACACAATCCTTTCGCAAAGCTAACTTTGTAACCTTTGTCACAAAGTTGACTTATTGAAATAAGATTATGATTTAAACCACTAACAAGATACACATCACTAATTAATGGTTTAGAAGGGTTACCGACATTACCAACACCTATGATGGTTCCGCTCTCGTTGCCCCCAAATACGACGCGGTTTCCATTCGCAATGGGAACCACTCCGGAGAGCAAACGAGCGTCACCCGTCATGTGTTTGGAGCACCCGCTATCGAGTATCCAATTCCCTTTGGAGCTAAATTTAAATTTGTTGCTCCTTCCCTTTTTCTTTTCCTTGAGTACCTAAAGATAGACAATTTCATATCATGGTACCCAAGGTCATTGGGTCCAAGGGATTAGACCTTTGGAAGCCAAGTCCAAGTGGACTTAGACTTCCCCACATAATTCTTACTATGCACAACATCCGAAAAATAAGCATTCATATATATTTGTTTTTCGTCCATGCTTGTGTCCTTTGGGCTCCAAATAGTGAAAATTTTGGGAGCCATCATCCTATTGGGTGCATGCATGCTACGTTGATTTCTACGTGATGCATGTTGTGGATAGGCATACGGGACATGATGGAATGGTGCATGACGAGAATTATTCATATGATGAGGTGGGTGTACATATGCATGTGTGCGAACACGTGCGTGAGGGTGTCTCACTTGGTGTGCACGTGCCCGGGAATGTGTTGTATAAAAATCATCATAAGTGTGAGACGGTGGAGTAGGACGTGTGTTCCTACGTGGCATGGTATTGGTGTACATGTAAGCATGCCCCTTCTTTGGAGGTCCACCCAAAGTGGGTTTCTTTCCGAAAGAGGGTGTGGACGAGGTGGAAGCACCATTGGAAGATGAACTTCCAATAGAGTGTTTGCTCCCACTCGTTGAGGCTTCGGAAGTTGGCCTAACAAAAGTAGTGACCGACTTGGATGAATTTCCCATCATATACCCCAAGCCAATGTGGTGTTTGGCCGGAAGTAAGTCTTTTAGGATATTATCCAAATGGCCCTTACCTTTGTTGAATTCGTTGATTCGGCCCAATGTGTTCTCATATTTCTCTTTGAGAGAACGCAAAGAAGTATCCAAAGTGGATATTTGCGAAGTGAGCACATAAACACGAGATTTAAGATTCTCGTTCTCAATACTCAAAGTCGAGTTTTGAGAAGTTAAATCCGCTATCTCATGTTCTTCCGTATCCTCAATTCTAGCATGTTCAAGTTTAGATTTGAGATTCACAATCTCATTTCTTAACTCTTCAACAACGGTGTCGTTGTTGGTGATGATAGTCTTAGGCGATGTTTGAATGCTAGCTAGGTCATCTTTTACCTTAGTATATCTATTTACTAACTTAGTATATTTTGACCAAAGTTGAGTGTTAGCATCCCTAAGATCATCCATCGTTACCTCATCGCTTTCTTCATCACTATCATCGGAAGAGGAGGATCCTTGATCGTGCTCCTCTCTTGCCATGAAGCACATATGTGCTTGCTCCACTTTCTCATCATCCGACTCTCCGCTTGAGGAATCCTCGGAGTCGGTGAATGTTGCTCCGACAAGTCCTTTCTTGTACCCCTTTTTGTATTTCTTGGACTTATCGAATTTTGGCGCCTTCCACTTCTCCTTTTGTTTGTTGAGAGGACACTCCGCTTTCATGTGTCCTGGCTTATTGCACTTGAAACACAAAGGAGAGGAAGAGGCGTTAGAAGAACCAAATTTACCTTTGGTCTTGAAGTTACCTTTCTGAAAGAAACGGTTGAACTTCTTGGCCATGAGTGCCATGGACTCCAAGTCCAACTCGTTTTCCGAGTCTTCATCATCGGAAGATGTGGATGAAGCCGCCTTGAATGCAATCGCCTTTTTCTTAGGCGCATCTAGGTTCAAATATGACTTCATCTTTTCTTGTAGCTTCACCTTGCTATCTTTGCGTACCTCGTATGACATCAAGGTACCCATTAGTTGAACTACGGTATATTTGTCCATGTCATTACCTTCCTCGATGGCGAAGGTACGTTTTTCCCAAGAAGAGGGAAGTCCTTCAATAAGCTTTAAGCACTTCTCCTTTTGAGTGTAGATCTTGCCGAGGGCCTCTAACTCGTTTATTATGTCAACAAAACGAGCGTAATATTCTTTCATCTTCTCGCCCTGTTGCATGTGAAACATTTCGTAATCTTTGGTTACGACAACGAGTTTAGAGTCTCTTACCCTAATCGTCCCTTCATGTAGTATGAGGAGAGAGTTCCAAATTTGATATGCACTCTTACATGTGCATATCTTATTGAAATCCTCGGGCTCCAATGCGCATTGCAAGGCGTTCATTGCCTTGGCATTGCTTACCTCCGCGGCGACTTCCGCGGTAGTCCATTTCTCAAAATCTTCTTCTTCGGGTTCAATATACTCCTTCATTGTAGTTCTCCATAAAGATGCACTTCGGAGGAAGGTTTCCATCCGACACTTCCAGTACCCGTAGTTGGTACCGTTGAAGAATGGAGGCCTCGTAGAGGAATGTCCTTCCATCACGGAAGATGCTCCTTCACGGTTCCTGAAGGTGTCATAGTTGGAAGGTGGACGCACGGTCTTGTTGTCGTTGGCAGACATAGCTGAGTATCTGGCTCTGATACCAAATGTAATGCCCTACCAGCTACTGCACAAGTACTAGAGGGGGGGGGGTGAATAGTACTTTAAAATAATAAGGCGTATAATTCCAAATTAAATTGCACACAACTACCAAATCAATTTGCGGAAGCTTAAATTGAATGACAACAATGAAATTAACAATGCAAACAAACGAAGTTAATGGGTTCGGATCCACCCAAGTCTCCCCGACTTGTTCCCGGTGATCCTACGTCCCAACCACCCGGATCCCCTCCGGATACTTGAGTTAGAAACCCTAACTCAAGATTTCCACTATGAATATCTTGTGAAAAACCTTCACAAGATCAAATCATACAAGCAATGGCAAAGTGAATCCCACAACCCGGGATCACAAACTTCTCTCACAACCGAGAGAGCCAATAAGCAATATAAAGAGTTTAAATGAAATAAATACTCTTACCACAAAATCCTATACCTTGAGTTTTTCTTACCCAATAGGTGGAATGAAGGATTTGAGGAAGATGAAGTTACCAAACCCTAGCACCAAGGAAATGAGCAGCAATGGGTGCCTAGGGATGATTTGGAAACTTGAATCAAGCAATAGCTTGAAGAGCTCACCAAGAACAAGCTTCTCTCTAGATCTAGAAATGAGAGAGAATGGGTTTCTTGTGAGGAAGAGAGCTTTAGATTTGAGGGAGAATAGCTATCTCTTTTGAACTCAATGAATCTCTTAATGGCAGCTCTATCTAAGATAGAAATGACCTAGGTTCGTATTTATAGGAACCCAAAAACATAATTTAGGTCAATCTCCAACGGAAAGAAATCTGAGAGAATTAGTCGGTCAAAGAACACTCACTGACCGACTAGTTCATCAACTAGTCGGTCAGTCACAAAGCATGGACCGACTAAGAGCAGATCTGAGAAGAGATAGAGTTTCAGACCTAGAAAACTAGTCGGTCCAAGAACACTGTCTGACCGACTAGTTTCACAACTAGTCGGTCATCCAATGAACGTAGACCGACTAAGAGGCAAAACAACATAGTCTGAAGGCAAGTTGACTTAGTCGGTCCAAGAACAAAAGTTGACCGACTAGATTGTCAACTAGTCGGTCATCAAACGTTCTTAGACCGACTAACGGTAAACAGTAGCTTAGGAGAAATTTGGCATGTACAGTAAATCACAACTAGTCGGTCAAAGAAGCATCACTGACCGACTAGTTCACAAACTAGTCGGTCGGTGAGTCAACGTAGACCGACTAACTGTAAACAGTAAAGAACAAAGATTTAACTGACTGAAACTAGTCGGTCCAAGAACAGTGGCCGACCGACTAGATCACCATCTAGTCGGTCATTACTTGTTCTTGTACCAACTAACATGCACAACAAAGTCCGAATCGAAGCGCGACGCTTCGAGGAAGTTAGAGTGAACTTGTGCAAGAATCCTAGAGCTACAAAATGAGCGAAATGAAGATAGAAACGTAAGATATACTCAAGGCTTAACATTCTATCAATCGAAACTAAAAGACTATAAATAAAACCTTAATAAACGGTCTTTGAGAGCTTCGATTGAATCTTCATTACTTCCAAAGCGTTGTAAGAGCTTCAACGAAGCTTTAGGCTTGAATACGAGCTTTTGGAAGTGTTGAGATGTCGCTTTGAATATTCTCGTGAAATTGGCGACGATCTCCAATACTGCGCTCACAAATTGTTAGTTCATGAATTATTTATGTTTGCTCATCATCCAAAACCAAATCCGGGGAGTCCAATATTCAACAGAAACATCATTAAATTTTGTACGTACTGGAGAGGTACTGGACAGACATAGTACAGTTTTCGACGACGATTTTGCGTTCGATATTTCCGTTTACATCGCTGAATACGACGATGACGTCAAACCACGATCTCTAGCGGAATGTAAACGCAGAGATGATTGGCCAAAGTGGGACGAGGCAATAAGAGTAGAGCTGGACTCACTCTTGAAGCGCAAAGTCTTTGGACCAGTAGTCCAAACACTAGTAGGTGTAAAGCCTGTGGGATATAAGTGGATTTTCATAAGAAAAGAAATGAAGATAATGTTATCGTTCGCTACAAGGCACGCCTTGTAGCCCAGGGTTTTTCCCAAAGACCGGGGATTGATTACGAATATACATATTACCCGGTCATGGATGCAAACACATTCCGATTTTTAATAAGCCTAACTTCTCTGGAAAGCCTAGAAATGCAGCTCATGGACGTTGTGACTGCATATCTATATGGCGATATAGATAAAAAGATCTATATGAGACTTCCTGATGGGTTTAATCTACCCTCAGAGATGAAAGAGAAACCTCGGGACGTATTCTCTGTAAGGCTGCATAGATTATGGTCTAAAGCAATCGGACAAAATGTGGTATTACAGACTTAGTGATTTCTTTGCACATCAAGGATTCACAAATAATGAAGTCTGCCCGTGTATCTTTATCAAAAGAATGGGTACATGATTCGTCATCATAGCAGTATATGTTGATGACTTAAATCTCATAGGATCTCTTGCAGAGATCAATAAGATACCTGAAAGCCTAAAACATGCTTTTGAAATGAAAGACCTAGGTAAAACAAAGTATTGTCTTGGCTTACAGATTGAACACCTACGAGGCGGAATCCTATTACACCAATCAAATATACAAATAAAATTCTACGTAAGTTTCATATGGATAAATGTCATCCTTTAGGTACCCCTATGGTCGTAAGATCACTAGATGTATATAAGGATCCCTTCCGGTCTCTGGAAGAGGGGGAGGAGATACTGGGTCCTGAAGTACCCTACCTCAGTGCCATTGAAGCACTTCTATATCTGGCCAACTGTACGCGTCCCGATATAGAGTTTACAGTTAATCTTCTAGCCAGACACAGTGCAGCGCCTACAAAGCACCACTGGAACGGAGTAAAGCATCTTCTGCGATACCTCCAGGGTTCAATAGATCTGGGACTTTACTACCAGAGAGGTGCCTCCTCCCAATTACTTGATTATGCCAATGCAGGTTATCTTTCAGATGCTCACACGGCAAAATCACAGACATGTTTTGTGTTTACATACGGAGGTACTGCTATCTCCGGGAGATCGGTAAAGCAAACCACAACAGCTACGTCATCCAATCATTCAGAGCTCATTGCGATCCATGAAGCAAGCAGAGAGTGTTATTGGCTACGATCCGTCGTCCACCACATTCTTCAATCCATTGGCATGAAGACCTGTGATTTGGAGCCTACTGTCCTGTTTGAAGACAACGTTGCGTGCATTGCTTAACTTCAAAAGGGATACATCAAGGGCGACATGACGAAGCACATATCTCCCAATTTTTTCTAGACACACGAACTAAAAGAGGACAAGCAGATTGAAGTTCAGCAGATCCAGTCCTGCAACAACTTAGATGATATTTTTACCAAATATTTACCAAAATGTATTTTTGTAAAACTTGTAAAAGGAATCGGTATGAGACAGCTGAAAGACCTACAAGCCTGAAGCTTGTAAGGATGAGGGGGGGGTAATTTTTGTGTTGCACTCTTTTTCCTTAAGCTGTTGGTTTTCCCACTGGGTTTTCCACAGCTAAGGTTGTAACGAGGCAAACACGATTACTCAAGATCCAGAAGTATCCACCCCTTTTAGCCTTATACGCTAAGACCAAAGTAATGGATGGATAAGGGGGAGTGTTGTGAGTGGGGGAGGCCTTTGGCCTCCCCACCACTTATCCCCCCATTACTCCACCACTCTTAATATGGTAGAGACCTTTGGTATCCAAGTCTCTTGGAATACCCTATGAAATTTATAAATAAAGCACCATGGCTATTTGCCATGGTTACTCTTCTTCCAATCTCTCTTAACAACTAGAACATTTAACTTTCAGATTTCAATTTGCTAGCAAGAATGAAATCTTGATTACTGAAAACATAAGTTACTATAACATGTCAATTTCATCATGACCATTAATTTGCAAGAAGAACTATAACATGCTTCCAAATTTTCCTATAACTTAACTATCACATAGGTTCCTACACCATTCTAAGAATGGTACCTAGGTAGAGTTTGCTAGAACCCTACCTTATGAACTCCTCCCTTTTCAAGCTTTATCTTTTTCCTCCTCCGAGTCCTCCCTCTTCTTCTCTAAACTCCTTCTCCAATCTTCTTCTCCTTTAAGCTCCAACCATCAAGGAAGAATATTGAAGTAGTGGGTTAAAACTGGTCAAGGGGACAATAACATGGGGGGTGAGAGTGGTGCTCGGCCTGGTGGTGGAAGAGGTGGAAGAGGTGGAGTAGGTGGTCGGTTGGGTTCGGCCTAGGGTGGAAGGGGAGAAGATGAGAATAATTTTTGGGATTTTGGTTTCTCTTTTTCCTTTTTTTTCTCTTCCCTTTTTCTTTTTTCCCCCCTTTTAAATCTCATCCCTAATCCTTATCATCCCCTCATTAGCTAACATGATGCCATGTGTGTGTGCTAAGCAGCATGTGTTGGTTTAAGGAGTGCTAAGCTTATGACACATAATGGGAGGTGGTGGCATTCTAGAAAAATGACCAAAATACCCTTTACCTTAGTTGTAACAGAATTTCAGAATTCTGGCCGTCGGCTCACTCGATTAAGTGAAAATGTCACTCGGTCGAGTGGAATCTCCAACAGAAACTTTAAAAATCAGCATTATGTTTTTTCTGGTCACTCGGCCGAGTGAGATCTCACTCCGCCAAGTGACACTGATGCGCGAAATTTCAGCACGGCTACTGTAACGACCACTTTTTCGTCGTACGTTGTTCGTGCACGTGCTTTTGGCCGTGCACGTGTTTGCTTTAGACTTTATTTGTTTGTGAACACTTTTGTGTGATATGCCGTTGCGAACGACTCTGAGAGTATTAAATAGTGGCACTATCTTGAAACGACACTTCTCGAGTCGTTTTTCCACAATTTAAACTTACTCGATGAGACGTGACGACTTTCACTTTTGACGGGAGACGTTTCTATTTTTAGTTTCGTCGTCCGACGTCGAATTTGAGATCCGTCTTCTTAGTTAGCTCACATTCGTCGTCACGATCACCCCGATATTTATTTTATAATTTTTGGAGTTCTTTTGACCACTTTTATAATTTTTACAAGTTTTATAATATTTTTAATAATTTATTTTTAAATTAATTTCGGCCAAATAAAATTTATTTGAGTTTAAAACGTTTTAAAGAATTTTTGAGCCAATTTCCAGCTCATTTGGACCAGGTCAAATCCTAGATTGGGTTGGAGAAGTTTAAATTCAAATTTCAAATCTTTTTGAACTTCTAATCCTATTAGATTTAGCCCTAGACCAAGTCAACCCACCTATACTATATAAGCAACCCCTAGCAAGTCCTATTTTCCAAAGAAATTAGCCCTAGCCCCTTCCAAACTCATTTTGGACGTTGCGACGATTCGTCGCAACGTTGCGACGTTCAGCCCCCGCGCACGACCGAGAGAACGGGCCCGTTTTCCTCGCACCGACCGCTGCCAACGCCCGCTCTCCCGCTCCGCTCGCTTGCACGGCCGTCGCCCCGCTGCAGCTGTGTCCGACCGAGGAAATCTCTCGGTCAGACCGATGGCCGCCCCCGCTCACAGCCGCTCCCCGCATCGCTGCATCGCCCGCAGCTGTCGCCCGCATCTGACCGAGGCGCCCGCCCGCCATCGCCGAAGCCCGCGACGTTGCAACGCTTGCAACGTTGCAACGCTTGTCGCCCCGCTCCGCACCCCGCACGACCGAAGCTCCCCATCGACCAGACCGAAGAGAAACCCCGCACCAAGCATCGCCCGCAGCTGCTGCACACCCCATCGTCGCAGCCCCCGCATTCCCAGCGCACGACCGAGGGTTTCTCCCGCATTGGAGGGGTACGACCGACGGCCACTTGTCGCAACCCCGCACCCGTCGCACCGCTTGCCACCGTGGGCCCCCCAAGTTCTCCAGAGTTATTGTGGGTCCCCCAAAGGCCCCTAGGAGTACTGTGGGCCCCACCAAGGTGCTTGCTCTTCGAGGATTCGTCGCGTACGACGTCGTCGCACGTCGTAGCCCGTCGTCGCACGTGCGAGCTTTGGAATCTGGAATCGTCGCCCGGGTTGATGCTCTGAACCTTCCAGCAAGGAAACTATATTGGAATCAGGACTTGGAGCGCGTTCTATTATTCCAACCCCCGGCGTCGCTACCCGACGCCGGTGTAGCTTTCGCGTCGTGTTGAGGTAACGTTTTGCACCCCTAGGACCCCCAACCCAATTGCATGCTAATCAAGACTAAAAATCAGTATTTTTAAAGTATTTTAAATGTTTTAGAAATCACTAATCAAGATTAATAAAACGGATGTAGGCCGGTGGACTTGTGCACGTAGGAATCGTGACCTTGGACTCGTTGGACGGTGTTTTCTTGACGTGATAATTGCAGGCAAGTGAAACTTGCCAACTTTTGTGTAGGGCCATGTTTTTAGGCCACTTACTTGCTTTTAGCGTAAAAGAGACTAGTCGGTGAAATGATAGCTGACTAGACGCCTACTTGATCTAGTTTGACAACGAAACTAGATCCGTCACCTAAATGATCTAGCTTGACAACGAAGCTAGATCCAACCATTAAAATTGTCATTCATGCATGCTAAACTGTCACGTTTACTTTCTTACTTGTACGCTTTACTACTTGCCATGCCATGTCATCCATGCATTGATTGTTGCATCGTAGCACACGCTACAATACTTGTCCTTGTACTACTTGTCCGGCTAGGTGCACCCCTACGCCATACTTGTTTACACACTTCCTGGCTCGTGGTCCAGAAGCGAGCATTCCAAGTTCGGGGGTAATGCCCTGGCTCGATACACGTGGAGGGGTAGGGATAAACGTTCGCTTGAGCTTAGGAGTTGGCCCGCGCAGCCACTCTAGCCAAAAGGCGGAATCTCTGTGCACGAGGTGTTTTCTTTACTTGTCGTGTACTTGTCTTGTGAATGCCATGCCATGCTCGTACTTTACTTTACTTTTCTTTACCTGTTGCACTCATACTTTAAACTGCCATGTCATCGCATTCATGCTAGAACTGCTAGGTTGCTTTACTTTTCCCACTTCCAGTTTCCTTGCACAAGTCTTCCAGACTTGCTGACATGTGCCCCTTGCTCTTTTGGGTGTCACATGTTAGACCCTGAGCCAGAGACAGTTGCTGAGGACGAGGTGTTTGCTGACGCTGAGCCCGAGCCTACGTTCGTCGAGGAGTTCGAGGACACCGGAGACCAGTCTTAGAGACTGATTTTACTTGCTTTTGCTTTAGGTTGCTGTTAGATGTCGGTGCTTGCACCCTTCCTTGTTTTCGTACTTTGTACTTTTGTTGGCCATGCTGGGCCTCTTTTAGACTCTTTTATTTGTAGCCTGGTGGCTTTTTCTGCGATGTTGAGATTTATTATTATGGATATTCTGAGATGTACTTTTGTCTCTTTTCGTTATTATTATCTTTGTTTCGTTTCGCGTTGCAAGGACCTGCAGTTTAAAGTGATTGACGCTTATCGGACTTGCGGCTTTGTAGCTTCAAGTCTGAGCGGACCTTCTCACGCTTCGCCTCCACGTTTTTGGGAAGCGGGGCGTGACAGGTTTTGTTGGTGGCCCATGCAGGTCCAGTCTTGCAATTGCGAATTAACGAAACAACGATAATAACAGAATGTCCATTAAATAAATTGCAACATCCGAGTCAGAAGCCCTGAGTCTAGTCGTTTTTAGGACACTAGGTGATTAGAAGACTTAGTTAAACGTCTGTGCTTGATAGTTAGAGGCCCCTGATTGTTAGTTAGACTCCCTTCTAGCAATTGACTTGATCGTCGTAGGAGTTACCTTAGTGGTCCTTGTCTACCTCTGACCATATTAGACTTCTAGAATTTCCTTTTGTCGTTCGCTTGGGGTCATCGATTTCGGACCAAGCTGAACGCACTTCTTTACCGTCTAACCTTTAGAAGTCTTAGCGTTTAGCTTTAATCTTTAGTTGGTCGACCGTAGGAGTTTCCCGTAGCCTCTCCTGAGTCATATCCTAGGCGTACGAATGTTTTGATCACCTGACCAATTTCCTTGCCTCGAATCACGAGATCGCCTCATGACGATCGTCGTCCTTTTTCGAAACTCTCCATTATGAACTTTGAAACTCTTGAAAGTATTTTACGATTTCCTTTTTCCTAAGTTTAATTTTGTTCAAAATTTTAATATACTTATACTTCATACTTCTTCATTGATTTAAATTTTAAAAAAACGTTTGTCGGAATTTTGAACTCTAGCTTATAATATTTTTCCCAGCCTATGTTTTCGTACTCATGTCGTCTTTCCATATATTAATTTTATTCTGAACCATTTGTCCAATTTGATTTAAAATTTTCCTTTCTTATTTGAATAATACATCGTGTTTACTTTTAATATACTTTTCAAGTCACATAGAATTTCAGATTTCAGCAAGATGGTCTTTGCTCGTCGTTCTCACTGTTCCAGATTTTTGCAAAATTACTATTTTCATAACCTCTTCCTGCTTTAGACCCTCCATGATTCGATTTTAAAGTTTGCTACCAATTTTGATAATTCCACCATCAAGTTATAATTATTATCTTTCCACTCACCCTACGTGCTTTTAGAAAAAATTTCTAGACTAAAATGAATTTTAATTACTTTATCCGTACCAGGTTCATTGTGCTCGTATATTAAGAACCTTGTGTAAATCGGTTTTTCCACTTTTGGCAAACCATGGTTTCCTAAAAGAAGTTTCAAAATTGATTACCTTTCCATGGCCTAAAAGTTTTGAAAGCATTTAACCTGATTTTAAATTCTTCTGTTGCTTGATTCCATTCTTTGACTTTCAAAAACTTTTGGCAACATTTTATTAAATTACTGACTGATAGAATTTTCTAAACCATGTCCTTAATATTCGCGTAAATGATTTTACTTCCTTTCAAAATGATTTTTAGAAACAATAGACCATTTTCTCTTATTAAGAATATTCGACTCAGATTTATTTTGAACAACTCGTTTTATCGATCCCCAAACATTTCTTCTCAGACGAGGATTTTAAAGTACAACCGTTTTCGATTTCGCGTATTTTAGCTTATGCTATTTATCCTAGTTGCTTTTCTGTACTCTATTCAAGCATCACTACATCTCCTTTTTCCCTCAACCTAAACCTCACCTTTGAGTCAATGTTTCGTCCAACCAAGTCGTCTCCTCGTATTCGTCCTATCTGAACTCGTGCTTGTCGATCCTTCCCTCGTCTCGCCCTCGATCTCTCTTTATTGCTTAGGCCTTAGGGACCGTCAATGTCTGTGTCAACCCTTAGTTGTTAGTAGACCCTTGGACCCTTGTGAGGTGTCGTTGTGCACGTACCTAAGTTGTGTACGTGGGCTTGAATGAGTGTACCCCCATAGTATATTGATGCTTGCCTATTGTGTGATATATATATGTACTTGGAGTTATTCGTGATATTATGAAGTTGTTTGTGTGCTAGAATGTATAGACTTGTGAGTGGTTAGATATACTATACTAGGGATGCTTGTGTATATTTGAATTAGCGTTGGAATATCTAAGTTGTGTATGGAGTAAGAGATACTTATAATGGTTGAAATAAAATGATTGGTAAAGCTATGTATATGCTAGGTGTGATGATAATGTGTGAACTTATAGATAAGTATGTAGGCCTATTGAGTGATCTATATATTATTACGTGTGAGTATGTGCTCGTAGGTAGATATATATAGTGTTTAGACGTAAGTAGTTATGTTTTGTTGCCTGAGTATATATGTGATATACATATAGTAATAGGGTTATAATTTTGATTGGTATAGTTGCTTTTACGGGATGTTGCATACGTGCATACCGTGAGGTATACACGACTATTGCACATCTTAATTATGTACGTGTGGATGTGTTAGAATACTAATTATAGGTATTAGGCTATGGTGTGAATATATATGTTACATGTGTGAGACTATACGATGAATACGTATGCATGTATTAGGGAGCGTATTATAATTATACGTATGTTGATGTCTATATTATTATTATTATGGTGTATAAATTGATTGAACTACGTGAGTATTGCCTGACTAAATATTAAGTGTGATTGATCTAGGGAATGTATATGGGTGTATTGGTAGACGTATAAATATTGGAATGGTATTGGTATAGGTATGAATGCCGTGCTACGTGTATAGAATATCCTGATATGTGTATTGAGTCTCACTCAAGCTTGAGTGAGTATACTCTAAGTATATTGAATGTATGATTGTAGTTTGAATATAGAAATGCTTGATGTATGTATGGTGATAGAAGTGTTGGTGCCTGGTTGTGCTACGCACATGATTGTGGGTCGCTACGCCAGTATATAGTTATAGGTGTTGGTCTTGTGATATAGCTAAATACTAAGGACTTGTTATGTGAACGTATGTGTACTAGCTGAAACTAGGTATGTATGTGTGCTAGTTATATAATGGTATGATTGGTGTATGTAAATGAAATGTTAGCGTGTATGGGTGTGCACCATGCACGGGTAAGTATGTGCTTAGTTATAGGTTTTGATGACTATGGTATATGTGGCGTGTCGTAAATACAGTTATAGGACCGTACGTGATGTGAATACATGGTGAACTATTTGCATGTATTTGAATGACTATATATTGTGAAATTATAGTAGCGGTGAATGTATATTAGATATAGTGAACTTGACTTAATTATAGTATGGTGTGACTACATGTGTTGATGTGTTTGGTGTTGGATGAATACTAGGGATTATTAGAGGGTAGTATACCCTTGATGTTTGTGCATAGGTAGCTACATATAGGTAGAGCGATGATTGTATTGGCTAAGCGTGAAACTATCTTTATATAAGTATCTGAAATATTGTTTTGTGTTTAGGTAAGTAGTAGCAGTTATATAAGGGATGAATGTTTGTATACCTGATTGAAATACATGTATGAAGTTGACGGACTATAATAGGTATAAGTGTATACGTACGTGAATGTATATATATACGTGTTGGTAATAATAATGTTTGACTACCTAGTGCATATATGAGCACTTGTAATGACTATACTTGGTTTGAAATATAATGTGACTTGATTTAGGGTAGTTATTAGAGCGACTAGATATATTAGAAAGTCCGAGGACGGACTTTATTCTAAGGTGGGGAGGATGTAACGACCACTTTTTCGTCGTACGTTGTTCGTGCACGTGCTTTTGGCCGTGCACGTGTTTGCTTTAGACTTTATTTGTTTGTGAACACTTTTGTGTGATATGCCGTTGCGAACGACTCTGAGAGTATTAAATAGTGGCACTATCTTGAAACGACACTTCTCGAGTCGTTTTTCCACAATTTAAACTTACTCGATGAGACGTGACGACTTTCACTTTTGACGGGAGACGTTTCTATTTTTAGTTTCGTCGTCCGACGTCGAATTTGAGATCCGTCTTCTTAGTTAGCTCACATTCGTCGTCACGATCACCCCGATATTTATTTTATAATTTTTGGAGTTCTTTTGACCACTTTTATAATTTTTACAAGTTTTATAATATTTTTAATAATTTATTTTTAAATTAATTTCGGCCAAATAAAATTTATTTGAGTTTAAAACGTTTTAAAGAATTTTTGAGCCAATTTCCAGCTCATTTGGACCAGGTCAAATCCTAGATTGGGTTGGAGAAGTTTAAATTCAAATTTCAAATCTTTTTGAACTTCTAATCCTATTAGATTTAGCCCTAGACCAAGTCAACCCACCTATACTATATAAGCAACCCCTAGCAAGTCCTATTTTCCAAAGAAATTAGCCTTAGCCCCTTCCAAACTCATTTTGGACGTTGCGACGATTCGTCGCAACGTTGCGACGTTCAGCCCCCGCGCACGACCGAGAGAACGGGCCCGTTTTCCTCGCACCGACCGCTGCCAACGCCCGCTCTCCCGCTCCGCTCGCTTGCACGGCCGTCGCCCCGCTGCAGCTGTGTCCGACCGAGGAAATCTCTCGGTCAGACCGATGGCCGCCCCCGCTCACAGCCGCTCCCCGCATCGCTGCATCGCCCGCAGCTGTCGCCCGCATCTGACCGAGGCGCCCGCCCGCCATCGCCGAAGCCCGCGACGTTGCAACGCTTGCAACGTTGCAACGCTTGTCGCCCCGCTCCGCACCCCGCACGACCGAAGCTCCCCATCGACCAGACCGAAGAGAAACCCCGCACCAAGCATCGCCCGCAGCTGCTGCACACCCCATCGTCGCAGCCCCCGCATTCCCAGCGCACGACCGAGGGTTTCTCCCGCATTGGAGGGGTACGACCGACGGCCACTTGTCGCAACCCCGCACCCGTCGCACCGCTTGCCACCGTGGGCCCCCCAAGTTCTCCAGAGTTATTGTGGGTCCCCCAAAGGCCCCTAGGAGTACTGTGGGCCCCACCAAGGTGCTTGCTCTTCGAGGATTCGTCGCGTACGACGTCGTCGCACGTCGTAGCCCGTCGTCGCACGTGCGAGCTTTGGAATCTGGAATCGTCGCCCGGGTTGATGCTCTGAACCTTCCAGCAAGGAAACTATATTGGAATCAGGACTTGGAGCGCGTTCTATTATTCCAACCCCCGGCGTCGCTACCCGACGCCGGTGTAGCTTTCGCGTCGTGTTGAGGTAACGTTTTGCACCCCTAGGACCCCCAACCCAATTGCATGCTAATCAAGACTAAAAATCAGTATTTTTAAAGTATTTTAAATGTTTTAGAAATCACTAATCAAGATTAATAAAACGGATGTAGGCCGGTGGACTTGTGCACGTAGGAATCGTGACCTTGGACTCGTTGGACGGTGTTTTCTTGACGTGATAATTGCAGGCAAGTGAAACTTGCCAACTTTTGTGTAGGGCCATGTTTTTAGGCCACTTACTTGCTTTTAGCGTAAAAGAGACTAGTCGGTGAAATGATAGCTGACTAGACGCCTACTTGATCTAGTTTGACAACGAAACTAGATCCGTCACCTAAATGATCTAGCTTGACAACGAAGCTAGATCCAACCATTAAAATTGTCATTCATGCATGCTAAACTGTCACGTTTACTTTCTTACTTGTACGCTTTACTACTTGCCATGCCATGTCATCCATGCATTGATTGTTGCATCGTAGCACACGCTACAATACTTGTCCTTGTACTACTTGTCCGGCTAGGTGCACCCCTACGCCATACTTGTTTACACACTTCCTGGCTCGTGGTCCAGAAGCGAGCATTCCAAGTTCGGGGGTAATGCCCTGGCTCGATACACGTGGAGGGGTAGGGATAAACGTTCGCTTGAGCTTAGGAGTTGGCCCGCGCAGCCACTCTAGCCAAAAGGCGGAATCTCTGTGCACGAGGTGTTTTCTTTACTTGTCGTGTACTTGTCTTGTGAATGCCATGCCATGCTCGTACTTTACTTTACTTTTCTTTACCTGTTGCACTCATACTTTAAACTGCCATGTCATCGCATTCATGCTAGAACTGCTAGGTTGCTTTACTTTTCCCACTTCCAGTTTCCTTGCACAAGTCTTCCAGACTTGCTGACATGTGCCCCTTGCTCTTTTGGGTGTCACATGTTAGACCCTGAGCCAGAGACAGTTGCTGAGGACGAGGTGTTTGCTGACGCTGAGCCCGAGCCTACGTTCGTCGAGGAGTTCGAGGACACCGGAGACCAGTCTTAGAGACTGATTTTACTTGCTTTTGCTTTAGGTTGCTGTTAGATGTCGGTGCTTGCACCCTTCCTTGTTTTCGTACTTTGTACTTTTGTTGGCCATGCTGGGCCTCTTTTAGACTCTTTTATTTGTAGCCTGGTGGCTTTTTCTGCGATGTTGAGATTTATTATTATAGATATTCTGAGATGTACTTTTGTCTCTTTTCGTTATTATTATCTTTGTTTCGTTTCGCGTTGCAAGGACCTGCAGTTTAAAGTGATTGACGCTTATCGGACTTGCGGCTTTGTAGCTTCAAGTCTGAGCGGACCTTCTCACGCTTCGCCTCCACGTTTTTGGGAAGCGGGGCGTGACAGCTACCCAATCTTGCAGAAATTCTAGAAAATTATTCTGACCTTCATTTTGCACGTTCTTGGCGGCATTGGAACCATCATGAAGTCTACAATGACTGAAAAATATACCTAGGTCGATATGGCCTTTGGAATGATAGCAAAAATTAAAACCAGGTGGAGGTGGTGCGTAAATCTTTGACATTTCATGCGGTTTAGCTTCGTTTCTTCTTCTTCTTTGCTCCAACTTTCATAGATCTTTCTTCCTTGTCTTTTGGTGCTTCCAACTCATATCCAAGAGAATTCTTGCTGCTCTTGCGTCATAAATCATGGCTTCATCTCCAGATTTACCGTATCGCTCCAATTCACTCCAAATTCCCTGAAATCAACATAAACGCTCTGAAAGTGAAATAGTTCCAAATATTCATTGAAAAGCGTATAAAATTGGGACTTGGAGGTTAAAACATGATATGAATGTATGAGATTAAATGTGTAAAATACATGCATATCAAAATCCCCAAGCTTACTTCTTACTCGTCCTCGAGGAAGACAAATAAGAAGTTCACCAGGAGACAAAAATAATAAAATAAAATAAACCAAAGAAGAGAATTGCCAAGATCATTTCCTCATCTCATGTAGCACACACAACATCAACTGAGCAACAAATAAGCATGCACATCCACACATAGCATTCTAGTCTAGCATCATGCATAAATCATGGATTTTCAATAAAGTATAAAGAACTTAACATCAATATGAAATTGGAGAAGAAATCCTATAGTAGCCTTCCATACAATATACTCAATCCATAGAATTTAAATTCAAACTCCACAACAGATTCTCTATCCAGCATAAATGAATCATGATCAAATACCAAGCATGCAAGATATAAAGTTGTTGTTCATGAAATGAGATAATGAATTAGATTGAAGTTAGGAAATCGCCACACTAGACTTTTTCACGAATCCTAGAAAAACTTCAACTCTGCCCATGTCTTTATTCTAAACAGAAATAGAGATAAGGATATGGAATTTTTGTGTTTTTATACTTTTGGCTATTTTTTGGTTTTTTATCTTGCAAACTTGCGTATACACAACAAGGAGCGGTCTATGTATCCCAGATTAGGCGATCTTAGGGCATCGGGTTGCAAAGAACCTGAAGAACATTTTATTTAGGAATTTTGATTGATTCTTTTCTTTTTATTTTTGGGATTTTTGCAAACTCACGTAAACGTGATAGAATGCAAAGATGGTCTTTGACCATTCATTTGGCTATATACAAAAGAAAAGAAAAAAAGCATAGAATCTAAGCATTGGCTCGGTATAAAAATTTCTACTTATCAATACTAAAGCTTCATGGGTTATCATATATCTCAAGAATCACACTCATTCATGAAACACACTAAGTTATCATACAAGTCATGCAAATAATTCATTCATTTTCATAATTAATTCGTGCAAATCTTTTTGACTGCTTCGAGAATATATATTGTGGAAAAATGAACTCAATTATGGAAAAGCATATTGAAAAGGTAATCTACTCAAGAAAATAACTCTATATCAATCAAATTAGTGTTCAAAATAAAATCCATCATATAAATACAAAATTGAAGCATGTAAGACTCAAGAAAAATGTTACGTAAGTGTGTAAAGAAAATCTCAGCCGAATGTGCATAGCTACAAAATGCAATCATGGGAAAATCATTTCTAGTCTAAAAGGAGAATAAAAGAAAGAAAAGAAAAAACAAGCACAAAATATGATGCATGAACACTCACACAAAAGGAAAATAAGATGCAAAAATGAAAAAAAAATGATGCAAAAAATTTGAAAATTTCTAAAAATCCAAAAAATAAAGTAAAAATGCAACTAATGCGAATAAATGGCATGGAAATGCACTCCCCCAAGCTTAAACTACACATTGTCCTCAGTATGATCAAAAAAGATAATTATGAGGAACAACGATAAATATAAGGGGGGTGTGAATGGAAAATGATGACATGAAATCCTAATGCAACTACATGCACATGCAATGATGCATGAGAGCGCCTTCATCCAAGATAAACCAAACAATTCCGTTCAATGACTCGATCAATAAAATTACGACTTTGAAAAGTGTGATCAAGTCAGATGAATTAGAAAGTAAGATTTCACTTGAGAGAAATGCTCGATGGTGGGTGAGCAAAAGGGTGACACATATATAAATGTGAAGAAGATGTCAATCAATAGTATATAATGGGTTTGGGTGTAAAATATTACTGTTGCCGACATTGGGGTGAATTTATTCTAACTAACTAATGAAGCATTAAACCAATACGGTCCTCTCGCTTTCGAGAGGATTCGAGATTATTGAAAGCATAATATTTTACACTACTATTACACTATTGGATTGGTATCACCTGATTCAAACGGTGGATCCAGAATCTTCAGCTGTACAGGTAACTGTTACAACTACACTTTCTATGGCTCCGCCAGATGCGTACCTCTACGAACACCAACGAACTACAACAATGCATCCTCCAGCATTCTACAAGGACTCCACCTGTACCCTGTAGAGATTAGTATGCATAAGTTCGTTGCAAAAATTTTACCCTCATAATAAAAGTATTCCAAAGAAGATCGTCTATAGAAGTATATGAAATAAATAGTGGTGGACGATACTTCCCTGGAAATACTTCAATATCCTCGTGTGCTGTGACAGCTATCTCCCTGGTGTCCTCTCTCAGCTGCTCAGGTACCTTCGAATCATAGGTGTGTACCTCCTCATCATCAAACTCCTCCTCATTATCAGACTTATCCCAGCGTACCTCCTGATCATATGCAATAGCATCTGTGGCAGATAGCTCCTCTCTCTCCTCATTGGACGCATCCCATAGCACATCATGCTCATCAGGGTACACGTCCCAATGTACTTCTTTCTCATATGTGGAAGTGTCCTACAAAAATATGGTGTGTCATCAGTATCCGAATCATCATAATCATCATAAATAGAATAGATTTAGATAAAAGAAAAGAGTGGGTAAAAGATTCTCCCTCACTGGGAGCAACAAGCTCTGTTGAATGCTCCTCAGGTGGATGCTCAGCCTCAGTGGAAGGTAAAGGTGGCTGCAAAAGCTTAACTACATGTGGGCAAGGCTCTATATCTATCTGAATGAAGATATCCTCATCCCAAAGGGATGCCTCCTCAATGGTATCCTCTGGCTCCGCATGTGAGGCATGCTCATCAATATGCTCTGGCTCAACGGGGTCCTCGTTTGCCTTCTTATCAACCATCAGTGTAGGATCTCTTTGGAATGGTGATGTTGGCTGATCATGTGTGTCAACTTGTGGGGATGTATCATATGGAGGAGAAGGCTCGCAAGAAATCCAAAAATATAGTCTATCCCCTCAAGACTGACATGGACGTCTTCCTCAATTGTTCCTGCAGCCGAAACATGGTTCATAACAAAATCTGCAAATCTTAGCTCAAATTCATCATCTGCTGCAATGCTTTCTGAACCGGTGAACCTCACTGACTCCAAAATGCCCTCTAATAAGTTCTGAAATGTGTCTTCCTCTGGCAGAAATGTGGTCCACATAATATCACCCATAACACCTGATTAATAAAGATATACCTGAAGAAAAATATCAGTGGCACAAAAGAATATAGAAATGATAATAATGGTGCCGGGGGTGAAAATTCCTTTTTGTTGATTTTTTATTGTTCAAATGTTTTTTCGTAGTCTAATCAACCTAATTGTGACAAACTGGCACCCAACAAGAAACACCTCCCGACAACAACGCCAAATATTGACCAGCTCTGGATGTATACCTAAAAAGCAATGTAGTTTTATTGCAAGCGCACGATTAGGTGGTGAGTGGGTATCGAATCACGAGGATGAACTGTTGGTATAATATTGGTTACTTAGTGGAGATGGAACAATGGTGGAGAAATATATGGTGTCACTAGCGTATAAAATGTCGGTTGTAAATCTAATCAATAAAAATGTCTATGGCTAGGGAATCCCCACTATAGATCTTCAAGCATCAATGTGAATATGAACTTTTATATTACTACTCTTGATTTAGGGTGAAATTGTCGCAACCAAATTGGGAACCAACGCACGCTCCTGCGCTACGCAAGTCTATAATAATTTAAACTAGAACCTCGCTCTCGTGCAAGCCTAGTTTAAACCATTAGTATTAAGATCGACAATATAATTCAATTCCAACTCAAGTTCGCTCTCGCGCAACGTGAATTCGAATCTAGATCATGGTGGTTCATACTTGTCTTACCATCGAGCAGACAAATATAATTATAGAAATATAATAATGATGCTACCTTTGGTCGCTCTTGCGCACCAACTCTAGGGAATCTCGATTATAAATCTAAATCGGATATCTAGGACTTCCTATAGATCAAGATCCTCTCTCGTGCTCTCAAGATCCAATATAAATCTCTAGCTATCCTTAGTAAATTAATCATAATCTAACCCTCAAACAAGTTTAGCAACATGGGTTTTCAATAGATTTCATATATCAACCTTTAAATCCATAGGGTTCGTCCCTTTTTCCCTAGAGTAAAGATCTTTTTGTTGAATTTTGTTATTGTTCAAATGCTTTTTTTCGTAGTCTAATCAACCTAATTGTGACAAACTGCTACCCAACGACTATGAAAACAATGTAGTTTTACCGCAAGCGCACGGTCTAGTGGCAAGCGAGTATCGTATCCACATGGAGGTGGTGTTGGCTCCAACTATATTAGGTTGGCTCAACTACGAATGTTTAATGGTGGAGAAGGTTATGATGTGATCTAATGACGATGGTGATGGATGTCAGTGTCGATTATAAAGATGTCGTTTGTATATTCAATCAATAAAAATGTCTAAGACTAAGGAATCCATACTATAGATTTTTGAGTATCAATGTGAAAATGAAATCCTAATTACTAACTCTTGGTGTAGGGTGAAATTGTCGTAACTATGTTGTGAACTAGTGCACGGTCTCGTACTACACAAGTCTATAATAACTCAAGCTGAAACCACGGTCTAGCATAAGCCTTGTTTAAATTATTAGCATTAAGATCGACAAATAATTCAATTTTTGCTCAAGTTCACTCTCGTGCAACGTGAGTTTGAATCTATATTATGATGGTCCGTATTCGTCTTACCATCGTACATACGAATATAATCATAGAAATATAATAAAGAAGCTATCTTTGGTCGCTCTCGCGCACAAATTCTAGGATATCCCAATTATAGATCTAAATCAAATATCAGGGCTTCATATAGATCAAGATCCTCTCTCGAGCTCCCAAGATCTAAGTAGAAACCCCTAGCAATTCGTTGTAGATTAACCATAATCTAACCCTAAAACAACTTTAGCAACAAGGGTTTCAATCAATTTCACATATCAACCCTAGATCCATAGGGTTCATATCAACCAAGAATAACAATAATGATATAGATTTCAATAAGAAACATTGCTTGCATATAAAAAGATATCAAATTAATGATTCTAATAACAATTACACAAATACTTAGGTTTCATGAAGAAATCCAATCCAAATACAAGCTTTTAAATCCATGAGGGGACCTAGTGCATGGCCTAACTCTAAAAAATCTCCAAGAAAAATAATAGGAACTCCCTCTCATTGATGGCTACGAAGTTGTATTTATGGCTACCCCACATCCTTATAAAAAGTTGACCAAAATACCCTTTACCCTAGATGTAACAAAATTTCAAAATTCTAGCCGTCGGCTCCATCAGCCAAGTGAAAATGTCACTCGGTCGAGTGGGATCTCCTACATAAACTCAAAAAATCAGCATTCTATTTTTTCTGGTCACTGGGCAGAGTGAGATCTCACTCGGTCGAGTGACTTTGATATCCGAAATTTCAGCACTGATACCCAATCTTGCAGAAATTCTAGAAAATTCATCCGACCTCCGTTTTGCACATTCTTGGAGGCGTTGGAACCGTCATGAAGTATACTATGACTAAGAAATATTCCTAGGTTGATATGGCCTCCAAAATGATAGCAGAAATTAAAACAAGGTGGAGGTAGTGGGTAAATCTTTGACGTTTCATGTGTTTTAGCTTTGTTTCTTCTTCTTCTTTGCTCCAACTTTCATATATCATTCTTCCTTATCTTTTGGTGCTTTCAACTCATATCCAAGGATATTCTTACTGCTCTTGCATTATAAAACATGGCTTCATCTCCAGATTGCACTGTATCGCTCCAATTCACTCCCAACTCACTGAAATCAACATAAACGCTCTGAAAGTGAAATAGTTCCAAATATTCATCGAAAAGCGTATATAATTAGGATTTGGAGGGTGAAACATAATATGAATGTATGAGAATAAATGTGTAAAATACATGCATATCAGTGTCATTCAAGGAAAATTTGGAATTTTTAATTTTGGAAAAATAGGAATACACCCAGTATACCCCATACAAAATCACATACCATGTATTACAAAAAATACTTAACACATTATCTTGTGTATTAAATGATTTTAAGACATTTAAAAACATTTTTATAATAATAATAATTTTAGAAAAATAGGAAATTTTTTCTAGAAATACACAAAAATATACAAGTATAAATATGATCGAAAATCCATACAAAATATGATGTATATTCACAATAGGGGGTTACATCCTACCCTACTTAAAATAAATTACGTCTTCGGAATTCCAAAACAACTAGGAGAAAAGACACTTCTATTCATCAACCAACATATATGTACAAAAGACAAAACCGACTATACAAACAAATGAAGGTACCTCTTTCGCATCTCGTCCTCGAGTTCCCACGTAGACTCACCTGGAGACTCTCGTTGCCACAAGACCCTGATGAAACGGATTGCCTTCTTCTGCAGCAACTTCTATCTCATGTCCAGAATGGCCCCCGACTGCATATCATACGTCAAATCCATTCGTACCTCGATCTCAGAAAAGTCTACGACGTGACTGGAGTATCCCACATACTTCCTAAGCTGAGATACATGAAACACGTCGTGTATATCCTCGAGGAACAATGACAAAGTAAGTATATAGGCCACCTCGCCACCAATATAAGATCTCAAATGGGCCAATAAATCTCGGGCTCAACTTCACACTCCTGCTAAAGCAAATCAGTCCATACGTAGATGAGATCTTCAAGAACACACGATCACCTGGATGGAACTATAAGTGTCGTCTCTTTTGGGAAATTGAGACCCACCCCAGTGGATCTTGATGTTATGCAAAATTGATATGAGTACTGATGTGTTTGTTTCAGTTGTATATGATTATAGCCATGAAGCTTTAAGCGCATTGTGAAGTAAATTGAAGGACTTAAAAGCCAAGATCAAAAGTCTACTATTGAGCCATGAATTGAAGCATATGAAGGCTCCGACTTATAAAGCTTATGATGACTTTAGATCAAGGGGAAATGGCTCAAGTCAATGATTGAAGAACAAAGAGCTATACGTGTGTCTATGTGAATTGGTTACTTAGAAATGTAAAAGTCATAGTATATCATTTACACACACAAAATAATTCTAGAAAAATCTTTTTAAAATATACTATACTATATAATACTTTAATATAATTTTTATAAATTAATTTTCAAGTATTTTTAAGTATACTGTATCCAAAAATAGTCGACTATCCTAGCCAGGTAGCCGACTACTGGCAGGAAGATTTCACTCCAAACTCTCTATCAAAATAATAGCAAACTATCCTTGAAAATAGTCGACTATCTGGGTAAAATAGCCGACTATTCTCTAGAATAGCCGACTATCTGGGTCAACTGTGACAGATTTGGCAGTTTTATTTGAATTTAAACTAGTCGTTAACTAGCTGTTAGAGGAGACTCTTTGAGCAGATTTCAAGCTGATTTTAAGCCGATCTTGTGCTAATAATTCTTTATAAATAGATGGGATTTCAGAAGTTTTAAACACAACAATTATATATCAAAGAAATCTCTCTTTTGCTCAAAGTGCTCAAAGCTCGATTTTTGTTCTTCATTATAGTCAAAGATTTAATTCTTTCTTACTCAATCTTCTAAGATTATTTTCAGTTTTTATTTAGCCTTTTGAATACTTGTTTTGATCTCCAAGCTAAAATATATTTATACTGAGATTCAAATACAAGTCTTTCTTTTAATCTTTGTGTTTTGAAGTTATATACTTTCAAAGATTAAATCTTGATCATTGATCTCTAAATCCCAAGTGCACATTTTAGAAGATCATTTTCTAGACAACCATTTGATCAAATCGTGTTTCATCTATATCATTTATTTGATCAAAAGTTTTCAATTTTCTAAAAGCCACACTTCACACTTATATACTATTGGCTTGTAGGAAATCTTGTACTTATTTTTATATCTTTTGCAAAAGTCTTTGGAGAAGACTTATGTATCGTAATTCCCGTGTTGTAAGGGAAATTGGTGTTGAAAATCCTAGTTCGTTGTAACTAGGTGCGTGCATTGGAAATTCCTAGTGAGTGAAGCTATGTGCTTGTATTACTTGCTGCAATAGTAGATTAAATCCTGAAGGAGGTCGGGGACTGTATGTAGGCCAAGATTGGGCCGAACCATGATAAAATCTGTGTCTGTGTTGTGATCATTTCTCTCTGACTCCTTATTTATTATTACTTGTACTATTTTATTTCCGCTGTAACTTACAATTTTTACAATTTTTACAAGCATATAATATTTGTGTTGATTAAGTACAAATTGAGGCAACTCGAATTTGAGACTTATGCAACTCTTAGAAGGACTTTAATCAATCGAATTTTTTATTATTTGTTCAAAATCATATTCAACCCCCCTTCTAGTGTTGTCTGCCATCCACATGCATCCTACACTTAGTATCAGAGCGATGACAAGGTGATGACATCAACCATTTTTAGCGGCACAAACTTCTCTACCTGGAGGAAGAGAATGGATATAACTTGGAGGATGAGAACATTTAATATGGGATCTTTATGAAGAGATCTACGAAGGGCCTTCCATCCCCAAATAAATATGGACCTCATCTGAAAAGACGGAGTACACAATGAACATAATGGTAATGCACTTACTTTATTCATGTTTAACTGACAATATTGTTAATGAGATTTCAGAAGCCACGACCCTACAACAAATCATGAAATTGTTGGAAGAAAAATATGGAGAACTCAAAATTGAAGAACAACTCATGGAGACACAAAAAATAAAATAAAGTGACGAAGAGAAATTTCGAAACGAAATATGTCTAATGGCAGATGTCACGACCCGCTTCCCTAAAATGGAGGCGAGGAGTGAGAAGTCCGCTCAGACTTGGAGCTGTGAGGCTCCAGTCTGTAAAACGTCTGGAATAACGAAGTATAGGTCCTTGCAAATGCGAAGCAGAACAAAAATAATAATAAAGAAACGAGACAGATAAAATTATTTCAATCTTAGAATGTCCACAATAAATTCCAACATCACAGAAAAGCCACCAGACTAAAAGAAGAGTCTAAAAGGCCCAAGCATGGCCAATAGAAATAAACGTATAGAAAGAAAGGTGCTACGCACCGATAAACTAACGACAACTAAGCAGAAGGAAACACCGAAGAAGTCTCTACGACTGGTCGTCGGTGTCCTCGTACTCCATGTCAACGATGGACCCAGGCTCAACGTCAACAAACAGCTCGTCCTCGGGCAACAGACTCTGGCTCAGCAACTAACATGCGACATCCAAAAGAGAAGAGGGTGCATGTCAGCAAGTCTATAAGAGACTTGTGCAAGGAAACTAAAAGAAGGAAAGCAATCTAGCAGTTCTAAAAGTATGCGATGACATGGCAGTTTAAGATATGAATGCAACAAGTAGTAACATGCAACAAGTATGACATGGCAAGGTAGCAAAGCTAGTAAACATTTACATGGATTTTACAAGTCAAGTAAACACGTCGTGCACAGAGATTACGCCTTTTGGCTGGAGTGGCTGTACGGGCCAACTCCTAAGCTCAAGTGATCGCTTATCCCTACCCCTCCACGTGTATCGGGCAATGGCTTTTGACCAACACATGTAGCCCACTTCTGGATCACGAGCCAGGAAGTGTATTTGGCATAGGGTTGTGCTTGCAACACAGGTGCCTAGCCTCAACAAGCAAGTACAAGTGCGTGTGCTACGAATGCAACATTCAAGCATAGATGACATTAAGATGCATGGCATGGCAAGGGTAAAATTAATGTGCATACAGATAAGGAATTTAAACGTGACAGGTGTGGTAGAGCAAAAGTGAAAAGTATACAGATATGGGAATTAAACATGACAGGCAAAAATGCATGAATGACATGGCAGGGTGACAGATCTAGCTTCGTTGTCAAGCTAGATCTTAAAATTGCGTCTAGGCGAGTATCATTTCGTCGCCTAGTCTCTTTTATGCTAAAAACGGGGAAAATGGCCTAAGACATGGCCTAAAGCACAAATTGGCAAGTTTCACTTGCCTGCGATCAGTCGCTCTACAAACACCGTTCAACCAGTCCAATCTACATATGTGCTCGGATCCACCAGCCTACAGTCCCAATTTAGATTATCTTCATTAGTGATTTACCAAGCAATTAAAATACCGATTTTTATCTTGATTAGCACGCATTGGTTGGGGGTCCTAAGTGTTCAGAAAATTACCTTTACATGGCGTGAGAGCTACACTAGTGTCGGGTAGCGACGCCGGGGGTTGGAATAATAGAAAGCGCTCCTAATCCAGATTCCAAAATAGATTACTATGATCGCCAATCCTTGGACAGCGACGATATCAAAGAATAGGTTCCAAACAGCAAGTAAAGTGATTGGTAGTAGATCTACGGCTCACAGGAAGCCGTAACGATGAACGGGGACGAACGGGTCGACGTACACGAAGACACGACGTTGAGCGTAATAGGGGATGATAGTGACGTCGAGGAATTTAATTCCAGTATCGAGTAAGGTAACAGCGTCGACTCTGAAACAGTAATGGGTCGAGAAGAAACGTATCATAACTGTGTTAACGGATATAACATAAAGCTACATTAATAAAACGTGTAGTATACACACATGTACCAGTTACTGTTGAATCACCAATATACTAACATTTTATACACTAACTAATACCTACATGTAATGCAGGACACTAAAATAAGAATACTGCAAAAGCTTCATACTTAATACACACAACATTAATGCTGCAAAATGGCATTCATAAAAGTGTTCACGAAACCCAGGGTATAAACATTCATATGCAAACATGATAACTGTCTCACCTCACCTCGCTTGAAGGGAAAAGCGATCACGGGGCTCTGCTGTAATGCGACAACTAGCGTGGATGAGGAGGGCTGTCAGCTATCGCACGAGAAGGCTGGAGTGACATCAGGAGGCGGCGTAAGGGCGGACAGCGGCCGCACGAGGAGCCTGGAGGCGCTGTTGCCAGCATGGGGGTCGCGCGGGAGAGCTGAACGGCACTGGGGTGGAGGCTGGAGCTAGATGGGCGGCCTGTCGTGACGGTTTTCGATGATGAGCAGTTAGAGGAGGCCGGAGCAATGTAGGGTTGCTGGAGGGATCTACAAGGGGAGGTGGTCGGGTGTTAGAGCGGAGATGGGTGGAGGAGGCCGGCGTCAGGGTGATGTGATAGCGCCGGAGATTAGGTCGGAGTGGTCGCGGGTCTAGGGTTGAAGGTCGGAGCGAGATCACGTGGGAGACAGTTCGAAGTAGTGACGGCGCTGGGCAGTTTTGCGTGAACGAAAATATTAGAGGGGCGGCTGCTCACGATGAATGCTGGGAGAAATAAAGCCCTAGGGCTATAATTAAATAGAGAAGGCCTAAGTCTCATGTGAGAGGGGTCTCATGGGGTTACATATTAGCTAGGGTTATTAAATAGAAATGGGTGTGGGGGTGTGAGAAAGAGCAGCACGTGAGAGGATTTCTCAGGGTATCATTATTGTATCCATTTATAAAAATTGAATTGGCAGCATGTGAACAAGTTCACTGCCTTGGGTTATTATAATAATAGTGTGAGGGGGTGTTTTATAATATTAGACTTAGGTTCAATCTAAAATAAGTTGTGTGCTGTGTTAGGCTAGGTGAGATGCGTGCGCCTTTAACTGGTTTCGGCCAGGATTCTAACTAATGGCTAAGGATCTACAATAAACAAAACTAAGGTTTATTGGGTAAAATAATGAAAGTGGGTTAAACATGGTTCAAAAATTATAAGATAAATACTGGGGTGACCGTACCGTCGGAAGGAACAAAACTAAGAAGACGGATTACAAGTTGGGCGACGAGAAACGAAACTAAAAATAGAAAGGTCCAACGACAAAAGTGAAAATCGCGACGTCTCATCAAACAAAGTCAAATCGTGGGAGAACGACCCGTGAAATGACGTTCCAAAATAATTCCACAATTTAATAATTTTCGAGAGGGTCACAACGGTATATCATACCAAAGGGTTCGGATACAAACAAGGTCTAAAATAAATACGTGCATGAACAAGACTACGTGCACGTAACATGTACGATCGAAAACAGACCGTGACAGCAGATCAGCAAGACGACATCGAGGTTAGTGATTCTGATGAAGAATTTGATATTGAAGACGCATATGTACAACTTCATATAGAATTTGAAAAATTAAGAAAGAGAAATAAAATGTTAGAAAACAATTATAAATCTTTTAAAGTAGATTATGACACTATTATGCATGAACACGAATGTTTAAAAATGAACGTAGTATTTTGGTTCATAATAGTGATGTACATAATACATTGATGCATGATTTTAAATGTCTCAAAGATAGTACGATGTCTTAGTATGTGATCATGATTTTTTAAAGAATAAACATACATTATGTGCTTCTCTTATAAATGATCGTGTAAATACTCTTGAAAGTGATGTATATCCTAGAAAGCTTAAACACGAGGAGTTAATGCTCAAAGTTAAGACTTTGCATACACCAAAGCTTGTCACTACACCTCACCATGTTCATGTACCCAAAAAATGTTAGAAACAATAAAGCCTTTATGTATGGTAGCTATGCAAATAAAAATAGATCTCATGTTATTTCTCACAATGCTCACACCTTGGTTCACAAAAATATTGTTCACAACACTCATCAAAAATCACATTTTGTGCACAAACCACACATTGCACATAATGCTAGAAATAAGATTATATGGGTGCCTAAACACTTAGGCTTGCATGACAAAAATGTTTATATTCGAAATATAGTAAGAAGCATGCATGGTTTCTACAATGATTCTTTTGTTATTGGAAAATCAAATCCAAATAAAATTTGGATTCCACATCGATGATTTAATGCATATAATGATTATTCCTTTGGGTATCCATGCACATAATGATTATTCCTTTGTTGATACCTCAAAAAATAGTAGTTGGAAATTATGACTAACATATTGGACCCAATCTTTAGTGGATAACAATATATTTGAGATATTTTATTTCAGAAGAAATTCAAGAAATTATGGATCATGGATAGCGGATGCTCTGCACATATGACTTGGAACACTAAATTGCTAAGCTCCTTAAAAATGATTGACGACGGAAAGGTAACCTTCGGAGACAACAAAAAGTGGAAGATAATTTGAATCAGCAATGTCGGTAACCCTTCAAAACCCATTATTGAGAATGTTAGTTAATTAATGGACTCAAGCATAACTTAATAAGCACTAGTCAATTATGCGATAAAGGCTATAAAGTTCTCTTCACTCATGACGCATGCTTAGTTTATGACAATGCTATGTAGAACGTGTTAGTGCAAGGTAATCACTTAGAAAATATTTACACTTTTTCTTGCAAAAATAATGATTCAAAAGTATGCTTAATTGTTTCATGTAATGATTCATTATTGTGACATCTATGTTTTGGTCATGTCAACATCAAAAACATAAATAAGATATCAAGGAAGGACTTGGTACAAGGACACCTAAAAAATGAATTTCAAATCAGATAAAATTTGTGAGTCTTGCCAACATGGTAATTTACATAGGAGCACCTTTAAGAGCATATGAGCCCTTAGCTCAAGAAGACCACTTGAATTTCTATATATGGATTTATTTGGTCCCACTGGGACTTCTTCTCTTTATGGTAGCAAATATATTCTTGTCACAGTGGTTGACTACACAAGATTTACTTGGGTTTTATTTTTGACAAATAAAAATGACGCTTTTCGTGAAGTCAAAATATTTTTCAAAAAGACTAAAAGACTACATTCTTCGAAAATTATTTCAATAAGAAGTTACCTGGGTGGAAAATTCGAAAATGAACATTTTCAAAAATTTTGTGAAAAACGTGGTATATCACATACTTTTGCCTTTTCTAGAGCTGCTCCACAAAATGGAGTAGTAGAGAGAAAAAATAGAACATTCTAAGAGTGTGCATGAACAATGTTTTCAGAAAGCAACATTCCAAAATATTTTTGGGCGGAAGCCATAACAAACGCATGCTATCTTCAAAATAGAGTATTAATTAGAAATCCTTTTCAAAAGACACCTTATGAGTTATTGTACCAATGCATTCCGAACATATCCTATTTTAGAGTTTTTGGTTATAAATGCTACATTTTGAACACAAAAGATAACCTAAATAAATTTGACTCCAAAGCGAATGAAGGAATTTTTATTGGTTATTCTTTTAGAAGCAAAGCATATCGTATATACAACAAGAAAATTCCTTGTGTCGTTGAGACATTACATGCTTCTTTTGATGAATCTATAACAAATATTTTATGATGCTAGTTTAAACAATGATATTGATGATGATGTTATTCCTTCCAGTGATATGAATAATATTGTTCCATTACCAAAATCATTCACTAAAGTGGCACATCACCCACACACCCAAGTCATTGGAAACATTGGTGAAGGTGTTAAAACTAGATCACATGTTTAATATATGTCTCATGTTGCTTTTGTTTCTAACATTAAACTGAAAAAGGTAAATGCGTCTTTTGTAGAGGAAGCGTGATTGAAGCTATGCAAGAAGAACTCCTTCAATTTGAAGGGAATCAGGTATGTGAGTTAGTACCTAGACCAGAAAATCATCCAGTCATCGGCACAAAGTGGGTGTACATGAACAAACTAGACGAGGACAGAAATGTGGTAAGAAACAAAGCTAGATTAGTAGCACATGGATATTCACAAGCAGAAGGTATTGACTTCGATGAAACTTTTGCACCTGTTTTTTTGGCGAGTAAAAGCAATCTTTATTTATATCCAAAAATATATACAAATGAACTACACTAGCAAGCTACAGAGGTCGATAGAAAGAGAGGGGAGAGGGCACAAGAGCTGTCACTCCCTACATCCTACTAACTCCCGTAATTACCAGTGTCAAAACAAAATTTAGCATGTATCTAAGAAGCCCCAATTGGAAAATGGGGAAGTATATGATTCTTGCTCCAAATCCATGCCACTAAGGGAGATAATTAAATCAGATGTAATATCATCAAATAATTCGGTTGCCCTCATAGTCACCCCCTCAAAAATCTTCTTGTTTCGCTGCTTCCAAATGTGCCATACCATGGTAGCAAGTGCAGCCTTAGCTAGATATCCAACGGGGTCAGACTTTGCAAAACGCATAAGGATCAGGTCGCACACTCTTGCAAAGGTTAGAGGGATAGCACCCGTGATACCCAACTTAAGAAGACCCCTGGAGATAATGTAGCGGGTGACATTCAAAAAATAGGTGAGAGGTAGACTCAGGGACATTCGCGTCACACAACAAATAATTCTGGTCTGGCACAATTCCCCAAGAATGTAGTCGTTCTCTGGTCAGCAATTTATCGAGGATAGCTCTCAATAAAGTAAGGGACATCTTAGGGACATGCCTCGGGTACCACACAACATCGTATTAAGCGAAGGCCCTGCCTGGGGAACGAGTACCCTCCCAGGCCGAGCTGAAACTGAATGGGCGGCCAGATGCCCAGGTCCATGAGTCCGGACCTTGGCGCAAAGATATGGGAAGTAGAAGAGGGAGAATAGGCCGGATGCAAGGATCATTCTACCATCCTGAAGGTGTCCAAAAGTCACTCACCTTCAATGTTTCGGTCCCAGGGGGAGGGGGAGGAGCAAGTAGAGAGGTCCCTTCGGGTGCCAGTTGTCAAACCAAAAAGAAGTCGAGGTTCCATCACATACTGTGCGCCTAATAAGCTTCTGAGAGAAATTTCGATACCTGAGTATGAACTTCCAGGTGCCTGAGTGGGTAGGCTTAGGCTGAGTAGTATAGAAATTTCCAATAGCTGCCTTGTATTGCCTCCTCATATAATTTGCCTAGACCCCATCAGTGGCAAGGAGCCTCCAAGTTAGACGTACCCCAGAGGCAACATTCAGATCTTTCAGTAGTCTCAAACCCACTCCCTCTTCCTTCTTAGGGACACAAAGATCCTTCCATGCCCACATGTGAAGCTTGCCCCAAATGAAATTTCTACATGCGGACGAGATAGTATGGATAACTGATGGGGGAAGGTAGAAAGCTTGAATCCAGAATCACACAAATCCATATATAACAGATCAGATCAATTCGATTTTACCAGAATTAGACAGTAGCGATGAGCTCCTACTTAGCAGCCTCTTTTTGCATTTATCAATGAGACGACTATAAACGTTAGCCTTAGGGTATGTGGAAGAAAGAGGCAACCCCAAATAAGTAGTAACGGATTTGACCAATTTAACGCCCAAATATTAGCAAGTCCAAGTGGATTACGGGCACCTTTACTAAAGATGGCGGCACTTTTATCCCAATTGATGGAAAGCCCAGAATAAAGATTAAATATATGTAAAATCTCTTTGTGACCATTAATGGACCCGGGGTTGGCACGGCAGAAAACCAGTAAATCATCAGCAAACCGTAGGTGTGAAATAGACCCCGCTCTACACATAGGCAGAATGGAACGTGAAGAATCCATAGTTGCCATCAGGAGCGAGAAGGCCTCCATAACAAGGATGAAGAGATAGGGAGAGAGGGTCTCCCTGACGGAGCCCCCTATTAGAAGAAAAATAGCCTTCTGGGGAACCCTCAATTAAACAGAGAACATAGGAGTGGTGATGCACTGTGATATCCAATTTATGAACTTGCCACTGAATCCCATTTGATATAAGAGAAAGAAGATGAACTCCCTGTTCACGCTATCGAATGCTTTACGAAGATCCAATTTGATACATGATCTGGCTCCCATAGGATTAATAAAATCCCGAATTTGCTCGTGGGCAATAAGGGCACAATCTGAGAGAAGCCTTCCTTTCAAGAAAGCTACCTGGTTAGGGGAGATTAAGTCACAAATAACATGTTTTAACCTATTGCATAGTACTTTACTAATGATTTTGTATATGACGTTGCAACAAGCAATGGGTCTATAGTCCCCTAGGCTAGTAGCATTCGCATTTTTGGGAACCAGTGTTAAGAAAGTGTGATTAACATGTGGGAACATACGACCAGAGTTGAAAAAAGATAAAGTGCCAGAGATAACATCATTACCCACAATATCCCATGAATGCTGGAAGAAGAAAGAATTAAAGCCATCAGGACCCGGTGCTTTGTCTTTCCCGATCTGAAAAGCAGCAAATTTAATCTCAGAAGATGATACCGATCTATCCATCCAATTGGTGGCCTCCATAGTCAGTTTACGTTTAGGGGTAAGATTCGGGAAGACATTCCAGTAATCAACTTGATTATAGAGATTCCTGTAGAATAATGGAGCTTCTTTCCTAAGATCATCAACATTCGAATTCCGATCCCCATGAATATTAATAAGATGGCGAAGATGATTATGAGATTGCCTACACTTCATAGCAATATAGAAAAATTTAGAATTCATGTCTCCCAATGTTAGCCAGTTTTGACGGATTTTTTGTTGCAGGTCTTCCTCTTTAATAACCAATGATTTGGCTAAATTGAACGAAACAAGCTTCTCGCATTCATGAATGATAGGATCTGTACAATTATCCTTGGCCGATTGGATAATATCAAGCTCATTCCTCCATGTGCTTGACTTCAACAAATCCTTATTATTATTTGCCCAGATTTTGATCTCCCCCTTCAGATGTTTGAGTTTATTGACTAGACTTTGCATAGTAGAACCCCACGCCTGGCTTTCCCAATTGGCACGCACAAATTCACGGAACCCCGAAATGGAAGTCCAAGAATTAAAAAATTTAAAAGGCTTGGGGTTAGTAGGTACCTTACTGAGGAGATATACGATCAGTGCAGCATGGTCGCTAGTGCCAGCCGGAGTGAATTTAACAAATGAATGAGGTAGAAGATTTATCCAGCCCGAATTGCAAAGAATCCGGTCCAAACGAGCCGCAATACGAGTTGGACCAATACGTCGATTATTCCATATCAGCCTATTCCCAACACTTTTTAGCTCCATAAGCTGACACTTGCCAATACAATAATTGAACACATCCATAGAGGCCGGATCAACCTGTCGCCCGCCAAGCTTCTCGTTATTACTACGAACACAGTTGAAATCTCCTCTGACAAGCCAAGGAGTATTATGGAGAATCAAGGAGTCAGCCATAAGATCGCTCCAAATAGATAATCTAGAATTCGGG